>CM066991.1:55438849-56655849 GCA_033977485.1 Hydrangea macrophylla | reverse complement strand
ATGTTTGGTTCTTGGATTTAGTGACGGAAAAGAAACGAAAACAGCGAGTAAAACACTTTTCTTCGTTTGTTTAATAAGAAAAATAGTGAGGAGAATAGGAAGGAAAAGTAAATATGAATAGAAATAAAAATTAAAAAAAAATAATTATGCGAGTCACTTGCTTTCTTTTTCTTCTTGAATTCATATTGTGTTTTGTTTATTAAAATTTTTAATGTCATTTAGGCTCTGTTTGGTTCATGGATTTAGTGCGGAAAACACAAAGGAAAATGCTTTTCTTTGGTTGGTTACCAAAGAAAATAGTGAGGAAAATACAAAGGAAAACAGGATATGGTGGAAAATAAATTAGAACTTTTGAATTGTGAGTCACCTACCTTCCTTTCTTTTGAGGGCGTACAATAATATTTTGAAAAGTTTTTAACATTTAGTGTTACATAAGCATGGAGGAAATCACAAGAGAAATAATTTTCCTTCTTGCTTTCCTACCCTTTTCTTTTTCGCAAACCAAACAAAGCCTAAAGCATGGAGGAAAACACAAGGGAAAACACTGGGGAAAAATGTTTTCCATATCGTTTTCCTTCACTTTTTCTTTTCATTCTCTAAATCTGCAAACCAAACAGACCATTACCGAAGGACATGATGATTCCCTTCTCTCCCCACCCGATGAAATATATATATATATATAAAATAACAAATAATAACTAAAACAAAACTCAACCCTGAAACACAATACACTTCAAACTAATTAATAAGAAAATAAAGAAGAATAAATGGCCAGATGTTACCTCCAGATCCCAATGTTGCTGTAGCAACACCTGATACAAATCGTACAACTTTGGGTTCAATGCGCACAAATTGAAAATCACCATAGTCAACCTTAAAATAAGGAAGGTTGGTATTAGTAAATCATCTAAATATTATCAAGCCATGAAGTATATAACAAGCCTTGAGAACAAGCGACCAAAAGTTACCCAGAAGGCATTAGGATGCCTTGCCAAGTATGCAGTACGAATAGCTTCCTTATCCTTTTCAGAAACCTATATAATCAATCACAACAAAAATCAGGTTATGCTTGTGATACAATAACCCCCTCCCAATGGTTTTAAAGAGAGAGAGAGAGAGAGAGAGAGAGAGAGAGAGAGAGGAGGAAAGGACAAAGAAAAAGAAAGGTAAGAAAGTACTGAAACATTAATAAAAAGCAACGACTTACAGAAATAGCATCACCATGCAGTGTTATAATTAAATCAGTCCTATCCTCTGGATCTTTTGCAATAAGCAATGAGCATTTAGGATTAGCTAGGAGGTCCTGCCAAAGTAGTGAAGCTTCAATATTTACCCGCTTCTGGAAGATAAGGAATTTCTCAAAAGTAATTGACAGTAGGAATGCTGTAATTATATTATATATATTGAGTTAAGCCTTGATACACTAAGAATGTTTTGTTCAACAATTACTTCTCGGAAGAACTGTCCAGGTTAAATTTAAGAATTCTGTTTGTTCCAAGAATCCAACGAATTTCCCTCTCTAGTTTGGGTGTCAATGATCTAAACAGGTGTGAAAACAATCAACCAGGGAGATTTAGATTGTCAATATAATTTTACATTAGACACTTCACATTCGCGGATTCTGTATCTTTGTATTTTTTATTTAACTATAAACTTTGGAGCATGGTGACAAAACTAAAATTATGGCGCAAACCTTGGTATGAACTGCCAAGCTGCTAACTGCTAGTATTGGCGATCCATAGGCATCACATGCGAAGTCAACCATTGACCCTGATGGATAACCCTCATGCTTCTGCATACGAAAACGAAATTGCAATAACGTATGCCAATATTAACCATATTGAAGATAAACAAGGCAATGAACAGCTTCTGTGGCACATAAACGAAGTGATGAACTACAAATATCTGAACATACAAGTGTCTGTGAACTATAACAGAGCTTAACAATAACATTTTACATAATCATATATGACTGTCGAAATTAAGGCTGATATCGTATTTTCAGCATCATAAAAGCCAGTTCTTCTGATTCCAGATCTCGCTCATAATATTTAGTGTGTCAAGAGTGTCTATATTCTAGAATTATCATAGTTTGCCTCATATGATAAACGAGAAACAAAATCATATCCTAAGCACCAAGGATAGATTTCACGTAATAAAGACTCAAGAGGCTATAATCGTGTGATAGTTCATACTGAATAGAAATTCAAATTGAATTTTTCTTATTGGTTATCAAACGACAAGTAAAGCAGTACATGCTTACGCTAGTCACTCACAAGTAAAGCAATAAAGCCAATTTAAGGGAAAATCTAACATACACCCCATCAAAAAGGGGTGGATGTCAACCTCCCATCGTGTGGCTAAGGTTGAGCCACATCACCAAAATCATAAATTTAGTTATGACAAATGTGGCTCAGTTGTGACAAATGTGGTTCATTTATGAGAAATGTGGTTCAGATATGAGAAATGTGGCTCAGTTATGAGTCTAGAGTAAGTTATGAGAAATGTGGTTGGGGTTTGACATCCACCCCTTTTGAGGGGGTGTATTGTAGTCTGGCCCCCAATTTAAATGTAGAATTGCCACTTTACATAAGATGGCAGTACTTAATAATTTGTCTATTGCGGATGATCATGATCCTCGGAATAAACCTCCAATGTAGATGTAGCATACTAAGACAAGTACCCCAAATCCATCTATTTGAGTGTAAGGGTGACAATAAATAGTTGTAATTGTCTTTTAATTTTTTAACTAAAAGATCTATGAATTCATCCTCCTTTTTTAATGATTCCAATTTTTTAGTAGAGAAATCATAATTGCTCCAGATTTAATGATTCCAATTTTTAGACGAAAAATCAAAGTCACTCCAGACAATGATTTCGATTTTAGCAGAATAATCAATGTCTCTCCAAACAATGATTCCAATGTTTTTTAACAGAAAAAATCAACGTCGCTCCAGACAATGATTCCAATTTTTTAGCAGAAAAATCAATGTCGCACCAGACAATGATTCCAATTTTGCAGAAAAATCAAAGTCCCTCCATACGATGATTCGAAAGTTAGCAGAAAAATCAATGTCACTCCAAACAATGATTCCAAATCTAGCAGAAAAAATCAATGTCACTCCATACAATGATTCCAATTTTAGCAGAAAAATCAATGTCGCTCCATACAATAATTCCAATTTTAGCAGAAAAATCAATGTCGCTCAAGACAATGATTCTAATTTTGCAGAAAAATCAAAGTCACTCCAGACGATGATTCGAAATTTAGCAGAAAAATCAATGTCGCTCTAGACAATGATTCCAATCTTAGCAGAAAAATCAATGTCGCTACAAACAATGATTCCAATTTTAGCCGAAAAATCAATGTCGCTCTAGGTTCAAAGGGTAATAACAAGTCATGAAGTGATATAAGAGGAAACATGCTATTTTTTTATGGTACGGGGTAAATGCTCCAAGTCCATTCCTTAAGAAGCATGATATCATGAAGCAATAGAAGAATGAGTTATTTGTAACTCTTAATGAGATCTAAACTCTATTTTGAGTGGGATACTTGACTACAAGAGTATCCTTGTTAGACTCACGTATACGAATGTGGATGTGGGGTCGCTTCCTATGGAATTTGGGAAAATTCTCTAGAGCTTTTGCTATTCTGGGATATAAGCACATGACCGTAAAGTGCTGGCTTTTGAACTTCACCTTAGTAGGGTTATGTGTGAGGTGTTGTTTGAGATAGAGTTCAAAACTAGGGCTAGTCTAGTATAATCGGAAGTACTATCACTATGTAAAAAAGTTCAAGTTGAAAAACACATTTACTTATGCACAGTCTTATGATCAGTTGCTCGATGAAAAATTCCTATATTTATTTTATTAAAATAAGTGGGGAATTTTACGGAAGTAGATGATTTATTTGTAACAATTTCTTTAGAAATCTATTGGGGTATGGAATCTATTTGATCTTCCATATGGAGTAAGTGATGTCCCACAGAATGGATAGACACATTGGTCTAATTATTCTGGTGGGTTATGTGCCTGAGCTTAATAGTATCCTGGGCAACAGGAGGAGCACCAATGAAAGCAACAGCTTCCAAAGGTTTCTTATTAGCCTCAAAATCAATATGCACAGGAGGAGGATGGATACTGTTAGCAACAGTTTTACTATCCCCATGTATTCTCCATTTTGGCATTTTAAGAACTCTTAAATATTAGAGGGTCCATTTCTGAAACCATTCCTTAAAACCAAATAATGGTACCCTTTATTTAGATCTTGATAATAATTTTTTTTTATCAAGTATATTCAAACTTGTTAAAGTTGATAAGTATTGATGTCAGAAATACTTGTAGTTTTCAGACATAAATTCATGATTAATGGTGATACATAAAACAGATCCATATCTTAAATCCATTAAGCATAAAATGATTTATTTTCAAATTGAGGATAAGAGGGACTAAAAGGATCCCTTTTTTCTTCATCCTCTGCTTCTGGGCCATAAATACCATGAGGAGTTTGTTGCTCATAAAGCTTTTAAATCCTTTTAAAGTATTTTCTTTCTCCAATGTTTGGAGGTGCTCCAGATCTATATTTGGTCTGGGTTGATCAGACAGAATGTCTAGAAGAGGAGGGATAAGACACTGAATATGGTCTTTTTTTTTTGGAAAATCCCTTGATGAAATACTCCTGGTTAGAGATAACTTACTAGTCTTAGTAGGAGTAAATGAAACTTCTATATCACCATCCTGTGATTGGATGATTTGATCAATTTGGGCTGGAAGTACCGGAGCAGGTGGAACTGCATTAGGTATTGTCCAGTCTGTGGGGAAATTAATTTCTTCCCATTTGATCAGCCTTGGTATGGCAATATTAGTAGTAAGACAATTAATATCTATAACTACAGTTTTTCTTGGTTCACTTCTTAGCATAGCATTAGGACATAAAGTATTCATTACTTAGTAATAAATTCTATAAGTGACGCTAATTGTGCTTGATCAAGGTAAAAAGTTAGATCCTTGTGTTTGAATCTTTAAAGTTGTGGCTTCAAACAAATGTCTATCATTAAGTGATAATGTTAGATTAGGATAAACATCAAAGTAAACGGGTTCATGACATAAACTAGTCTGGATTATTCCCATTAAAGATGGTACAAAATCTCATCTAGCATCTCGTAGATAGGATAAAATACTGGCATTTAAACCTGTAAGTGTAAGAGGTTTAAAAGCAACTTGTGTACACCCTATATGTATATACTTGTATTTGTCTAAACAATTTTCAACATCTCTAAGATTTAGTAATCTAAGAGTTTGCTCTTCATGTTCTAGAAAAATATCATGTTCTACAGTTTTAACATGGTCTTGAGAAATGAAATTAAAAAATCTTTTTTTATAGATTTGTTTTGAAGAAATAGACAGAATAATCCATTCATTCCGTTGTTGCGTTTGAGAGTACGCAACAAGTTCTGTATTATTATTTGTTAATCTAGATATTAATGATCCAGATCCATGATTAGATGTTCTTGTGAACATACTAATGCAGATAGGCTGCCATGGTGTATCCTCAGACTAATGTAGCTTATAAGTAATATACTTTCAAAGAGTCCTCATAGAGTGGATGTCAGTCAACGAAGCAGTATAGCCAAAGGCAAACCTCATGCCTAAACAGGCCCAACCAACGCGACAAACAACATCTATACCTCCCTAAAGACTAGAATAAAAGTATATAATTACTTAGTTACAGTATTAAGGGATATACCATGGTGGCCTACTGTTTAGCCTTCCATGGCTCTGATACCAAAATTAAACAAGATCAATAGAATAAAAAAAATAAAATTAGAAATTTATTACTTACTTGGAAACCAGATTTACAAAGGAGGAGAGGCAAAATTATTAGAGCAGAAGAGAGAAAAATAGGGGGGGATCCCTTCCCACAGGTTTGGGGTCATCCTTCAATGAAAGAAAAATCTCCGACAGCTTGGAGACAGATCACTATAGGGAAAAGAAAGAAAAGAATAAAGATAAACGCGTGTCCTAGTTTGTGGAGTCGAGCCGTCCATCTTTATCCTGTCACTATTTGAAAACCATGGGCAACGGGAAAACAAGGAGCCAAAACCATGGTTGGGTGACGTCATTGCTTACGTCACCTTATCTTTGCCCGTGCTTGTGGTAGGGTCCATAGGAGTTTGTTTCGTCTTGGCCAATTGGAGTTCAATAATTGCGTCAAAAAAGTCCTCCATGATTGGGGCCTAACTTGTTGTAGATGATATAGCTTCCATACCATCTTCGTAAGGATCTTGGGTTTCCGGCTTCCCCTACAAGACAACCAAAAGTGTTTGGCTGTGGTGATTGAACAGGCTAGGATGTGGATATGGTAGAAGCCATGAACTGTTGTTTGAGTGTTTCCATGACTTTAACCTATTGTTCTCCAGTAGAAAGATGGGAATATTTATCTTTTATTGAATTTAATAAAAGATTAAACAGGTTAAGATTTGGAGAGGCCATGATGGAACCATCCTTCTTTTGTTCTTGTTCATCATGGAGTTTTTTACATTCTTTAGTGGTGCACTGAACTTTCTCCAGAGTAGACTTAAGGTCGAATCCACTCCACCATTTAAACCAAAATGTCCTCTGAAGTATTGGTAACTTCAAATTATCCACTCGTTGTTGGAGATCCCATTTAAAGATCCAAACTAATCTGAATTCAACAACAAAAAAAATTTATTTTTGCCAAAGGGAAGATCTGTAACATATTTCCCCAGTAGTTTAGGATGGAAATCATACCAAATGGTGAAATAGTCCACGAGCTCTCTAGGGACAATACTAACATCAGGACCCGTTTTTCCCATCAATGGTAAAACCATACTGGAACACTTTTGTGATCATATTTTTTCACAATTTCATCATTAATTACGAAAAGCCAAGTATGCTTTCGTAATGGGTTTTGATAATTGTTAAGAGATAAGAAAGAGAAAGTGAAGGCTTAACCACCATGATTAGAGCCAACACATATTTATATTAATATAAGAAATATCAAAATTACAACACTGTCCTTATACGCTAACACTCCCCCTCAAGCTGGAGCATAGATATCAATCATGCCCAGCTTGTTACAAAAATCATTGAAAGGACCCTTATTTAAAGCCTTAGTATGAATATCTCCTAACTGAGTATTAGACCTAACAAATAAAGTAACTACTTGTTTCTACATGACCATATCTCTGATAAAATGGCAATCAACTTCAATATGCTTGGTCCTCTCATGAAATACTGGATTACTAGCAATGTACATGGCCGCTTGATTGTCACAATACATCTTCACAGGCCTCTCACTTGAAAAACCCATCTCTTGCAACATAGACTTCACCCATAACAACTCACATGCAGTGTGAGCCATAGCTCTATATTCAGCCTCTGCACTCGATCTAGCAACTACATTTTGCTTTTGTTCTTCCAGCTGACCAAATTTCCACCAACAAAAACACAAAAACCTGAGACTGAACGCCTATCCAAATGGTCTCCAGCCCAACTAGCATCTAAAAACCCTATTATCTCCAAGTTACTTGAAGGTTTCATCACTAAACCCCTTACCAGTGGCACATTTCAAGTATCTCAATATACGACACACAGCGTCCCAGTGTTGTTTGGGATTTTGCATAAACTGGCGAACAACTCCTACAGAAAAAGTAATGTCGGGTCGAGTCACGGTCAAATAAATCAACTTACCCACAAGTCTCCTATATCTTCTAGCATCACCAAAATCTTCTCCATCTTCCATACTAAACTTTATATTTGAATCCATTGGAATGTCAGTCGGTTATGAACCCATCATACTTGTTTCATCAAGTAAATCAAGCACATACTTCCTTTGAGACAAAGATATTCCTTCCTTAGACATGGCTACCTCAATACCCAAGAAATAGCGTAGTAACCCCAAATCTTTCATATGAAAGTGCTTGCTTAGGTGAGATTTTAACAATTGTATACCTTCACTGTCATTGCAAGTAATCCAGTATTTCATGAGAGGACCAAGCATATTGAAGTTAATTACCATTTTATTAGAGATATGGTCATGAGGAAACAAGTAGCTACTTTCTCACCACTTCTCACAAAAACCGAATGATCAAAACTGGTCCTTTTCAAACCCATACAAGGTAGCCACTTAATTGAACTTGTCAAACCATGCCCTGGGAGATTGTTTAAGACCATAGATGGGTTTCTTCAACTTACAGACCTTATGTGACTCCCCCTAAGCAACATACCCAAGAGGTTGCTCCATATACACCTCCTCTTGAAGATCACCATGAAGAAAGTCATTTTTTACGTCAAGTTGATACAAAGGCCACTGTTGATTAACAGCAACCGCCAATAAAACACGAACTGAACTGAGACGAGCCACAGGAGAGAAAGTCTCAAAATAATCAACACCAAAGGTCTGAGTGCATCCTTTGGCCACCAAAACGGGCTTTTAATCTATCAACAGTACCATCCGGATGATATTTAACCACATAGACCCAACGGCACCACACAACTTGTTTTCCAGACGGAAAATCAGTTAACTCTCACGTACCATTGTTGTATAAAGCAGACATCTCATCATCCAAAGCACTCTTCCATCCAGGAGAAACCAATGCATGAACATGAGACTGAGGAATAGAAACCGAAGACAAAGCACTAACAAAGGAACGAAGATGAGGAGATAAATGAGAATAAGAAACAACTTGATCAATCGGATGGTGAGTGCAAGAACGAGTACCTTTTCGAAGAGCAATAGGGAGATCAGAAGGTTGAGGGACCTCAGCTAAAGTCGATGATGAAAGAGGTGGAGCAGATGAATCTTCAGTCCTTGGTGGCCTTGGTGGCTTGTCACGACGACTATAAACTTGGAGCGGTGGAGACGAAACTGGAGGTATAGGCAGAGGAGGACGAAGCAAGAATATCCACATCTAGGGTTGCCCCGGACGATGTAAAGAAAGACGTGCCTTCAAAAAATGTGACATCAGCACTGACAACATAGCAACGACTTTGAGGATTTCAACATTTATATCCTTTCTGGGTACGAGAATATCCAAGAAAAACACATTTAGTAACACGAGGATCCAGTTTATCTTGACCTGGAGTAAGAACATAAACAAACGCAACACCGCCAAGAACACGTGGAGGCAAAGAAAACAATGACTTATGAGGATATAGATCAGAGTGAGTAGTTTTTCCATGGAGAAGAGAAGAGGGCATACGATTAATGAGATAACATGCAGTAAGAACAGCGTCACCCCAAAAATGTTTAGGCACATGCATATGAAGCATAATAGTTCTGGCCAACTCCAGAAGGTGTCGATTTTTACGTTTAGCAACACCATTCTGTTGAGGGGTATACCCACAAGAAGATTGATGAATTATTCCTTACGAATCACAATAGAACTGAAGAGGTCCTTTAACATATTCTAAAGCATTATCAGACTATAAAATGCGAATATTGCAATCAAATTGAGTCACAATCTCTTTATGAAATAATTGAAAAATAGAAACAATATCGGAACGTTCTTTCATTAAAAATATCCGTGACATTCTGGAACAATCATCCATAAAATACACAAGATAAGAAAACCCTAACAGATTCTTATGTATGTATTTCCTTTTGAACAAATTATTCCAAATTTGTTAAAAAGTTTTCAATCAGGTCATAACAAAAAGAAGAACCTCGGAGAAAGTAGAAAGCATGCCACGCAAACTATGATCAAGAACAGTTCGAATTTCCTCAACGGGAGGAAGCCTAGCAGCCTTTTCCTGCAACAAACAACGATCCAGATCAATCAAGTTGTACCATATACGCACATATATATATATATATATATATATACACAAACACATACGTGTAACGTACTCATATCGGCACATACAATACATACTGAGTATATAAACACGTGTAAGCATAATGAAGATATACCTGATGGGCT
This sequence comes from Hydrangea macrophylla, assembly GCA_033977485.1. Taxonomy (NCBI): domain Eukaryota; kingdom Viridiplantae; phylum Streptophyta; class Magnoliopsida; order Cornales; family Hydrangeaceae; genus Hydrangea; species Hydrangea macrophylla. The sequence continues at coordinate 56,645,905 of CM066991.1, read as the reverse complement.
TGAATTAGTTGAAAGACATTTAGTTCACCATTAGCATCCTCAGCTGATAAATTCTGAGCCACAAATGAATCAAAACCAAAAGAAATGTCAGCAGTTACGATAAAGATATACGAATTCAGTCAAAGAATTAAACACACTCAATAAAATTTCAAAAATTCAGTCAAACGCATATATAAATACATACATACATACATATAGAGAGAGAGAGAGACCTGAGTTGGGGACTGAGTGGAAGAGGCCATGGCGAGAGAGGTAAGAGGGTTTGGAGAAGATGGAGAGAAGGGTTTGGAATGGGAAAATTGAGAAATGGGTTGAAATTGAGAAGTGATACAGACGCCATTATTAATATTGTTGTTAAAGCGAGAAAATTGGGGAATCGACCGACAGTGTAGAGCAGTAGGTGATACTAGACTCTTCATCATCTTCTTCCCCACTCCCTCTCTCTCTCTCTCTTAAGCCTCACCTACTCATTTCTATTTTTATTCTTTTTTAACAACAATAATGCTTGGGCACTACCACAATGAGTTGAAAGTCTACGTGGCACACTGGAACCCGCCAGCAATTAATAAAAAAAATGGTTAATTACTGGCGGATCTCAGTGTGTCACATAGACTTTTCACTCATTTTGTGGAAGTTCTTTGTATACTTTGATGCTCCAAGCATTGTTCTTTTAACAATGCTAGCACACGCACCTTTGGCCACTCTCCAAACCACATCATATGTTTTAAATATATGTATCTTGTTCTATTTGAATTGATTTTATATTAGTTTTTACTTATTGATATGTCCTCTTATAATATGAGTCATGAGTGGCTAAATTGTTAGGCCACCATGGTATATTCTTGAGTATTGTAACTAGTAATGGTATATTTTTATTCTTGTCTTGTAGGAGTCCATGATGTCATTAGATACATTGGTTGGCCCTGTTCAGGCATGAGGTTTGCTTTTGGCTATACCATTTTGATTATACCGTCTTGTTGAGTCACACCCACTCTATTTAGATTCTTTAAAAATATATCACTAATTAATTACACTGGTCTTAGGATACATCATGATAGCCTATTTGAATTAGAATGCTCAAAAGAACATCTAAGCAAGGATCTGAATCATCAAAATCTAGATCAACAATTACTAATACAGAGCTTGTTGCATATGATCAGACGCAACAATTGAATGAATGGACAATACTGTCCATTTCTTCTAAACAAATTTATAAAAAGGGATATTTTAATTTTATATCCTAAGATCATGTTAAAACAGTAGAACAAGACATTGTTCTAGAAAATGAATAACAGACTCTTAGATTACTCAATCTTAGAGATGTTGAAAACTGTTTGGCTAAATACAAGTATATATATATATATATGGTGTATACAAGTTGTCTTTAAACCTCTTATACTTATAGGCTTAAATGCCAGTATTTTAGTCAATTTATGAGATGCTAGATGTACAGATTTGGTATCATCTTTAATGGGAATAATCCAGACTAGTTTATGTCATGGACCCATTTATTTTGATATTTATCTCAATTTAACTTTATCACTTAAGGATCCACATCTGTTTGAAGCTAATACTTTAAAAATTCAAACACAAGGATATAATTTTTTATCTGGAGCTAGCACAATTAGTGTCACTTATTAGAATTTATTATATTACAACGTAATGAATACTCTATGTCCTAATGATGTGCTAAGAAGTGAACCAGGCAAAATAGTAGTTATAGACAGCAATCGTCTTACTACCAATATTGCCACACCAGATTGATAAAATGGGAAGAGATTAATTTTCCCATAGACATTGCCCAATGCAATTCCACCTGCTCAAAATACTTCCAGCCCAAATTGATCAAATCCCAGACTCAACATGTGATATTAAAGTTTCTTTTACTCCAACTCAAACAAATAATTTATCTTTGACAAAGAGTATTTCTTCAAGAAGTTTTCCACAAAGGAAACCTTACTAGTTTTCTTATCCTGCTTCTTCCAGACATTCTATGTCAGATCAACCCAGACCTAACATAGAATTGGAGCATCTCTAATCTTTGGAAAAAGAAATCGCTTTAAAAGGTTTTCAGCTTTCTGAGCAACAAATTCCTCATGGACTTTATGGTCCAGGGGCAGAGGATGAAGAAAAAAGGGATCCTTTTAGTCCCTCTTATCCTTAATTTAAAAATAAATCATTTTATACTTAATGGATTTAAAACCCGAATCTGTTTTAAGGAAAACCATTCATCATGAATTTATGTCTGAAAAATATAAAGAATTTAGATAATGATTTGTCTCGTCTTTTAACAAAATTGAATTAGATCTGATAAAGAAAATATATTATCAGGATCTAAAAGATAAAGACATCATTATTTGGTTTGTGGAATGGTTTGAAAAATGGTATCCAAATCATCCCACTCAAAAATATTTGAGAGTTCTCGATATGCCAAAGTAGAGAAAACATGGGGATAGCAAAATGTTATTAACAGTATTCATCCTCCTCCAAAGCATGTTGATTTTGAATGCAATAAAAAAACCTTTGGAAACTATTGCTTTCATTGGAGCAACTGCTTCGGCTACAGAGTTTATTTATAATATACATCTTTCTCATCAGAATAATTGGGCCAATGTGTCTCTTCATTCTATGGGAATACAATTACTCCGTATAGAAGAAAAAACTGATTCTATACCAAGACAGATTTCCAAAGAAGCTATGAAAGAATAATCATCTACTTCTTTAGAACCATCTACTATTCAACCTCCTTATACTATTACTGAGTTTAAAACCATAGATAAAAAGGATGATGAATTTATGGATCTTCTAGTTAAAAAACTAAAAAATATTTCTATAAATGTCTTATCCAAAGCCTCTTCTGAAACAGATTCTTTAGAGGAAGATGATAATGACAATCTCCAGGATTTAGTTTCTTACATATAGAGAACCGAAAATAATTTTAAAAATTCATCTCAAATTCATAAATTAGAATATGAGCCTATTGGTCTTAAAACATATTACAAGAGACCAACTCCACAAGATTTACTATTTGAAGAAGATTTCTTCCAAAATCAAAATTCTTACAATGGAAGATCTGTTTATGAGTGGAATATTGATGGCTTGTCTGACTATCAGATATATGAGGTCATTAATAAAAGGTTAATTATGCATCCATTTGTCTCAACTCTAGAAATATTGATCCAGATGTGGCTAAACTTGTTACTAATGGATTTACAGGCAACATCAAGGGATGGTGGGACAATGTCCTAATTATTGCCCAGAGAGCAGAAATTATGAGTGTTGTGACTGTAAAAAATGAATCTGGAATGGACACTCCGTTTCAGGATTCTGTTCTTACTTTAGTGCAAACTATCATCCAACATTTTATTGGATCTGCACCCCAACGATCTAAAGGGTCGCGTGAACTTTTACAAAATTTATGTTGTCCTTCTTTAACTCATTTTCGTTGGTATAAAGATGTTTATATTTGTAAAGTCATGCAAGAGCAGATGCAAATTCTGAACACTGGAAAGAGCGTTTTATTGATGGACTTCCACATATATTTGCAGAAAAAGTAAGACAAAAATTAAGAGACCAACATGAAATTATAAGTGTACGTATGCAAGTTGAGCTAGGTATTTGTAATGATATGAAATTACAATACCAAATGAAAAAACAGAATCTTACTGGGAGACAAGAAATAGGAGATTTCTGTGAACAATTTGGTTATGACATGCCAAAAATTTATCCATCTTCTAAGAAAAGAAATACTAGAAGAAAGGGAAAAGATTATCCATCTAAGGATAAAAATAAGAAAAATGATTCTAAACCACCTCCAAAAAGGAAACATACAAAAAAGAGGTCTGAAAAGAGTTCTATTACACGTGAAACACGTGTATGTTGGAAGTGTGGTAAGGTAGGACATTTAGCTAATAAATGTACTACTAAGAAAAAACTAGCAGAATTAAACATAGATGAAGGTCTTAGACTTCAACTATGTAAAATCATGTTAAATACTTCTCCAGAAAATTCTGAAGGAGAATATTTTGAAGAAGACAGTGAACATAAAGAAGAACATATTGACTCTTCTGCATGTTCCAAAGAATGTTCACAAGAAGTGGATGATTGGAAAGTCATTGCCACTATGAATGGTCTTTCTCTAAATGTTCTCACAGCAGAACAAAATGATATGTTGACCTTTATTGATAAAATTACAGATCCAGAATTAAGGATCAAAGTAATATAATTATGTGTTAATCATAGTCAACCCAAAGACTAATCCTGAAGGCTTTGGGACAAAAATTGTAATACCATGTATTTCTGATATATAATAAGACCTGGTATTTCATTTCTATACTTGTACAACCTTTCCTTTTCTTTTGGTAAAATTTGCTTCCCAATCGATTGCCACTTTTTGGTTACCAATCGATTGACATGTTACCAATCGATTGCCATCTTACCGACTAAATTTCATTACATGGAAACATAACAATCAATTGCCATTCTTTCCAATCGATTGCCTTCAAATATCTGTTACCAATCGATTGGCATAAGCTGAGACAAGTTTTCTTCTTTGATTGAGCTTTGGACGTGTGGCACTCTCAACCTCTATATATATGCATTCATTCTTGGCCTTGGGGCTGTTTTCATAGCTTTGAGAGAGAGAGAGAGAGAGAGAGAGAGAGAGAGAGAGAGAGAGAGAAAGGCACATCTTGTGAATATATATTTACACATATCTATATATATACACACCCTCACACACACACTACCTTGGTAGCTGGGGGAAGAAGAAAAGAAGAACAAGAAGAAGAGAAGAAGAAGAAAAGGAGAGGCAGAGCTAAGACAGAGAGAGAAAGAAAAGGAGGAGAGAGAGAGAAGCTTGGAGGTTTTAAGCTCACACACAAGACAAACACACCCTTGGTGAGTTACAACTCACTTGGTCCCTTTATTTTGATGTTTTACAAGTTTTTATGAGGATTGGTTGTAGTTAATACGTCCTTATGATGTTTATATATGCTATTTTTTGTAATCTACTAGTAAAGATGAAGTGCCAATCGATTGGTATAATTTCCAATCGATTGTCATCAGTCTGGACCCAATCGATTAACATCCCAATCGATTGCCAATGTTAGCAATCGATTGACATTATTTTAGACCTAATTGATTGCCAGTTTCTTCAATCAATTGTTATAATTTTTGTCCCAATCGATTGGACCTTTTCCCAATCGATTGGTATTGGCAGAACATGGATTCCTTTGGCTATTTATTATATTAAGGGTTCGAATGTTCGATTCTCGATTCGGACTTTCGTTATGCGATTTCAGGTTGATCAGAGATAATGTGACAATAAAGTTAAGTATGATTAAGAATAATGGATTAATATAATGACGTTAGATGATTTCGGTTCATGTATAAGTTCGATGTTCTGTTCATTTCAATCCGAGTAGTCAGGCCAAATGGGAATTGTCATGTATCAATAAAAGTATCGAGTTTAAGTAGGTTTGATAAGTTTTGGAAATGGTACGTGGGAAGACACCTGGTCATAACATGCATTCACATGCGGTGGATGGTTTATATCCTTAACGAGCAGTGAGCGAGACCATGTAGTCCTAAGGTAACCAGATGATCCATGTTATATCCTTGACGAGCGGTGGATGGTTTATATCCTTAACGAGCGGTGGATGGGGGATCACTGGTATATAGCGAGAAGTCATGGCAATAGATTTGATGTACTGTTGTTCAAAGCATTGTATCCCTGACATGCGGTGGATGGTTTATATCCTTAACGAGCGAAGAATGGACCGATGTGGTGTCCATGAATTTGGTGGATGGTTTATATCCTTAACGAGCAATGGACAGAATGATGGTATGTCGATACATGTGAAACGATTGAGTCTGTTCTTTCTAGAAAGAGTATGTTGATTTCAATATTCGGATAACAAGACGATAAGGGTTGGTTAACGATATTGAGTAAAGGAGCAAGATATTATTATAGTAGAACTTACCTCGTGTCTTCATGAATTTGTTTTACTTCAGATAACTGGTACTTTGTTAGTTTATACTCACTCAGCTCTCAGTAAGCTGACGACCTTTTTTTGCCTGGATTATTCCCATCTAGACTATCTTGTACCTTATTCTGCAGATGACGGAGCCTGCAACGATGGTTACTATCCAGGAGGAGAATACATCAAGGATGGCCCCACTGATGACGTCTATGCCGGGGAAGGGCTACTATGCTGATGTTTACGCCAGCTGAAGACCTAGAGATAGTTTTTAGCTTATTTGTTTCTGTTTAGACGGTTTTGTTATATTTGCTACTTGGGCATATATTGCTTCCAAACCTTATATACTTCCGCTGTAGCTTTACCGCTGTAATAACTCTGATGTTTGTAATAGAAGCAACGGTTTTTATATCCAGTTTGATTTTATTACTATTCTTGTTATAGACTAGTACTGTGTAGTGTGGATCATTAGTGACATTCACCAGTCATTCCCTATGGACCCAAAAAGAAAATTTATTTTTCTCTATTTTTGCTGCTCCGGGGCGTGACAGGATTTTTGGTATCAGAGCCTCAGGTTGTGATACTTTCGTTCACTAACGATTCCACACCATCTGGTCCTAGTGTTTTAAGATTCCCTGAGATGAGATATGAGTTTGAGATAAGTTCGTCTGTCTAACAATAGATAGTTATTCCTTGCAGGTTAGCATGGATCCAGAGTTTCATAGATTTGTCAATGACTCCTATGGAGGACACGTGATCCATGGGGATACCATACAGCCAGCTGATCCAGAGCATTACCAAGATCAAGTACAGAAGATAGCCAGTCGTTATTTGGAGGAGGACATGTGGAAGGCCCTTTATGTTGATGGACGGACTCACCCAACCCAGATGTGTATGGATGCTTACCATTCAGCTAGGATTGGCAGAGATATTTACCAGGAGATTTTACGTTTGATCCAGAGTAAGCTAGAAATGGATGCTATCGAGTTACGAGCTATTCTTGGGGGACCTATTGAGGCAGCACCTGTGGTAGTGCCACCATCACCAGTACTCGAGGTACCCATTCTAGAGCCATAGGAGCAGCCTGAGGAGCCAGAGTCACCAAAGGCCGAGCCGATTGTAGAGGCTGACCCAGAGGAGGATCCCGTAGAGGACATCGAGCCAGTTGAGGATGACGAGGACCCAAAGGAGGATCCAGAGGAGGACCCGGAGGTTGTTGTTGAGGAGGACTTAGGAATTGTAGGAGCTGAGATTTGACCTTCCTCTAACAATTTTCCTCCTGAATTACTCCTTAGAGATCTAGATCATCATCTCTCATTCCATGCTAGGAAAGGATTGGTGAGCTTCTAACTTTAACTTTTATATATATTTTTTCCTTCTTTTCAATGCAAATGCTATGCTTTATGAATCTAATGCATGCCTATGAATGAATGTATGCTCAAATTATGTTCTATATCATGTTTTATTCAAAAAGGGGGCAAAATTAAATTTCTACCATGCTTATTTCAAAGTGCCCTCAAAATGTGCACACCAAGTGTTCGTAAAAATGCATAACTCACCATTTTCACTCATTTTCATCATTCTAGGATCCAGAGAATTCACTCAAGGGCCACGGATGCCTTACCTATGGATACGCATGGTACAAAAAGGTTCAACTGGCCATAAAGACCAACTTTGGAAATGCCAGATTCAGAGAATTTGTAAAATTATTAGTCCGGGGACCAATGATAGAGCTCATGTCCTTAGCTTAGTAGAGCGGTGGTGGGATTCCACCAACACTTTCCATCTACTGTTCAGGGAAATGACCATGACCCCAAAGGATTTTAGCAATCATAATTCTCCGAGTCGGAGGAGAGATTCTCATCGTTAATCCCAATATAACTCAAGAGCGGGTTATTGAACTTCTGGGGCTATATCCACCGAAAATAGTGAGTGGAGCCATTGAACACACATGGTTCCGTAAAGCATTCATACGACATAACTAGTTTACAATGGAGCAATTCACAAGGGCCTTCTTGATGTACATCCTTGGATGTTCTCTTCTCAGTACTCGGGATGATAGCATTCACCTCTCTATTCTTGAATGCCTATCCAAAATATTAGAGATCCGAAAATGGGATTAGGGTAGTACTGGCTTAGCTATTCTCTATTCTCACATAGGCGAGATACCTAGGATGGATTCCACATCGGTAGGCGGATTCTGGCGGGCCTTGGAAGTAACTACTTCATTTATTTCTTCTTTATTGCAAATTCCCCCTTTACTATTATTTTCTTCTAATGGTTCCCTTTTCTTTTTCTTTTTCTTTCCTTCTTGCAAGATTTGGAGCTACGAGTACTTTGGGGTGCTAGCCCCCACACTTATAATATCCTATGCAACCAACTCCTACAAGGACTGAAGTGGCAAAAAGAAAATGTGGGAGTGAAAATCGGGGCTCATAGTTTTAGCAAGTTTAGGGACTTCCTCTCGAACCTTACGACGAATGCAATTAATTAGGATCCTTGGGCTGGGTTTGACCCTTCCATCAAGGCATTCCTTAGGACTTCAATTTGTTTATCCTAAAACTAGTTCTTACTCTCTGGACCATATGCTTTTGTGTACTTTCTAGGAGAATGAGTTATACGATAAACTGGTCTTCGGGACCACTTCGTCGTTCCGAGCTATCCTCCTACTACTATGCTGACATCAGATGACCTTACGGCCTATGGGTAAAGCCTTTACTAGGGCTATTGCTGGAGATCTTGTGGTAGATTGGTTGTGGCCTGGAGAGGACTACAATGGGTTCAGGATATCATCCTTGATGCCAAACATTCCTCCAACTGGAGCTCTTGAGGTAAATCCTAGGTAGACTTCTTTTCTTTTATCTTTGCTTTTTTTCCTTTATTGACTTATTCCTAATAGGGTGGCCCTTCAATGGGGATCCTTGGAGCTCAAGTACTTATTTTCATAGGAGCAGATTCAGCATTCATGATGACACTCCTTCTGGGTCTTTCTACCCCCATCTTCCTTCGATTGATTGCAAGGTGCCTTCTCTTGACGAGAACGATTCCCACTCCCTATTTATATTCATAATTCACTCCCTCAAGACTTTCAATCTCTTCCTCCTGACATAGATTTGGTACCTAGGCAATGTATTGAGGAGAATAGGCGACTAGTGGCTAGTAAGAGATCCTGGATTCAAGGCTCAAAATCAAGGTAACCACATACCTTGCCCCTTGTTTATGAATTCTTTACCTCTAATTTCTTCTCTTTTCCTTTCTTTCTTCTTCAATAGCTCAAGGCGGTGACCTATTCTCTTCAGACATGTACTACCCAATTTGATGCTCAGGAGGCAAGCCTAGTGAGCTAAGCATATCTACGTGCCTACATGCTTAAAAACATTAAATATGCATGCATGCACTCTCTTTTCTTCCCTTTTCTTAAAAATGGTTTTCTTTTTTCTTTTAGCGTGCCAATCTATATGTTAGTAAGCTTCACACAGCATGGTTTGAGTTCACACATGGATCATCATCTCACCGTGCTAGCACTAGAGCAGAACCAGAGCCGAGGAGATGTTCCACCTCTCACAGAGCGAATTAAAGAGGATGATGATACAGAGTTGGATCAAGCACCTCCGAGAAGATCCTATCAGGCATGGATGAGCAGCATGCATCTACAAGATTAGACTTTCTCATTAGTAGGCACTTTTATGATGACTATGAATTTAAATCGAATTTGGTTCATGGATGCCTCTTTTCTTTCTTATCTCTCATTTGGAACTCTATTTGGTTTTGCATAAGTTTGTATTCACCCTCTGGGAAACTTTTATGACACTTATGACTCTTTTATGTATGAGGTTAGATGGATTTAATCCACTCTATGACTCCTTAATCCACTCATAAATACTTTTCAAGAAGGAAGACAACTCATTTGGCTCGACCGGGGACCCGAAAACCAAAGAAATTGGAACCAGAAGCAAATGAAAATAGGAGACAACTGTCGAAGGCTATAGTGGCACTCAAAAAGAGGGGCGTGGCCCTCAGGAGTGCTGTGTGACCTTGGGGAATGCCACTATGGCCTTCGGGTCCTTTTTGCAAATTTTGACGATTTTGGGAAGTTTTTGACTCCTATTCAACTTTGGCCTTCGTAATTTGCCCTAAAACTGACATAAGACCTTATTTAAACTCTGAAAACTCCCAGTACTCTTCCATAATCTTTCATAAACTCTCTTCTAATGGAGAACACAATGATGCAAGCTCTCTTTCCATGGATGGATGCATTCTATGTTTAGATCGGATCTACTTTCAACGTCATGGTTTGGATAGCCTCTTCTCTCTTCGTCAGTAAGGTCTAAGAAGGACTTCATAGCGACTGTGATCTCTTGTTGGGACTCTAAATACCATGTTTTGAGATTCAATTATGAAGAACTATGCCCAACCTTCGGGAATTTTCCGCTATACTTGGTTATAACCCTAAATATGAACTTGTGCTTCCCTTTCATCATTTTAAGTATACTTCCTTCCTTTCAACCTTAAGTAGGCTGCCTCTACCTGAATGTAGTGAACTCATCGTAGGTAATTGTGTTATCCTGCTTCCTCTAATTAGGTTCTTCTCTTCAAATGATCCCACCATTGCCCATGAACATAAACGGCATGTTCTTGCTCTATGCATGATGGCCTTCTTCTTGTTCTATGATGGAACTACTACTGCTGAGGTACATCCATCACCATGGCTCTGGATGTAGATCAGGGAAGGAACCTGATGAGGATATGCCTAGCTGAAACATTAGTCGGTCTAGACAATACCTCTGCACGTTCTCTGGAGAACTTCTATGGATCCTTGATAGTGCAACAAGTATGGCTATTCGAATGAATGAAACTCATAATCCATCCCAAGAGCCCTTCAATGTATGCTTCTCTCTACCATGCTCAAAAGTCTATTGTCCCTGTGAATCTTTGCATGATTGGACAATTTGGTTCAATGGTCTTACGCATGAAGACATTGAATGGAACATCCAATGGTGGGATATTGACTCCTCTTTTTTTATTATGGGCTCAAATTTTGAATTCCCGACCTCCTCATGTGGTCATTTTATCTTCCTAGCTGGATTATCTATTTGTTCAATCATCCTCAAGAAGTGCCAATGCATCATGGGATTCATATGAAGGGGTTCTTAAAGCTTTGGATGTACTTTACTTCAAGAGACATTGGGAAGCATGTCATTTCATTGATCACAACAAGGTAGCTTCATATCTTAACCCATCCAAGTACTTGACCAAAGCCATGCAGAAGGAGAAGAAGAAGCACAGGAAACAACATGAAGATGAAATAAACTATGACGCCACTTTACACACTAGTCTTTTAGAATAGCATAGTCTCTCCCCCCTTTTTTTTTTTTTTTTTTTTTATAATTATCAGCTTTTCAGCTCTTCTTTGTAGTGAAATAAAACGTTAGTCAATAAATGCTTGGTTCTGAGTATTTTCCTTATTGGCTAACTTTTGATTCTTCACATATTCTTTGTTATGCCATTCTTATCATGCTTGACTCATTGATTTAAGGACAATCTCATTTTAGTCTTTTTAATGCATGCCTGGATCTTTTCCCTAAAATCTACATCGTTGTTTGGATAAAAATAGGGATGGCTCTTTTGTATGTCCCTAGTCTAGGGACATACAAGGAGAATCAAGACTGGAAGGGCTAGCCCCTAGTATAGCAATTGAATGGGAATGGCTTAAGGACTTAGATCGTATATGTTGCCAGGCTGCCTACGTATCCCCTAGTGGGAATCAGGTCAATTTACATAGTTCGAGTAAGATGTGCATAGATGGGCTAAGCATAGTACTTCTTGAGGCGATCAAGATTAATAGGTTCTTTGAATTCAAGGCCATCCATGTCTATTAGGTAGGTTGCTCCCCCTTTGAGGATGGTTTTGACTAGGTAGGGCCCAACCCAATTGGGCTTGAACTTCCCCCTTGGATCGAAAACTAGCGCTCTTAATTCTTTCAAGACAAAGTCACCCTCAGCAATCTTCCTTAGGCAAACCTTCTTGTTGTAGGCCCTAGCTATTCTTTGTTGGTATTCTTGGGCATGGTTCAATGCCTCCAATATCTTCTCATTTATCAATGCTAGCTTTTCATATATCTTTCTCAACCACTGGGACTACTTTACTTCGCATTCAGGAACTACCCTTAAGGATGGTATCTCGAGTTCTATCGGTAAAACGGATTCCATTCCATATACCAACAAATATGGTGTGGCCCCGATGGATGTCCTTACGAATGTTCTATAACCCCACAATACGAATGGTAGCTTCTCGTGCCAGTCCTTATATATATTTGCCATTTTTGTAGTATAGCCTTCACATTCTTGTTTGCGGCTTCTACTACACCATTGGTCTGTGGCTTGTAGGGTGATGACTTATGGTGGGTGATCTGGTATTCCTCCAATAGTGCTAGTACCTCGGCTTTAAAGTGCAACCCATTATCGGATATTATCTCATAAGGAACACCATGCTTATAGATGATACTATGCTTGTTGAACCTAGCTATGTCCTTTGCTTCTAACTTGGTATAGGATGCCGCTTCAACCCATTTCATGAAATAATCAATAGCCACTATGATGTATCTATTCCCATTCGATGCCTTCGGTGTCACCTCCTCAATTATATCAATTCCTCAAACTGAGAATGGCCAGGGTGTAGTGAGACTATAGAGTTCTAATGGTGTAGTGTGCATAAGGTTTGCGTAGATTTGACAACAGTGGCATCTCCTCACATACTTATAACATTCATGCTACATGGTGGGCCAGTAGTATCCTTGTCTCACTTTCTTCTTTGCTGACACATGTCCATTCATGTAGGGACCACACACCCCAGCATGAATCTCTTCCATCATCTTTTTAGCTTTACACTTATCGAGGCATAGAAAATTCTTCCCTATGTGTGATCTTCTATACAATTCTCCTCCATGTATGATAAACTGGGCTAATAACCTCTTTATGGCTCCCTTATCTTTTTTCGTGGCTCCCTCAGGGTACTTCTATTCGGTTATGAACTTCCAAATGTCAAATAGTGTGAATGGGGTACTTTTTCCGTGGCTCCTCTTTATTCTCAAGGTTGGTAATTATGTAACAGTGTGAAGGCTTCTCTCTCTTTTCGATAATCAGAGGTCTCATGGCTACTCCTATAGGTATTTCTATCATTGAGGCTAAGGTGGCTAAGGCATCGGCTAATTGATTCTCTTCTCAGGGTAAATAGAAGAAGGCGATCTCATCGAATTTCAGTTGTAAACTCTCCAAGTACTCAAGGTAAGGCTTCAACCTCCCATCTTTTACTTTCCAGTCTCCTCTAGCTTGCGAGATTATCAAATTAGAATCCCCGAACACCTCGACTCTCCTTGCCCTAGTCCTAAGGCCATCTTCAATCCAATCATGCAAGCTTCGTATTCACTGACATTATTAGTGACAACGAAATTTAGCTTGATGGCAAACGACGCATGAGTACCATCTGGAGATACTAGCACTATCTCGACTCCATATCCCTTCTGATTCGTGGCTCCTTCGAAGTACACCTTCCACGTATCTCAAGTAATAGTCATAAGATCTTCATCGGGATTGAGAATTCTTTAGCGTTATCCCCATCTACTGGTTGGTCAGCTAGGAATTCTGCTATCGCTCTATCTTTGATAGACTTCCTCACGGCATATTTTAAGTCAAATTCAGCGAGCATCAGGGTCCATTAGGCCATTCTTCCTATCAACGTGGGTTTTTCAAACAAGTACTTCAATGGATCCATTCGAGCTATAATAGACACTGGAAAAGACAACACGTAATGCCTAAGTTAGCGGGAAGCCCAAACCAAGACCCAATAAGTTTTCTCTAGCGGTGTATATCTAAGTTCATATCTGACCATCCTTTTACTCAGGTAATATATGGCTTTTTCCATATGACTCTCATCATCCTCTTGAGCTAGCATACATCCCATGGCATCTTCGGTCACTGATAGGTATAAAAGCAAAGGATTGCCTTCAGCAAGCATTGACAGGATATGTGGGTTCTGTAGGTAGGATTTGATTTTCTCAAAGGCTTTCTGGCAAGGTTCACTCCACTCAAACTTTTCCTCCTCCTTTAGTAATTTGAACAATGGCTCACAGGTAGTGGTTAATTTTGATATGAAGTGGCTTATGAAGGGATCTTCCCTAAGAAACTCCTTACCTCCTTCTCCAACTTAGGTGGCTTCATCTCTAAAATATCTTTGATCTTAGCTAGGTCTATTCTATGCCTCTCTTAGTGATCAGGAATCCTAATAATTTTCCTACAGTTACCCCGGACACGCACTTCTTTGGATTCAACCTCATCCTAAATTCCCTCAATCTTTCAAAGAATTTCCTTAGGACTGCTAGGTGATCCTCGCTCTCCTTTGCTTTTATTATCATGTCGTCCACATAAACTTTTACCTCCTTGTGGATCATATCATGCAATGGTGTGGTTACAACCCTTTGATATGTAGCTCCGGTATTCTTTAGCCCGAATGACATCACCCTATAATGGAATGTGCCCCTAGTGTGTGATAAAGGTAGTAGTTTCTCTATCCTCCGGTGCCATGAGTATCTGATTGTAACCCAAAAACCCATCCATAAACAATAGTAGTGAATGCCCGGTGGTATTGTAGACTAGAACATCTATGTGCAGGAGAGGGAAGTCATCCTTAGGACTAGCCTTATTTAGATCTCCAAAGTCTACGCACACTTGTACCCTTCCATCTTTCTTAAGCACAGGAACAATGTTGGCTACCCACTCTAGATATTCAGCCACTATTAAAAAAACCTACTTGTAACTATTTTCCACTTCTTCTTTAATTTTGAGCTCCAACTCGGGTCTCATTCAGCTCAACTTTTGTTTTACGGGCTTGGATTCAGGAAGAAGTGGGATTTTATGTTAGACAATTTCAGGGTCGATTCCAGGCATGTCCTCATAGGACCGATCAAAAATGTCTTTAAATTGTTTAAGTAAAGTAGTCAATTCTTTTACTTTTTAATATAATTAAGAAAGTGTAAACTTCAATGGTTAGAGAGAGTAGCTCCTTCTTCTCTCTAGAATTTAGAATGCTTTTTATGCTGATTCTCATTTTCTATGGAGAGATGCAAGGCTGCTAGATCCCTCAAAACTACTATTCCTAATAGAAACCAAGCTGTGAGATTTAATGTTGTTAAGCCTACTTCAAGCAGTGTTCCTAATGTTAATTCAGATCCTAATATCTTTTAGAAGAATGGATAATGCTTCAGCCATGATTAATGTTTCAACTAAGCCTAGAGCTATGATTCAGTCTACTGGGAATGATTTTATAATCTCAAATCCTACCAAATCTGTGGTGTATGGGATAAGTAATGAAGGCATCCAAGAAATCTCAAAGTTTAATGCTATCCAAGACTCCATCTCAATCACTCTAATTGCTGCTAATCCTAATGCATCAAAGGGGGACATTGAAGTGTATAATGATAATGCTTTTGAGAACCTAGAGGATTGGGAAGAGAAAATATCTAGAAAGTCTTGAATTTATGAAAGTGAAATGGTTGGTAGTGAAGAGGGTGAGTTCACTGATCATGAATATCAGAATAACTTACTAAAGGATTTAAATGAATACTTAAGGAAGAACTTGAAAATTGCTCAAGCCCAAATCCAGAAATTGATGAATGACAAGGAAGATTTACAAGCCATGCAAGCTATGACCTCTCTCCCATCTGGTTCTAGGGGTGGTTCTAGTGTGGGAAAAACCTCTTACAAATCTGGTGGTAGAAAAGGTGGGCTCAGATCTGGTTCGGATTGGAGAAGACGCCAATTTGCACCATTTGATATTTGTGTTGCTAAAGGTAGTTCTAGTGCTGAGCAAATGGGAGAGGATAAAAGAAAACATGGAAGCATATTCAAAATAAAACTTCTTCTTATAATGCTGATGTTCTTGGTGTTCTTCCTTCCATGGATATTGTTTCAAATCAGCAAAATAGCTCCTCATCAATAGAGTTTAATTCGAAAAGGGTTGATGGAGCTAATTCCAAAATGTTTTTGGAGAGTGCACCCCACGCCCCCAAAGCTTCTCTCTCTTTAGAACCCAACGATCCCATGGTTGGTGAACCCATTAATGATAAAGCTGAATTTCTAGCCATGCTTTCCACTTTTTACACCAACTCTTCCTTAAATTCAGGTGCTTGACACCCTTTTTGCTCTCATATGACCAGCCTTGTGTCACAGGCTTAGACATTCATGCCTTACTCGCTCTCGTGTGGCACTCTAGTGTCGACTTATTCCACACCAAAGTCAGCTTTCCCGAGATTCTTCAACCCTACTTCCTTACCTTAGTGTGGCAATGGCTCTCTACTCAGTCTTAGAGACAACAACGTACACAAATCACACGACACACAAGAATTTAAGGGTAAGAACTCCACTATACAAAATAATGTGTGTACAAAGCTCTTTACAAGGCACTCACCTAGCCACTAAAAGCTTTCTACCTCACTAGCTCTCACTTTACAATTGAAGCTCTCACACTTTCTGTTGTCTCTATACAAATGAAGCCTATCCCCTTTTATAGCCATCTCCCTCCCCAATGGACGATTGAGATGCTCTTAATCCAAGGCAGCCAACGAGTCTCTTGAACATTCTAGAGCACTCTTGGAACTGTACCATTTCTCATAAGCTTCCACTAGGTTCTAAAGCCTTCTATTCACTCCTAAAACATAGTAGCTTCTGTAATCCTCTATAGTCTTCCAGAACCTTCTTCGAACTTCCACACATGTCTTCAATCTTTTGGACTCCTCTAGAATCTTCCGGATCCTCCTAAAAACTCTTTAGGACTTGCTACACTTCTCTAGACATATCCAGACGACTCTGGACTACTCTAGAATGCTCTGGACCCTTCTAGAATCTTCTAGATTCGGCCAAGCCTCCACCAAAAACCCATTACCCTGAGTAACGCCATGACTTATGCCCAACTTTGGCCCTCCAAACTAGTTGTCTGTAACATTCTCCCCCACCCAAGCCATGGCGCCCACATCATGCTATGGCGTGTTTCTTCAAGACTTTGGCATAAGTCTCCTTGCCCTCTGAGCTGCTACTGGCGCCTGCAATAGGTGAAGTCTTATCCTCGTTCTTGCTCTCACTAGATCTTTCAACTTTCTCAATAGTGGTAAGCGACTCCTTGTGCGGACGCATCTCCTGGATCAATCAAACTATCATAGGCCCCTTAGTACTAGTCAACACCATGCACCCAAGATGTAGGATGGGAAAAGCCTGCGCCTTCCTTAACAAGTCTGATCGGGAGAGAACAAATCCTAATTATACGCCTTAATTCACATTTGTTAGTACTTTTTTATCCTTTTCTTGTATATTTTTACTTTGTTTTCTATTTTCTGTCAGGATTTGTAGAAAAGTAAGGATTCCAAGTTAAATGGGGTGAAAAAGCACCAAGAAAGAAGCTAAAAAAACTGCATCGCGCGCGCGGCCCGCTCGCGCGAAATCCCAGAAATCGCTCGCGTGACCTCTCAGAATCGCGCTCGCGTGGCCTGCTCGCGCGACCTATGTAAAAACCAAATACGTGTATTTCAGTATACTGAAGACTCCTACGCGAACGAAACTGCCTACTTACGTCTGGAAAGCTAAATACTGCAGGTTTAGTACGAATTGGATTGGGAAAGCTTCCAAACTTGCTCTAAATCTATAAATACTCAATTATAATTTAATTCTTAGGTTGGCAATTGTTATACACACAATTCACAGCCATAATATACAACAATATACACAACCATTGAAGGGAGAAAAGCAAGGAGAAGAAGAAGAAGACCAAGGATTCCCATGGCCTCCTCCATCAACCTCTTGCCGTTCATCAATTCTATAGCCAACTAAACTCAAGATCTAGGGTTTTAATGAAACCCTAGCCAAGTAATAGGGTGTATTTTTATCTTTTTATTTTAGTTTTATTATATATGGATGACAGTTACATGTTTCGAGAATTTTTATAAATAAATTGTGCTTTTATTGATTAAATCGTTACTTTCAAAGTTTACTCTTGTCTTAGATCTATTTTAATGGTAATGTGCTCAATGATCTATGCTTGCTGTGCTTGTTTAGATTATTTACATGCAATGGTGCTTAAATTGAATTGTGCTATCAAGCATCCGAATAGTCTATGCCTAGATTAGACGGATTATACCACAACCCTAGTTTAGTGTGGGATAATTCATGCTAACCGAAGATGGATTATGTTGGTGCTTGAACCATAGTTATTTTCTTGACGGAGGAATTGGGCTTGTAGCTACAATTCCCCATTATCATCCAACTTAATAAGCTAAAGTAATTCGTAAATACCCTTATTATGAAGCTAGTAGTGGATTTGCAATCCTAGGTTCCTTAAACTTATTATAAAAACAAATATTTAATTACTTTCATAATTTAGATTTACTCTTATTATTATTAGTTTAATTCAAATTAAATCCAAAATCCGTTTTTCTTAATTAACTTAATTTAGGTTTTAAAAATTAAAGTGCGTAGTATTCAATCTCTGTGGGTTCGACCTTTACTTCCACATTGCAAATCTTTTGAAAGTAAAGCATAAGTTAAGCATACTTTTATATCTTGATTTTGACAAGATCAAAGTCCATCCCAAAAATTGTCGGGTGGTCATCCATCTCGATGATGGTAAACTTTGCCTGCCGTGACTAAAGTATTGAAGTAGTCCTTGCTTGTTGGCTTCTTTGTCTTGGGGTTCACAGTCACTGCAACACCCTCGTTCACCGACGTAGCCATTTATACACCACTTATTTTATACGACCACTCTGATACCACTTGTCATGGGTCGCGACTTTCACGCCTTACTCATGCTCGTACAACACTCTAGGTCCACTTTTTCCACACCAAAGTCAGCCTTCCCAAAATTCTTCAACCCTACTTCCTTGCCTTAGTGTGGCAATGGCTCTCTATTATACTTAGAGACAACACACACACTCACAAGGCACATAAGAAAGTTTAACGGTAAAACCTCTGCTATATAAAACAATGTATGTACAAAGCTCTTTACAAGGCACTCACCTAGCCACTATAAGCTTTCTACCTCACTAGCTCTCAATTGCTATCACTTTATAATTGAAGCTCTCATACTCTCTGTTATTTCTATACAAATGAAGCCTATCCCCTTTTATAGCCATCTCCCTCCCCAATGGATGGTTGAGATGCTCTTGATCCAATGGTAGTCAACGAGTCTCCAAAACATTCTAGATCACTCTTGGAACTCTACCATTTCTCATAAGCGCCTACTAGGTTCAAGAGTCTTCCATTCACTCCTAGAATATTGTAGCTTCTGCAATCCTCTTTAGTCTTCCAGAACTTCTGCAAACTTCTAGACCTGTCTTCAATCTTCTAGACTCCTCTAGAACCTTTCGGATCCTCCCAGAAACTCTCAAGGACTTGCTACACTTCTCTAGATGTATCCAGACCACTTTGGACTACTATAGAATGCTCTAAACCCTTCTAGAATCTTCTAGATTCGCCCAAGCCTCCACCAAAAATCCATTACCCTGAGCAATGCCACAACCTGCGCCTAACTTTGACCCTCTAAACTGGCTATCCATGATACTTGGTAAGGGTAATGATGTAGCCCACTCTTCCTTCTCGGCATCTCATATGGGCACAAGTTTCATTAGTCAAAAGGTGTAGACCCCACCATTAATTAGAAATGCCAACTCACATTTGTCAAAAGTTATGTCCAAGATGCCAGATGGTAATAAGGAGGGGTGTATTACATCCTATTGTGATGAAGGTGATATTCAAGAAGCTATGCTTGGGTCAACTATTGTGGCTATATCAAAGAACTTAGCCAACTTGTCAAAAATTATGACTATGAAAGCTAAGCCATTTGTTGAGTGTTCTCTTGACTTGGCTACAGCCCCACCAGATATACATGAGTCAAATATTGTAAGTTCTACTCTAGCTCAACTACAATCTACCTCTACCCCTAAACCGCAAGGTGCTCTTTATCTTAAGCCTAATGTTGAAAATTAGATGTAAGTTATCTGATAAAGTATGGGCTTCTCTAGCCAAAGGCACACCAGTTCCAAATTTTAAACTTGACTATATTTAACCCAAAGAGGGTTCTGATAGGAAGGTGATTATAGTTCTAAGCAGCCTACCATATGTTGGTATAAAGAATTGGGATAATACTCTGGTGGGCTCTTTTATTGGGAAGAAGGTGCCTTACGTACTTGTGAAATCTGCTATTGGTAGAATGTGGGCCAATAAGGGGCTGATTGACTATAGATTCAGGTTACTATTTCTTTAAGTTTAACACCAAGGATAATAGTGACAAAATTCTAGAAGGTGGTCCTTGCCACATAGCAGGCCAAACAATTTTACTTAAGAACTGGTATCCTAGTCTAGTTTTGGATAAAGATGTTCCTTCTACTATGCTTGATTGGGTCCACTTCTTAATGTTCCACTGAAGTATTGGACTCAGCCATATTGTGATTGCCATTGGCAGACCTTTATATGTTGATAGAATGACAGAAACCTATAGGAGGATCTCATATGTAAGAATCTGCATAAAGATTAGTGCTGAGTTTGAACTTCTGCATAATTTTCACATTGTTATTGAAGGATCTAATCATGATAGAACCACAATTGATGTAGAATACTAGTGGACACCAATTAGATTTGGACATGATTGCTCTAAGATCCACAAGTATCAAAGGGTGCCTAGCAACAAGAACTCTAAACTAATAACTAAAAATGATAAGGAAGATGGCTCTTGGAAAGTAAAAGGGAATGGAAAACTGAACTATGAAGAAGAAGAAGAAGAAAAAGGTGAACGAGGCACTAGTAAGCAATACAATATAGAAGGGGAGAATAAGAGAGAGAATGTGGAATTACAGCCATTCACACTGAATTGAATACTTCTGCCTAGAATTTACTTTAGGAGATAATTGGTAAACCAAATTTGATGAAAGCTAAGGAAGTTGTTATCAACCAGTTTGCAGTTTTGGATAAGGCCTTATGTGAAGATCAGTAAAATCTAGTAGATAATACTAACAACATAAGTGAAGGACAGGATAAAACCACATATGGCACTGCAAGTGCAGCCTTGCACACCTTTGAAGTTGATGAAAAATAGTACATTTTGTAAAAGGAAAATGCAGTTGGTGATGATATCCCTATAGTTATAACTGAAGAATTTATGTTCAAGATGTGAATTTAGGATCCCACTTGGACCTAAAGTTTACCAGTAATGAAGATCATTTGGTGGAGGGTGACCCACAAATATGCTCAAAAGAGATGAGGGAGCACATTGTTGAGGGTGATCAACAGCAAAGCAATACACCGTCTCCAACATGTGCAACACCAGAAAGTAAGATTCAGAATAATGATATTGGAGCAAGCTTATAGCATACTAAATCTCCTTCTCCAAGTTAAAAAAGAATTCCAAAGGTTTAACCAAATTGTGGTAAGCAAAAGAGTAAGAGAACTCCCATTCTAGTTCTCCAGGTAAGAAAAAACAATCCCATCATTGTTTTTAATGATAGTTTACTGTTGGAAAATTAGAGACCTCAATATGGCCTCTAAGCAAACTAAGGTTGCTAAGTTCATCCATGAAACAACATTGATAGTTTAAGTATTGTTGAAACAAAAGTTAAACAAACCAATGAGGATATAATCAGGAGAAAATTTTTTAAACATTAGGAATTTTTTTCTAATAGCAGTCCTACTTCTACTGGTAGAATTTGGATAAGAAGGAATAATGACAAAATTAGCCTTAAAGTTCTTAAAAGCACTTCCCAAATCATTCATGTTAGTGTTGAAAATGATGAAAAAGCCATTTACTTGGAAGCATCCTTTGTTTTATGGTTTTAATACTAGACAAGCAAGAGGTGAACTTTGGGCTGATCTTAAAGCTATTAATGCTAGTTATAATTCTATTAATTACAATACTTTAGGTGATTTCAATGTTACTCTGTGCCCGGAAGATATTTCTAATCCTAATCATGGGTGGAATAATGATATGTTAGATTTTAAAAAGGCTAATGATGATTGTTGTTTAGTGGATCTTAGATATGTAGGGGAATTGTTTACATGGTGCAATAGAAGATAAAGGAGGCCAGATTTCAGTCAAAGAAAGCCTAATAAAGCAATGGTCAACCAGACTTGGCTTGATAATTTCTTTGATTGTTTTGCTCATTTCTAAGCTCCAGGTACCTCTGATCATTCTCCTATTATTGTTCATATTGATAAGATTCAAAGGAGGAATGGTGGGGCATTTAATTTTTATAGCTACTGGACCAAAATGAATAACATTTCTGATATAGTTAAGAATGCTTGGGACCATAGAATTGATGGGACTGCCCAATATCAAGTCTGCCATAAACTTAGGTACCTTAAACAAGAACTAAAAAAATTGGGTAAGAATTCCATAGGCCTAGAAAAGGTTTATGATGATAAGGCTAGAGAGGCCCTTAAATCTATTCATTTTCTATTCTTGCTAATCCAAATGAAACTTTTCTGATTGAGGAACACAATCTTTGTTTAAAAAATTTTCATGAAGCTATTTAGATTGAGGAGGAAATTCTTAAGTAGAAATCTCGATTATAGTGGCTAGATGTGGGTGATAAAAACTCTATGTACTTTCATTTTTCCATTAAAGAAAGAAAGAATTTTAAAAGAATTATTGTTCTTAAAAAACTAGATGGTAGTTTATGTGCCAACTGTAATGAGGCTATAGAAGAAGCTGTTAGATACTTCACCTCCTTACTTGGAACTCCTTCTAATCACAATTACCCTAGTAAGGATGCTATAAGGTCCTTTGCCCATTAGATAATTCCCCATGATTTAATGATAGATTTGGATAGGATTCCTTCTGATGATGAGATTTAAAAGCCTTATTGATTTAACTTGCATAGTAATAAAGTCCCTGGTCCTGATGGCTGTAATGCTTTCTTCTTTAAAGATTCTTAGGCCATTGTGGGCACTTCTATCTTGGATGCTGTAAAAGATTTTTTTTTTCAAAATGGGAAGCTCTTGCGTGAATCAAATACTACCCTTATTGCTATGATTCCTATGGTCCCTAATCCATGTAAGATGGGTGACTTTAGACCTATCTCCTATTGCAATACTAGTTATAAGTGTATATCTAAGATTATTGCTAGTAGGTTTCAAATTATCCTCCCAAATTTTATTAATCAAGCTTAGTCTACTTTTGTTAAAGGTAGGAAGATTAGTGATAATGTTCTTCTTTTCCAAGACCTTATAAGAGATTATAGCATATGTTACTACCCCTAGTGATGATGTAACTTTTGGTACTAGTCAAATTTAGGGTTTAAGAGCATATTAAAAGCATGGAAGAGAGGGAGAGAGAAATATAGGCAGCGTGTTTGTATGTCGTTCGGCCCTGTTAATGAAGGAAACTACGTCCACGTGTGTGTCAGAGCACTTCCACTAAGTACAAGAAACTGATGCAGGTAACTTGGTGATCCAACAATGGTGATTGGAACTACCAAGGGTCGGCTATGTAAGAATGATATCTAGGGTGGGAGAGGCTTGACAATGTAAGATGGTTGGTTCAATTGAACTCTGTATCCCCTTTTAGAGGGGGTGGGAGGACCCTTTTATAAGAGGTAGAGTCCTCACTTACAAGGTATTTTAGTCTCTTTAGCAAATTATTGATAGTTTATAATGATAACTGCATATTTGAAAGGTTCTTAATCTGATATAGAACTGTTTATGTATACTTGGAAGATTTTCCAGCTGGTTTAGGAAACTGCTGGTGTCCGAACAGTTTGGGATGCACCACTGAGTTAGCTGAGCTAGATCTGAACTATATTATAATTAGACTGCGTATTCCGAACCATAGGTCGAGGTCAGGCTTAGAGAATTGGAGGTCAGGCCTGGAGGTTGGTCGGGGTAAGACCCACAACACTAGCAGTTAGACCTAGAGGGAGGGAGGGGTCAGAGTCGGGGTCAGACGCAAAACACTAGAGGTTGGTCTGTTAGGGTCAGACCCAGAACATTGGTGGTCGAACTTGGAGGTTGATCGGTCGGTCAGTCAAGGTCGAACTCAGGACATTAGAGGTGGGACTTGGAAGGTTGAACCTGGAGGTCAGTCGGTTGGGGTTAGACTCGGAACACTAGATTACTAGATAATTTTGTGTGTATTAGTTGCCCCCCATTTCCAAGGTTAGCCTAATGTTATATCGAGTCAAGTTTGGAAATCTGTTGATTCTGCTTACCACTGTCTGATGTTTACAAAGATGGATTTTTTCGGGGAGTGATGCACCTTATGATTTAAAGTCTACGAATCTTAGTGAGTCACCCTTGTATCAGTAACGGGTCAAGATCTGTAACAGTGTAATTGCTCGGGGAAATTGCCTTGGAACTTCTGAGTCTTATGGATTCTCGGGAATTGGCTAAGAGTTAAAACGCCTAATTTGGAGTCTTTGAGTGCTTGGGAATTGGCTAAGAGTTGAGACTTAGCCTAATTCGGAGCATTTGAGTGCTTGGGAATTGGCTAAAAGTTAGACTTAGCCTAATTCAGAGTCTTATGTTTAAGTTAGCTCTTGGGATGGTTATCTTCTGGCCAGTAAGCCTTCATCAAGGTTATTGGTAAAAGAATTTGACCACGTTGGATAAGTCGACCTAAAGCGTGTTACTTTAGGGTCCTTGATCGGCGACGAATAGTTGCCGTTTATAGTCCTAAAAATACGTTTTGTTAGCCCATTTCATGTAGTTATTAAGTGATTTTTAATAAGTATTCTAAATTTTGTAGGATTTGGAGCTTTAATATGAAAATGCACAAAAATCCAATGATTAGTGGCTTTGGAAGTCATTCTGGGCTTAAAAGATGATTCCGGTGAAGGATGAATGCAGTAGCAGCCTCGGAAAATTGCATTTTTGACAAGGATTAATTCAGATTTGAGAAATTTTACCAGAGACATAAAATGTAGATCTTCGAGTTACGGACGCGTGGCCTCAAACGGTGAGTCAATACGAGATCCGAGTCAAAAGTTATCGCAATTCTACGAAAGTGGTGCAGAGCAGCGAAAAATCTGAGAAAATTCTGGAAAAAGCCCAGGTCGCTGGAGCGACCCGCGCGCGCGACCCGCTCGCGCGACCCGCGCGAGCGACCCTTTGAAAAAGTCAAATTCATGTATTTCGAGGTCCTGAAGGCCCCTGTGCGATCCGAATTGGTTAATTACGTCCAGAAACGTAAAAATAGCAGTTTTAGTGCGATTTGACTTAAGAAAGCTTCCTAAATCCTTCCAAACTCTATATAAATCCTATTCTAACTCAAATTTATGATTACACACCATTATACACATCAATATACAGCCATATTATACATTATTTTCAGCCATTTTGAAGGGAGAAAAAGCAAGGAGAAGAAGAAGAAGACCAATGATTCACATGGCCTCCTCCATCAACCTCTTGCTATTCATCAATTCTATGGCCAACTAAACTCTAGATCTAGGGTTTCAATGAAACCCTAGCCAAATAATAGGGTTTTATTTATGTTTTTATTTTAGTTTTATTATGTATGGATGACAGTCACATGTTTAGAGGATTTTTATAAATAAATCGTGCTTCTATTGATTAAATCATTGCTTTCAAAGTTTATTCTTGTCTTAGATCTATTTTGACTGTGATGTGCTCAATGATCTATGCTTGCTGTGCTTGTTTAGATTATTTACATGTGATGGTGCTTTATTGATTTGTGCTATCAAGTATCCGAATAATCCATGCCTAGATTAGACGAATTATGTCACAACCCTAGTTTAGTGTGGGATAATTCGTGCTAACCGAAGATGGAATATGTTGGTGCTTGAACCATGATTATTCTCTTGACGGAGGAATTGGGCTTGTAGCCACAATTCCCCATATTCATCCAACTTAATAAGCTAAGTGAATGCATAAATATTTCTATTATGAAGCTAGTGGTGGATTTGCAATCCTAGGTTCCCTTTAAATATCTTTTAAACAACTTTTAATTGCTTTCATAGTTTAGATTTATTTTATTGTTCTTAGTTTAATTAAATTTAAAATCAAAATCCGTTTTCATGCTTAATTAAATTTAGGTTTTAAAATTAAAGCATTGTAGTATTTCAATCTCTGTGGGTTCGACCTTTACTTCCACACTGCAAATCTTTAGAAAAGTAAAGTATACTTTTTATATCTTGATATTGACAACATCAATTTTTGGCGCCGTTGCCGGGGATTGCAAACTACTACCTTTAGTTTTATAATCTTAGTTTAGTTAATTCGTAAATATTAGATTAATTTTCGTTTTCTTATTTTCCGTTTTTGTTTTTAAGTACTAACTTTTCTTTTTACTTTATAGGTTATCGAGTCATCAAATTCCAACGTTTCCGAGTGGAGTAGCTAATTACATCAAAGGAGCTTACGCAAATAAAATAAATAAAAAATTAAATAAATCGCTTCCTTTAAACTCGCTTTAAACCACTGTAAGTCAGGGCGCTGTGACGCACTATTTGCATTAGTTTAGGGTTAATTGCACTGCATTAGCTAGGAAACCCGGGGCGCTGGGCTTGACGCGGTCATTGCATTACAGGATAATATTCATGCATCACAGTAGTTGAGTGCTTGTTATCTTAGTTGCGTGATTGCTATTTGTTTTTTTTGTTGAAGTCAGTTTTTGTTTTTAGTTTACTTTGTTTTAGTTTATGTTAGGTACACGTTCAAATAAACCGGAATTAAAACATTTTGACTCTGAACTTGAACGTACATTAAGACTTAACAAGTCTTCAAACTTAACTTCTAGAGCTAGGTTTTTAATAGACGACGATTTGACACCAAAACCAACGTCTTTATTTGAGTCCGAAATACGTAGTACCCTTACAAGATTAAAGAAACCACGCTTTCATAACATAGAACCGATTAAAATGGCAGACATTGGAAATAACAATAACAACCAAAATAATAACGGAGATAATATGAATAACCTTGATATACCGCCACCTCCTCCACTTATAAATTATTTTATTCCTACTACTTACACGCCACAAGCCGGTATCAAATTACCGGAGGCGACAGCATCTCACTTTGAGATAAAGTCGTCTACCATCTCGCTACTTCCATCATTCCATGGCCGTATAAATGAAGATCCTTACCAACACTTAGGGGATTTCCAAGATATATGCTCTACTTTAAAAATCCAAAATCTTACTGATGATGAGTTAAAATTGCGGCTCTTTCCATTTTCTTTAAGAGACAAAGCGAAGTATTGGCTACAATCACTTGAGCCAAACACAATTAAAACATGGGAAGCCTTACACACCGCATTTTTACAAAAGTTTTTTCCTATTATGCGTACAAATCAAATAAGGAAATCTATCACTAATTTTATAATGCAAGATGGGGAAACGCTTTACGATACGTGGGAGAAATTTAAAGAATTATTACGCTCTTGCCCACATCATCAGGTTCCTAAGTGGCAGTTGGTACAGGTCTTCTACGAGGGACTAATTCCCTCTGTCCGTAATACCGTCGACGCCGTTTGTGCGAGAACTTTCCTACACAAAAGCGCCGACGAGGCCTGGAAAATTTTTGAAACTTTAAGCGAGAACTCGATGCATCAGGCTGTGTCGGTACGTTCGGAAGGATATCTTCCTCCACCCAAACGAGAGGTGAAGTTTGAGTCGAGTCATTCTATTGAATTTCAAGAATTATCTAAAAAACTGGACCGACTTATGACAATGAATCAAGCGACAACCGCACCTCCTCATGAAGTATGTGAATTGTGTTCTGCACCGTCACATAATATCTTTGCATGCCCATCAGCATCTCAGTTTCCAGAATTTGTGGAGCAACACGTAAATGCTATGCAACAATTCCCACAAAATAATTATACGCCTAGGTCGAATAATTTTCCTAACACTTATCGACCCCAATTTCAACAAAATCAATACCAACACCCTCCTCCTATTCCTAACCCCCCAAGGACTAACGCTTTTGAGGAGAAGGTGTTGGCGTCCCTTAATAAAATTGAAACACAAGTACAGGCACAAGCACAAATAGTGCACTCTCATACACAATCCATTGCGAAGCTTGAATCCCAAATGGGACAACTAGCTACTGTAGTGAGTCGTAGAAATGAGGGGACGTTGCCTAGTCAAACAATTCAAAACCCTAAGGGACAATATGAGATTAAGGGGTCAAGTGAACAAGTCAATGTCGTATCGACTAGGACGACTATTCGGGAAGAGGAAGTTGTTGAACATCCGGATATGAATAAGAAAGGGGTGAGCATTAACTTGACTAAGGAGGGTGAGGATACGAGTCGAAATAAGAGAGATAACGAACCGGTCCCAACTAACTATGTTCCAAAGTTACCTTTTCCACCTAATGTTGAGGAACCGTCGAATCTTACAAAGAAAAAGTCGAAAGTTGAGGATATACTCGAGGTATTTAAACAAGTTAAAATTAATATTCCTTTCCTCGACGCTATAAAACAAATTCCCGCTTATGCTAAATGTTTAAAAGACCTATGTACGCAAAAGCGCAAAATACGCAGTCACACTCCGAAAAAGGTCTTCCTCACGGAAAAAGTAAGTTCAATTTTCCAACACGCTCCTCCGAAGTATAAGGATCCCGGTACGCCTACGATTTCATGTGTCATAGGTGACACTATCATTCATCGGGCTCTCCTTGACTTAGGTGCTAGTGTTAACCTCTTACCCTATCATGTCTATAAACAACTAGGTCTAGGTGAACTTAAGCCCACGGCCGCTACTATTCAATTAGCGGATCGTTCTGTCAAAATACCTAGAGGAATCGTCGAAGATGTCCTAGTAAAAGTTGATCAATGTTTCTATCCCGTTGATTTTATGGTCCTTGACACCGAACCGGTGCTAGATGCTAGAAAATACACTCCTGTTATTCTTGGTCGTCCATTCTTAGCCACGGCCAACGCACGTGTCAATTGTCGAACAGGGGTAATGAAAGTGTCGTTCGGGAACTTGAAATTAAAATTAAATGTTTTTAATGCGGCTGATCAACCTCCAAAGGACGATGAATACTTAAGTGTTGAGGGTAATGAGGTTAGAAGAACTGTTGAACCTAATAAAATAATAAATAGCAATGAGGGGAATAATATGGTGAGTGATGAGCGGATGAATTTGAATACAATAGACTCTAACGATGAATTTACTCGAAAGGTGAAAAATCGACTTGAATATAATCAGGATGAACCGTCGATTGAATTAATTCGAAGCGACATGCTTTCAACTTACCATCGGGCTCTTCCTGAC
Source organism: Hydrangea macrophylla (assembly GCA_033977485.1). Classification (NCBI taxonomy): domain Eukaryota; kingdom Viridiplantae; phylum Streptophyta; class Magnoliopsida; order Cornales; family Hydrangeaceae; genus Hydrangea; species Hydrangea macrophylla. The sequence continues at coordinate 56,616,655 of CM066991.1, read as the reverse complement.
ATCTTAAAGGGTTCACAGTCCGAGTTACGGCCTCCATGATTCTTGAGCTAGAATGGTCTAGCTGAAGACGTAAAAGTTAGCGCTTCTTGGGAGGCAACCCAAGCTTGATTTCGTCTGTTTCTTTGATTTTTGGATGTTTTTGAGTCGTTTTGGTCAGTCTTAGAGTTTTTCTGGACAGGTTTGGGGGTCAGAATTAATTTATTTTAATAGTACATACATAATTTTAGCCAAAAAATGGAAAAAAAACCAACTCGCGCGCGCGATCCGCTCGCGCGAGGCCTCGCTCGCGCGGTCCGCTGGCGCGAGTTTGTGCCTTAGGCGTTTTTCCTTGCTTTTTCTTATATGATGCCTCTGCTTCTTCTCGCGCCTGGTTTCGCGGGCGCGAGGGGGTCCCGCTGGCGCGAAAAAGTTAAAAAAAAAAAAAATAATAATAATAATATTTTTTTGGGAATTCGCGCGAGCGACGGTCGCTCGCGCGGACCGCTCGCGCGATTCCCCGTTTTCTTGATGTTTTCTTTTGTTGTCTTACCTATTTCCTCCCCACCTGATCAGGTAGTTTTTACGTTTCTGTTTTTGTTTATTAGGTCATTTTAGATCGAGTTAGTTGTTGCTTTCCTTGTTACATTTATACTTTTCCGTTTTATTCCGGTTGTTCGTTTCAGTTTAACTTCGATTAGTTTATCGGTTTATATTTTATATTTCGGTTTCATTTACTTTTAATATTCTTTTGTTAGTTTCTTTTCGTTTATCTAGTATTAACAGGTACATTTGAACTTTATTGCCATATTTTTATACATTTACCTATTCTATGCTTGTCGAGATCGAGGTACTATCGTTCCTTCCTTACCTACTCTCTGTTCTTTCATTTTATTGTTTCATTGGGGACAATGAATGGTTTAGGTTTGGGGGTATGCACTCACACACATGCACATTATTTTATGCAAAAATTTTAAAAAATTTTCAATAAGTGTGTTTAAATAAACGATGTTAGCGACGTTTTTGCAATATCAATTTGATACTTTTTGATAGAGAACTTTGAATTGTTATAGAATGGTAAACAAAAGAATATGTGATTAACCATTTACTGAAGTCATGATGCGACGTTCTAGGATATGTATCGTTCGAATCATAATTTTATATCATAAATTTGCACACAAACCTATGCACTGCACGTAGTCGCTTGAATACATGTTTGATGTGAGCTATAATATGATTTGGATTTCTAGATAACGCATGGTGGAGACTAGACCCAGTGAGCTTTTGAGCCTATCTTTTCTTTTTAGAGGGTTATAAATACATTGTGTTTGTCGAATTTCACTTGAAATAGCGCATTAACTTGTTGTTTAGTCTCATTATGCTTGTTTTGGTTAATAGTCAAGTTAAAATATTTGTTACCATGCTAAATAATCTTCCATTGTAAACATTGAAGAACCGTATTACCCTAGGAAATGATTTTAGGCCCTCTTTGTTTACTGCCGACCGATAAAAGATAAAAATTTCCTTAGTTCGCCCCTTTGAGCCGTTACAATGCCTCTTTTTCTTTGTTCACCATTAACCTCTTTAAAAGCTCCAACTTGATCGACTTGGAGTATACCACTGGAAGAGTGATCAACTTTTAGTAGTATTAAGGCGATGTGTTGATGAAGAAGAAGAAAATAAGATGTTATTGGGGTAGTTGCTTGGTATTCAATGCATAGTCATTTGAGAAGCGAGAAAAGAAAAAGGAAAAGAAACAAAATAAAGAAGAGGAAGGTTGAAAAAAAAATGAAAAAAAAGAAGAAAAATGAATGAAAAGGAATGAAGAGAAAGAAAAGATGAAAGTTTGTAGAAGAAGAATGAAAGAAATCGAACATGCCTTACAATGCCATTCTAAAACTACCTAATGAATCCTTTCTATCCTTTTTCATTACCTGGGCCACATTACAACCGTTGAAAAGTCCTATTTGATCCTAGGAAACATGGTTTGGATATATTAACGATGGGAGGGGGATTAAAACATGGTAATGATTATTTTTTCTTGATTGTTGGCATCTTATCCATGAGACTATTGTTCTTTCGTGTTATGCGTCTTTTTCGTGTCGTATGTTAGCGTTATTCGTCTTGAAAACATAATTCCTTTGCTCACGTATACTAGAGAAATTACACATGTTTCTGAGTGTTTCATTTTAGAGTGTAATTGACATTGTGAGATTCGTAGTCGAAGCATAGTTGGATGGTTATCCGAGTTATATTCCAAGTTCATGACATGCGCGTGTTCATTTGACTACCATATCACACACGTGCAATTTTATGAGAAATTCTATTGATTTATACGATTCATGTACTTGGGATTGTTTTTTTCAGGACGTAGGTAAACGTTTGATTCCGTTTCTTCTTGTTCATTATTCTATTTCGAATCATTGTTTTATAATAAGGAGTATTGATTGTTTTATTTTTCGTTTGAATAAAACTTTTTAAATTTATAAGTTAATAAAGATGGTTGTGGGTGACTTGTTGACGAGAACCCTCACGAGACTTCACTCGTCCGACTGGGGACACCTAGGGGTTTAAAAGGCTTGTTGCATATGCTAAATGCAATCGTGATCCATGCGAAAATGGAGTAGTATTTGTAGTAGTAGTTTTATTTTTCTGTTCTTTGCTCGAGGACTAGCAAAGAGTAGGTTTGGGGGTGTGATCGGCGACGAATAGTTGCCGTTTATAGTCCTAAAAATACGTTTTGTTAGCCCATTTCATGTAGTTATTAAGTGATTTTTAATAAGTATTCTAAATTTTGTAGGATTTGGAGCTTTAATATGAAAATGCACAAAAATCCAATGATTAGTGGCTTTGGAAGTCATTCTGGGCTTAAAAGATGATTCCGGTGAAGGATGAACGCAGTAGCAGCCTCGGAAAATTGCATTTTTGACAAGGATTAATTCAGATTTGAGAAATTTTACCAGAGACATAAAATGTAGATCTTCGAGTTACGGACGCGTGGCCGCAAACGGTGAGTCAATACGAGATCCGAGTCAAAAGTTATCGCAATTCTACGAAAGTGGTGCAGAGCAGCGAAAAATCTGAGAAAATTCTGGAAAAAGCCCAGGTCGCTGGAGCGACCCGCGCGCGCGACCCGCTCGCGCGACCCGCGCGAGCGACCCTTTGAAAAAGTCAAATTCACGTATTTCGAGGTCCTGAAGGCCCCTGTGCGATCCGAATTGGTTAATTACGTCCAGAAACGTAAAAATAGCAGTTTTAGTGCGATTTGACTTAAGAAAGCTTCCTAAATCCTTCCAAACTCTATATAAATCCTATTCTAACTCAAATTTATGATTACACACCATTATACACATCAATATACAGCCATATTATACATTATTTTCAGCCATTTTGAAGGGAGAAAAAGCAAGGAGAAGAAGAAGAAGACCAATGATTCACATGGCCTCCTCCATCAACCTCTTGCTATTCATCAATTCTATGGCCAACTAAACTCTAGATCTAGGGTTTCAATGAAACCCTAGCCAAATAATAGGGTTTTATTTATGTTTTTATTTTAGTTTTATTATGTATGGATGACAGTCACATGTTTAGAGGATTTTTATAAATAAATCGTGCTTCTATTGATTAAATCATTGCTTTCAAAGTTTATTCTTGTCTTAGATCTATTTTGACTGTGATGTGCTCAATGATCTATGCTTGCTGTGCTTGTTTAGATTATTTACATGTGATGGTGCTTTATTGATTTGTGCTATCAAGTATCCGAATAATCCATGCCTAGATTTGACGAATTATGTCACAACCCTAGTTTAGTGTGGGATAATTCGTGCTAACCGAAGATGGAATATGTTGGTGCTTGAACCATGATTATTCTCTTGACGGAGGAATTGGGCTTGTAGCCACAATTCCCCAGATTCATCCAACTTAATAAGCTAAGTGAATGCATAAATATTTCTATTATGAAGCTAGTGGTGGATTTGCAATCCTAGGTTCCCTTTAAATATCTTTTAAACAACTTTTAATTGCTTTCATAGTTTAGATTTATTTTATTGTTCTTAGTTTAATTAAATTCAAAATCAAAATCCGTTTTCATGCTTAATTAAATTTAGGTTTTAAAATTAAAGCATTGTAGTATTTCAATCTCTGTGGGTTCGACCTTTACTTCCACACTGCAAATCTTTAGAAAAGTAAAGTATACTTTTTATATCTTGATATTGACAACATCAGTCCTTTTTATGTTAGCTCCCAGTATGGTTATCTTCTGCCCAATAAGCCTTTGTCAAGGCTGTTGGTAGAAGAATTTGACCATGTTGGTAGAGCTAACCTAAAACGCATTGCTTTAGGGTCCTTTTTTTATGTTAGCTCCTAGTATGGTTATCTTCTACCTAGTAAGCCTTTGTCAAGGTTGTTGGTAGAAGAATTTGACCATGTTGGTAGAGCTGACCTAAAGCATGTTGCTTTAGAGTCCTTTTTTATGTTAGCTCCCAGTATGGTTATATTCTGCCCATTAAGCCTTCGTTAAGGTTGTTTGTAGAAGAATTTGACCATGTTGGTAGAGCCAACCTAAAGCGTGTTGCTTTAGGGTGCTTTTTCTACTCCTCTATCATGAGCTAACCTAAGAGGCTTTAGTTACCTCTATCGTCAGTTTAGGTCTAATTGGAGACCTAAAATGTATGGATTTTAGGGATTTATTTTACTCCTCTATCGTGGGCCAACCTAAGATGCTTTTTTTACCTCTATCGCCGGTTTGGGCCTAAGTGGAGTTCTGCCTCTGGTTGACCAAGGACTTTCACCATGTAGGGGTCTTTTTGGTGCCATGGAGTGACTAAGAACTTTTGTTGTGCTCTCAGAATTGGCTAGGCAATCCGAGTCTTTGTAGGAACTCTTTGAAATAGTGTGTGGAGTCTTGTGCTATGGTCTGTGAAAAATACCAAAGTAGTTGGGCTCGCCTAGACTACTAGAGACAAGAGGTTGGGTCATGTTCACCGAGCCCCTAACCATTGTAAACTGAAGGTCGGGTCAGGATTATCAGACCCTGATCGCTGTAAATTGGAGGTAGGGTCGAGATTACCGGACCTTGATCGCTGGAGACAAGAGGTCGGGTTGGATTGCCAGACCCTGACTGCTATAAACTAGAGATCGGGTCAAGATTGCTGAACCTGACTGTTGGAGATTAGAGGTTGGGTCGGGATCACCAGACCCTAACCATTGGAGACTGGAGCTCGGGTTGGGATTACTTAACCCTGACCATTGGAAATTGGAGATCGGGTCAGGATTATCGAACCCTGACCACTATAAACTCGAGATTGGGCCGGGATTGCCAAACCAGACCATTGGAGATTGGAGGTCGGGTCGGGATTGCCAGACCTAACAATTAGAGATTGGAGGTCGAGTTAGGATCGCCGGACTTTACTAAACTGAGGTCGGGTCGGGATCACCGGACCTGACCGCTATGAATTGGAGGTGAGGTCAGATCAGGATTATCGGACACTGACCACTGTAAGCTGGAGTTGGTCAGGATCGCCGAATCAGACCATTAGATTGGGATTTCTGGACCTGATCGTTGGAGATTAGAGGTCGGGTCGGGATTAATTGACCCTAACAGTTGTGAACTGGAGGTCAGGTCGTGATTTTTGGACCTGACTATTGGAGACTAGAGGTCGGGTCAGGACTATCAGACTTAGCCATTGGAGACTGGAGGTCAGGTAAATGTTGTTGAGGTTATATGTAGATTTTGCACTAATGTTCTAGCCCATGTCTCTGAGCCTCCTTTCCAAATCTCTGATCATTGTCTGTATTCCGCCTAGTTCACTGTTTGCATAGTTAGTTAGGCCACTGAATGAGACTTCTTCTTGACTAGGCGGGACTGTCCGCTATATGGCCACCAGGTCGTCGATTTGTTGTTGTGTATAACATTATCCTTCATTGATCTGAGCGAGCACAGCAAAGCATAACAATAATCTATTCTATTGTCAAGATTGCTGGATCCGGCCTAGCGTCAGGACTGATGGAATACTTGTTTCCTAGACTTTTAACCATGTTTTCTAGCCATTGTGTATTAGTCACAGATTTGTTTTGGAGGAAAAAATGTGGTTTCTCGTAGACGGTACCAAGCTAATGATGTAATTTTTGGTACTGGTCAGATTTAGGGTAAGAGCATATTAACAACATGGAAGAGAGGGAGAGAGAAATATAGGCAGTGTGTTTGTATGTGGTTCGGCCCTGTTAATGAAAAAACCTACGTCCATGTGTGTGTTAGAGCACTTTAGCTATGTATAAGAAACTACTGCAGGGACCTTGGTGATCCAACAATGCTGACTAGAACTACCAAGGGTCGGCCATGCAGGGATGATATCTAGGGTGGGAGAGGCTTGACAATGTAAGATGGTTGGTTCAATTGAACTCAGGATCAATTGAACTCTAGATCCCCTTTTCGAGGGAGTGGGATGACCCTTCTATAAGAGGAAGAGTCCTCCCTTACAAGGTATTTTAGTCTCTTTCGGAAATCGTTGACAGCCTGTAATGATAACTGTATATCCAGAAGGTTTCCGAATATGATAAGGAAACTTTTTATGCATATCTGGATGGTTTCCCAGCTAGTTTAGGAAACTGCTAGAGTCCGAGCAATTTGGAACGCGCCACTAAGTTCTCTAAGTTGGATCTGAACTATATTATAATTGGACTGCATATTCTGACCTATATGTCGTGGTTGGGCCTGGAGGTCGATCGGTGGGTCGATCGGGGTCAAACCCAAAGCACAGGCAGTCGGACCTGGAGGTCGGTCGGTCGATCGGTCGGGGTCGGGATTAGACCCGGAACAGTAGAGGTCGGTTGGTTCAGGTTGGACCCAGAACACAGGTCGGTCAGTCAGTTGGTCGGGGTCAGACCGGGGACACTGGAGGTTGAACCTAGAAGGTCAGGCCTTGAGGTCTGTCAGTTGGGGTTAGACCCAGAACACTGGATTACTGGATAATTTTAGGCGTATCACCTAGATATTCTATTAAATTTAATGGAGAATCGGTGGGTTACTTTGATGGTGCTAAAGAATTAAGACATGGTGATCGTATCTCTCCCTACTTATTTGTTATCATTATGAACAACTTGAGCCAAGTTTTCCATCATAATATTCAATGGGGATGTATTCTGCCAACTTGGTAAGAATATTTCTAAACTACTTCTTTAACTTGACTGGCTTACAAGCCAACAATGCTAAAAGTTGTCTTTTTTCTCAAATGTAAGGGTGACATGATGGATTATATTGTTAATATTCTTCACTTTGAGAAAGGCATTCTCACCATTAGATATCTTGGAGTCCCTATTATTACTTCAAAACTTAAGAAACAAGATTGTGAAGGTTTGGTCAATAAAATAAGTGCTAGAGTTAACTCTTGGAAATCTAAATTTTTATCTTATGCAGGTAGAGCCCAGCTCATTAGCTCTGTCTTGATAGGGATTCAACTATATTGGACAAGAATGTTTGTTTTGCCTAAAGGAGTTCTTAAGCAAGTTTCCCAATCAATGGCCATATTTCTTTGGTCTAGCAAGATAGATAAAATTTCTGGAGCTAAAGTTGCATGGGATAAAGTTTGTAGACCAAAAAAGGAAGGGGGTTTGGGTTTCAAAGATATCTTTTTGGTCAACACTATTTTGAATCTAAAACATATTGGGAATTTATTGGACCCTTCCAATAAGTCCCTCTGGAATAAATGGATCCACAAGTATATGCTAAAAGATAAGAACCTTTGGCTATCCAAAATTCATGGTACTGGAGGAAGTTATTAAAACTTAGAAAAATAGCCAAACCTTTACTAATACATTGTATTGGTAATGGTAATCATACTTCTCTCTGGTTTGATAATTGGCTCCCTTTGGGACCCTTGTTTGATCAATACTCAGAAAGTATTGTTTATGATTCCGCACTTAATCCTAATGCTAAGGTTAGCCACATCATTAGGGGTTGGATTGGAATTGGCTTGGGTATAACTCCATTGAGCTTAATGAAGTCAGAAATATTTTGTCTAATTTCTATAAATCTAAAAGTATAACATAGACTCTAACCCCTAATGGTGTGTTCAACACTTCTCTTATATGGGACCATTTGAGGATTAATCACCTTATGGTTCCATGGTATAGTACTGTATGGCTCTATGGGTGTATTCCCAAACATAGCTTTATTCTTTGGTTAGCTTCCTAAAATAAACTTTCTACCCATGATAGAATTTCTAATTTTACTCTTGGCCCATTAGCAAGCATCCTTTTCCATAAGCATATGGAAAAACATGACCACTTGTTTTTACTTGTTCTCATTATACTTTTGTGTGGCAGGACCTTATGAATAGATGTGGATTGCATTGGCAAGGTTATAGCTGGGCTGTCACTTTGGATATGATAGCTCAAAGGTTGAAAGGCAAGACAATCCAACATGTGATACCAAAATGTGTCTTAGAGTGGCAGTCTATGGGTTATGGAGAGATCGAAATAATAGGATGTTTGAGAACACCTCCAATCCCAAAGAAATTCTCCTAAAGAACCTGATATCTTAAGTCAATGCACAAATTAGATGCTTGGTAGCCCTTTAGTTTGTTATTTGTAACATATTGGGCTAGCCATTGTTATTGATGTTTTGGTTGCTTTTGCTTCATGTCCTCATGCAATGAGCACATTGTATTATCCTGGGGTATGCCCCTTGTACATTTTGTGCATCCTTTTTTTTGGAATATATTTACCTTTTTCCGAAAAAAAAAATTTCTTGGCTTTCACATTGATTTAGTGTTGAACTGATTTGGACCTTTTGGGGATCCTCCTCAGTACCCAGATTTATCAATAGCATATCTTCTACACTTTTTGAGTTGGTACAATTTCTTCCTTTTCAATTAAGCATTTCAAATCATTGGGAAATTCATCACTTTTATTAAGGACTATGCAATCAGAATTAGACAAATTGAAGTGAGCGGAATCGGAGTTCATTTTATTAATAACTGGGAAATTTTTAATAGACTCAATAGCAAACTCGACACCAAGCTCAACAAATTTTTTACCCCTAGCAACTGACTTAAAAATAGAATGAAAGACAACCTCTGGTCCACCAACAGGTGTGGATCCGGTCATATACTCGAGAAACTTAGAAAAGTTCCCTTTTGGGTGCGGTGCATCCACATACTTCTAATTCTTAAGCTCCTCCTTGGCTTTTTTTTATGAGTTTGGAGATGTCCACCTTCTCTATTTTCAATGCCATTACCTCTTGGTCCTGGTCTTCCTCATCACTAGGTCCACCCCCTAAAATTAGCTTCATCGATCCGTAGTCAATGCTTTCAGCGTAGTCTTCTTGAACGGTCTTCTTAGCTTGTCCTTCTTCCATAGCTTGGCACCATTGTTCCTCTACCAACGGCTAACAATCAAAGAAAATCTCAAAAGTCGGGGATCATCTTCTTCGTAACATAGTCATTCTAGGGCTCCTGGAAGTCATAGTAGTAAAAATCCTCCCCTTCTTTAATGAAAGTGCCATTGAGAGTCTTCTTGAGACACTCGGTGCTCTTGGACTTGCTCGTTCCCCCTTTCTTCGGTATATACCCAAAACCATTCTTGTTCTTTTGCCCAGCAAATTGCGAAAATTTGGCTATCCCTTGCTATCTTCGACCTAGACCCATCCCTTAGACGAGCTCCATCTTACTCATAAATGGAGCTATATTGGGATTTGTAAAATCATCAAAATACGGTAAAACTAATTTTCCTAGTGGTTCCTGATGGATTAATGTTTTAAAAAAAATTAAATCAATGCGCAATGGAAAACAAGCTTAAAAAACTTATTGGTATGCCTGGATCTACTACTTATCAATTCCATAGATGCATGAACAAGAGAGGATAGAATGCAATACCTCGGTCTTGAAGCCAATTCTGATTTCTTCGACATCCAGCAGCCTCCACTAGATGGTTTTCACTTGTATGACTCCTATGGATGCTCGCGGAAAGACTAGGGTTGGTAGGAACCCAAATAGAGAGGATATAGAAGGTTTAGGAAACCCTAAAATAGTTTATACAGCTCTGGGATAGTAAAAATGATGATTAAAAAATATTGTACGCAGTTGCCCTATTTTAGATTTCCAAACCAACTTTAAGCCTTCGATCGATTGAAGAACTTTCGAGCGATCGAACTTTTAATTGATCAAAACAAGTTCTATCGATCGAACTGAACCAGAGTTCAATCGATCGAAACAAATTCTATCGATCTAACCTTCAAACTATTACAACTCTTTCAATTGATTGGTTCACCGTCCTCATATGTCTTTCTAAGCATTCTAGCAGAGCTAAGAGTGAGACCTCCTAGGTTCTTTATTGTTGGCTCAGACTAGTTGTTAATTCCCATCATCAAACTCTTTGATTAGCGAATTAACCAACTAATTAGTTAACATTTACTCCACTATAAAATGATAACTGCACTCCGACACAAAAGAACAAATCTGAAGTGATAGAAAGACTTGTATGGTGTACTAATGTCCCTCTACTATCATCATTGATAATCATACTCAGGTAGTCGGATAACTGTTACTTTCAACCTGAATGATGATTACATCTTCCATTCCTTGAGCCCCATCCACTTCTCATGATTACCAAACATGTTGATAACTACTTATCAACAAGACTGCAATTCTCAGTAATCAACTTGGTGACATTCTCAAGGGAATGCTTACTCTTTATTAGAGGCTAGATTCTATATAGCTTGACAATGTATGTTCCCAACCTTATGAATATGACATACCCAATATACCTAGGTGTTGATCTTGCAAAACCTCATTGATTGGTAAGTCAAAGCAGTCACATCCATAGTTTGTGTCCATAATCGTCTCAAGATTTAGAAAATGTAACTTATACAAGTTAAGAGTTCCTATCGACTGTTGACAATTTTATATGTCAAAAAGAATCCCATGATCCGTCAATGCACTATAAGCACTAGCATATTAACTAAGAGTCATAATCTAGTGATTAAGATTCATCACTTCATCCAATGGTAGTTAATAATGCTACAGTGTATACCTGATGAGATATCCAGTCTCATCATCTACTATGACAAGTTCTAAGTATCAAAGAATCATAATTCATATGTCTCTTGTATGTATCTCATATATACATGAATTACCTACTATGATACTTATGGATTGCATCAATCATCTCATGACACATACACAATGAAATGTAAAAATTATATTCATATAAAACGCCAAATGTCACATACATAAAGAACGAGTTTGAGGGCACAATCCCAACAGTTCCTCCACTCCTCCCACATCATTGATATTATTGAGCTCAAACCCACTAAGAGTAGGGTCTTGCTCGGGCAGTTATATCTCCAGTGCAACTCCATCTTGGACAGCACAGATCCCAGAATTCCAAAATAGAACAACTATTCGATCCTCGACAATCATCTTGATCTTTTGGTGAAGGGTCGAGGACACAACCCGCATGTCATGCAACCAGGGCCTTCCTAAAGTAGGTTAAAAGGGGACACTATGTCAATCACTTGAAATTCCACATTCCCACTCATGGGCCCGACAATAATTTATAGATTTAACACCCCAACCACCTTCCTTTGAGTATTATCATAGGTACGAACGGACTGGCCTGAGGTTTGTATCTAGTTCATCGGAATACCCAAAGCTTTAAAGTTTGTAGCAGATAGACATTGAATACAAAACCATTATCAACCAAAACCATAGGAACCCTCATCCCCAAAGTCTGAATAGTGATATGGAGCGACCTATTGTGATAAGGTCCCTTGGGAGGAAGGTCCTGATCAGTGAAGGGTAAGATCGGGGTCTCCACCATAGATTTAATCTGGACTACCAATTGGTCGGGGGTAGTATATATAGGCACGTCATGACAATTCAATGCGAAACGCTCTCTTGAGATGATATACGCCCTCTACTGGTAGTACCCGATGCAATATAAAATTGGCATGCTGTCATTGGGATACAACTGCCCAACCACCCCTGTCGTAAGCCTATCAAGTATGCATAACTAATAAGCTAGAAACTTGTCCACTAGTGCCTTCTTCACCCAATAGCATATATAGGAAAAAAGACTAAGCTTGTGATTTAGAAAAGCAATTGAAATCTATACTGCTTTTAAAAAGCAAAGAAGAGAAAGAATTAGAAAATATCTATGAAAATGAAGATTTTTCTGAAGAAGAAAATCAAAAAGTTTGGATGAACAAGAAGAGAATGAAGTGTCAGAACAAGATGAAGTTGGCTGTTCTGATCGTTGTAAAGGAAGGATTGATCAATTTTAAAAATGAATGGTTTAAGTATTGATGTGATTTTTGCAGAAGAAAATCTTATTTTGGATATTATTGATAAGATTTCTAACCCTGAAGAAAAGAAAAAAGTTATTATGAAATATGAGACTTCAGGAAGGGAAAACTTCTCAAGATTTTCCATCACATAGAAAGCAAGAAATAGACAATGAAATTTATAACTTTAAGGATGTAGTGGCTAGATTAGCTACTAAGCCCCTTAAAAATAAAGGTAATATTCATTCTATTACTGATTTACAAAATGAAATAAATGATCTTAAAATTTCTATCAGAGATCTTAGAATTCGTATAGGATCTTTGGAAATGAAAGAACAAGAACCCTTTGCTCTTGAGGAAAACGAAGATCATTTTAAACCTGTCAGAAAAGACAAAGGGAAAGGTATTAAGATCATTGATGAAAATGATGATAACTATTATGAAATTATATCTTTTTTCTTTTTTTTGAACTTCTTCTTCTTGAGTGATAACATTAACACTCCCTTCTTTCTCTTGTTTTTTTAGGTTGCCTAGAAGAAGTTGCTTCAGCCTGTGGTTATGGTATTTTTGGTGGAAGAGTTTCTACAGTGGGAGGAGTATCCAAAACTTTTCATTTTCCTTTTAAGGCTTGTAAAAACTATGTGTTTCCTGCCATTGGTTGAACCAAAGGTTTCTAAATAGGACTGGCTTTAACTGTTTTGTACTTGTAAGTTCTAGTAGGAGTCAAGGAGGGCTGGGATGGCCTTTTTTTCATCCATTATTAAATGGTGTCTGATATAATGAATATTATCCTCAAACCTATTTCCTTGTTTTCCTAGGGACTGCAAATACCTATTGGCATAGTTTAACTGTTCAGTCACATGGCTAATATCTTCTTTTAAAGCATTTCTGGCCATTCTAGGTGATCCAGGAGATTCATCCTTTTTCATTGGTGAAACCTTAACTTTATCATTTGTGATTTGACTTTGAAGATAAAGATTAGCATTTAGGGGATGAATGCCTTCTATTATATCTCCACTTGGACATATTTCTCATTTTCGTAAAAGGGGATCAATATTAACATTAATATTTTTCTCTAAATGCCAGCTTAGCCATTTAAAATAAGGAACATGTTTTTTTAATAATTTTCAAATGAACATAGAGCTGTTCCCTGATTTCTTGTTCTTCTTCTGAGAATTTTTTCAATAAAATTCTATTTTTTTAGATTTTCTGGTTTCTCAAACTATTTATTTAAAAGATCATAATTAATTTCAAAATCTGAAGAAATAGTGCAGACAGAGAAGTCTGTGAAAGAACAATTTTCATAATTATCATAATCGTTGTTATAAACAACTTTAGGAATCTGCGAATCAGTGGATTTTATTCCTTGAAGAATAGGTTCTTTTCCTGGCCAGCTTCTGCTACTACTGGTTCTTCTAATTAATCTATTAGATTAACTAGTTGACATTAAAGCCATAAAATCTACTGATTTTCTTGTAGGACATATGAGGATAACAGTACCACTATCATTCTGAAGTATTTCTTGAGGTTCAAAAATTTCAATTTTACTTTGGGAACTTGGATCTTCAATTATCCATTCCTCTGGAGGAGTAATTTTAGACCATTTAATCATTCTTGGTACTTAAACCGAAGATTTATCTAGGTTGGCTTGTATGAGAGTGGTAGTTTGCCTAGAATCTGGGTCCATATCTAAAGTTAAACTCAAGGTAGTTTGTGGTCATGACCTTATAATATATCCTACACCCAATCTGAATATTTTCACATCCTAGTTTCATGTTATACCTTTGGGTTTGGATATTTAGAGTAAGGACATCCAAAATTTGTTTATTTGTCAAACTGACTATAAAATTAGGTTAAAAGTTAAAATAAACTGGTCCATGACAAAGATTATATTCTGATATGCCCCAAAATATCGCTTAACCACCCACTAACACGTGGGGCCTATGAATGGGTAAACCCCATAATCCTAGCCCACAACCCCATGATCGTATCCCATGATCAAGCAACAGTCATTGAAGAATAGAAAAATTATGGGCATGATCCCATGAAGAGGCAGTTACACATATATGGAGATATAAATATAGCTTTAAAGGTAGAAGGGAGGGGGGCTTTTTCTCTCTCTTATCTCACAGACTCACTTTTGAGCAGATACATTCACTATATACTTTTTCTTTTCCCATCATCCAACTGTTTACTAATTTAATCGTCGGAGGGACCGCGGTGGCAACCCCACCAAGGTCTTCTTGCAGGAACGCTTGTTGGGAGAGGAGGATCAACCCATTCATTCAACTCACTTCGACTGAATCACAAAGGTACAATTTTGTGTATCATCAGTTGGCGCCGTCTGTGGGAAACGACGCTAAAGTCATAAGTTTCCTTCCTCAAAATCTATCGCTCAAACATGTTCTGCATCGAGATCAGAATAGCAGCCGCATTCACTCACGGAACATGGCCTGGGGTACTTCTCTATATGATCATTAAGGCCAGAAAATCATTGCTGGGAACTATCGGGTACATGTTATACATTCCTCACGAATCTATTACCTCTGCTAATTAAGGTACCCAGCATGGAGACCGAGTATATTTGACTCCATCATTTATATTTATAATATACATATACATATAGATCAGATCATCAAGTACTGGGTTTGAGACCCAACCAAACAAGTTGTCCTTTCATGGATCACGGTCCATTAGTGGGGTCCAACAATTCTATGACACCACATACGCACATGCATATATTTATACACTTGTCAGTTGACTTACATTCATGGAAAGACTTTCCCAAATCCATGAATTTGGCTTAAAAAGATTAATATGTTGTGTGTATGCACAAGTTGCTGCTATACCAAATCAGAGTCCACGTGGACTGTACTTTGTTTTGCTCAATTTTTCTTTGACTCAATACGCCAACAGTGATCAATATTAAGGTTCATGTTGAGCCACCTATGTGCATAGTGCCAGATCTGAGATCTCATTCGTGTCAACAGACCGTGATCTCATTCAGCTATATCCCGAGCTTATTATTTGCTTTAATGACCCACAGAATGGGATTAATTTAAAAGCAATTTATTGGACCTTCTCCAACATATCTCTATCAGATGAGGTTTAATTGCACGAGTTCTATTTCGAATTTATTAGTTCAAATCTTATTTAGATCAGGTTTATCAACATATTTTATGGATCAATTTATCTCGATTCGATCAGATGTCGGTCCGCGGTCGTGGTTAAATCCACAGACCTTACTTGGAATATCTTGCTCAAAATGGATCAATGTGAAACTTCTACCTTTCTCACCCAAAAAGGGTTGTGTAAACTACTTCATTTAAAAAAACCTCCCATTAATTGACTTTAATTTCTCTTACGGTATTACAACCACTGCTATTTGATGAAGTATCGAATAGAATTTATGACGTTTCAAGAGCAGGAAATTTTTTCCGCTCAATTGGGAGTTTTAACTCTTGACTTAAGTAATTGCCATCACCCAAATTATATATATGCATATACGCATAACATATTTGTATGTGTGGCATAATATAAAGGGTAAGAACCTGGCTTGTTCCCTTCTGCATGTGCCCGAGCACATGCTAACATTCAACTGACCTCAAGAAAACATGATTTCTTCAAGAGAATTGCCTAAATCCATGTGCAGCAATATTATATGGTTAACATGCATCTATATATGATATAAATATATGAAAAGTCTCTTTGACCAAGTCAAACGTGATTTCAAACAAGCAGGGTCGTCAAGAATTTTTGTGTCCCCAAGAAATCCATGATTTAGAGGGCCTTAACTCAATTTTTATTTTTGATTACCTTACCACAAGTACAAGCCTTAATCCTTGCCTAGATTGCAAGACATAAATCCGTCTGATACTTCATTACGGCTCAATTAAGTGTATCACATATGTCAGCACATCTATGTACTGATGTATCCATACGATCTCCTAAGCTCATGGAGATTTATACACTTGATTATTGGGGTTTGTTATTTAATGTCATTCTCAAAGATTACATATATCTTTTGACTGCCCAATTAGTCCCTCAGAGAGACGTAAGGTAAAAAGGCAGCATCGCACCCAAATTGCCATAGATAGATCTTCCTAATTCAGAGACTACTTAGATCTTATAATTGAGATCTTATTTAGACTAGATATGATAAGAGCCTACATACTTCACTCAATGAGGACATATTTTCGGTTCCCATTATGTGGAACAACTGCTGACTCAAATCTTATATGTTTTGAGCTTCTAGTGATAAATTGCAAAAAAAAAAAAAAAAAAAAAAAAAAAAATTGTGCTCTGAGCTTCTTATTTAAAGATCCAAAGATCTTTTTAAAATATTTAGCATATCTCGTTGAGATCGAGACTTATGCCAAAGATTTTACGCAGTCTTATTCGACCATTTGAATAAGTTCACAACTTGTTCATGTAATTCAGGATCATGATCAGTATCTCATGATTAAAACTGGAGTAGTAGCATGCTCAATGCTACTGCATATCGAAATACTCTCAATAGACTTGGAGGTGAGGGTTGATACGCTTAAACCCTTAAGCAAAGATTGGGCCTAAGCCACAACTTAGCAAGCCAGATATTATTTGGCACCTTCAGACATCCTCAAATGAGTTCAACTGGTCTTATTCTATAGACCACAATCAAGTATGCTTTTGATAAGCACACCCATTTGATATTTTGATCAAGCCCCTTTCACGAGCATCCCTCATATCTGGGCTACCACATCAAAATTATTCGAAGACTATTGTTCAATCTTATTTAGATCCGAGATCGAGATATTACATGGCAGATCTCGCGCAAATCATCTAAGCCTCACACAGAGAGGGCCTTGGCATTCAGAACAGACTTTTATCAAAGCTAAATACCTCTTCAGATCGAGACTTCTTACTCATCGGTTGCATTCATGCTCTAAACCTTGACTGTAAGTGTTTGTTTATTTACTTAATCCCATTCTACAACATATAAAAAAAATGTTCATGCAGGTAGTCCAGGATCTATAATTAAATCGGTAAGAACAAAGAAGTTAAACTCTCAAGTACTCAATTTGTCTCCCAATGATGTTGGCATTCTCAAAAGTTTTGAGGATAAAGCTTGGAGGGGGAGTACAAAGCCATGCAAACGCAGATGGAGGTTCCAACATCCTCTACCACTGGTATTTTCTTTGCTTAAAATCAGTAAGAATGGATGATGAGGTATGGGATCTAACTTCACACGTTTTCTTTGCTTAAAATTAGTAAGAATGGCTGATGCGGTATGGGATCTAACTTCACACGTGTGTAGCATGTAAACTTTCATCATTGCTCATATATGTGGATTAGTGGTGAAATTTTATTGGAAGGTCTGAAGTGCTAGTTTAGACCTATTTGCATCAATAACTGGTTTTGAGAAGAGTCATAGCATATTCTCATGGTTTACCCAAGCCTTGCAAGCATTTAATGATTTGCAGAATCGGATATAATATCGATCACATGATGCCTCATGATCATAGTGAATTGGACAACTCTTTGTTGTTTAGTACATTTAAAAAAAAAGTGCCATATAATAGAGCATGTTGAACTTTAATTATCTTGACATGTAGCTAGGCTATTATACTCCCAATTATTACACAATGTGCTACTGATGGGCACACGTCATTATGTTGGCTAGAAGCATAGCATATTTCAAACCAAATTGTATATAACCTTATAAACCAATGGTCCGTTCAGTAGATTCGTATCTTTTTAGCTACCACCGGCTTATTCGCACTCAAAGGCTCTTTGATACCTCATACCCACGTGCTTTATCTCTTAAAAGAAGCCTATTTGGTTATTCACGGATTACTTGAAAATTGTTTGGGTACCTCATGTACATCGCCTTATTTGTTTGTGTTGCCATAACCAAAAAAATGCAAAGCAGCCCACTTTCACAGAAACAGTAGCAAGAAAAAGTAAAGCTACACAATCATGCCTTTTCTTTATCTCAAAACTTTCAAGAAAAGCTCTCTACCTACTTTAGACTTTGGCAACGCTCCTTCCAATTCTGGGTTCGAGCAGCTGATATCTATACCGGTTACAAGGTAGCCCAAGATCTAGTACTCAAACCTGATCTAGCTAACAGATCAGAAGAGCTCACGCTGACTCTTAGTTCAAACTAAGCGAATCAGCTCGGCTAAAAGCCCTAGGCTTACTAGGCACTCAAACCTGATCTAGCTAACAGATCAGAAGAGCTTACGCTGACTCTTAGTCCAAACTAAGCGAATCAGCTCGGCTAAAAGCCCTAGGCTTACTAGGCACTCAAACCTGATCTAGCTAACAGATCAGAAGAGCTCACGCTGACTCTTAGTCCAAACTAAGCGAATCAGCTCAGCTAAAAGCCCTAGGCCTACTAGGCACTCAAACCTGATCTAGGTAACAGATCAGAAGAGTTCACGCTGACTCTTAGTCCAAACTAAGCGAATCAGCTCGGCTAAAAGCCCTAGGCCTACTATGCACTCAAACCTGATCTAGCTAACAGGTCAGAAGAGTTCACGCTGACTCTTAGTTCAAACTAAGCGAATCAGCTCAGATAAAAGCCCTGGGCCTACCAGGCACTCAAACCTGATCGAGCTAACAGATCAGAAGAGCTCACGCTGACTCTTAGTTCAAACTAAGCGAATCAGCTCGGATAAAAGCCCTGGGCCTACCAGGCACTCAAACTTGATCGAGCTAACAGATCAGAAGAGCTCACGCTAACTCTTAGTCTCGCTTAACGGAATCAAACATGTGCACAAGCCCTTAGCCGGTCTAGGCTAATAAGCTACAAGCTCATTACAGCTCGGGCAAACACAAAGACCAAGTGTCACAAGTTTAAAACCCAAAAGCCGAGTGTTGGGGGTCTAGGCTAATAAGCTACAAGCTCATTACAGCTCGGGCAAACACAAAGACCAAGTGTCACAGGTTTAATAAGAGAAAGACCCGAGCCTCAACTAGGGCACTGCCTAAAACCTAAGGCTACAATAAAGCCTAAGCGTTGCAGGTCCAAAAGAAAAAGACCCGAGCCGCAGCTCGGGCACTACCTGAAAACCTAAGGCTACAATAAAGCCTAAGCTTTGCAGCTCCAAAAGAAAAAGACCCGAGCACCAGCTCGGCACTACCTAAAAACCTCGGGCTACAACAAAGCCTAAGTGTCACAAGTTTAAAACCCAAAAGTCGAGTGTTGCGGGTCTAGAAGCCCAGAGCTCATTACAGCTCGAGCAAACACAAAGACCAAGTGTCACAGGTTTAATAAGAGAAAGACCCGAGCCTCAACTAGGGCACTACCTGAAAACCTAAGGCTACAATAAAGCCTAAGCTTTGCAGGTCCAAAAGAAAAAGACCCGAGCACCAGCTCGGCACTACCTAAAAACCTCGGGCTACAACAAAGCCTAAGTGTCACAAGTTTAAAACCCAAAAGCCGAGTGTTGCGGGTCTAGAAGCCCAGAGCTCATTACAGCTCGAGCAAGCACAAAAACCAAGTGTCACGGGTCCCAAGAGCTCTGATCTCATTACAACTTAGGGATGACCCAAAAACCAAGTGTTAAGGGTCTATGAGTCCAGATCATTGGACAGACTTAAAAAGCTTAGGATATAATAGAGCCTAAGTGATACAAATCTTTAAGAATCCAGAGGGTCGCTATGACTTAAGGCAAAAGCTAGACGTCCAGAGCTATAATAATGCCTAAGTGCTAAAATCACTACTTAACTTGGGCTTATGCTCTTCAGCTCAGCCTCGATATCTTCAGCATATCGGGGAATTCCTCTTTATAAGTTTTACATTGGCCTCAAGCTCTTTAGTTTGGTCTTCCACCATATAAGAGACACAAAGTCTTAAACAAACAAGTCATGTATTATTGCCCTACTGGATGAGATTAAGATCCACAAGCGCTTCACATCAGGGATCTTTACCTCAAGCTGCTACGCACGCGTGATTCAGCTCGGGCTTAAGCTTTGCAGCTCGAGCTTGAGCGTTGCAACTTGAGCTTATTATCCTTGGCATTGTGTAATGCTCTTTAGCCTATCCTTGACATCTTCAGTGTATCTAGGTTCTTTAGCCTAGCTCTCGACCGTATAAGAGAAACAAAGCTCTTTTGACCATCTCAACACCAAGCTCGAGATTGAGTGTTCCAACTCAGTAAAAATATTGGGTAATTCCCGGGTACCTCACGGTCTTCTTACTCAACAAATTTCTCCAGAGCATATAAAAATGTTTTTGCAATTTTATTAGGCCTCAAGCTTTTAAGCTCGGTCTCAACATCTTTTAAGCTTGGCCTTAACTTCTTTGGCTTCAAGTGTTCAGCTCGGCCTTAATCTCTCAATCCTCCTCCGAATTATCTCTTATGAGATATAGTTAATGTTCTCAACAACAAAGACTCTCATCTTCATGTCTTTTAAGAGCAAAACCCCTCTTGTGTAAGATTTTCCTAGACTAGAGATCCTAGATTTTGACTTCAGCTCCCTAAAGAGGACAAGGATGTCCATGATGCAGACAGACGTCGGTTCCAAAGGTCCAATGGCCTCTAACGTACGATTGCGTTGGATGTCTCTTAATGCTTCACAAATGAAACCAACTCAGGTCTTTCTTCAAATGACCAGAGCTTCGGGGGGGAGTAGCTGATATGCCCCAAAATATCGCTTAACCACCCACTAACACGTGGGGCCTATGAATGGGTAAACCCCATAATCCTAGCCCACAACCCCATGATCGTATCCCATGATCAAGCAACAGTCATTGAAGAATAGAAAAATTATGGGCATGATCCCATGAAGAGGCAGTTACACATATATGGAGATATAAATATAGCTTTAAAGGTAGAAGGGAGGGGGGCTTTTTCTCTCTCTTATCTCACAGACTCACTTTTGAGCAGATACATTCACTATATACTTTTTCTTTTCCCATCATCCAACTGTTTACTAATTTAATCGTCGGAGGGACCGCGGTGGCAACCCCACCAAGGTCTTCTTGCAGGAACGCTTGTTGGGAGAGGAGGATCAACCCATTCATTCAACTCACTTCGACTGAATCACAAAGGTACAATTTTGTGTATCATCATATTCAATCATTCCTAAGAGTGAATCCATGAATCAAAGATGCCTAACGTCTCTAAAACATACCGAAAGGGATGTGTCTAGACCAAGAGTTGTCATGGGTCTAATATTGACTTGAACAAGTCCAATATGAAGATATTAAAATCCTCTCAGAAGGTGTTTAGAAATAGCTTGTGGAGTTATCATTTTAAAACTTTGATTTTCATTAGGAACAAAATGTGTAGTTTCTGATGTTTTTATCTCATAAGACTTAATATTGATAAAAAAAAAGGCTTTATATAATAAAGCTCTTTAACAGCAACAGTTGGCATCTTCCACTTTTGCAAAAAAAAAAAAATCCAAATTATCAATGGAGGTTTCATCCATGTTTTTAATATTTCTGAGGTCCATGTTCTCAGGAATATTGTCTTGCTCAAGACTGGTACTATTTCCAAAGTATTTGGTTAATGTTTTCATTCTAAATACTGATACAATGAGACCTTACCCTACTATCAATAAACCCTAGACTTCGTCCTAAAATGCCTATCCTCGGCTCAAGCGGACATTCAACAGGGAATAATGCGACTTGGGTGTAGGTGCAAGAGAGCATAGTAACAGTAATTAAAATAATAACAGGAGACAACAATTATGGCTCTGATACCAAATTCAACGGGCAATTTTGTTATTAATTTTAAATAAATGCTTTCTCATGCATTGTACAACCTCTGGACGATGATTAGCTATAGCAATAGGGATCAGAGAGGGCTGAATTATAAATTTCTTTTATCTCTATAAGAGACTTGATAAGTTCAAAATTTGAATTCTACTGAACATTAAGCAGCAAGATTATGAAGTTGACTGTTAATAACTTCAATGTCTTCGTTTAACTGAAATATTCTTGATTGAATCCAATAAATATTATCATCATCAAGAATTGCTAGGGTAGCAGGATTATGAAGCATATGACGATAAGAATTTCTGAGTTTAATAAGAGTATGTACTAAACTGAGTAATATAAGTCTATTAGTCATACAAATCAAACAAAACTTACAATTGTAGAAGCACACCTGAAGCTTTAGCACACCAAGCTTCTTCAAAAGCACACTTACACTCAAAGCTCACAAATATTTTACAAGTGGAGAGTATTTTACAAGAGAGAGAGAGAGAGAGAGAGAGAGAGAGAAAAGAGAGTCTTTTTTCTTCAAGGATGCTCTTCCGGATGTCCCTCAACAAAATGAGAGTGTCTGAATTTATATGAGGGCTTCAAAGGCTCGAGAATGGCAGCTGACATGCACTGGAGAAAGAAAAGATTTATCCTCATCTTCATTGATGCGTGGATGGTTCAGAATTCTCCGCAAAAAGTTACTTTTTAAAAGTTTGTCGAGACACTATTTACTTTTGACTGGTAACAGAAAAGATTCGCCTTTTTAAAAAGTGAATAGTAGAATTTGTCATGAATCTGCTTTATGTCAATTTCTTTGTATTCACGTGTCCAAAATCTTTTTAAAGAAAATCCTACTTTATACTTTATAAAAGTAGTTTGTCACAGTCGGTGAAAATGTTCCCAAGGCTTCGAACGGAAATCGATACATTTTGGTGGCCATTGACTACTTCACAAAATGGGTAGAAGCTGCATCCTACAGCAAGTTGGGGGCCAACGAAGTGGCCAAATTTATCAAGAGGAATCTCATCTGCCGCTATGGCGTCCCCCATGAGATTATTTCGGACAACGGAAGTCATTTCAAAGCAGAAGTCAGGGATCTGTTTGAGGAATAAAAAATCACTTATCATAAGTCATCACCGTATATGTCGCAAACCAATGGGGCAGTCGAAGCAGCAAACAAGAATGTCAAGGCTATATTGCAGAAGTTGGCTGATACTTACAAACACTGGCATGAGAAACTACCATTCGCGCTGTGGGGATATAGAACCTCAATAAGGACGTCTACAGGAGCGACTCCTTATTCACTGGTATATGGTATGGAAACAGTACTCCTCGATAGAGGTACCATCTCTGCGAGTGATGGCGGAATGTGAGATTTCAGAATCTGACTGGTTAAGGGAAATATACGAAGAATTGGCTCTCATAGATGAAAAGCGCCTAGCCGCAATCGACCATGTCCAAATCTATCAAAAGAGAATAGCCTGTGCCTTCAACAAGAAGGTTCGTCCGAGGAATATAGTCAAGGGCGATCTTGTTCTTAAGGAACTACGAGCCCCAATCATTGATCCACGTGGAAAGTTCAAACCTAAATGGGTTGGACCTTATATCGTCAAAAGTATCCTTTCCGGAGGACTAACCTATCTCATGGACCTCGACGGTGTCGAATTCAAAGAACCAATCAACATGGATCGCCTAAAAAAGTACTATGCTTAACCATTCCCCAAAATCCTTCAAGCCTTGCCTTGAACTACGCTCAACCTGATTCCCGCTCGGGGATACATAGGCAACCACATCGGTTCAGTCATTCCACCCACCAGAAAGAAAACCACTTCTTTCCTACCTTGGCCGAACTACGTTGGATCTGATCCCCACTCAGGGGTACGTAGGCAGACTTTCAGAAGAGAAAAGAAGGATGGCTCACTAGGTCGAAAATCTAAAAGGACACCTTGGCAAAAATTAGAGTTAAATCCAAAGTGAGCACTAACAAAAGAGAGAAAAGAGCTCGCTAGGTCACCTAACTAGTGGCTAGGCAAAATCATGAGCGTATGAGAGAAATAAAGTCGCGGTCCTTACCATAATCCAGAAATCACCCTTCACACTAGGGGAAAACTTCGACCACCCGCCTCATTTTCCTGAACCTCTTCTAAACTAGGGGCAAACGTCGGTCATCTACCTCGTTTGCCTCACAACCATACATATCCCAAACTAGGGGCAAACTTCGGCCACCCGCCTTGTTTGCCTCTAATTGTCCCAACGTGCCCAAACAAGTACCAAAAGCAAACATATGATCAAAATCATACTAAAAATGTTTTCAAAAAGCCAAATGCATAAAATAAGGTTCTCCAAGTAACCAAGGTTCACCGATAAACAAAACCTCAAATATTGTGTAAAGAGAAATAAATAAAAGTTTTTCTTTCAGAAAGCAATCACAAATATCAAAGACACATGGAGGAAAGAAGCAGAATCAGTCAAGTCTAGTTTTATTTTGTGTCATTTATTTCTTCAAAGGTCATTAGAAGTAGGCTTTTACTCGGCAAGCCCATCCACTGATGAAAGCAGCAAGAGTGACAGTTCTGAGTCTGGAAGCAAAGACCCTCTCTGTAAACCCCCGGGAAACATCCTGAACTTGCTCGTACTGTCTGGCCAATCGACGAGGATGATAGAAAGAAGTCTCTCTCAGACCCATCAACCACACTCTCTGGTAATCCCTGAGGCTGGTGGTCACAGCATGGAGGCCACAACGCCCCATAATCCAGCAAATGTCAGCCTCAGATAAAGCACCCATCATGCTAACCCAATCGACAGAAGTGTAATGAGAATGAAGCATGACCCTGCGGAAGTAAACTGGCGGCACACTACCAGTCCATAACTGAAGGCGCTGGTAGAGCCAAGCCTGTAACACCAGAGGTGCCCCAGAAAGAAGGAGAGTTCCTTGATTAAAAGCACGATCCAAACCATTTAGGGCTTCGGCCAGAACCATGGCCATGGGGTTCTTACTCGATTTCAGCCCAAGGCACACATGTACCAAGTCACTACAAGTACTCGAGAACAGGAAGTGTGAAGTCATGCATAATATCAGAGCGGCCCCGCGGGTGGCATCATATATGTTGGGATTCCCATGACTAGCGTAGCGGGCAATGATGGAAGAAATGTCAAGAATCTCACCATGAATTAGTCAGCGGGAGATAGTAGTGGAACAGTTTAAGTATTCAGCCAGGCCTCGCGTAGGACTGGGGGTATCAGCAGAAGGAAGGATCAAGTCTGAATCCGGATCGAAACCAAGGATAGCACAGAACTCCTCAAATAGGGGGCATATCTCCAGGCCGTTAAAATTGAAGACATGATTTACCGGGTCCCAATGGGCAATGGCAGCACGCATGAACTTAGCATTCAAAGCTATCTGGCGAAGAGATAACAGCTCGGTCAAGCCGTAGCTAAAAAGGTTGATCTATTCCACGCCATATGTGATGCTCAACCAAGCTGTAAGCTGAGCAGGATCATACAATGCCATGTTTTCTGTCGCGGCTTTAGCAAAATTCAAAATTTTGGCAGCACCTCCCCGTTTCACGGACTATCCCACCTGCAAGGCAAACACACTCACTATCACAAAGTTGCTCATCACATTAACATCAACAATCACAGAATCACAGTGCACATATATCGTCACACGACCACCGACCAACCAAGCACAAAACTGGGCCTTCAAACCGGAAACTATCTGGCTCAAAAGGCAAAACTTCATAATACTCTGTCAAAGGTGACACATCATCCTATACATCATCCTACAAATTATCCACTATTCACTAGTATAACCCAATCGAAAACATGAAATGGAGACAAAACAAAAGTCCCCGCTTAGGAGGGCTCAGTCCTCCTCTTCATCCTCTGTTGGACCACTCGGAGTGTACGTCGGCGATGGCCTCCTCCCGCTACCCCTACCCCTACCCCTACACCTTGGCCTGGTTCTCGATGAGCTGGCACCACCTCCTCAACACTACACACACAAAATAAAAGCAATCAGTCAAGAAACAACAAAAGTACAAAAAAAAAATAGAGTCGAGTCAGAAACTTAACAAGGACGCCATTTGACTGGTGGCGAACTGTCGCATACCGTCCATCTGCCAAGGGTAAAATATAGGGTTAGAACCTC
The DNA here is from genome assembly GCA_033977485.1 of Hydrangea macrophylla. NCBI lineage: Eukaryota > Viridiplantae > Streptophyta > Magnoliopsida > Cornales > Hydrangeaceae > Hydrangea > Hydrangea macrophylla. The sequence continues at coordinate 56,590,549 of CM066991.1, read as the reverse complement.
GTAACCTTAAGGAGCACAAAATTAGAGACATACCCGATGGTCCCGCGTGAGGACTAAAGACACTAAATTAGCTGCCAAGGCATGACCCTCCTCAGCATAACTCCAAGGGACGTTGAGGACGCCTGCTGGCTGGGTGGGATAACCGCACGTGACTCGCGGCACCTCCATGACCTGCGGAGAGCCATCGGCATCCAAAACATTAACGGTCCAATCCCAAGGGGGAATATGATCAGAAGCTGGGGGAGTCTGTCTCCTATACATCTCGCGAAACTGTAGGCACAAGACAAGTTAAGAAAAGATAAGTCCAAAAAACATAAGTGACGAATAGAGACAAAAACATAAAAGAAACTCACATCTAGGAGTGGAAACTTTGGCATCAGAAAGCGGCCACTGTACGTCTCACATCCTGTCTCAGAGCGAAAGTGATCCCAAGCATCAGTATCGGCCAAAGCTACCAGCAAAGCAGCACCAGAGAGGTCATCAGCATCCATCACAGGAGGGGGAACGCGGTACCTCGGACACCAACCATAGCTTGGTGGTTCACAATGATCGAAAAGACTCAAAAGGACTCCCGGAATTTAGTTCTATCTCTTAAAATGCTCAGAAAGTGGTGCAAATGACTGAAATGCCCCTGAAAGCCCAAACACTCCCAGATTTAGACCGAAAGTTCTAGAAACATGCTACGTCATAAAAAAAAGTAATAAAAATAAGTTTTCAAGCAAAATCAGAAGAAATCGTCGCTCCTAGAGACCCCAAAAAGTCCCGAAAATTCCCGGAAAGTCCCCGTTGACCAGTTTGACCAAGGTTTGACCAAAATCATCCAAATTCACCAAAAAGTTCTCAGATCATTCTAGATCTTGTGGAAAGTACTAAAACGTGTTTTAAAAGGAAATCAGACGATAATGTCAGCTCCTGGGAGCTCCCAGAGGTTCCTAGAACTTCCTAAGAATCCCAGGCTTGACCAGTTTGACCAAAAGTCGACTTTAAAATCGGAGCACCGTATCATTTTTCAAACATTTTTCATGGATAATAGAGGTCAATACCTTTCCAACGGTATATCGCACATAAGTCTCGGATTTAAAACGAATTTATTATGAATTTCCGAAGGTGAAAAAGGCGATTAAATATGCTTTTATCGCGAATACCGCAAAACTTTTCAAAGTGACCTACCTCAAAACTATTTTTTTTTATGTAAAGTAGACTCCATTACCTTTCCAACGGTATATCACAACCTCAGTTTGGAGTTAATACGCATTTTCTGTGAATTTTGGACGAAATAGGGCCTTTTCGCGAATACCGGAACCTCTGGGGGCCTAAATGGAATCATCTGGACATCAGAGGAGCAGTGCCGCCGCGGTACTCTCCTCCAGAATAGTCTATTTTTGCAATTTATTTTGGGGGTCCATTATGATTAATTAGAAACTAAAACGACGTAGTTCCTTGTTCACAGACATGTGGAGCCAATGGGAGCACTCTTTTAATCCCAAAACCACCCCAAATTAGCCTATATAAACCCCCCTTGACTTCTCATTCGGGGGGTGCAAATACAAAGCTTAGAGAAGTTATAGAGAGAAAAGTTGTAGAAGATAAGGTTAGGAGAGTGAAAGTGAGCTTCTTCCTTTGATTCTCAACTAAAAAGTGAGTTCTAAACTTTGTTTTCTACTTCATTACTCCCATTTACTTCACATTCAATACACCCAACCACCATTTTAGTGAGCATTTGTGAGATAGGAAGCTTCTTCCATATCCAAAGTCACCATATATGAGTGAAACACCAAGCTACAAGTCCAAAATCATCATGAATACCATCTATTGATTACTTATTTGCTTGTTTCCATATTATGCTCATCTCTTCTTAGTCTCATTTCTTTTTTTGATTTTTCTTCTTTTACTTACTAGTCTATCATCATCTAGATGATGACATAAAGTTTGAGGTGAGTGAATCCTTATAGATAGTAGCTCTTGACCTCAAAAACATGTTTGATAAATGATGATTTCAATTTCAATACATTCCTATGTATTCTTGAAGTTGTTTTCAAAAATGAAAACAATGTCTCCAACAATCTTGGAGGTTCTTGATATGAGTTCAATATTGATATTTCAAGTGGTCATAATCTCCATTTAAGAACTGAAAATATACTTCCAAAACCTTTATTTCAAAACCCCTCTTAAACCCTTCATTTAGATTTCAAAGAATAGAACCCTAGTTCTTTCCAAAATCTTCAAAACAGTGAACAATCTAAGTTCAATGATTTCTCTAGGACTCAATATTCAAAATATTAACATGAGACCACTTGGAAAGCCTTCTTAACTCATTAGAGAACATCCATGATTTTTGGTTTGACTTGGAAACACTTGGAAGGGGTCCATTTGGACCCAAACATTCCTTCCAGACATTCTATTTTTGCTGTCACAGCAGCTTGGTTGACTTTCAACTTGTTTTACAGAACACTTTTCCAAAAGGAGTGGTCCCAAGTCATTTTTCCCTTGAACTTTAGTGTCTTAGGAAACTTTATGTATAAAATGGGCTCCTAGATGTTTTGTTTTCATTTTCTAAGAGTTTTTGACATTTCAGTCGACAGTACGGATTCTATTTCTGAGTAACTTCTATTGTTTGTATAATTTCTCTCATTATGTAATAGTTATTGAGGATTGTCTTTTTGAAATGTGTTCTAGACACAATAATTATGATCTCCATGAAAATTCATACATTAAAAACATTTCTAACCTCACTTTCCAATTTTCACAAGATCAAGTCACTGTTCTATCCACTATTCACAGCAAGTGTACTTTTACTTTCATTCTTTTTTTTGATGCATACATACAATCTAAATTAGTTCATCTCTTAGGAAGTAATTCATACCACATTTTTGCATATCCCATGATGATTCCCTTCATGCATTCATTCATATTGTAGATTTCTAAGTCACTTTAGAAAGTCCATGTACACAAACACACTACAACATTTGCACATTTTAGGATCATACATTGCATCTATGCAAGATTTGGGGTTTTTGTGACTCCCAATCTAAGAAAATTATAAGGATTGAACTTGATCACACGTCCATGCTTCCCCTCGATCTAATCATCCTTTCTCATCCGTCCCGGTGATTGAGAGATCTTCTTTTCTCAAAGATTAACATGCATCATTCTTGCTTGCTAAGCATATTTTGATACCTTTGATTATTTGTTTCAAGAATAATTCACGTTTCCTCCTAGATTAGGAAAACTTGATTACTTGATATATGATTAGACGATTTTTCCTAGATTTATTTGTGTGATCTTTCACTTTACATTGTATGATATTTGGCTTAGATCTTATGAATGATATCTTATCTTTTGATCTTCATTTCAAGATTCTTATGAGATGTAATATACTATCATAGTATTAATTGTCGAAGCAAACATAATATAAGATTTTGGATGCTAATTGAGGCCCGTTGAAAGACGGGGCGAGTTGAGGGTGTTTTAGTCGTGACAAAGGCTCCTTCCTCTTTTGTACCAAAACCCTGAGCCAAGTTCTTGGTTATGAAAGTCCGGTGCCCTGTATCCGTTTGGGTGAGTCAAATTGGGTTTCTTGGTTCCCAAAAGACCAAGTGGTGACTCTGTATCTGTTTTCAAAAGACCTTTTCTTTTTCTCTTTTAAAACAGTCTCAAATTAAAACAAGAAGTGGAATTCCGCGTGTCCACAGGTAGCGAAAGGATATAGTCAAATAGAGGGATTAGATTACTTTCAGACATTTGCCCCAGTTGCAAAACTTGTGACTGTTCGTCTCCTTCTTGCTGTGGCATCCACTCAACATTGGCATCTTCACTAACTCGATGTTAACAATGCTTTCTTACATGGAGATCTTGATGAAGATGTCTACATGTCTTTACCTCCTGGTTTCGGACGAAAGGGGGAGACACGAGTTTGCAAACTTCACAAGTCATTATACGGTCTCAAGCAAGCTTCCCGCCAATGGTTTATCCAACTTTCAGCAGCTCTCAAACAAGCCGCCTACAAACAATCCAAAGCTGATTATTCTTTATTCGTTTGATCCCAAGGTGGTAAATTCACTGCTCTTCTTGTTTATGTAGATGATTTCATTTTGGCCAGAATAATCTACAAGACATTGAAGACACCAAGTCGTTCCTAAAGGATCAATTTAAATTGAAGGATCTTGACAATTGAAATACTTCTTAGGCATCGAGGTTGCTCGATCCAACAAGGGCATCGCTCTTTCACAACGGAAGTATGCTCTTGAAAGTCTTGACGATGCACGATACCTTGGTGCAAAACCAGCTTCCTTTCCCATGGAACAGAACTTGACTCTCAGTAAGCTCGATGGTGACTATATTAGTGATCCTTCTTCATATTAAAGACTTGTTGGGAGTCTAGTTTGTTTGACCATCACACAGCCTGACTTAGCATATGCTTTCCACATTCTAAGCCAATTTATGGACAAGCCGCGAGTTCCACATTTAGAAGCAGCTCATCGTGTAATATGTTAAACACACGCCAGGCCAAAGAATTTTAATTCCTACAATGAGTTCAATCCAATTAAATGCCTTTTCTGATGCAGATTGGGCTAGATGTCGTGATACTCGACGATCTGTTATTGGATACTGCATATTTCTTGGCGAACATTAATTTCCTGGAAAACCAAGAAGCAAACTACGGTGTCACGATCCAGCGCAGAAGTTGAATATCGATCTATGGTTGCAACTTCTTGTGAGATTACTTGGTTGAAATGCATTTTGCAAGATTTGGGCATCAAGCATTCTCATCCTGCCAATGTATATTGTGACAATCAGGCAGCACTCCACATTGTATCAAATCCAGTTTTTCATAAGTGAACAAAACACATAGAAATTGATTGTCATCTTATACGAGAAAAGATTCAAGGAGGAATGATCAAAAGTGCTTATGTTTCCACATCACATCAACGAGACGACATTTTCACAAAGCCACTAAGTTCTTCACAATTCTCTACTTTACTGGGCAAGTTAGGAATTATCAACATACATTCCAAACTTGAGGGGGAGTGTTAAGGAATAAAGTAGATCAGTGCATAAAACATGTGATCCCCTTAAATTATGCACAGTCAACTTTCATTGATTGGTCTTTCCATTTGTATAGATATGTAAATTAGGCAATGACAGTGTACATGCTTTTATTTAGGATCCAATTAATCTTTGTATTGTGTATATTTATTTCTTCCTTTTCAATGAAAGAGATGTAGAGAGAAACATTGATCTCTTACAGACATAGTTTGTATATCTTATTGCAAAAATTTTAAATTAATTTACTCCTTTGTCTCTTCAAATTCTTTTTTGATATGGGGGAGGGGATGAGATTTGAACACCGAACCTATGCATTGGAGGGAACTTATAAATGCCAAGCTCTTTACTACTTGAGCTATGCCAATCAACGCTGTCTCTTCAAATTCTAACTTACACAAAATGGTTATGCCAATGTATGTGTATATATATATATATATGGCAACACTAGTTGTAATTTAATACATACTAAACCATGAGTAAGTCATGAATTTCAAATAAAGAGCAACTGAATTTGTGTTGGCCTAATTATAATCCAACTCACCCTAAATATTTAGTCCAACACATTTTATTCTCATTTTAGTGTAATCCAAATTGATTTGACGTCAGTTCAAGTCTTGCAAATTATAAGCTACGATTAGACTTTAGTATCGAAAAAAAATGCAACAATTTACACCTAGGGGAGTGGAACTAAAAAAGGGTTTGGGAAGAAAAAAATAAATTCACTACACGTGAATTACAAGCACTAAATCTTCAAAACTCTCAAAACGGTACTAAAAAAAAAAAAAAAACTTTACGGAAAACTGTAGTCTTTCTAATATAGGAAATTCTACCCCAAATATGTATAAAAATGCCAAAAAAATATCGCCTTAAAAGCACAGCCTCCAATCTCGTTGTGAGCCTTTTTACTGACAACCCCATAACCTATAAAATCTCGACCACCCAAATAAAATTTTCTAACTCCACCCTTGCACGCATTTAAGTTATGAAACGAAGCGAAAGACCTAGAGTTTCTCCACCGCTCACGATTTCAAAACTAGATGAAAGACAAACTTCCAAAGAAGAATTTTTTCGAAAGATAGGAAACAAAAAAAAAAAAAAAAAAAAAAATCACTGATAGTTTACAAGGGCACGGTACCAAGCACATCCTTCCAACAGTGGTTATCACGTCGCTCATTGCCAATGAGCCCCACGACGCCTCTGCTAACATTTAGTCATTGTTTGGTATGCGCCGTCCAATCAAGCAAGCAAATGTGGACTTCGTTTGTTTTGTGGGCCATCTGTCAATAAAATCCACTGTTTGTATCTGAGGCTTTGGTTTTTCAATCAGTCGTTTTCTTTTCCTTTCATGGCCCGCCCATAAAAATATCTGTAGGAGTTTATTACATTAGCTATATGATTATTTGATTATACTTAATCTAATCTCTCCATTGTCCCTTGCTGTAACAATTGTCTACAAGGATTAAAAGTTCTATGGAGAGCTGTTCTCCTTATGGACAAGGATTAATTACAAATTTGCATCATAAGGTCCCGTTTGGGAATAGCCAAAAGTGAACCAGATTCAGTCAAGTACCAAATTTGTATCTGATTTTTGTGTAGCCCAAAAGTAAGTTGGATTCACATAGAATCTATTTTATTACATTTATTAGGTTGGACACGGACTTTTATGCAAGAAAAAAGACCCCTATCAAACTAGATTTTTTCTTAAAAATTAGACTTAAACTTGACCTGATCCTGTTATAGGAGGTTCCCAAACACCCCCTAATTCTCATTTTTTAAGCTAAGTTATTCGCATAAAACCATACGATGGAAACATCTTGCGATGACTTACCAATAGAGTCAATACCGAAATATACCATTTTGAACGAGGTTATAGTTAAAACAATAATGCTACACACACAACCAAATGCTAACTAGTTAAAATATAATAAGTGTAGATTCATATATTTAGAAATATTATATCTACATATATTGTACTCTTAGTTGTATTACTTAGCTGTATTCTTTTTCCCTTATTTAGCATTCTCCAATAGCCTATATAAAGGCTATCGATTATAATGTTTATCACACATCTTAATAATACATTTTGGTATTATTCTCTCAACTTACTCTCTCTCTCTCTCTCTCTCTCTCTCTCTCTCTCTCTCTAATACTTTAACATGTTATTAGAGCCACTATTTTAGTGGTTTGAATCATGGGCCTCGAGTAAAGTATACTCTGTGATTGCCACTATTAGTAGACCCTCTGATCTTGTCAAAATCAAGATATAAAAGTGTACTTTACTTTTCAAGAATTTGTAGTTGAAATACTAGAGTACTTTAATTTTAAAACCTAAATTTAATTGATTAAGAAAAACGGATTTTGATTTGATTTTAATTAAACTAAGACAATGAAAATAAATTTAAACTATGAAAGCAATTAAAAGTTGTTTTAATGAATATTTAAGGTGAACTTAGGATTGCAAGTCCACCACTAGCTTCATAATAAGGGTATTTATGCATTCAATTAGCTTATTACATTGGATGATAATGGGGAATTGTAGCTACAAGCCCAATTCCTCCGTCAAGAGGATAACTACGATTCAAGCACCAATATAATTCATCTTCAGTTGGCACGGATTGTCTCACACTAAACTAGAGTTGCGGCACAATCCGTCTTTCCCAGACATGAACTATTCGGCTACTTGATATCACAATTCAATTAAGCACCATTACATGTAAATAATCCATACAAGCACAACAAATATAGATCATTGAGCACATCACATCCAAAATAGATCTAAGACAAGAATAGATTTTGAAAGTAATGATTTAATCAATAGAAGTACGATTTTATTATTAAAATCCTATAAACATGTAATCATCATCCATACATAATAAAACTAAAAGAAAAACATAAATAACACCCTATTACTTGGCTAGGGTTTCATTGAAACCCTAGATCTAGGTTTAGTTGGCCATAGAAGCGATGATTGGCAAGAGGTTAATGGAGGAAGCCATGGAAATCATTGGTCTTCTTCTTTTTCTTCTCCTTGCTTTTCCCTCTTTAATGGATGTGTATATTGTTATATAATATGGTGTGTATAAAGTGTGTAACCCCAATATTGAATTATAATAGGGTATATATAGATTTGGAGCAAGTTTGGAAGCTTTCCTAAACCTATTCGCACTGAAACTGCTATATTTTACAGTCTGGACGTAATTAAGCAGTTTCGTTCGCGTGGGGATCTTCAGTACACTAAAATACGCAACTTTGATTTTTACACAGGTCGCGCAAGCGGGCCGTGCGCGCGATATGCCTTTTTCTGCTTATTTTCTTATACTTTTTCACCCCATTTAGCCTGGAGTCCTTACTTTTCTCCAAATCCTGACAGAAAACAGAAAATAAAGTAAAAATACACAAAAACAGGATAAAAAGTAATAACAAATGTGAATTAAGGCGTATAATTAGGACTTGTTCTCTCCCAATCACTCTCCAATTCAGAAATACTTTTAGTGGTAGCCTCTGCATAACGACCAACTCTGGCGGACAGCACACCGCTACCCGCCGGACCACCCACCGGTCTCTTCTATCGTGCCGGCGACCATCTGTTCGTCCAGCTCCCTCCACCGTCAGACCACCAATTGACTGCTTCCGTCACATAGTGAACATCTCTCTGTCTGGCTCCCTCCGCCGCCGGATCACCAACCACCTATACCTCCGACATTCGGCTTCCTCCATTAGACCTCCGTCCACTATCTCCTTAGTCCTCCTTCTTCCGTCGGACCTACGCCTCCACCACCAGTCGCCTACTCTACATGGTTGTTGCCATCGCCTCTAATTAGTCCAACCCGACGCTATCATGTCGGTGTTCTCCGATTCGAATCCAGTTGGCATTTCCATCATTGGTTCTCGAAGACCACCTCGACGCTATTATGCCCGGTATTTTCCGAACAGTGCCCTCTTTGTTGGATTGCTCAGTCTCACCTTTGGCTGCCACCTCTACTGTTCGTCATCACCAGCTCTACTCAGTCAAACCCCATCACCAACTCTGCTTAGTCAAGCCGCAAACTGTTTTTCGAATTTTATTTCCAAACTTAAGTTGGTTTCAATCTCACCACCTTGAGTTTGAGGGGGACTGTTAGAATATAACAAGTCTGATTCATATGTCCAGATACATTATACTCCTAGTTGTACTCTTATTTTCTTTAATTAGGATTCTCCCTTAGCCTATATAAATGTTACCTATTATAATGTTTATCACACAACTCCATAGTACATTTTGGTATTATTCTCTCAACTCTATCTGATACTTCATCAGTACTTATTTTTTTAAAAATAGCAAGAATCATGTATTAAGAAATTGTATTGTCTTAAGAAACATAGAACTAATCCTATATGAATAAGCTATGATCAAGTTTCTCATTTTTTTTCAATGGACTAACTCAAGCTAGTGGATTTGTATATTATTATGCATTACATGCAAAATGTAAAATAAGCCAATTCAACTTCATGTACACCCAAACACATCATTAAATATTCAACCAATTTGAGCTAGGAGGTCCCCCATTTTCCTTCTTCCATTATTGTATCTAAGAGTGATGGCTTGCGTAAATGAACTTCTAATTTGGTCAAGGCATGCGGCACAGAAATGAAGAAGAGTGTTGAGTGTTGTAGAGACAAAATGTATGTACCCACTGAAATAGTCATACTAGCTAGTATAAAGGAAATATAATATGTCTTTATAATTATATGTTTACTAATAAATTATTTGTTCTTGGTCATAAATCATAATATGGCCAGTGCATGTATAGTAGACAACCACTTGGATAAACTCCCATTAAATAAACCTAACAGTGTTATGACATGGATTACAATTTGATAGTACATCACAGACAGCACAACTATACTTTTAGCATATGAATCCACATAGATTTTCTAATATTGGTTGAAGTCTGAATTCGCGACAAGCTTTTTGAACTCGAGTCGAGCTTTAAGAGTTGGCATTCTGGTCGAATTTGAGTTTGACTCATTTATTATTGAGCCGAGTCCAGCCTAGCTGTTTTCGAGTCGAGGTGCGAGCCCTTGTTGAGCGGCTCAACTTGTGTACAACCCTAGTAGCAAGTTTAAATTGCCAACCAAAACTCACGGACCACTCCATGCTTTATACCTAAAATAATTATTTGGCACGTGAATTTAGAAATATGTATATTACAATATGCTAATATTCTTTTAATTTTAAATACTTTAAATTTATATGTATAATATTTTTATAATTATCATATATACCTAATTAAATAAGCCCTTATTAAACCTATTAAAGAGAATTTTCACTAGCCTAGTATACGAACCTTAATTGAAGTATTGACGAGTCTTATCGAGTCAAGCCTATGTGTGCTCAAGCTTGGCTCATTTATTAAACGAGCTTAGTATTTATGCTCGAGCTTGGCTCGTTTATTATGCGAACTGAGCTGAACTGAGCTGAACTGAGCTATTATTCAGCTGAGCCGCAAGCCTTTATTGAGCGGTTCAGCTCATGTACACCCCTAAGTGGTTTTCTATATATGTAAACGACAATGCATTCCAAAGTAACAACCAGAGTTCAAAATCTATACATATGTTTAGAAGAGTAGTGCTACACACACTTTTTGACACTCAGTTTTAAATGCATGTACCATGTACTGTATAAATGATGCACTTAAAAGTGTGAAAAATTCTAACAGTATAAAGTATGTGTTTTCAAAGTATAGTGTGTCAAAAAATATGTATGACAGAAAAATGTGTGCCAAACGTTTCCCTATTGAGAATATGTAAAACCATAAGGAATCTAGGTACAACCAGGATTTAGAATCTTATACAAACATAACATATATATAAATATATATACACAAAATACAAAACAAAAAGATCCTCCTCTGTAGGTCTGCTAAAACATGTGGATGTTCTGCATATGGATTCGCTCTAAAGACCATCGTAGTAGCCACCAGATGTAATATGAGCTCTAGTCAAGGAAACCCCTCTTGCTGCTGAAATTGCTTCATTCAATTTAGTTCCGTGGTGTGCCATTTGCTTGATCCTCTGTATCACCCACAATTATTGGCATATAGTTATAATAATGTATATAACTTTCAAAAGAAATTGGACTGTAGTGTGACATAACCGATTGGTTTTAGTTGGATTCAGTCCAATATTTAAATAAATCAATCGATTTTTGCTCAGTTCGATTCCTTTTATACACTAACATAATATTTTGAAAACTAAACTAAACCGATTCGATTCTAACCGATTGGTTCGTCTGTGTGTCAATTTTTGTTGACACCATATGACATATGTTGCAACGTGGTACAAAGTACTTAGTAACGTAATTATCTTGTTATATTTATAATTATTTTAACGACAATACTTTTTAGGGCAGCACTTTAGTACTGTAATAACAGTGCTGTTAGTGTTGTTCCTCTCACAAAATGAACAGTAAAATTGGACAATTTTTATAAAACTACTTTTGTAAAAGTAGTTTTACTGTGCATTTGTGAGAGGAACAGCACTAACAGCACTGTTATTACAGTACTGAAGTGCTGCCCTACTTTTTATCTCCATCTCCTTTTCATATTCGGTGGCATCAGAATTTAACAGGAATAAACTTTACTTTTCAACTTCTTTCCAATTTCTTCTTTTTTTCATTTTTAAAATATAACACCAATTAAGATCGTAATTTCAACGAAGATATAAAGTTGAATTGTATGTCTGCCACTTTATGAATCACCGCAATTCAATCCAGAAGGTATACTAATTACACGAGCACTCCAAGGATTTTAAGACTACTAGTATGGTATAAAATTCAATAATAAGAGATTAAAAATTTAAGTATGAGAGTATTTAGAAAATTGGCAAACCTTGTCGTCTGTGTAGATCTGAAATCGAAGCTTTTGATTCTGTTTGTTCCTGTGGTTGCTTCCTAAAATGATGATACAAATTGTAGCAGCAGCAACTCCAAATGAGCAAATAGCACCAACTCCATTCAAACTCCACTTCCATAAGTTCAAACCACCACTACTAATACTATTCTCTTCCCAAGTGGCCTCCTCTTCTTTAATATCTGAATCCAAATTCTCCACAGCCTCACTTTTATCATCAAACTTAAATGTATTAGTTGCATCAATATTTTGGGGCACCATAGTAGTAGTCCCCCTACTACCGGACTTTGGGGAGTCCATTTTCATGTCGACAAATTCATTTTCCTTCATTTTCTTGAAGAAAACTTGCGAAACCGCGTCTTGATCGGAGGCGGCTTCAACGGCTAATATATTGGGATCTTCGATCTTCTCGGTGGTCACCGGTGACGACGATCGCGCGATTTTAATCTCAATTGGGACCTTAATTCTTTCTTTTACCCCTTGATCATGATCCAATTGAATTGGGACATGAACAATTTGCTTAGGCACTATTGAATTCTCCAATAATTTTGGGGAATTTGGTGATGGGCACGGGCACATGAAATAATTCATTTGGAAAACACTATTTTGGTGTGTTTTCCCATATTTTCTCGAGAAAATTTTCTTCCCTCCATCATCATGGATTTCAAGGAATCCATCATCAGGGAGGATTTCCCACTCATCAATATCCATTTCATATATTCAATAGGAAAAGTGATGAGGAGGGAAAATAAAACTTGGGTTGGGTTGAAATAGGTACAGTGTTTGGGTGATTGAATTATTGGGTTCAAATAAGGTGGATTTCATGGAGTTTAATCAGGAGTTTCACTAAGAAGAGGCCACCCCTCTGGTGTCATCATCTTGCTATTGTAGTGAAAGATTAATTGAACCAGCTAGCTAGCAAGAGAGATATATATATTGATGTCGTTGACACTCTTGAATGCTTATCCTTTTAAAAAGGTGACAAATGGAGTGTGGTCCACTAGGGCCCACCAAAGATGAAGCCCATTTTTGATAGGTTTTCTAGATACTTCTTTACAATTTTCTCTAAAGACTATTAAATGTTTCTTTCATTACTGAATTTTATTTTTCTAATATACTTATTTGATTTGTTGTTGGACACTCGCTACATTCACTCACCTTCAAAATCTTACAAATGACCTAAATCAAAGTCTAACTAAAGACACTCATTTTAACCGACGAATAATAAAGGATAAGCAAGTAAAGAGCCCCTTAAAAAAAATTGAATCCTCAATCTCTCTACATAGAAAAAGTTGGCACTTCATTTGAATAAAGTTCTATTGATTACTTTGACTACTATAGTATCACTTTGGATAAATTTTCATATAATAATATTACATTAAATAAATACTAATTATAGCCAATGGTATAGATTGAAAACCACGAGAATTGATCTCCAAGGTTCTCGCTTTGGCCAATTCTGAACACTTCTAGAGAGAGAACATTTTCTTGTGAGAGATTCTATAATTAGTCCTCTTTTTGGGGAAAAAATAAAAAAGAAAGAAGGAAAGGTGTCGGTTGCTTGTGAGGGTTGGCTTGGAATGATGTTGACTATGGGGGGTGAGGGAATGGGGTGGTATTTGAGGAGGAAAAGTAAAAGTGAAAGTGAAATGCCAGACAACTGGCATTGGCCTAGTGTCTTTGTTATATTATATTCAATTAGCTGAATCTCTCTTTAGATTCACTGTACAGCCTTCGTTTTCTAATGATAAAATATGTTAAAAGAATGATATTTGAATGAACATACGTACCCTGATCAGCTGATCTATTAGTTTGGCTTGAAAGAAAACTAAGGAAGTCCTTTTGTTGTGAGGTCCAACGTAACATAGCAGGACTCCTGTTATGGTGCTTTGGATGGGCCAATTTTGGTTAAACAGGCTTTTTAGTTAATGCGTTTTTATTGTTATATATTAATAAAATATGTATATAAGAGTGTATTGAAAAAAAAATTAAGAAAAACATTTTCTTGAAAATATTCATTTAAACTAAAATAGGTGTTTTTTTTCTTCAAATGAATTCCCCACGTATTTCTAATGCACGTGTAAAGTTTAATGACCAACAGTCGTATATGCATTTATTTTATCTGCCTATATAAGTCTGCACTTGTTTAGAACTAAGACACACAAAAAACCAACGAACAACACTCTCTCAAAAGGCCACTCTACTACTTCCAGCAAAGAGTCATTGGTCTACATAATTGGTAGACAAAAAAAAAAAATTATTCATTGAGTCATATTTCTATTGAGTGTTACATGCTTTCTTGGAGTGTGACTATATCATTTTCATTTGTTGTTTTCGAGCAATCAATCCGAAAAAGGCGTTTAGTTTTCCAATTTTATTTTCGTGCAAAAATAATTTGAGATAGAGATGACTTTTGGGCTGTTTTATCCTGGGGTCGGCGTGACATATCAACGAACTGCTTACACAATTTGGGCAGAATCGCGCAACGTCTTAAAGAGAGCGAGACCCGCGACTCAACCCAAAGAAATATTTACGGATTCTACTTCCCGGTAATATTGTTCTATACTCCCAACTTTAGTTTCAACAATTTTAAGACGTTCTTTCTGCCATGGATTCTGGCTCATCTTCCTCCAAATCCCCTGACCTTAACAAGCCTTTTAAGTTTGAAGGATTACATTTTAAAAGATGGAGACAAAAAATGATTTTCTTCTTAACTACGGAAAAAGTCGCTTCTTTTGCTACTTCTGAAAAACCTATTCAACCCGAGAACCCCCACTGTCACGCCAGTATAACACCCTGTAATTTTCTTTTTTCATTAATAAATGAATATGTCATTTTATTTCTATTGATAAATATTTGTTTGGGGTCAAAACTATAATTTTCATAAATATAGAAAAATACTTTCTATAGATTTGAAAATTGAAATTGTATTTTTATACAACCGGGAATTTATTTCTTACGTACGCTAATAGTATTTTTCTGTATTTTTATTTCAACCGTAAAATACAAGTTTATGTTTTAAAGCTGTGACTATACCGCTTTTTTTGGGTGAGGGATCATGTGAGTTCAACCTCACCGGGTGATTTCTCCTGTTTGCTTGGAGCCCAAATCTAGTACAGTATATAAATATATATGTTACTCTTCCTCACAGTTCTTTCATCTCTCCCGCAAACTTATTGTCTCTATCAATCTCTCTCAATTTCTCTCATCTCTCTTTGATCTCTCTCAAGATTAACACACACACACACACACACACACACACACACACATAGATTTCGGTATATATACACATACGTAAACATAGATACATATATACATCAAGAGAACGAGGAGGAATTCTTAGACGACGGAATTCTCGATCTCTAATTCTCTGTACTAGAGACTTAGTGAGTATTGTAAACTCACTCCCAATTTTTATATATGTAAATTTCAGTATATATAGATGTGTCTATACGTATATATGTGTTCACCATTGAAGCTTAAAATTGGAGATTTATGAAACTCAATCAAAATCAATTGCTTGTATTGAAAATGAAAGATCTTAGTCCTATTAAGCTATGGTTCGAGTACTACAATCTAATTTATCCGTATCGCGACGTATCGTTGATTTAAAGTTTTGACACCCTTACTTTAATCGTAGAAATCGAGAGATACAATCCGCATCAATTTAATTCGTTTTCATATTCTTAATCTACGTGGAAAACTGAAGAAATCCATATATTACATGACTTGTTTGGATTATAAATCAGAAATGGGTAAATTTCAATTTGAAAATCGAAATAAGGGAAAAAAGAAGAAGAAGAAGAAGACACCGCTTCATCTCGCGCGACTTGTGCGGTTCTGGGCAGAAAGGAAATTTTAACAAATTTTGAGGAAATAGCCTGATCGCTCATGTGGCTCGCTTGCACGACCTTTGCAATGTGACAAGTGACAGATATTGTGTATCCGGATGCGCTAATAAGAGTAATTAGATGTGTTTTCCTCCCTAATTATAAATACTTATGCTTATTTCAATACAAGTGCGTAAATAAGACGTTACTGCTAATATTTGCATAAATACATTATTTTGCAGAATATAAAAGCATAAGGAAAATGAAGTGGATAACAGTGCAAGAGAGAAAGTTGATTAGAAGAACAAGAAGAAGAAGATCCTAAAAATAGGCAGGACCGATTGCATCCATGACCGGCCCCGAACATAGGCAGGACCGGTCGTGCTCGTTAGAATTGCGGGAATCAGAGAATTTTTGTCACGCCCCGAAGTACCAAAAATAGGAAAAAATAAATATCCTTTATGGGTTCGTAGATACGTGACTGGTTGTGAGTGTCACCTGATTGTCCAAACATGCTTATAACAATAATGTGATATGGGAAAGTGACTAAGTTCAGCGGAAGCAGAAATTTAAAACATCCAAGTCTTACATCAGTAGTATATTACATGCCAAAAAGATATCTAAAAGATACATATTACAAGACCAGCTAAACTATTACATCACTAACATAATAATAACAGAACTATAACAAAAGAAAAGCTCCAAAGTCTTCAGCTGGCGAAACCATAGCCTTCCTCGTAGTAATCTTCACCAGCATAGTCTTCAGTAGTAAAGTCAGCATCTTGATAGCAGTCGGCTCCGTCTGGACCTGCAAAGGCTGGACGTGGAAGGTCCAGCGGCATGAAAAGCCGTTAGCGGTTAAGCTAAGTGAGGGTCCCCTTAAGGTTACCACCACTTAAGGTAAGTTATTCTTCATCTCTTCTTATTTCTCGAAACCATATCTCATTCATCATTTCTTATTCTCAAAACCATGTCTTATTTAAACCCAATCATTCCCTTTGAAACTTAACCCAGAACTGAACTGACCAATGACATTGACTGAAAGAAGACTTAACTCCAAACTACGCATTTACAGGTCAAGAAAGAACAACACTCAACAATGAATAGATAACTGTCACCCAATGGCACTCAAAATGTCGCCCAAATGGCATAAGTGTGCGGGACATTAACAATCTCTTGGTCAAACACGTCATGCCGATCCTCAGGTCGCCCCGCACGTTACCGAACACGTCATGCCGATCCACAGACCAAGGGTACGGGAAATTAATAATCACTTGGACGAACACGTCATGCCGATCCTCAGGTCACCCGTACATAACCGAACAGGTCATGCCGATCCTCAGTCCAAGGGTGCGGAAAATTAATCAACTACTTGATCGAACACGTCATGGAGATCCTCAGGTCATCCGCACTTGACCGAACACGTCATGTCGATCCTCAGATCAAGGAACAAAACATAACTCACCAATCGACTCCATGGAATAATCGATAGACCAACTTTGCAAGAATTATCCAAACACGACACAAAAGTTCACGAATCAACTTTGACCGGTAGTCACACGACTAGAAACGAAACCCAACGTCCCTTATTCGCATTAAATCTATTATTGAAGGTTTTATCATTTTTTTTCACGTTCGTATGTTTCGTAGTTTAGTTCATTAATATCATCCATTTATAACCATCAGTATTTCGCTTTACGTTCGACATTCTGTTTTCCTCTCAATATACTTACGATGGAAACTTTTCCAATCACTTACCAATGCAATAATCGTGCCATTCAATATACTTATAGTTTGGGTATGAACTTTCCAATGGTCATTAAACTATATTCACGTAGCTCATGGATTTATAATCATGGATTTAATACCAATAGACATATAGATGAAACCCTTAACATACTCATCTACGCGATAGCACTACCATAGCACAAGATTTTTATAACAACACAGGTACCGAAAAATTAGCATCAACAATCAACACCATGCATAACAAAACATCATACAAAAAGCTACACAATCTGCCAGTATACATTTTCACTGTTGACTGAATTAACATGATTTATTTGGGCATGATAAATTGCTTTGTAGATCAAACTCAAAACTAAAACATTGTAGATAATAGGAATGGCTTCATGTACAAAAAAAATCTAGCTTCAATTACATTTTTGAGCTACTTAAACTATTTATTTTACAAGACATTTCTTATATCTCGGACTGTTCTGTCCCAGATTTGTAGTACTGCATTGTACGTGAATTTCACCTATGAAGAAGGGGTTTTTAGACTAAGATATGGAAGGGTTATTTGTAGATAAATGAGTTAGGTTTCTCCACAATAAAACCTAGCTTAATTCTCATTTTTGATCTACACAAAACATTCATTTTACTAAACTATGTTCTGCTGAAAGTTTCAGTTTCTCATATTTATAACACTGCATTGTACATGCATTTCACCCATGAAGGAGTGATTTCTAGACTGAGCTATAGAAGAGTTATTTGTAGATAAATGCGTTATATTTTACCACAAAAAAACCTAGCTTAATTTTGATTTTTTAGCTCCTCAAAACATTCATTTTACTAAACTACATTCTGTTGGAAGTTTTTGTTTTCCCAGGTTCATAACACTGCGTTGTACATGCATTTCACCCATGAAGGATTGATTTCTAGACTGAGCTATAGAAGAGTTATTTGTAGATATATGAGTTAGATTTTACCACAAAAAATCTAGCTTAATTCGGATTTTTGAACTGCACAAAACATTCATTTTACTAAACTATGTTCTGCTGAAAGTTTCAGTTTCTCAGATTTATGGATTTGTCTTGCATGTCATGAAACTTCAATACAACAACATCAAACTTCTACTAAACATTAGTACATATTATATGTGTTCTAAATTGAGTTAGATTACTCACAATTACTCATAATTTACTCACTAAAGCTTGAAATTTAAGCTTGATATTGGTTGAAGCTTAGTGAAGCTTGAATCTTCAAACTTCAAGGATGGACTTCCTCTTTCTTCTATTCTTCCATGGAGCTATAACTCTAGCTCTCTCTCCCTCTCAATTATATGCAGATTGTAGAGACAAAAGTGTCTCAATTGTGTGTATGTGCATGATATATAAGAGATTGGCATGGCTAGGTATCAATTGCATGAGTTCATGCAAAGACACATATCCAATATGTGGACAAATGTCATGGGAGGAGATGACAAGTGTAAGGAGTGGCCCATGGGGCTGCCATGTGGCCGTCCATGTGGGGCCCACCTCGGGTTATGTGCTACTTTCTCAATTTACGTGCATAAGTTCCTCGGTATGCGTGTCAGTCTCGAATTACGTGCAAACTAGTATTATTTTTAATATTCGGGTCCGGGTACGAGACTAAGTTAAATCTTATTATGGTCGAGTCGGTATGGTTACTACAGTCTAGTCAATAATCCTAAGGTACGTTAAAACCGTCACCCAACTAAAATAATAATATAATAATATAGCCGGTCCAATACAGAAATTCGAAAAGCTGATATTATTAATGAAAGAAAAATTACAGGTGTTACAATTTCGGCTTTGAAATTCCTAAACCTATATATACTAGGATAGATTGTACATAAACGATACACTACACATTAGATACGAGTCAGAGAGCAGATATAGGAGACCATAGGGTTCTTAAAACCCTAGTTTTGATTCAAGCAAGTAATTTTGGAGATTGCAAGCTCTAGATTGAAGATTTCCTTTAATACAAATGTTCTATATTCTTTTAATCCAAGTTTTTCTTAGTTTATATTCAGATTTTACTTCCCAGATCTGTTTTGTGATTGTTTTTATTATGATTTTCAGTAATTCAATGTTTAGATTCAATTCCACAATGCTAGGCTAAACTCTTAGTTAGGAAAGAGCAATGAAACGGTAAAAATCTTGACTTCCATGCATGTTTTCATTGGCAGCCTTAAATCCAAAGATCAATGGATGTTTAAGTAAAGTTTCATAGGATTTTATGTTCTCTAATATGAATAATGTTAATGGGCATGACGTTAATGATTCTTAACTTAAATTTTCAATAGTTTGTGAATTTGCTTCATGATTTTAGTTTAGAATAGATTAGTTAATTTATTTTCACATATTGTAGAGTAGTTTTCACCATGAATCATTCTCATAAACAATCTGCCCTCACTTCATTAAAAGGGAAAAATTGAACTCGTTTCATATCATTACACCGGTCAGAAGGTATTTTATTATTTTAATTGAACCTATACACTAGAGGCATGACTTTGGATGATTGGGAGTGCCGTATCTTTCCTTAGGCATGGAAGTTAAGGGGGTTTACCGTGGATTTGCAATTTCCTAGCACTTTTTCTCATATTTAGAAGTAACGTAATTAATTCGCTGCATTAACCACTTTTGCTTAGTAGTTAATTTACTTAGATAAATTACCTTAGAAATTCAAATATAGCTATAATTACTTTATAGTTTTAATTAGGAAGCAAATTTTGTTAGTTTAAATTACACATCTATTTATTCAATAGTTTTAATTGTTTTCGTTAGTTTATAATTTTGCTTTCATTTACAAACTAGTTAATCAACTTTAAAAAAGAAATCATATTTTCCTTTGTTATTAATACTAATACATCAAATAAAATTAATCAAATTAAATCATTCCCTTCCCTTTGGTTCAACCTAGGCTTACTAGAAATTATATTACTTGAACAATCACCTATACTTGGGTGTAGCATTTAGAAGCGCACAATTTTATTCGTGTCAAAATTTTGGCACCGTTGCCGGGGAAAGGCAATTTGCTTAATTTTATTTAGTTGTTAGTTTCTTTACTTTTCTTGTTTTGCGGAATACTACACGTTTCATGTCATATAACTCCAACGAAGGAATCTTTCAACAAATACAAACTTTTAACGATTCCTCTGATTCTTCTGTTAATCCAATAGTTACACCTCAACACTCTAACCTAATGGATGATTTTCTACCACCCAACCCTAATGGGAACAACGGGAACAATAGGGAGCATAGCCTAGGTTTAAATGATGACGTTGAAAGTCAACATAACTTTAATCCTAGAGAGAGAATAGATGACAATACACGTCTGTTGCAGAGTTACTAGCCCATGATAGGAACACGATTCCTTCGTGTATAATTATCCCACCACATCATGGAACTTTTCACTTTAGATATGGTATGATTCAACTCTTGCCTACATTCCGTGGGATGGAAAAATGAGAGGCGTATGTGCATTTAAAAGACTTTGAATCTGTATGCGAAACATTTGCTTACCAAATGTGTCTGCAAGAAATTGTTAGATTGAAATTATTCCCATTTTCTTTAAAAGATAAAGTAAAGGCTTGGCTGTTAACTCTTAAACCTGGCTCAATTAGCACATGGGCTGCTATGCATGAGGAATTTCTAAAAAAATTCTTTCCAAAGCATTTAATTGATGACCTTATGCGATAAATCAAGCTCTTTACCCAAAACGTTAATGAAACTTTTGCCAAAGTTTGAGAACGATTTAAAGATCTACTTTTATCTTGCCCACTTCACGATTTTGAAAATGGCGTCTTATGAGTTTCTTGTATGAGGGGTTAACTCCAGAATCTAAAAAGTTAGTTCAAACAATGTGTCAAGGATCGTTCATGGATAAAAGCGCGAATGAAGCTGAAACATATTTTGCTTGGCTTGCCTAAAATTTACCTCAATGGGAACCACGTGAAGTGACGCGCACACCTCCTAGTTAGTCTGATAAAGCTAAACAAAAGAGTATATTCTTACTTAGGGCTGAAGATGATTTATTAACTAAATATGACCAATTGGCTAAGCAAGTTGAGGCATTAGCAAAAGGAATAATAGAACAACCTAAGGTTATGTGTCAAGAAGACGTATGTAGTAATTGTCATATGGTAGGACATCATGTAATACCCGCTATTTTCAAATATTTATTTCCCAAGATGAATAGTGTTTTTATGTTGTTATTATAATATTCAGTATTTATAGAACTCGATTATAAATTTTCAGAATTTTTAGAAACAGAAATGTAGCAGATTTGTGAATATCTGGTATATTTGGACCAGTTATGATTTTCCAACCAAACATGGCCCTAAGGAAATAATTATCCTTTGAACCTTTAACTCTTGGTAATTGCAAGGTGAGGTCCCTCCTTGGTTCCTATATATATGGGACCATTCCATTACATTTATCCTTAGACTTATGAGGTTGAGAACTCATCCTAATGCTTACATATCTTCATCTCACACACACAAACACCAAGAACACACCTAGTACACCAAGAACACACCTAGTACACCAAATACACCAAGAACACACCAAGAACACCAAGAACACTATTTGAAGCCTGAATTTTATATTCGAAGATTTTTCGGGTTTTCTCGGCATTATTATTCTGCGAATTTAGGTGAGTCTCCAACTCACTCAGCTATTTATATTACACTTTGTTATGAACATATGATTATGATTTATATTAATTATGTGATGTTTATACGTATTATATTACGTATTTATATTTTTTTATACGTATAAATACGGTATTATGATATAGTATAATACGGTATAAATAGGGTATTCTAATATAGTATAATATGGTATAAATACAGTATTATGGTATAGTATAAATACGGTATTCTGGTTTATCAAATACGGTATAAATACGATAAACTGGTATTTTCAAATACGACTGACATCGAGATGGATTCTTAATGAGGATAAAAAACTCTTAACTTCCAACATGAATACTTGTTTATTTACTCTCACGAAACTTTTATAAAATTTGTTGTGGAAGTACAAACTGGAAAATGACCAAAATACCCCTGTGCCCTATTTTTACTAGAATCATACACGATGTCTATTATTTCATTCTAGTTTTGGTTTGAATGTTGTTATATGTAATACCCTGTATTTTCCTTGTATTGTCATATCCTTTTGATATATATGAGATAATAACGAGATTGAGAAGCCGATGTGCATATTAGTGGGTCTATCGACCGCAGAGGACGATACTATTTATGGGTGCGCGTGAATACGGTCGCTAAGACCGAATGATGTTGAGTGTGGAATTCCAGGTCCTGGGATAGGACCGGGACTTCGTGTCAAATCGATATGTGATATGAGCTATGTGCAGTAATGATATGAGCTGTGTGCTGTGATATGAGTTGTGTGCGGTAATGATATGAGCTGTGTGCTGTGATATGAGCTGTGTGCGGTAATGATATGAGCTGTGTGCTGTGATATGAGCTGTGTGCGGTGATATGAGCTGTGTGCGAAAGTATGAGCTGTGTGCGGTGATATGAGCTGTGTGCGATAGTATGAGCTGTGTGCGGTGATAATTACTGCGTGCTGTTGAATGACGGAGCTGCGTGCTGTGGAATGTTAGGGCTACGTACTGTATCATATAAGGGCTATGTGTCGCAGTAACCATGTTAGGGCGGGTTGGCCGAAACATTGGGACTGTATGTCAAGAGTGAACAGACCATAGGTATGGGACTACGTGTCTGATTAATGTGGACCCAAGCGTCTATGTTATGTGTGAGACTACGTGTCTAGGATAAATGAGTCATGAGGCGTTGGGCTACGTGCTAGATGGGAAAGGGGATGACGTCCGTATTATATCTTGGATTGGTGCATACATGCATACGAATGATGAGATGATCCTTTTTATTGTTGTTATTGTTATATGCTACTTATCTGTAGATACTCTGTTAGTATTTGCTTTCACTCGGCTTTCGTAGCTGACGGCGTTTTATGCCGCTGGAAATTCGACGTCCAGCTGGCTAGGGTTATGAGTATGCAGGTGATGCATACATGGATAGGGGCCACGAGGATGGAGCCTACGATGACGGAGGCTACGCTGGAGATGACTACTACGCAAGCTAAAGACTTGGAGCTTGCTGTTGATAGTTTATGCCTATGTTTTAGAGACCGTTGTAATAATTAAGTTTGTAATCGGCATATATTGCCGTAATACTTTATTTGTACTTCTGCGATACTTATGGTTTGTAATAGTTAGTATTGAACTCTGATTATATATATCAACCCTAGAACTTTCCAATGTGTGATTTGAATCATTACTCTGATGGTTTGACTTTGGTTATGGACAATATGGTGACTTTCAACTGTCATAGCCTACGGGTCCAAAAAGGAATTTATTTTCTCTATTTTTGCTACTGCGGGGCGTGACATGATTTTTGGTATCAGGGCCTAGGTTTAGTAGTTGCGTTCACCAATTGTCCAACATTTCTTGAGTTGAACCTAAGATTCCTTGAGATAAGGGTTAACTCTAAGTTTGTGTTTTGGAGATCGTCCCTATGGAATTCTCCGTGCTATTAATGTGATGCTAGTTATAGCTATTATTATGTTTAGTGCAGATTACTTTCTATGATTATTTTTGGGTTTAGTACCCCAGGCACTTGATGTAGCCCTAAATGCGGTATCACCTTTGGGAGTAACCGTAGGATTAGGAAAAGTGTGCAAGGACTGTGCGTTAACCGTTGAGGATAGAATTCTTCCTGCAGATCTAATCGTTTTGTCAATGAAGGAATTTGACATCATCTTAGGATTTGATTGGCTCACGAAGTGTTGTGCCAAGTTGGACTGTACCAATAGGATTATTTCCTTTTCGGTACTAGGATTTCAGTCTTTTGATTTTCAGTGCAACCCCTCTAGTGATGCTTTTCTCACTAGTCATCTAGCAGCTATCGAGAGCTCGAGTTCGGAACTCACTGTTGCACAGGTTCCTGTAGTCCGAGACTTTGAGGATGTGTTTCAGAGTATTCTTAGACTGCCACCTAAGCGGGAGATTGATTTCTGTATCGAGTTAGTGCCTGGTACTTTACCGCAATCGAAGGCTCCTTATCGGATGGCACCAACAAAAATGCAAGAACTGAAGAAGCAAGTTCAGGAGTTAGAAGATCTCAAGTTTGTTCGACCCAGCACATCACCTTGGGGAGCGCCGATGCTATTCATTAAGAAAAGGACGGAACTCAGCGACTTTGTATCGACTATAGGGAGCTCAACAAGGTCACGATTAAGAATAAGTACCCACTCCCTAAAATCGATGATCTGTTTGATCAGTTGCAAGGAGCGACGACGGTCTCAAAGATTGATCTACGATCTGGATATCACCAACTGTTGGTTCGACCCGAGGATATTTCAAAGACTGCTTTCAGGACGAGGTATGGGCATTATGAATTCTTGGTTATGTCTTTCGGATTAACCAACGCTCCAGCGGTATTCATGGACCTAATGAACAGAGTATTTAGGCCCTATTTGGACCAGTTCATTATCGTGTTCATAGACGATATTCTGATCTACTCCAAGACCGAGGAGGAACATGAGGGACATGTAAGGATGGCACTACAGACCCTTCGAGATAACCAACTGTATGCAAAGTTCAGTAAGTGCGAGTTTTGGCTGAAGGAAGTCAAGTTCCTAGGACATGTTGTCTCACGAGATGGAATAGCAGTAGACTCGTCAAAGACAGGCGCAGTTCTGGATTGGAATATACCAACGACTGCCACAGAAGTCAGAAGTTTTCTTGGTCTAGCTGGATACTACCGGAGATTTGTGGAAGGATTCTCCAAGATCGCACCTCCTCTTACCGGACTAACGAAGAAGGATTTGAAGTTTGAATGGGGTAACAAGCATGAACGAGCATTCCAAGAATTGAAGGAGAGATTGACTACAGCGCCAGTGCTTGCGATACCTAAGAGCGGTGAGCAGTTCACCATTTATAGCAATGCATCACACCAAGGACTCGGATGTGTTTTGATGCAAGATGGGAAGGTAATCGCATATGGATCGCGACAGTTGAAACCTCATGAGTTGAATTACCCGACGCATGACCTCGAGCTAGCCGCGATTGTTTTTGCACTTAAGATTTGGAGGCATTATCTCTACGGTGAGAAGTTTGATCTGTTTTCGGATCATAAGAGTCTGAGGTACTTGTTCTCTCAAAGGGAGTTGAACATGAGGCAACGACGATGGATGGAATTGTTAAAGGACTACGATTTCACATTGCAGTATCACCCTGGGAAAGCGAATGTGGTAGCTGATGCATTAAGTCGGAAACCCAGGAGGATAGTAGTAGCTTCTCTGATGGTCAAAGAATGGCAAATGTTAGAAACTTTGGCTGAATCTGGTATTCAGACCACAAATACAAGTGAAGGACGACACTTTGGATGTCTTATGGTGAAACCGACCCTTATCAGTCGTATTTTGGAGGCACAGAAGAAGAACGAGGGACTTCATGAATGGTTTGCAAGTAACACAGTAAAAGAACTAGAGAGTTGGAGCATTAGTTTGGACGGAGCACTCAGATGCAGAGGCAGACTTTGTGTGCCCGATGAAGGTGATCTTAGAAAGGATATATTGGACAGAGCTCATAAGTCGTGAATGACTCTTCACCCAGGAGGTACAAAGATGTACAAGGATTTGAAGAAGAATTTCTGGTGGGAAGGTATGAAACGAGGAGTTGCGGAACACGTGTCTCAATGTCTCACGTGTAAGCAAGTGAAGTTGGAACATCAGAAGCCTCCAGGACTTCTACAACCATTACCAGTTCCCGGATGGAAGTGGGAGCATATAACTATGGACTTCGTGGTAGGTTTGCCAAGGTCTCAGCAAAACCACGATGCTATTTGGGTAGTTGTGGATCGACTTACCAAATCGACGCATTTCATAGCTTATAGTATGTCGTATCCAGTCGAACGTCTGAGCCGTATGTGTATACAACAAGTCGTGCGACTGCACGGTGTACCAGTCTCTATTGTATCCGACCGTGATTCAAGATTCA
This sequence comes from Hydrangea macrophylla, assembly GCA_033977485.1. Lineage (NCBI taxonomy): Eukaryota > Viridiplantae > Streptophyta > Magnoliopsida > Cornales > Hydrangeaceae > Hydrangea > Hydrangea macrophylla. The sequence goes on along the minus strand of CM066991.1, from coordinate 56,563,986 downwards.
CTGCAGAGTTTTGGAAAAGTCTACAGACAGCTTTGGGGACTTCGTTATACTTGAGCACTGCCTTTCATCCACAAACTGATGGACAGACAGAACGTGTTAACCAAGTGATGGAAGACATGCTGCGAGCGTGTGTCATTGATTTTGAAAGCTAATGGGAGACTCATCTACCGCTGATAGAATTTGCGTACAATAACAGTCACCACTCGAGCATAGGAATGGCACCCTTTGAGGCATTATACGGAAGGCCGTGTCGATCGTCGTTGTGTTGGGCAAAGGTTGGAGAAAATCAACTACTCGGACCAGAGTTAGTTCGAAAAACTAACGAGAAGATCCAGGTCGTAAAAGAAAGGATGCGTACGACGCAGAGTAGACACAAGAGTTACGCAGATAAACGTCGCAGGAGTTTGGAATTCAGGGTTGGAGATCATGTGCTACTCAAGGTATCTCCGGTGCGAGGAATTGTCAGATTTGGGCAGAAGAGAGGAAAGCTAGCACCGCGTTTCATTGGACCATTTGAGATCCTTGAACGTGTAGGAAAAGTTGCCTACCGACTCGCGTTACCGCATAAGATGTCGGGAGTACACAACGTGTTTCATATTAGCATGTTAAGAAAGTGTGCTCACAATCCGAGTCTTGAGATCAACTTTGAGGACATTGAGGTTAACGATAATGTGTCATTTCATGAAGGAACAGTGCGAATTCTGGATTGGGGAATTAAGAAGCTGAGAAGTAAGGAAATTCCATTGGTGAAGATCCAGTGGAAGTTTCACGACGAAGGAGAAGCATCATGGGAGCTAGAGTCAGAGATGAGTGAGAAGTATCCAGAGTTGTTCAAACGACGCTTAGTTCGGATTTCGGGGACGAAATCTTCAGTTAGTGGGGGATGATGTAATACCCGCTATTTTTAAATATTTATTTCCCAAGATGAATAGTGTTTTTATGTTGTTATTATAATATTCAGTATTTATAGAACTCGATTATAAATTTTCAGAATTTTTAGAAACAGAAATTTAGCAGATTTGTGAATATCTGGTATATTTGGACCAGTTATGATTTTCCAACCAAACATGGCCCTAAGGAAATAATTATCCTTTGAACCTTTAACTCTTGGTAATTGCAAGGTGAGGTCCCTCCTTGGTTCCTATATATATGGGACCATTCCATTACATTTATCCTTAGACTTATGAGGTTGAGAACTCATCCTAATGCTTACATATCTTCATCTCACACACACAAACACCAAGAACACCAAGAACACACCTAGTACACCAAATACACCAAGAACACACCAAGAACACCAAGAACACTATTTGAAGCCTGAATTTTATATTCGAAGATTCTTCGGGTTTTCTCGGCATTATTATTCTGCGAATTTAGGTGAGTCTCCAACTCACTCAGCTATTTATATTACACTTTGTTATGAACATATGATTATGATTTATATTAATTATGTGATGTTTATACGTATTATATTACGTATTTATATTTTTTTATACGTATAAATACGGTATTATGATATAGTATAATACGGTATAAATAGGGTATTCTAATATAGTATAATACGGTATAAATACAGTATTATGGTATAGTATAAATACGGTATTCTGGTTTTTCAAATACGGTATAAATACGATAAACTGGTATTTTCAAATACGACTGAAATCGAGATGGATTCTTAATGAGGATCAAAAACTATTAACTTCCAACATGAATACTTGTTTATTTACTCTATAAATACAGTATTCTGGTTTTTCAAATACGGTATAAATACGATAAACTGGTATTTTTAAATACGACTGAAATCGAGATGGATTCTTAATGAGGATCAAAAACTCTTAACTTCCAACATGAATACTTGTTTATTTACTCTCACAGAACTTTTATAAAATTTGTTGTGGACGTACAAACTGGAAAATGATCAAAATACCCCTGTGCCCTATTTTTACTAGAATCATACACGATGTCTAATATTTCATTCTAGTTTTGGTTTGAATGTTGTTATATGTAATACCCTGTATTTTCCTTGTATTGTCATATCCTTTTGATATATATGAGATAATAACGAGATTGAGAAGCCGATGTGCATATTAGTGGGTCTATCGACCGCAGAGGACGATACTATTTATGGGTGCGCGTGAATGCGGTCGCTAAGACCGTATGATGTTGAGTGTGGAATTCCAGGTGCTGGGATAGGACCGGGACTTCGTGTCAAATCGATATGTGATATGAGCTGTGTGCGGTAATGATATGAGCTGTGTGCTGTGATATGAGCTATGTGCTGTGATATGAGCTGTGTGCGGTAATGATATGAGCTGTGTGCTGTGATATGAGCTGTGTGCGGTAATGATATGAGCTGTGTGCTGTGATATGAGTTGTGTGCGGTGATATGAGCTGTGTGCGGTAATGATATGAGCTGTGTGCTGTGATATGAGTTGTGTGCGGTGATATGAGCTGTGTGCGGTAATGATATGAGCTGTGTGCTGTGATATGAGCTGTGTGTTGTGATATGAGCTGTGTGCGGTAATGATATGAGCTGTGTGCTGTGATATGAGCTGTGTGCGGTAATGATATGAGCTGTGTGCTGTGATATGAGCTGTGTGCGGTGATATGAGCTGTGTGCCGAAGTATGAGATGTGTGCGGTAGTATGAGCTGTGTGCGGTGATAATTGCTGCGTGCTGTTGAATAACGGAGCTGCATGCTGTGGAATGTTAGGGCTACGTGCTGTATCATATAAGGGCTATGTGTCGTAGTAACCATGTCAGGGCGGGTTGGCCGAAAAGTTGGGACTGCGTGTCAAGAGTGAACAGACCGTAGGTATGGGACTACGTGTCTGGTTAATGTGGACCCAAGAGTCTATGTTATGTGTGAGACTACGTGTCTAGGATAAATGAGTCATGAGGCGTTGGGCTACGTGCTAGATGGGAAAGGGGACGACGTCCGTATTATATCTTGGATTGGTGCATACATGCATACGAATGATGAGATGATCCTTTTTATTGATGTTATTGTTATATGCTACTTATCTGTAGATACTCTGTTAGTATTTGCTTTCACTCGGCTTTCGTAGCTGACGGTGTTTTATGCCGCTGGATATTCGACGTCCAGCTGGCTAGGGTTATGAGTATGCAGGTGATGCATACATGGATAGGGGCCACGAGGATGGAGCCTACGATGACGGAGGCTACGCTGGAGATGACTACTACGCAAGCTGAAGACTTGGAGCTTGCTGTTGATAGTTTATGCCTATGTTTTAGAGACCGTTGTAATAGTTAAGTTTGTAATCGGCATATGTTTACGTAATACTTTATTTGTACTTCTGCGATACTTATGGTTTTGTAATAGTTAGTATTGAACTCTGATTATATATATCAACCCTAGAACTTTCCAATGTGTGATTTGAATCATTACTCTGATGGTTTGACTTTGATTATGGACAATATGGTGACTTTCAACTGTCATGGCCTACGGGTCCAGAAAGGAATTTATTTTCTCTATTTTTGCTACTGCGGGGCGTGACACATCAAGTGTATACATGCCCTAACATACCTGCTTATCAAGAAACACCACTTGTTGAAGTTAACACGATGAATAACTACAAGGGTCCTACAATTGCGTATGGGGGTATAATTGGAAGAACCATCCTAATTTGAATAATTAGAAAACAGGAGCGATTCAAGCACCAGATAGTTATCATCCACCGCCCCAACAGAATCAATTCTTCCACCCAAATCAAAATCAATATCAACCACCTCCTTAACAATATAACCAGCAGTATCAACCTCCACAACAACAGAATTATTAAGGTAATAATCAGAATAACTCTAATGTTTATGTGCCTCCACACAAGAAAGCACAGGAAGATCCTAAGGATGCAATGATGCAACAAATGGTTCAAGCTATGAGAAAATTATGTTCGACTATGGAATGAACAGGTAATCAATTCGAAAGTTGTCAAAAGGGAATGTTCCCAGCTCAACCACAAGGTAATCCTAGAGGTCAGCCACAAAATAGTGCTTCAAATACAAATTTAGGTAATCATTAACAAGCTAAAGTTATAACAACCTTGAGAAGCGGTAAAGTTATGGGGGAGGATATATCTCCTTTTGAAATAGATGAGAATAACAAGGAGAATAATATTGGAGAGGATAATGTAGAAGAAGTAGTTGAAACTGATGGTGATAAGGAAAAAGATAAAACCCACCAAGAGGCGAGTGAGAAGCAAGATGGTAAGAGAGAAGAAGAGGAAACAGTTAAATTCATTCCTCCAGCCCCTTACCCATAGAGGCTTAAAAAATGCCAAGATGCAAAACACCAAGAAATTTTGGAACTTTTTAAACAAGAAAAAAATTAATTACCTCTCTTGGACGCTATTAATCATGTCCATGCTTATGCAAAATACTTAAAGGATCTATGCACTGTTAAACGTAAGCAGAGTGTGAAAAAGAAGGCATACCTGGCAGATCAGGTTAGCTCAATTATTAAAAATAATTTGTCACCTAAGTTTCAAGATCCAAGCACACCTACAATAACATGCATCATTGGAAACCATAAGATCGACCACGTACTTTTAGATTTAGGAGCTAGCATCAACCTGTTGCATATTTTGTGTACCAACAGTTAGGATTGGGAGATCTCAAACAAACAAGGATCACATTACAATTAGCAAATAGATCTATTAAAATGCCTAGGAGTATTTTGGAAGATGTACTAGTTCGCATGGAGAATTTTATTTTTCCCGTTGACTTTATGGTACTAGACACGGAACCTGTGCCTAATCCAATTGCACAAATCCCTATGATTTTTGGTAGACCGTTCTTAGCAACGATAGACGCCACTATCTACATAAGAAGTGGAATAATGACATTGGTTTTTGATGATATGACGATGAATATTAAAATCTTTTCTAATCCCCATAATAATTTGGAAGAAGAGGAAATAGAAGAAGTAAATTACTTAGACTCGTTAATACGAGAAAGTGTCCAAATTGTTAGAGAAGATGAGGAAAGTAATACAAGTGAAGTTACCTTTTTAAATAAGTACCTTAACGATCAAGATGAAAAAGTAATTAGGGAAGCTATGTGGGCGACACGTTTCGAACCCCTACCACCTAAAACTACATTAGCCGTGCCATCTAGCCTACAAATCCCTCAGCTAGAGTTAAAGGAGCTCCCTAAGGAGATCAAGTATGTTTTTCTAGGGGATAATAGTACTTTTCTTGTTATAATCTCATCTACATTGGAAATAGATCAAGAAGATAAATTGGTAACCTTACTTAAACAACATAAAATGCATTAGGGTGGACCATAACCGATCTAAAAGGAACTAGTCCGGATATATGCACACATAAAATATATGTAGAAGATGATGCTAAACCATCTCGTGAGATGCAAAGACGTTTAAACCCTAATATACAAGAAGTTGTAAAGAAGGAAGTCCTTAAGCTCTTAAATGTCGGAATAATTTATTCTATATCTAATAGTCGTTAGGTGAGTCTTACACAAGTTGTACCTAAGAAATCAGGAATGAATTAATTTCTACACGTGTCACTACTGGGTGGAGAATGTGTATTGACTATAGAAAGCTAAACGCTGTTACCAGAAAAGACCATTTTTCCCTACCCTTCATGGATTAGATGTTAGAACGTGTCACTGGACATAAATATTACTATTTTTTAGATGGGTATAGTGCTTATATCCAAATTGAGATAGCACTTGAAGACCAAGAAAAGACTATCTTTACGTGTCCATTCGAAACTTTTGCTTACCATAGAATGTCGCTTGGATTGTGCAACGCACCTGCAACCTTTCAAAGGTGTATGTTGAGCATATTTAGTGACATGATAGAAAAATACTTAGAGGTCTTTATGGCCGATTTCTCTGTTTTTGGCAAATCATACGAAGAATGCCAAAGTAATCTGGAAAAAGTGCTAACTAGATGTGAAGATAGGAACTTAGTGTTGAACTAGGAGAAATGCCATTTCATGGTGACGAGAGGTATTGTATTAGGACATGTCATATCTGAGGAAAGAATTCAAGTAGATCTTACTAAGATTAATTTAATCTCAAATTTACCTACTCCTCAGTCTGTTAGAGACATACGTTCGTTCCTAGGGCATGCAGGATTTTATAGACGCTTTATTCAAAATTTTAGTGCAATTTCGCGACCCTTGTGTAACCTTCTAACTAAGGATACACCATTTGAATGGACGCCTGAATGTCAATCATCTTTTGATAAACCAAAACAACACCTTACTACGGCACCGATAATGCAACCCCCAGATTGGAACATACCTTTTGTGTTAATGTGTGACGCGAGTGATTATGCTATAGGAGCTGTTTTAGGACAACGTAAAGATAAAAAACCATCTGTCATTTATTATGCAAGCAAAACATTAGATGGAGCACAAATGAATTATTCAACTACAGAAAAAGAATTACTTGCAGTGGTTTTTGTACTAGATAAATTTAGATCGTACTTAATAGGGTCACCCATAGTTTGTTTTACGGACCATGCGACTTTAAAGTATTTGTTATCTAAAACAAATACAAAACTGCGACTAATAAGATGGATTCTACTCTTGCAAGAATTTGATATAACTATCAAAGATAAAAAAAAAAGGAGTTGAGAATGTTGTAGCAGATCACCTGTCTAGGTTGACATTTGAGGATAAGTGTGTGCAAGAATCTCCACCAATTAAAGAATCGTTTCCCGATGAACAACTGTTGGTAGCTACCACTTTACCATAGTATACTGATATTGTTAATTATCTAGTTACTGGGAAAATCCCAAGTCATTGGGCCTCTCCTGTTCAGAAACGGTTTTTGGCGATAGCAAGACATTTTTACTTTGATGTACCTTATCTATTTAAATACTTTGCTAACTAGGTAATAGAAAAATGCGTGCCAAATGAAGAAATCTGACAAGTGTTACATTTCAGTCATTCCGCTCATTATGGAGGACATTTTTCAGCTAACAAAACTGCCATAAAGTTTTACAAAGCGGCCTTTACTGGCCTTTTTTATTTAAAGATTCATATCTATTTTGTAAAACATGTGTATGTTGCCAAATGTCAATAAGCTTATCAAGATGAAACCAAGAACCTTTAACGCCGATTATTACTATAGAAATCTTTGACTATTGGGGAATTGACTTCATGGATTCTTTTTTCCCATCCTTCCAATTCGAGTATATTTTATTAGCCGTAGAATATGTCTCTAAATGGGTGGAGGCGATACCCACTAGGAGAAATGACCACAACACTGTCATTACGTTTATTAAAGATAATATACTATCAAGGTTCGGTACGCCGAAAGTTATAATTAGTGATCAAGGATCCCACTTTTGTACTAAACCATTCGATATTTTAATGAAGAAATACGGAGTGACACATAAAATGTCTACCGCATATCATCCTCAAATGAATGGGCAAGCAGAGCTTGCTAATTGGGAGATAAAACAAATTTTGGAGAAAACTGTAAGTTCGAACCGAAAAGATTGGTCCTCACATTTTTTTTATGCTCTTTAGGCATATAGGACAACCTTTAAAACTAGTTTAGGAATGTCTCCTTATAGGTTAGTATATAGGAAAGCTTGTCACTTACCTGTTGAGTTAGCACATAAAGCGTATTGGGCAGTTAGGTCCTTAAATTATGATATTCAAGAAGGCGGTGTGTTACGAAAATTACAATTGAGTGAACTTGAAGAAATAAGGAATGATGCGTATGAAAATGCAAAAATAAATCAAGTGCGCACTAAGGTTTATCATAATAAAAATCTTCTATGAAAGCGTTTCACACCTGGGCAAAAAGTTTTATTGTATGATTCACGATTACATCTTTTCTTGGGTAAATTAAAATCAAGATGGAACGGGCCGTATATAGTCACTAACGTTTTTCCATATGGAACGGTTGAAATTGAGAATCCAACAACTAATGAGGTGTTTAAAGTAAATGGACATCGACTAAAGCCATTTTTAGAAGGATTTGAACCGGAGTTGGAGTCAATCCAATTGGATGACCCCGACTATGGTCAACCGTAAAAGCATCAATAACATCACAACTGTTGTATATTAGTAGGTTATTTATAGTAGTTTTTTGTTTATTTACTTTATGATTAGTTTTATTATCTCCCAAGATTTCTAGTTGATTTCAGTATCAAACTGCAGGTTATAGCCTATGTTCCATTTTCCACCTATTTTTGTACCCCATCAGCTTATTCATGGAGGTATCATTCCTAGATCGAGGACTCCATCCCCTACTAGAGATAGGCGACCTATTATGGAGCCACTTACTCCCCCTGGTTCTCCTGCCACGAGGAGCATTCACTCAACTGGTAGTGATGATAGCTTCTTTGACGATCTTGGATCGCTACCCGATGACTTTATCTCGTGTTGGGAGAGGGAGCCTTCACTCTTGATACTGGGAGTTTTGGATGAGTTGATTCAGTAGGAGATTTCAGAATGTGGCCCTGACTTAGAGCCCACTATCTGTGCACATGATATGATCTCTCCACTTCAGTTTACTTCTGCTCTACCATACCCACCAGATAGCAGTCCGATTACACAGTACTTCTAGGAGTATGACTCTAATTCTTTGTCTTCATACACTGCTTTGGAGGACACTGATATATTCCCTTGAGATCATCCCATGTATGATGATGACCCCACAGTTCATGACTTGCCACTTGGTATCCCTTAGGCAGTTCGTCACCTCATCGGACATCCGGATTGGCCAGTTGAGGAGATTGTGGAGTTCTTTGCTCTGTACAATGGACTTGTGGATGATGTCAATTTTTCACCTTTTGATCCCCAGTTTCATCTTGATTGGGAGTTGGGTGATATGTGTTTCCATCCAGATGCTGCTATTGTTCCGCCACCTCTTCCACGTACAGTTGTAAGTTGCGATGTGTTTTTTCATCGTTATCATTACATATCTTCGCCGAGGGGTGCATGTCTTTTTCTTTTTCATCTTCCAGCCACGTGCCCGTCGTTGTTGGCCTCTTTGAATTCTTGATGAGGACATCTTGGTTTTAGTTGGGGGGAGAGAGTGATTAGATGTGAAGTTAGAAGATGGAGGTGTGTTACATTTGTGGACGAGATTGTGGGTAATAGGGAAATTTTGGAAATTTTGAATAAGGAAAGATTGTGGATAATAGAGAAATTTTGAAATATGATTTTTGACTTTTACATTTCATGTAGAAATTCATAAGGAAAATTCATGTCAAGAAAACATACTGTGATACTATGAAAAGTTGGGAGAGGTAAGTAGGTATTGTTAGTACTAGCGAGTTATAGTTTTAGTTTTATTTTTCGCTCTTTACATTTGTTTTGTTTTTCTTATTGGGCTCAAAGTTGAGAATAGTTTGTACCTAAAGAGATCTTGAAATGAATGATTGGATAGAACTTTATGAGTACATGAATAAAATGAGTACAGTTTGGTTTTAATTGTACAGTATAGTTTGGTTTTTGGTTATTAGATAAGTGCTACAATTTTAACTACTGCTGAAAGATGGATTCTGTCAAAAATGATCAGGACCTGTCCCAATACATACTTAGGACCGGTCGCGGGCATGACCGGTCCCAAAACTTATACGAGACCGGTCGCGGGCATGACCAGTTATGAAACTTTACCGAGACCGATCCCGCCCTGTAAATTTGTAATATATGCGAAAATTTAACTTATCAGGTTCATAACTCTAAAAAACCAAAACCGGGAGAGAGGGAGTATAAGGCGATTCATCCCCTAGTGTTCCTCAGTTTGCAAATCACAACATGAGGGGTTTTGGGTTACGATTTCGTTGACATTTTTTTCAGATCAATGCGTGTTAAAGTTAAGGATTATATCTATTTCAGCCCTATCGCGTAACAGGTAAAGAGAACTCATGATTGATCTTTTTCTTTCCTAATCATTCATGTTAAACTATGAAAAATTGATCTAGGGGTGACTTTTCTTGTTTTGACCTACTAATTTTGAAAGAAATTGGCTGATTTGGTCTCTGTGACCATTTTTCAATGAACCCTAGACCAGGACCGGTCCCCCTATTTGGGCAGGACAGGTCGCGCCCAACAAGAAACAATTTCTTCTTGATTTTCATTTTCTTTTCTTTTTTTGTCATTTCTTGTTGTCCAGATTCATTTTCGATGGGGACTATGCCAGCCAAAGATAAGGAAAAGCCTGTGGATGCCACAATTCCAAACCTGCCCTTAGCCCATGTGTTCAGAAGTGATGAGGATAAGGCATGGTTTTATAAGCATTTTAAGAATAGGGTAGTCGCAATCGAGCGACACATCGATGGAGCTTATTCCTCGGTATTTCCCCCCTATTTTCTTGCCAAGCTGCGCATTCAGGGATTGTTGGATTATATGGAGAAGGTGAAAAGAGTAAATGTCACCCTGGTCAGGTTAGCCTTCGCCTCCCTGATCAAATGGACGGCCGAACCATTTGTCTACCTAGCCTATGTCCACCGTACCCCATTCAAACTCTCACCCACTATAGTCTCCCAGGCCATTGGAATCCCCCTTCTCACTAACTATTTCTACCCATTAGGTGACTATGGACCATGGGAAATGTGTAGACGAGTGGTTCTGTCATTTTTCCTCGATTGTGTCCCGGGACGGATCCAAGGAGCACACTTCAGGGAAACTAGAACTTCCTTACGCGGTCCTAGAGACAAAGAGTCGCCACCTAATTTTTATCGGGAATTAGGAAACCCAAGTTTGACTCGCCCAAAATTGAATAAGGTTACTCACCCTTCATTATCAGAAACTAGGTTCGGGGGTCTTGGTACGAGAGAGGAAGGAGCCTAAGCAGAACTAAAGCACCCCCTCCTCGCCCTACCGAATGGTAGGCCTTGATTTAAATATCCTTGTTCTTAATTCGTAATTAGTGTTTTTTCCTCAAACATACTAGATTTATATACATGTAAAAAAAAATGAACATCTAAGGAAATTCATGTCAAGAAATTAAATCAAGTAGAAGTTGGATGCACATGCAATACAAGAGAGAGGTATACTCACAGTGGCTAGTCCCGCCCAGGACCTATGCAAGTAAAGGAAACATGTCATGATGTGCAAAAGGAACGAGAAGACTTTCATTGAGTTGACTCAAGCGGAGTCGCAAAAAGCAAAAAGAAAGGAAACGTGCAATGCAATCATGCAACATTCCTAGATAAGATGTCTCTAACATATAATCATATAAATGGGGACTATCCTAAAGGAAATGTGTTGTTGAAAATGAAGTTGTAAACCTAGAAAAATTCTAAGAGAAAGGATAGAGATAGTACACGATACATGGGCACTAAGCCACATGTAGACGAGGCAAACCCACAAGTCGAAGTCCTGATCCACGGCATTCAATTCTCTGCACTAAGGCACCAAGGAATATCCAAGCATTACAAAGATACAAACAAGCAAATAATATGCATGATAAATAAAGAAAATATGTCATCAATCAAATTTCCAGATTTAGCAATCTCTAATGAATCCTATCAAAAGTGGTCTTAAACATGAGTTGAAATAAAACCTTTTTACAGAAAGTTAGATACATGTCTTAGGGAACTTCTCCAAAAAGTAGAACCTCTTTACCACATTTGAAGTTCGAGAAATAAGAGTTTTGGGAACAGTGGACCAGGACTATCCACTGTTCTTGTAAAAATCATAATTAATTCTATAAAAATCATGTGAAGCTGTATTTGGTGTCAAAAGAAAGCTATTTCATTTTAGTTTATGATAAAAATAATACCATAGACATGTTATGAACTTAAGGTTTTTGAAAAGTTATTTTAAACAGACTCTGTTATTTTGGAAATTTGGTATCACTTGACAAACGAATGCAAAACACAATAGAAGTATAATAGAAGTCTATAAATCATGTTAATCAAGTTATTCTAAGCTTTTAATCTCTCATCCATTTATCCTAGATGATTTCTAAACCAAGTTTTATTCATCAATTGTTGTTGAGTGATCAAGGTATGACCATTTTGTATATATAATCATAATTATAATTAAATCTAGAAAATTCCAGAATAGTTGTATCAACTTCAAACGCTTAGAAAACGATCTTAACTCGATCGTATGCTCACAATTTACATCGGCATATAGATACATGAGTTAGGAATCATCCCCAAAATTCGGATCATCAATAACTATCATAGATTTTCTGAAATTCAAACACAGAGACTATGTTCAAATCTGTCAACCGATTTCTGAATAATTTTTAAAAATAGCATATGGATCCTAGAGGTTCTCAAAACGGATCGAATGAAAGCTAATTCATCAAAGTTTACTAAAAAATAATTTGAAATCCATCAAACTATGGGTTTTGGTGGACCAAATCTTATGGACAAAACCAATCTGCTTTGCTGAATTTTATCTAGTTCATTTTAAAGTGTGAGGAATACATCTCAGGTGTTGGTTGAAGCTTATTAGAGAGATCAAACTCATAGATCTACTTAATTAACATAATTCCCAATCAATTTAGCCCTCACGTACTACAAAGAATTCTAGATCATGGATCAAAGGGACTTACAAATATCCTATTGGAGATGAAATTCAATAGGAATTCTAGGTAATAGAAATAATCAAGAGATAAGTATGAACATAGGAATCATCCTTCTCATAGATCATACTCCTAAACCATCATAGAATTCAAAATAGATACATATATATAATTATGTATGCATAGATCTAAATTAAAATTGAAGAATGAAATCAAAAATTGAAAACTAGAGTGAAAATCAATCTCTAATCATGAATATCAACAAAATCAAAAGAGACTTGGATCTAGCTATGTGAGTGTGTAAAGAATAAGAGAGGAAGAAGATGAGTGTTCTAGAAAAGAAAATAAAAATAAACTAGATCCAAGTCTTATAGAGCTATATATAAAAATAGGAATTAGAGATGAATATTGATGTCTACCTCTTGGAGGATTCTTAATTATATGATCAAAGTTGATTTGAAGATCTTCTTCTTCAAGTGTTCTTCAAGCTCTTCAAGCATTCATCCATGGAAGTTAATGGAAGCAATTAATGTCTAATTCCTCTAATCTAATTATCTTGAGATTAGTTTAGAAAGTTTTAATTCATAATTCACTTCCTCTGTCTAGAAATCTCTCTTAAGTTGAAAGCATTTTTGCAAGTATATTTACTTGTATGTACTTCTCTCTTGTATATTCTCTCTCTTCTATGTGTACTTGTGTGTCTATATTCTCTTGTGTGTGTAAGATGATCTCATATGGATCTATATATAGAGTTTGAAAACTTAACTCTTAAGTTACAGGGTTAAAACAGGATTTTTAGAGAGCAAAAAAGGGTTAAAATGGCCATTTCGGTGCCTAAACGCAGTTTTCAGGCAATTTCCTCGCAGTGGGAGGTTTCTAGAAGGGTCTTGAACCAAAAAAATTTGATGGAGGAGGCAATATGTGGGTGTCGTCTTAGGTGGGACCCACCACCCCCTTTGAGGGACCCGCCACCTGCTTTTCTAGTTCCCTTGGTTGCCCTCAAGCTCTGTTTAAAATATTACGTTCACTACTTTTCTAGATTTTTGTAAAAATGCTTTTTTGGTGTTTCAAATCGTCCGTTTATGTATCGTTGGAAATCTATCGAGTTGAATTTCAGTATAAAAATATTCCAGGAGGTTTTATAATGAAAATTGAAGTCCAATTCAAGTCTGAAAGTCCTCCAGACCTTTCATCATTTTTTTGAAATCAAACGGTGTCTTTTCCAAAATTGCTTCCAAATGTGCATCGATTTCGAACTTTTCTTCAAAATTGAATCTCTGGATACCTAGAATACTATGTTTAAAACACTTTATGTTCATATAACCCTAAGTGAATATGAATTCTGAGAGACGATTTTGACAAAACTGGGATTTATGCATGGAAAGGGGCTTTTCTGAGCTTGAAGTCACTTTTTGAAGTTCGATCTTTCAATTGAGTGGAATCTAGTACCTTCTATGGGGTACTTTTCATCATCGAATCCTCCAAGACATTGTCCACCCTAAATCCTATCAGTGTGGTCAAAATTGGGTGTCTACAGTTTGCCCCTCTTTGGCAGAGCTTGTTGTGAACAACGTGATCTGCAAGTGAGTGCCAAAGCTTGAAGGCACCCAATAACCATATTGAGAGGTTTTAGGAAAAACAAAAATCTAAGAAAATCGAGAAATTCAAAATTAGAGAAAATCAAGAAATCACGAATGCAAGAATGCAATGCAATGGTGGGTAGAGGCGGCTAGATCTAAGCTGCTACTGGTCATGCTCCGCTGGAGCTGCCTATGCATCTTTTCCAGGAATCAAACCAGGGCGTAGTTCAAGCGCACAAGAGGGCAGAAAACACACAAACAACAACACAGATAAAATGCTCCTATCCTAGGATATTGATGCAGCATGAAAACGTGAATGTGTAAGTGCTGGAGGAATCGTCCTCAAGGGCTCCTTAGATGCAAAATCTAATGTAAGGGATGCAACGTCTCATTCTTATAGTCGAATATATCTTAAGAGAAACATGCTATCTGTATCTTGGATGATTCTTGAAGTCTTGTCGGAGTCTTTCTAAGGCTTGTAGGTGTCTTTCTAAGGCTTGTAGGTGTCATCTATATCTTGGATGACTACTGAAGTAGCGGAGTATCTTGGATGAATTTTGAAGATAACTTCTGAAAATTTCTGAAATAATGTCTCCTTGAACCCAGATGAATGATGTAGAGTCCTTCTGCTAGGGATGATTGCTGATACAGAGTCCTAACCCTTGGACGTTTGCTGATGTAGAGTCCTTCTACTGGGGATGATTACTGATGTAGAGTCCTTCTACTAGGGACAATTTGCTGATGTAGAGTCCTTCTGCTAGGGACGATTGCTGATGTAGAGTCCTTCTGCTGGGGACGGGTTGCTGATGTAGAGTCCTTCTGCTAGGGACGATTGCTGATGTAGAGTCCTTCTGCTGGGGACGATTTGCTGATGTAGAGTCCTTCTGCTAGGGACGATTCTTTTGTACTCCTGAAACAGGACCTTCTGTTGGGGACAAATCTTCTATAATAAGTCTGGAGATAAATCTTCTAAAATAGATCCTTCTTCTAGAGACAATTCTTCTGTTCTTCTAAAAATAGGTCCTTCTATTGGGGACAAATCTTCTATTTTTCTAAAATAGGTCCTTCTGCTGGGGACAAATCTTCTATTCTGATGCACCAATTATGAGAGATACCCTATATCTGGAGGTAACACGATGCTGAGAGAAACCGTAAATCTGGAGGCAACCCCAATACTCGATTCTGAAATTCACGATTCTGATAGATACCCTACATCTGGAGGCGATTCTAATACACAGTACTGAGAGATACCCTTTATCTAGAGGCAACACGATGCTGAGAGAAACCCTATATCTGGAGGCAATTATGATACACGATGCTGAGAGATACCCTTCATCTAGAGGCAGTCCTGATACACGATGCTGAGAGGAACCCTACATCTGAGGTAGTCTTGATATGCGATGCTGAGAGGAACCCTATATCTAGAGGTAAATTCTGATACATGATGCTGAGAGATACCCTATATCTAGTGGTAACATGATGCTGAGAAATACCTTATATCTGGAGGCAACATAATGCTGATAGATACGCGATTTTGAGAGATGCCCTTCTCTTGAGGGCAATTCTGATACAAAAAATTCTCTGCTGGGGAGATTATATAATTCTGAGAGATGTATAGGTTCTAATTTCACGAATTTTCTGAAGTATACCTTTCTTCTGGGGGTAGTTCTAATACACGACTTCTGAGATACCTTTCTTCTAGAGGTAATTCTGACGAAATCTAAACGTTCTCTGTTTGGGGGGGTATCTGAGATTTTTGAGAGGTGAGCACATATTCTAGATGCACTGCTGATTCAATCTGAGAGTCATATTGGTGCTTCGACCAGCTCACACATTCTTGCAACATGTCGGGCTTATTCTGACCCTTTCTTGAATATCTTGCTTATGAAGATCTTATATTCTGATCTATCTTCTGTAAATCCAGCAAATATTTTCTAGATGTAATTCTCGAGCGATAGTAGGCCCAAGTGTCCAACACAATCAACCCAAATCTACGGGAGTTCGCTGTAAATCAATATCTCTTGGCTATTTCAAATTGCGGTGCCCTCGATTCTTAGTGTCTGGGGACTTTTCTTCAACTTTGAATGGTTTTTATCCAAGATTCAAATTCTCAAGGGTCCTTTAGACCAATTCCAACAAGTTCCAAGCTCTCTTAAGGCTTATATGTCAAGATTGGGCCAATCTGGGGTCAAAACAAGAGTTCCTAGGGTCAAAACGCGGATATAGAGCAAAATGGGGTTTTAGCAGGCTGTGAATAGTAAATGGCAGCTCTCCACACCCTCTAGGGAGCTGCCAGCCGCAACTATGGGCTTGTAAACACATTTTTCATCTTTTGCTTCATTCATCTCATCTCCAATGTATCACCCCTTTCTTCTAAGGTGTCCAAATCTTGTAATTTCTTGATGTTTTGAGTGATTTCATGCATCAAAACCTCAAAAAACCTTGTTGATTTCACCAACTCCTCTCTATTCTAGGAGATTCAAGTGCCAAGGGTTTCATTATTCATCATCTTCAACCTCTTGCCTTCAAGCTTCAAGCATCAACAACCATGAGTTTCCATGGACAAGGTGAGAGTTCTAGAACACGTAGAAGCCAATTTCAAGCTAGTGGAGATTCATCAACTCAAGCTGTGGAGTATCCAACTATGAAGATGCCACAAAATCATATTTCTAAGAGGGTCTTTTGTCAAGAGGTATCCTATTTTTCAATTTCGCACTATTTCTTTGCTTCATGTATATGTGCTTCCAAAATTCTTGCAAATACTTAGAAATCACCCTTCGATTTTCTTCTAGAATGTGCAAGGGCACCCCAAAGGTCATGGTAGCCATGGAAAATTTCTTGAATGATTTAATGATTTGTCATAATCACGTCCCCAAGTAGTAGGTAATATAAGACAAGCGGGCTTTGGGTCTTTCGTAACTTTGTTGGAGAGACCAGCTGATGACTTGGCCGTGATTCAAGCTCTTGCTGAGAGGTGGTGGAATTTCACAAATACTTTCCACATGCCTTTTAGGGAGATAAACATGACCCCATTTGACTTTGCAATGATAATTGGCATCTCATTTGGTGGGCATCGTCTTGCCTTTGCGAAGAACATACATAAACATCCCACTATTATTGAGTGACTTTTGGGCGTTATTCTAACCCAGAGAGATCTTCATGGATCGAGTATGGGCATCACATGGTTTATTAACAACTTCTGGCCTTGAAAAAAGTTGCCCAGTTTACTAGTATGCAGCTTACCCGTGCTTTCATCTTGTATTTTCTTGGTTTCTCTCTTCTTTCGACTCGAGTTGAGCGGATTACACTGAATATACTTGATAGTCTTCGAGATCTTGAAGAGTGTAGATTTTAACTGGGGCTCTGCTGGTTTAGCCATTCTTTTCAGTCATATGGGGGAGCATTCACGAGGTAAATCTCCTGGATTTGGTGGCTTCTGGAGAGCTTGGAAGGTACCAAAATATTTCCATTTCAAGTTTTATCATTGACATTCTGTATTTTGATCACTGCTATATATTCTCTTACAGGTGTGGGCTTTTGAGTATTTTTCCATGACAGCTCCAACATTCTGGGAGGAAGAGATACATATTTTTCCACGGGCTTTGAAGTGGCGTCGCCAAGCCGTTGGTGTCAAGAATGATGCTCATAATGTTATTTTTTGTAGGGATTTTCTAACCCGTCTCAGTTTCAACTAACTTAACTGGAATCCTTGGGCGACAAATGGTGATGTGATTGAGATTGGTTTAGCTAGGCAGATGACAGGAGAGAGGATTCTTCTTAAGGGTCCCTCTGTTCTTGAGTGGTATCTCAGAGAGAGAGTAGCTCCTTCGATTGATTTCAGGATTCGCCTTCTTGTATAAGGTCGGTGTGAGATTTGGAAGATGAAGATCTTATTGATGATTTGAACGGAATTCCTTTTGCTTCATTTACTCTTTTTGAGGAGAACTATGATGTCTTCAGGGCCACTCATCTAATGCCCAATTTCTCGCTTTTGGATGACTGGCAGGTATTTCATGGCTTCTTCATTTCTAACTAAACGTTCATTTTCTCATTTCTCATTTCTCATTTGCAGGGGAGCTCTTTAGTGGATGGCCCTGGTCGTCCTTTACCTCCCACTCCTTCTTGTGACTGGTGAGCTTCGACTGTGCTGTGCAGAGTTATATCTTCAGTGGAGATTCACCGTGATCTTGTGGAGCCTCAGCTAGTTTTAGAACAATATGAGTCGGTTCCCCGAGCTATTTTCAATGAAGAGCGAGCTTATGCGCAAAATCTGAGAGCTTGGAGCCTTGGCCGAGAGGAACATATGAGTACTCTGAATTCATCACTTCTGAATCTTCTGATCCTTCTGATCTTATGTTTTCTTTCATTGTACTTTTAACCCTGTACTGATTCTTTCTTCTGACAGGTGGCTCAAGTCAGGCTACTTCAATCACAGTTGGAATGGATGAACATAAGCCCTTCTGGTGGGACTGGTGTGTCTAGGCGAAGGCACCAAGTTGATGATGATGATAGTTCCACGACCTGGGATATGCCAGCTCGATATCCATGGACTACTCGTCGTCGCTGATTCTGATGATTACCCCCTTTTATATATATATCCATGACTATCTTTCTTGTTTTCTTGCATTCTGTACTGAGATTGAAGTTGATGTATTCTGTTTGAGACTTGATGGGTCTATACCCTTGACTTTGCTTGAAGCTGCTTTATGCTATCCTCTAATTTTGCTTTGCATTCCTTGTCACAAGGTTGATTTTCTTGACACTTTGCACACCGATACAGGACTTGGTCACAGGGAAAGGAAATTTCCAATGATTCCCTTACTCGACAACGTCTTTAGATTTTGATGCTTGAATTTCTGAGGATTCACATGCTTGAAATGAAAATTTTTATCTTGTAGCAAGATATTGTATTGGCTTTGCATATAATCTTGAAGTTTTGGAAATTTTCCACATAATGTTTCAGTCTTGACATTAGACTCACATCCTTAGATTGCTTAAAACTTTTCAATTTAATATCAAGAATTGCCAGATTTTTCATTTAGGCGCTTAATTCTGATAGCCAAGTGATCCAAAGAGAACATGTATCAGGGTATGGGTAAATGACAGTTTGCCCCTAGTTGAGAGGGATAAATGGAAGTTTGGGCAAACGCAGTGATATCTTGAGGCTCTGGGTAAACTTTGAGAGTTTTCCCCTAGTTTGCAAGGTTCAGGGACCGAGAGCCAGGAAAGCTCGCCTACTTTTCCCCAAGTGGGAATCAGGTCCAAAGTAGTTCGGCCGAGGTTTGAAGGAAGGTATTGGAGATGTGGCTGAGTGTTTTAGGAGCAGTGACCAAATCGAGTAGGTTACTTACATATCCCCAAGTGGGAATCAGGTCAAGCGTAGTTCCTCAAAGGCTGGAGGTTTTGAAAGAACAGGCTAGAAAGAAAGGTTTTAAGCATAGTATTTCTTGAGACAATCAATGTTGATTGGCTGATTGAATTCAACTCCATCTAAGTCCATCAGGTATGCCGCTCCTCTAGAGAGAAGCTTCTTGATGATGTATGGACCAACCCAAATCAGCTTGAACTTCCCTCTAGGATCAAAAATTGGTGCTTTTAATCCTTTAAGCACAAGGTCACCTTCCTCAAGTTTTCTTGGATGGACTTTCTTGTTGAATGCTCGAGCTATTCTTCTCTGACACATATGCACATGATCAATTGTAGCTAATCTCTTCTCATCAAGTAACATTAGCTCTTCATATCAGTTTCTTAGCCAATCAAATTCTAGAAATCTCAGATTCTGCCATAATTCTAAGCAATGGTAGTTCTACCTCTACTGGGAGTACTACTTCTATTCCGTAAGCCAAGGAGTAAGGAGTGGCTCCTGTAGATGTCCTGATAGATGTTCTGTATCCCCACAATGTATATGGTAGTTTCTCATACCAATCTTGGTATGTATCAGTCATCTTTCTTAGAATCATCTTCAAATTCTTATTAGCTGCTTCAACTGCCCCATTTGTTTGCGGCCTATATGGTGTTGACATATGATGCATGATCTTGTATTCTTCTAGTAGATCCAAAACTTCTTTTTGGAAGTGGCTACCATGATTGTATATCAATTCATGAGGGACCCTATATCGATATATTATATTCCTTATGATAAATCTAGCCACATCTTTAGCCTTCAATGTTGCGTAGGATTCTGCTTTCACCTATTTCATGAAATAATCAATTGCTACCAGGATGTAGTGATGCCTGTTAGATGCCTTCGTGGTCACTTCTCCAATAACATCTATTCCCCATACTGAGAATGGCCAAGGATAGTCATGTTGTACATCAGTGATGGCGGTACATGCTTCATATTGGCATGGATCTGACATTTATGACAATTTCTGACATATTCATAGCAGTCTCTGTCCATGGTAGTCCAATAATACCCTTATCAGATGATCTTCTTGGCTAACATATGTCCACTCATGTGAGGACCACACACCCCTTCATGAATTTGCTCTATCATTTTCTTCGCACTATTCCCATATAACATGTCAAGTTGAACCCATTGCAAGATTTCTTTAGCAAACTTCCACCACAAATCATGAATTGAGTTGAGAATCTTCTAATGGCTCTCTTGTCTTTCTTGGATGCACCTTTTTGATATTCCCATTTTCAATGAAATTCCATATGTCTGTGTACCACAGCAGTTCTTCCTTTTCATTTATTTCCCCGATCATCTCATAAGATGGTTTTTTTCTCTATTAAATCATCAACGGAGTTAACTTTATCCCCACAAAAATCTCAATCATCGAGGCTAAAGTAGCCAAGGAGTCTGCTAGTTGATTTTCTTCTCGAGGCAGGTAGAAGAACATGATATGTGACACGAAAATCTTTTGTGTATGCTTGTGTGCTATACCCAAGTATAGGTAGACGTGCAAGTAGTATTCTGGTTAAGACCAGGTTGATCTCACAGAGAAGGTTAAAAACTAAATAGTTAGATTAAACTCTAAGAGAAAAGAAAAATAAAAATTTTAAAGAGTGTACAACACGAAGTTCTACAATTGACAACTACTAGAAGTAATGCAATTAAATTAACTACGAATTAACTACTTAACTACAACGTATTTAGAATGGGTTTTTACTTTATAAAAGGGGAGTGTTGGGATCACACAAATCCACAGTAACCTAGCCATCTACCATGCAATTACATTAAAGCTCAATGGAGTACATCTTCTATAGTATTCTGTATTTCTCTTAAAATAAAGAATCCATAGACCTTTCATGACTGGGACTATATCATCACAGTTGATTCGAAATACAAGAAAGCGGTTTAAAATAATAGTTAAGACTCGCACTCTGAATGGTGTTAGCATTCAAAGTGGTTTACAAAAGTTATTGAAGAAAAATGCCTTAAGGCTTAATGTTCAGAAACTGTTTTGACAAACTGAGCATTTGGGGACAGTTTGATATCGAATCTCAAAAACAGAAAGTCTAGGAATGCTGCATAGGATATTCTCAAGAATCTGAAGGTTCGATCGATCGGCATGCTTTTGATCAATCAAACATCGTCATCTCTCAGTCGATCGAAATGTCTTCGATCGCTTGACTGCATCTCTGGTATGATCGATCAAACTTACTTCGATCGATCGAACACATGTTTTATACTGCTGCATGGCAGAGACTGGAGATCATTGTTTCATCGTGATCTCCCAACTCTAGGACTACTCAGACATGTTCTAAAGTGTTACAGATCTGTTTTTAACATAAATATTCATTAAGGGCATATTTGGTTGGATTTTAAACATGTAAACTATGAAAACTTGTGATTTATGACTACTACTATCAAAAACCTACGTTTAGAATAGGTTGAAACTATATAGACTACAAGCAAAATATCAATAAACTACAAGCAAAATATCAATATAACCTGGATGAGCAGAACGAGTATAAAACTTAGAAATCTTCAAAGGAACAACGTTTAATCCAAAGTTAACCTACAAAAATAAGAACAAACTCTCTTCTCTCTCTATAAACTGTTGAAAAGCAAAGCTGGGCGTCCCCAGGGACGAGTTTATAACACATATATATATAGGCAGTCCAACGCTAGGGTTACAAAAGAATACGTCTCTACTGTATGCGCGTAAGTTCTGATAAAAGCCATGTTCGATCGATCGAACTAAGTTTGATCGCTTTAACTTCTGAATTACTCGAGCGCTTTAAACACTTCGATCGATCAAAATGTCGATCGCTTGAACAATCTTCGATCGCTCGAACTCTACTTTTCATCTTTGACTTATCTTATTTGTAAACAAGCTTGCTTTTATTCTGATATTCATTCCTGATCAACACAGCAGCACATCTGCACAAAAATAGCTAAAATGATAAAACTTATCATAGATTAGTCACATTGTATAAAAACTGACATTGTAACACAAATTGCAGATATGAGTGGAATTGTAAACTAAATTAGTGTATTTCCTTCTTTTAGCGTGATTGTATTTTACAAATACCCCCGCTTGTCACAACCCTCAACTAGCTTGTTGCTAGTCCCTAGCGATAAAACGATAAGAAAAACAAGCTAAACTAATACTATAATGACTAAACTAAAACAAACTAATCCTAAATAGAAAGAGATACTACCTAACTCACTTTTGCAGGAATCGCGTTTGCATTTAGCGAATGCAACAAGCCGTTAAACCCCTAGGTTCCCCCTAGTGGACGAGTGTTGTCTTGTGAGGGTTTACAGTGAATGTACCCACAAAATTCTCAATTTAAAGTTCAAATAGATATAGAAAAAATTTTGAACACTCCTTTCCATTTAACCGTTAAATTAGCTCTACAACGACATATTAACCTCAAGCAAACCATAAAGAAATCCACATGATCCTCATGCCACCAAGATAGATATAGCATATGTGTCACAGTCATGTATCCGTGTGTGTGTGAAATTAACAGCCATGCATCCAACTTGATTTAGAGTTAGTTAGGACTATCGTACTTCTAGAACTCATGGTTTCAACTCAATTCTCACATTGGTTTTCACTCACAAAAGAATGTCTCATGAAAACTTGTTTACTAATGATCGCACAAGTATGAAAGCTTTGATAAGAGTGATATTTTGGTTACTAATGCTTTCATACTTGACTCAGTAAAAGACGAATATTTAGAGTGTATAGTCTCATGAATACGATACCACTTACTAGAGGAGCGAACTACCGTGGAATACTCAAGTCACACATTTACGTTCCAACTAAGTCATTAAGAATGATTAAGACTTCGAACATTGTAGGTTTTATGTAGTAGAAAAAGATGATGAGAAAGAAAAATGCGCGTCTTAGCATATGATGGAGCTTAATATCTTGCTTTATTCAATTCACATCTCCAACCAACTCTCATCCCTCTTCTTTTTTTCTTTTTTTTTTTAGCAGAGGAAACTCCCACAACTACTCTCCTCCCATCACATACTTTGACAGTTTATTCATATTAGATGTGCAATGAAGTCCATTGGGGTCAATGTATAAGACAAGGAGTTTATATTTTCGTAATAAAATTGGCAATTAGTGAATCAGTGTGGGGTACGAATCGAAACGATTACCGTAGGTAAGGAGATATGGATAGAGGTTGAGAAATAATATCGATGGCTTAACTCATTTTCTTAATTTCTTAGTTTTTAACATTATAGTGTTTATCGAGTCTAGTTGGTAGGTCCTGAACATTCTCTTATAATAAATAGCCAAAATGAAAAATTAATTGAGACTAGTGCAATGAATTTAATATGCATAATCAAGAAAAACAATTCGACTTTATGTCACAATTCCCTCAGAAACAAAGATTAGATCAAAAGCTCACTAAGGGTACTTAGTTTCCACTACTCGTTCTTTTAGCACAATAGCCGTATTAACTCATTTTTAGGTTTTTTACATAGCTATCAACTAGTGCATATGATTGTTCGATACATGAAAGGTCAATACATGCAATTATCCTAGTGATACTAGAAAACGCGTGAACTTAATTCATAAAAAGATAAGAGTAATATGAATGTGTCATTGCATGGTAACAGTTAAGCAGGAGTGAATATTCAAAGTTATTCTACCAATACAGCTCAAAATTTCAAAAATTGTCAAATTTTTCGATTTTCATTTTTAATCCAATTCTAATTGAGATTGTATGATATATGCAATTAAATTATCCAGATTATCCAGATTGCTTAGTGTGAACATATACAGGTGATTATTGTATGATATATGCAATAAAATTATCCAAATTATCCATATTGCTAAGTGTGAACATATACAGGTGATTATTGTATATACATCCCACCCCCAACTGAAAACAATAATGTCCTCAGAAGTTGATTTTCAAATGAAAATAGATGGATATCATCTGATAGAAGCAAAGTAATAGCAGCAAGCATAGGAACATGTATCCAAAGACTACAATCTCCAAACATCCAAGATAAAAAAAATAATATATAAAGACAGAGCATGATCCATACATAATAAAATACTCAATCACTGGAATGATAAAACAATAAAAGTACAGATTAGTGATCAAAATGTCCAACATAACCATACAGTCACCACATAGCCAAATAACCAAAAGAAACTAAGAGTGAAGAGAGAGAAAACAGAAATAAAATAAATACAACAAAACTCCCAAACTCTCATCTAGTATAACCAACTAATCATCAGCAGGATCAGAAAAAATCTAGATCGGTGCGGCAGGAGCATCAGTGTCGCCACCCTCAGCAACCAAAGTTGTGGAAGTGGAGCCTCAGAAGTGGTGTCAGAAGGAATGGTCATCGAAGGAACAATCCCAACTGAAGGTGGTGCGGATGATGATGGGGCGGAAGGATCAACAGACGGAGGTGCTACAGAAGATGAAGGATCAGCGGTGGGTAATGTAGCAGGTGGTGGTGGATGTGAAGCTGTGTGTAATGACTGATCAACCCCCATCTGTATCAGAATCGCCTCAAGCATAGTCATCATATGGTCCATCTTGCCCTCAAGCTGCATCAGTGCCTCCCTCTCCTTGATGAATAAAGTATGGAGAGTCTAGAGAGACACGGAAGACGCCTCTCCCTGGGCTGGAGCCTAAGATCTCTATCTCAGCTCAAACTGCTGTGTGGCAGCAGTAGGCTCTTCCTCATCTGTATCTAGCTCCTCAGCCTCAGTAGGCATCCCAAAAGCTGCACCCTCAGTATCGGTGCCTCCACCTCACCTCCTTTTCGCTCTAACCTTCGCTTTTCCTTTTAATTTCTACTTCTTCTGTACATCAGAACGGCGTGCCGCTGTCTTGCCAAATCGACTAGAGGCCTGTGTAATCGCATCTGTGGCCAATAGGAGTAACCCAGCCTGCTCTATCACTCGATGGATGGGCCAAGCGCCCTTTAGATGGCGCTTGGCGGCAATGTACCGCGTCGGCTGGATAAAGAAATTGATATAAAGGCGAGGCAGACAGACGCGCTGTCCCGTCCCAATGGCATAAAGGACAAGAACATACCATGGCGCCACCTTCTCATGGTATGAAGTCATCAAAATACAGTTGGCAAGCGCCAGGTGGAGGAGATGGTATTTCTCAGTTAGAAACTGATCCTCGATCAGGGAAACGCCATTCCAGATCTGAACAACCCCTCCCATGATCTCACATATGATAGTAGAGGGAAAAGTCTCTGGGGCACCTGGTATATGAGGATAGAAGCAGTCAGGTACCTTAAGTACCTCCAGAGCGGCGACTACGGTAGCAGGGCTAAAGATGATCTCACGTCCGCAGAAGAAAGATCTATATGTGAACAGTGCAGCGGGGTCCTTGATCATCGTTGCACAAGCCTCGCAAACCCAAGAAATATTGATGCGCTTTGTCTGAATCAACATGTCGTACCAAAGAGGCATGTCTCTGATCCGCACCAGAAACCAAGGATCAGATAGCCATATAGACTCAAGCGGTAGCTCCAACATTACCTTTCGCGCTTGAAAGTAGCGGGTGAACCAAACTCGATCCTCATTGTTCCAAAACCCGTGTACGGATACCAGATTAGGTATAGTGAGATCAAGGGGCTTGGACTTGTGGTACCCCGTGATAGGATTCATTGTGAAGGCCCTGAAATGGAGAAAGATAAAGAAAAACTAATTAAAATAGGAAATTGAGAAGAAAAGAAGAAACTGTTACTGCTTTAGTTCGATCAATCAAACTTTTCTCGATCAGTTGAACAAGGGCTAGGCCCGAGCGCTCGAGCCTATCTCGATCGATCAAGAACAGAAGAATCGCAGCAATGATTTGAAACAAGCAGAAACAAGAGAAACAACAAGAAAACAAAAATAACTATAAGAATTATTAGGTCGGAAGACCAATTGTGTGGCTCTCCCACATGATTTTGAATGAAAATAAATAGGGGGGTCTCAGGACCTTACCTTGGTTATACACACTGGCGAGGTGATGAACTAATGATGATGATGGTGGGGGTAATCCGAAATCCTCAAGAAGTTAAAGTGATTACAGAGGAGATAAAATTGCCCCGAGCTCTCTCTCTCTCTCTCTCTCTCTCTCTCTCTCTCTATCCTTAAGCACTTGAGAGTGAGAGTGAGAGAGAGAAATTGATGAAGAGTGTTGGGGACGCCTCGTTTAAATACAAGTCTCGATCGATTGAGAGATTTTGATCGATCAAAATATCGATCGATTGAGACCTGTTCAAGCGCTTAAGGATTCCAAAACTTTGATCGATCGAACTCCAAAATTTTCAGAACTCTTTGAATTGAATACCTATGCACCCCCAATTAACAAAGACTAGTCTGGACATACAAGAATAGTCTAAAGGCAGTGCAACCACAGACATGTAAGCTAGAATTCACCATCATATTACTATAAAGTTGCAAATTTTATAAATATAAATTTTTAATAGCATCCATTTTGCAAAAGTATAACCCCCAAATTGGCACTTGACACCTTTTTACAATAATAACTAGAATTTAAAACTAAAGAAAAACAAAGTTGTTGTCTAGGAGTACACTTCAATTGAGAAAAGATGAATCAAATGACAAACACAACTGAAGTGGGTCACTATTCTTCGAGCATGAAAACTTCTTCTTCCATAATTTCTTCATGCTCCGCCAAATCTTTGAAGGTGGAGTCCAAACTTAATAATTCCCTCTCCCAGAATAGTCGAAAAGTAGCGAGGATATCATCGAGCAATTCTGAAGTCTCCAAAGGAGTGATTGCATAGGCAAGAGGTGATCCAGATGAAGACATTGATAGAGGAGTGTAATTCTTTAACGGACTTTCCTCTTGCGGTGAAGTACCAGGGCTACATGAGGTCCATGAAATAATAAATGCAAAAGGAACACATGTAGTAGCATTGGATTCATAGTGATAATCATGGACAAAGACAATAAAAGAAAACAAGGAGGAAAGAAAGGAAATCAATATAAAACAAAAGAAAGAACTAAGATTGAAAGGGCAAGCAAAGAAAAAATGAAAATAAAATAAGTTATGACAAGGCATTAACCTCACTATTGGTGTGATAGAACTATGCGCACTAGCAGGTAGAGGGCATTGAAGCCGGAACAACAAATAGCTCATGTGCACATAAATATATGGAATTGACTCGATGACGATGAAGTCATCCGCATATGTGAAGATAGCATTATGGTGTTCGGGCACCACATCCTGTAAATCTTCTTCATCCCATGGTTCCCACATTGAGTCGTTCTCCCACTGTTCCAAGAGTGCATCATCTACTTCCTCGATAAAATATCCCTCCGGTTCTCCTTCCTCTTCAGGGATGTCCGTATTCTCAAAAGGATTAATGTTGAGGAGAGCATGATTGTAAGGGATGTACCCTTGAGTCAGGTCAATTACATCATCCACCCCGTGCCCTTGATAAGGAGAAAGGTAGAATGTAATCTCCTCGGTAGTCCAGGGAGGGTTAGGATATTCTGAATCAGCCCATGACCCAATCGAGTGAACATCATCATCTCTCATTCTTACAGCCTACAGGGGAGAGAGTATATGGAATAGTAGATTAGAGACGAAATCACACTAACAAATATAGAAATAAATAAAACAAAATAATGTGCAGTAAAAGGAAAGAATACAACAATAATGTGAGAACACTCTTTGGCGTCTTAAGTAGAAGAATAGTTGGGCTCATCCAGCTGGATGTGCTTAGCTTCTGGTTGGAAGTTCTCCAAGAACGGCTTTAATCTTTGGCCATTGACCTTGAAACTTTCATCGTTCTTGGGGTTTATGAGCTCAACAGCCCCATGTGGAAAGACAGATTTAATAATGAACGGACCTGTCCACCGGGAGCGGAGCTTACCTGGGAAAAGGTGAAGGCGAGAGTCATACAACAAGAGTTTCTGCCCCAGCTCGAATGATTTGTGAAAGATAGTTCTATCGTGGCGAGCCTTCAACCTTTCTTTATGAAACTTAGCAGAGTCATATGCATCTCTACGGATTTCCTCTAGCTCTGTGAGTTGAAGTTTTCTTAACTGCCCTCTCTCTTTAATATCAAAGTTTAATGAGCGTGTCACCCAGTATGCTTTATGCTCGATTTCGACAGGGAGGTGACATGCCTTTCTATACACTAACCTGTACGGGGACATTCCCAGGTTTATTTTATACGCGGTACGGTACACCCATAGAGCATCGATCAGTTTATATGCCCAGTCTTTCCTGTTGAAACTAACCGTCTTTTTGAGAATATGCTTGATTTCTTGGTTGGCCAACTCTACATGCCCATTAGTTTGTGTGGTAGGTTAGAGCGATCTTGTGATTGACCCCATATTTCTTGAGGAGTGACTCCAAGGGCCTATTGCAGAAGTGCTTGCCTTGGTCACTTATTAACGCCTTCGGGGTTTTGAAACGTGATAGGATGTATTTTTTTAAAAAGGACATCACCATTTTGTGGCCATTGTGTCGCATCGATATCGCTTCCACCCATTTTGACACATACTCCACAGCTAGGAGTATGTATTCCCAGTTATTTGATTTCGGGAATGGGCCCATGAAATCTGTGCCCCAACAATCGAATATTTCAATTATGATAATAGGGGTGAAGGGCATAGCATTCCTTTTTGAAATGGTACCAAGCTTTTGACAGCGTTGGCATGATTTACAAAAGGAATAGGCATCTTTAAATACGATGGGCAAATAAAAACCGCTGTGTAGGACTTTTTATGCAGTCTTTTGCGAGGTAAAGTGGTGACCGCATGCTTCAGAATGGCATGAAGCTAAGATCACGATTATATCCTCATTTAGAATGCAACGTCTAATGACCTGATCGGGATAATATTTGAATAAGTACGGGTCATCGAAGAAGAAGTGACGTGCAAAAGAGAGGAATCATTTCTTATCTTCATTTGACCAATGTTCGGGAGTTTTTCCCGTGATAAGATAATTTACTATATTCGCATACCAAGGCAAACTGGAAACAGTCATCAGTTGCTCATCTGGGAATTCATCCTTAATTGGCAGTGGTTTAGTATTGTCAGTAAACATTAACCTAGATAAATGGTCAGCGACCACATTCTCTACTCCTTTCTTATCTTTGATTGTGATATCAAACTCTTGGAGTAGGAGTATCCAACGGATGAGCCTTTGTTTTGCATCTTTCTTGGATAGCAAATATTTGAGGGCCGAGTGGTCTGTAAAACAGACAATTGGGGACCCTATCAGATAAGACCTGAATTTATCCAAAGTGAAGACTATAGCCAATAGCTCTTTTTCAGTAGTTGTATAATTCATTTGAGCTTCATTCAGCATTCGACTAGCATAATAGATAACATATGGCTTATTATCCTTCCTCTGTCCTAGAACTGCGCCAATAGCGTAGTCGCTAGCATCGCATATTAGTTCAAATGACAAACCCCAGTTGGGTGCCTGTATTATTGGTGTAGAGGTAAGGTGATTTTTTAGTGCATCAAAAGATATTTGACAGCTTTCTGACCACTCGAATGGTGTGTCTTTATCGAGTAGTTGACAGAGTGGTCGGGATATTGCACTAAAATTTTGGATAAAGCGACGATAAAATCTCGCATGTCCCAAGAAAGAATAAATGTCCTTGATTGTACGGGGGACAGGTAGATTTGAGATTATGTCAATTTTTGCTTTATCTCCTTGGATACCTTTGTCAGAAATGATGTGGCCGAGGACTATTCCCTTGGTCACCATAAAGTGACACTTTCCCCAGTTTAGCACCAGGTGTTTTTCCTCACATCGTGCTAGCACGCGTTTAAGATTGACTAAGCAATTTTCAAAACTATGGTCGAACACAGAAAAATTGTCCATAAAGACTTCAAGTATCTACTCAACCATATCACTGAATATACTGAGCATGCACTGCTGAAAGGTAGCAGGTGCATTGCATAAACCGAAGGGCATACGATGGTAAGCGAAAGTACCAAATGGACACGTGAATGTCTTTTTCTCCTGATCTTCAGGAGCAATTTCAATTTGGTTATACCCACTGTATCCGTCCAAAAAGCAATAGTACTTATGACCCGCCACTCGTTCTAGCATTTGATCTATGAATGGCAACGGAAAGTGTCTTTTTGGGTCACAGTATTCAGTTTTCGGTAATCGATACACATCCACCATCTAGTGGGGATGCGTATTGGTACCAATTCACCATCTTTATTAGGATTAACCGTTATGCCTGCCTTCTTTGGTACCACTTGGGTTGGACTGACCCAAGGTCTGTCAGATATAGGATATATGATCCCAACATCAAGTAGTTTTAAAGCTTCCTTTTTGACTACTTTTTGCATGTTGGGATTCAAACGCCTTTGCATTTGTCACGAAGGTTTAGCGTCTTCTTCTGAGTATATTTTATGGGTGCAAACAGATGAGCTTATGCCTTTAAGGTCAGCAATCGTCCATCCCAATGCTCCCTTATGTTGTTTCAGCATTTGGATTAGTTTATCCTCTTGTTCAGAATTTAACATAGATGAAATTATGATAGGATAAGTCTTTTTAGTGCCTAGGAAAGCATATTTGAGCTCCTTTGGAAGCTCCTTTAATTCCAAATAGGGAAACTGAAAGTTTGAGGGCATGACTAGCTTTGTTTTCGGAGGCAATGGTTCATATGGTGTTACCCACATGCATTTAGCTCTATCCCCCTCTTTCGTTTCCTTCATGAGGCAAGTATGATTTAAAGCAGCATCTAATGAAGTAGAATCTTTAGGTTGATAGACAACGTCGAATTGTGACACGACTGCCTCTAAGGGATCTTTGTAATTAACAAAATCAACCTCATCTTCAATGACCGTCTCGATGTAATTCACTTCCTCCTCATCCTTGTATTCTTTAGGTCAGGGATTTGAAAATATTTTGACATTTAAAGTTATATTCCCATATACGTTGGTCATTATGCCACTTTTTATTTTTATTGCAGCATCGATTGTGTAGAGGAATGGACGTCCAAATATTACCAAGATTTGTGCACATGGATTAGACACAGGTTCAGTGTCTAAGATCACGAAATCACCGGGAAGACAAATGAGTCTATTTGAACAAGGACGTCTTCTAGTATTCCTCTAGGGTATTTGACCGACCTATCTGCCAGCTATAGTACAACTTGGGTAGGTTTGAGTTCACCCCCTAGATGTTTGTAAACTGAGTATGGTAGCAGGTTTACGCTTGCTCCTAGATCGAGAAGTGCATTGTCTATTCTTTGATTCCCAATTTGGCATGAGACAGTGGGAGTACCGGAGTCTTTGAGTTTCGGAGGCAATTCATTTTGGATAATCGCACTTGCTTGGCAAGCGACATAAGCGTGTTTCTTCACACTTTGCCTCCTCTTGACTGTGCATAAATCTTTAAGATACTTAGCATAGGCTGGTACTTGTTTAATTGCGTCAAGGAGTGGAAGGTTTATTTTGAATTGTTTAAACAGTTCCAAGAACTCGTGATTCTTTATCTCATTTTTGGGTTTCTTTAGTCTTTGAGGATAAGGCACATGAAAAGGGCATTTACGTAATTCGTGATTAACGGGCTCCTTTTCGGGCCTTCTCTCAACTTCTTCCACTTCTTTAGGAGCTTCATCATTTGACTCTAATGGTTCGTTATTAGTAGATGGCTCCTCTTCTTGAGTAGATGGTTCATTTTTATTTACCACTTCGACCTCCCCGTACTCTTCAAGAGTAGTGTAGACACCCCAATTTTGACCAAACGTCGAAAAAAGGGGAGTATCACCTTTAAGATCCAATGATGACAATGTCCGACTAACTTAGAGCTTCCAAAGGTAATTCAAGCTCTTTAATTCAAACAAAAACAAAGAGAAGGAAGAAATGAGAAAGAAAAAGAAAGAATAGAGAAAATGACACATGACATACTTCTGCGGCACTCTCGGGTTGCCAGCGCGGCACTCTCTGACTACCGTCCGGCAGTCAATAAGTGCCACCACGGCAGTCACTGAATGCTATTAAAATGCACCAAATGCCGCAAAAATGGGAAATCCTGAAAAGACGACAGTTCCTGGAGTTGTCCGCGGCATTCAGTGAATGTCGGGCAGTCACTGAATGCCATTAAAATGCACCAAATGTCGCAAAAATGGGAAATCCTTAAAAGACGGCAGTTCTTGGAGTTGTCCGCGGCAATCAGTGAATGCCGGTGCGGCAATCAGTGAATGCCACTGCAGCATTCATTGAGTGCCGAAGCGGCTGTCACTAACTGCTGCTTCCATCTCCAGTAAGTGACGCGTTTTCAGGCAGACAGCTGTAATACAACATGTTTTGTACCATCAAAAGGACATACAAAGTCATTACTTTTGCCCCTAAAATGACTAAAATACCCTTTTAAATTTGCCTATATAAAGAGGATGAATATCCCATTGTAGAGGAGGAGCTTATTGAATCTCCCAACCTTATCTTGATTCTTCTTCCTCTAAATCTCTAGAAAATTTTCTAAATATACTTAAGTTAGTGTGTGAGTTAGAGTTGAAGAGCTTGACAAACTTGTGGAACTCCTCCAAATCACTAAGTTGAGGATATTTAGAGGTAGACTCTAGACTAAATCACTCTTTAAATGCATGTTAACTTGGCTAATGTTTGAATGTTGAGTTTTTACTTTTGATTATATTCATCTCGTAGGATTTATGAGACTTTCAATGTCTCATTTGAATCTTTTGACTTGAAATCTTTTGGTTTTCTTATAAGTTCATGGTTTATAAGAAGATTAGGATCAATAATTAGCATATTTGGTTGACAAGTTCAAATCCATCTCCATGGTTTGATCTTGTTATTCTAGGACCTTATGAAGTTTCTTTATACTTCATTAAAGTCTATCAAGTATATGAGTCATTAGTCTTCCATGACCATCAAATGGTAGACGAATTAGTTTAACTAAAGCCAAGTTTGATGGTTTGATAGTTAAAATTGGCAAGTGGAAGATAAACTAAACAAAGATGCAGTGAGTTCATTAACCACTTTTCATCAAAGATTTTTAGTTAAACATCGAACTGTTGGAACTGAATGAACCCAACGAGAAAGTGTCTATAACTGAAAGTTCTACCACTACAAATTTTGTTTTAATGAGATTTCATGTTTAAAGCGGTTTGGTCATGAGTTTTGCCAAGCAACAACAACAACCTGTCCAGAATCTCATAACAATAACACCCCCTTTGAAATAAATAAATCAGAACCTTAATCAAGTTTCCTTAGCCCCAAATAATTTTTCCTATGAATTTTAATCTGTTAATAAGACCCCTTAAAAAGATTAGATTCTTTTAGATTTGTTTACTATTTTTAGAAAATCATACAAAACTTCTGGACAGAGAGTTGGAAATTCCTGAGTGATGTCTAGTGTTTGTTTGATTCACAGAGATCCAACTGTCGGAACTTTGATTTTCTTTTTGGGTTGGAAACTAAACTCACAAAGGCACCTTGTGACAAAAAATAATCAAGATCAAACCATCGAAAGTATGCTTTTTAAATTCTTAAAGTCTGGGTCTGCTCTCTGGAATTTCTAGAATTTTGTGCTGGACAGAGAGTTGGAAATTCCTGAGTGATGTCTAGTGTTTGTTTGATTCACAGAGATCCAACTGTCGGAACTTTGATTTTCTTTTTGGGTTGGAAACTAAACTCACAAAGGCACCTTGTGACAAAAAATAATCAAGATCAAACCATCGAAAGTATGCTTTTTAAATTCTTAAAGTCTGGGTCTGCTCTCTGGAATTTCTAGAATTTTGTGCAAATTTGGTAAACTTTGCAAATAATGGCTCAAATGGTATTTTCATGAGTTAAGGTTTAAACCATGTTTCAATAATGACTAGTAATGCTTGAATTCAAAGTTTAGATGATCTAAATCAATAAGTATTTCATAATTTATTCTTGTTCATGTATACATTCATCCATGTGGTTGATGCTTGTAATTAGAATTCGTTGCTTTAGATTTAACTATATTTGATAGATTTAAGGTAGAGGCCTAGGATTGTCATCTAACTTTATATCTTGTATATTATGTGGACTGACCTTTGTTTTGTAGCACCGATAAGGTATGATCTCTCGACTCTCCCTTAGTTTAATTATTCCTTAATTTCATTGATTTTTCAACCTCATGTGCGACACATTAGAATTAAAACTTGCCTTATGTGTATATGTGATTAGAGAGCTTTTTATTAGGATTTCAACTTTTGTATGCATTGCATGTTTAAATATTTACGACTGGACCCCGGGTGAGCTCTCTAGTTCTCTATTTTGCATATCATATTGCTTGCTAAATGAATTACTTGGTTTTGAATGATATTTTGTCATTAGTAATTTTACACCATTTCAACATGCTCGTGTAATGTATATTTATATCTATGTAATAGTTGAGGGCATGCTTAGATTAATAATTTGATTAAAACGATGTTGAGTAGAGGCCTATCACGAGATAGGATGAGAGAGGGTCTTTTAGTCCGTCAGACTCCTTCTTCTCTCATTCCATAATCCCCGGACCTAGTTAATATCTGGTTTCAAAAAGATCGATTTCTTTTAAAAATGGTTTCTTAATTTTCCTTTTAAAAATTAAGTGGCGACTCATCATTTTTTGATTTTGAATTTAGAAAAGGTTTTAGCTGTGGGTAGGAAAATTGCTGGTATCCACAATCTGGCGACTCTGCTGGGGATCGAACCCAGAATCTCTGGTTTCGTAGACCAGAATTTTGGGTTCACTCGAGGATTAGACTTGAAAGCATCCTTTTAATCGAATTAATTAATTTTTGTATGTCTATTGCATTTCACTTGCATGTCTCGCCAGTCGATTACACGGAACTATGACCTTGGAGGCTCGGGCCAACCCAGTCGGTCAAGTAATCATGAGACTGTGTGATCACCCTTGATCTCCTACCATGATTTGGTACATGACGCATCCTATCGGGTGTGTGTCAAGGGTCCCTTGTTTGACCAAAACCCAGCTTTTGCATAGTAGTTTCTATAGAACCTTTCAAATCTTAGGAAATAGATTCTTGATTAAGGTTATATGCTAGGGAGTTTTGTATGCCTGAAAGGGATTACTTGAGATGATGACGATACTTACTTGATACAAGATGTGTAATCTCTTAATCACTTTTGAGCAATTCCTCTTTATGTCCCATGACATTTAGGAATCCGTTTGACTTTGATTAGAAAATTACATCTCTCATTTCATGTTTGGTTAAAGCATCATTGACCTTGTGTGTATCCGAATCCATGAAAAGTACGGTAATAATCTGATCATATGATCCTTATATCCAAAGAATTTTAAATTCATCTTTGAAAGCAAACAGATTTTAGCCATCTTTATTCCAAAGTTTTCAATCGCTCTTTCAAAAATCTTTGGAGTTCACTTTTTTAAAAAAAAGAAAAAGGCTTCAAAACCAATATTTGTTAAAATATATTTTCACACGATCATCTTCAAAATAAAAAATCCAAAAATCGTGGGAATTATTTTCGGAAGAAAGTGCTTTTCAAATGAGTTTTAAAAACAAAATTTCAGGGATGTCCAAACATCATCGTTTTCAAAAGAATTCCCCGGAATTGTTTTCAAAAGATCCAAGAAATGCTTAAGAGTAGTGAAGATCACAATGAAAGGAGAAATTGGCGCATTTGACATGAGTGAGGATTTTATATGCTTATGTGTCTATTTGCTAGGATTAGAATTTTTTTTCGTTCTTTTGCATATAGAGTAGGCATACACCCACACATGCATTGCATCCGTGTGACATATAAACCACTTCATAGAAATCTCATCAAGTATCTTTTTGAAAAATAAAAAAAACAAAGATTTTGGTAAAAAAAAAAAAATAAAGAAAACAGAAAAAACTTTTGAAAAAACTTTTTTTTTTCCTTTTGTAGGGAAAAAATAGCATCCAGTTCAGGCACGATTTGGTTTAGAGGTCCCACTGCAAGGTTAGTAAGAAGAGAAGAAGATAGCGAGATGGAAGATGAAAGGAACGATGGGGAAGTAGCAGAGTTAAGGACACTGGTAGAACAAGCAGAACATATGAGGTGACAGGATGAGAATATGAACCAAATGATGCTCATGATAGAAGCAATAGCACGCCCGCCACCAATCGTGAATCCACCTAATAACGATTCGCCAATCAGAGAAGAAGGTTGGTATGATGAACCAGAGATGCCAAGGGCTGAGGTTCCCATAGCAGAAAGGGAAAGGGTAGAAAGAGAAAAGACTGATAAAGAGAGGATAATGACCGAAAAGATAGAGAAGCTGGAAAGGGTAATGCGCAAGGCTCAGGGGGTCGATACTTACCTAATGGAGTTGGAAGGTTTGTACGATGGGGTCCGTGAAACACTGCCTGCTGGTTTTAAAATGCCAATTTTTGATAAGTTTGACGGGATAGGGAATCCTCGCAGCCATATGAGAATGTGTATCGGAGCTTTCCAACCCAGTGGGCTGAGCACTACCATGATGGCTGTCTTATTTCAATAGACTTTAACTAGAGCCGCTTTATCCTGGTACCTCACTCTCGAACCAAGCAAAACCCGGGTCCGAGAAAAAGTGATCAAAGCGTTTGTGGCACAGTATGAGTACAACCAAGACTTGGATGTCACAGTCCGAGATTTAGAGACCACTAGGCAGGGAAATAAGGAGTCATTCGCTGAGTACTTGAGTAGGTGGAGGGGAAAACCAGCTAAGATGGTGCAAAGGCCATCCGAGAAAGATCAGATCTGAATGTTAATGAAAAACTTTCAGCCTATTTACCAAGAGAAAATGAGATTCCAGTCGATCAACACCTTTGCTGAGGTTTTTGACGTAAGAAAAAGGATAGATGATGCGATCCAAGAAGGGGTAATCAAGAAGAAGGAACAACCAAATTGATATAGGAGGCCAAATTACGGGTCGAATGGGGGACATTGGGGGGGTTAATCTGGCCCCACCGATGTCAACACGTTAAGTGGACCGGAGAGAAAGTTTGACATAACACCAAGAAGAGGAGTAGACAAATAGCCGAGAAAATTTTCAGATTTGGGAGTATCACTGTCAACCGCCCTCAATAGGCTAATAGCAAAAGGGCACCTTCTTCCGTTGGAGCCTCGACCCTTACCAAGTCCACTTACACCAACCTTCTGAGAAGATCTCTATTACAAATTTCACCAACAGAAGGGTCATTCTACGAATCGGTGCACGAGACTAAGGCACGAAATCTAGGACCTCATTGATAACAAGGTGATATCAGAGCTGCCTGTCAAGACTCCTAATGTTACTAGGAATCCGCTGCCAAACCATCATGCTGTACTACCACCACAAGGCCTCTATTTCTTGGGGATGGAAGAGACGATCTTCGATCCGTCTAGGCTAATCCCTAAAGTCGGGACACCAAGGAAGCCTTATCAGATACCAGGGAATTTGATGATCTGTACTATGGGGGAACAATTCAGAATATGTGGAGAGGGAATGACAAAGCAATCAGATTGGTGGGACCAAGAAACTAGCAACACCGATGTGGGTCAGATGGAAGATGACCTATGGTACGAGAGCGACGAGGAAGGAGCAGAGAAAGAAAGTTTGAAAGTTGTTTTCGAAGTTGATAATCTGTGGGCAAAGGAAGAAGTCAGTCATCTAACCCCGGTCAGGGAGACATTTCAAGCCTCATGAGCTAGAGAAGGATCACCCGGGGAGAGAATTGGATAAAGAAAAAGGGAAATGAATGAAGAAGAGGGAGAAGATAGGGTTTTGAAGCAAATGAAGAAAACTCAGGCTAACATCACCATCTGGGGTTTACTGATCGCTTGTAAACGTCACAGGCAGGCAGTTCTGGATGCTTTGAACCAATCTGACGTCTCTATCGACACAGCACCATAAGATCTCGTAAGAATGATTAGTAGGATTTTGACTCTTGCTATTACCTTCTCATCCGATGACCTACCTCCGGAAGGGCCCGTTCATAATAAACCGCTGTATGTCATTGTTGAATGCTTGGGAAACACTATGCCCACTTGTCTCATTAACAACGGGTCCACTCTAAATGTATGTCCATTTCGAATAGCTAAGTGCATGGGTTTGGATGAATCAACATTCATACCATCTGAGGAGAGGGTGAGAGCGTATGAAAACACTTAGAGGACGGTCATGGGGATGATTCTCCTTCACCTCGCTATCAGGCCTGTGGAAAAAGAAGTCGAATTTCAGGTCATTGACATTCTTGCTTCTTTCAATTTGTTGCTAGGGAGGCCATGGTTAGATAGTCTAGGTGCCATACCGTCTACAGTTCATTAGAAAGTCAAATGTGTCTGGCAAAACAAGGTCTATGATATTCTCGGGGATAGTTGGGTTCGTCCGTTTGAAGCTTCATCAAGCGCGCCAGTTTTAGAGGTACAATTTCAAGAAGAGGAGACAGGTTTGGGGGGGTTCAAATTTATTAACATGTTGGAGGGGGAGAAATCGAGAGAGTTCCTGCCGCTACATTTTGATCAGTATGCGAGTCTGTTGGTCGCCAGGATTATGAAAAATATGGGTTTCTTCCCAGGTATGGGATTGGGTAAGAATAATTAAGGCCTGCCAAAATTTCTGAGAATCCCTACTCAGAATCACACTCATGGCCTAGGTTATCAACCATCGAAGAAGGAGCTAAGAGATAAGAAGAAGGCAACTGACGCACCATTCGACCCTTACCTGAAGACGCTTAATGGATACATTGTGAAGGAGGGAGAGGACTTCCCCTTTTGTGGCTTCCCAGAACCATAGGTGGTTCGAAAAGACAATTGTTTAAAGCTAGGGTTTGAGATCTTATTCCACCACGAATTTTTCGAGTATCAAGATCCATACCTACAGGTGCCCGTGAGGTCAGCTACCGCTAAAGATTGGATTGGTGTGCTGGATAGCTCAGTCATGAAGAACTTGTTGGGCAAAGAAAGCCCAAAAACCTAAAGAACGGGCCAAGAAGGGGTCATGGAAGACAAGGCCAAAAAAGAGCATACTGAGGGTTGGGTACAAGAGGAAGAACCAAAAAAAGAAGAGTTGGAGGAGACTACCAAGACAGGGGATCTGGAGGAATGCTTCATCACCGATCTGGGATGAGAAAGTAAGAAACAGTGGGTCTTTGAGTCTAGTGATAGGTATCCCCCACACCCGGAGTCTGTAATGGTCCAAATGAGGCATCTTTCAATTTCCATGTCTGTTGTAATCACTCCAAAGAAAATCAATGAAAGTATGACTAATTCTGCCTACTCGAATGCGCTTAATGAATGTGATGAATGTGAAGATCATGAAATACCAAATGAATTACAAAAATTAATCGAAAAAGAAAAAGAAAAAGAATTTGCATGTAAAATCATTGATGACACTCTATCAATTAATCTAGAAAATGAAGACAATCCTTAAAATGTTTTTATTGGCTCTACACTTAGCGAAGAAGAAAGCAAAGAATTAATCAATATATTAAATGAGTTCAGAGACGTTTTAGCATGGTCTTATAATGATATGCCAGGTATCGATCTAGAAATAGTCCAACATCATATGCCCCTCTTTCCCATTCAAAACTTAGAAAACAAAAATTGAGGCGAATGAGGTCTGAATGGGCACTTAAGGTCAAAGAGGAAGTTGAAAAGCAATTGAGAGCCGGATTCTTGATGGTCATCGAGTACCCGGAGTGGGTCGCCAACACAGTGCCTGTCCTAAAAAAGGACGGTCGTGTTAGGGTCTATGTCGACTTCTGGGATCTGAACAAGGCCAGCCCTAAGGACGATTTCCCTTTACCTCACATTGATGTGTTAGTAGATAACATAGCAGGACATGAACTCCTATTTTTTATGGATGGGTTTTCAGGGTATAACTAGATTCTAATGGCACCCGAAGATAGGGAGAAAATCACTTTCATCACACCATGGGGCACTACTGCTATAGGGTGATGCCATTTAGGCTCAAAAATGCGGGTGCAACTTACCAGCGGGCCGCTACAACATTGTTGCATGATATGATCCATAAGGAGGTAGAAGTATATGTTGACGATATGATTGTGAAATCTAAAGAGAGGAAAGGACACTTAGATGCATTGAGAAAGCTCTTCAGAAGGTTAAGAGAATTAAGAATGAGGTTGAACCCTCAGAAGTGCACCTTCGGGGTCACTACCGAAAAGGTTTCTCATCACTCAGAGAGGGATAGAGGTGGACCCGACGAAAATAAAGGCCATAGTTGAAATGCAGTCGCCCAAGAACGAGAAGGAGTTAAGGGGATTTCTGGGTAGAATACAGTTCATAAGCTGTTTCATCTCAAAACTCACCCTAACCTGTGGCCTTTTATTTAAGCTGCTCAGAAAAGGAGAGAAGTTCGAATGGGATACCCTATGCCAACAAGCCTTCGAAAAGGTTAAAACCTACCTTCAAAACCCTCTTGTCTTATTACCACCTTTACCTGGAAGACCTTTATTGCTATACCTGTCTGTGTCCGAAGATTTGATGGGGTGTATGTTGGCCCAAGAAGGAGAAGAGGGGCACGTGGAAAGAGCCATTTATTATTGAGCAAAAGGATGACCGGATACGAGTTAAAATATTCGCCTTTAGAAAAAGCTTGTTGGGCTTTGGTCTGGTGCACCCGTTGTCTTAGGCACTATATGTTAGCCTTCCCCGTAATCCTGATATCCCGAATGGACCCACTCAAATACCTGATTGAAAAGCCTGTGTTGACCAATAGGATTTCCCATTGGACCATGATGCTAGCTGAATTCGATATCAAGTATGTCACTACCAAGTTCGTAAAAGGAAGAGCTGTCGCCGAGTACTTGGCTGATCTTGCAATAGAATCAGAAGAAAAGGGTGAGTTTCAATTTCCAGACGAAGGAGTGAAAAGGATAGAGGAGAATTTATGGAAAATGTATTTCGATGGAGTGGCTAATCAGTTAGGCTATGGGGTCGGAATCATCCTTGTGGCACCAGATGGAACTCCTACACCGTTAGTTGTCGAGCTTAGGTACAATTCGACCAATAACACGGCGTAGTACGAAGCATGTATATGATGGAAAAACCGGTTTAAATTAAAAGTTTAAACGTGCAGCGGAAAAAGTCAAGTTATAAAAACTTAAAGGTAGCCCAGGATCTACTATTCGTCAATTCCATAGATGCGTACAAGAGGGGACAAGAGTTATACCTTAGTGTCTTGAGCCCAATTCTGATTTTTTCTTCTTCCTTGGTGATGCAGCAGCCTCCACTAGGTTGTCTTCACCCTTATGTCTGCTGTGGATACTTCCTGGAGAGACTAGAGATGGTGGGATCTCTAATAGAGAGGAAGAAGAGGGTTTTGGGGCTCTAAAATAGTTTCTGCAGCTTCTGACGTTCTAAAACGACGAACCTCTTTTCCAGAACGCAGCTGCCCTATTTATAGATTCCCAGAACCGACCTAGCCTTCAATCGATCGAAGGACTTCGATCGATCGAACATTCGATCGATCGATCGAACCTGCCATGACTTCAATCGATCGAACTAGCTTCAATAGATCGAACCTGTCTTGACAGCTTCCTCAAGTGTCTTTCCAAGTATCCTGGCGGAGCTAAGAGTGGGACCTCCTAGGTTCTTTATTGTTGGCTCAAATCAGTCGATTAATTCCCATGACCAAACTCTTTGATCAGCAAATTGATCGACTGATCAGTTAACGTTTACTCCACTATAAAACGATAACTGAACTCCAACGCAAAAGAACATATCTGAAGCGATAACTAGACTTTGTATGTTGTACTAATGTCCCTCTACCTTCAGCATTCGTAATCATATTCAGGTAGTCGGATAACTGTTACTGTTTGTGGACACGCGGAATCGGACCACTTCTCTCTCTTGTTTGAGATTGTTTTGAAATTGATTTGAATCAAAGAAAAGGAAAGGTCTGTTGAAAACAGATACAGAGTCGCCACTTGGTCTTTAAGGAACCAAGAAACCTAATTTTGACTCACCCAAACGGATAAGGGCACCGGCCCTTCATAACCAAAGAACTTGGTTCGGGGTTTTGGTACGAGAGAGGAAGGAGCCTTTGTCACGACTAAAACACCCTCAACTCGCCCCGTCTTTCGACGGGCCTCAATTAGCATCCAAATAATCATCTTATACTATGTTTGGTTCGACAATTAATACTATGATAGTATATTACATCACATAAGAAACTTGAAAATGGGAGATCTAAAGATAAAATATCATTCATAAGATCTAAGTCAAATATCATGCAATGTAAAGTGAAAGATCACACAAATAAACCTAGGAAAAATCGTCTAATCATATATCAAGTAATTAAGTTTCTTTTAATCTAAGGGGGACATGAATTGTTCTTGAAACAAATAAACAAAGAAATCAAAATATGCTTAACAAGCTAGTATGATGCATGTTATTCTTTGAGAAAAGAAGATCTCTCAATCCCCGGGACGGATGAGAAAAGGATGATTAGATCGAGGGGAGCATGAACGTGTGATCAAGTTTATTCCTTATAATCTTCTTAGATTAAGAGTTACAAAAACCCCAAATCTTGCATGAATGCATTGTATGTATCTAGAAATGTGCAAAGGTTGTAGTGTGTTTTGTGTACATGGATTTCTAAGATGACTTAGAAGTCTAAAATGTGTATGAATGAATGGATTAAATCAGCATGGGATGTATACAAATGTAGTATGAACTACTTCCTAAGATATGAGCTAATTTGGAATGCATATAAGCATCAAATCAAAGAATGAAAGTTGAGGTATGTTTGCTGTGAATAGTGGACAGAACAGTAGCATCATCTTTGGAAATTTGAAAAGAGGGGTTAGGAATGTTTTCAATGCATGATTTTTTATGGAGATATTCCTTATTGTGTCTAGAATACAACCCAAAAAGCAAATCTTGAATATCTATCACAGATTGAGAGAAAACATATAAACAACAGAGGTCACTTAGAAACAGAGTTCGTACTGTCGACTGAAATGTTGAAAAATCTTAGAAAATGAAAACGAATGATATAGAGGCCCATTTTATACAGAAAGTTTCCTACGACATTGAATTTTAAGGGAAAAATAAGTTAGGGC
The DNA here is from genome assembly GCA_033977485.1 of Hydrangea macrophylla. Taxonomy (NCBI): domain Eukaryota; kingdom Viridiplantae; phylum Streptophyta; class Magnoliopsida; order Cornales; family Hydrangeaceae; genus Hydrangea; species Hydrangea macrophylla. The sequence continues at coordinate 56,520,486 of CM066991.1, read as the reverse complement.
CACCCCTTTTGGAAAAGTTGTCTAGAAAAGAGGTCGTAAGTTGACCTAGATGCTGTGACAGCAAAAATAGAATGTATGGAAAGAATGTTGGGATCCAAATGGACCATTTCTAAGTACTTCCAAGTCAAACCAAAAATCCTGGGTGTTCTCCAATGAGTTAGGAAGACTTTCCAAGTGGCCTTGCATCCATATGTTGAGTATTGAGTTCTAGAGAAATCTTTGAACTCAACTCAGTCACTGTTTTGACTCATTGTTTTGAAGATTTTAGAGAAAACAAAGTTTTGTTTCTTGAAACCAAATGAGAGGGATTGAGAGGGGTTTTGAAATAGATGTTTTGAAAACATGTTTTCAATATTCAATAAGGATTATAGCCACTTGAAATGCCAACATCAAACTCATCATCAAGAACCTCCAAGATTGTTGGAGAGATTTATTTTATTTTTGAACATAACTTCAATACATTCCAAGAATACCTTGGAAGTATTGAGGTTATGATCATCATCTATCAAACATGTTTTTGAGGTCAAGAGCTACTATCCATAAGGATTCACTCACCCCAAACTTCATGTCATCACTTAGATGATGATGAACTAGTAAGTAAATAAAGAAAATAAAAAAGAAATGGGATAAGAAGAGATGAACATATATATAATCAAAGCAAGTAAATAGCAATCAATAGATGATAATCAATGTGATTTTGAACTTGTAGCTTGGTGTTTCACTCATAGATTTTGACATTTGGACATGGAAGTAGCTTCCTAACTCAAGAATGCTCAAGAATGGTGATTGGGGGTGTTTGGAAGGTGAAGTATAAGAGAGGTAATGGAAGAACACAAGATTAAAACTCATTTTCTATAGCAAAATAGTAGGAGGAAGCTCCTTTTCTCTCTTCTAAACCTATCTCTATCTCTCTTCTTCTCTACAACTTTTCAAGCTTTGCACTTGGCCCCCCTAAAATGAAGAGAAATGGGGGATTTATATAGGCCAATTTGGGGTGGTTTTGGGGTTTTAGAAGTACTCCCATTGGTCCCAAACAACTGTGAACACAAAACTATGTCGTTTTGACTTTCAATTAATCAAATTGGACCCCCAAAAAAAATTACAAAAATGGACTCTGCGAGGGTTGAGTGTCGCGGCGGCACTGGGCCAGTGCCGCGGCGGCAGTGGGCGAGTGCGGCGGCGGCACTGCTCCTCAGACGCCCAAAAATTTACGTTTAGGCCCCCAGAGGTACCGGTATTCGCGAAAAGGCCCTATTTTGTCCGAAATTCATAGAAAACGCGTATGAACTCCAAACTGAGGTTGTGATATACCGTTGGAATGGTAATGGAGTCTACTTTACATAAAAAATAGTTCGGTGATAGGTCACTTTGAAAAATTTTGCGGTATTCGCGATAAAAGCTGATTTGATCGCCTTTTTCACCTTCGGAAATTCATTATAAATTCGTTTTAAATCCAGAAATTATGTGCGATATACCGTTGGAAAGCTATTGACCTCTAGTATCCATGAAAAATATTTGAAAATTGTTTTGGTGCCCCGATTCCAAAGTCAAATTCTGGTCAAACTGGTCAAACCTGGGATTCCCGGGAAGTTCTGGAAACCTCCGGGAGTTCCCGAGAGCTGATGTTTTCGCTCGATTTTCTTTTGGAACTTGTTTTAACACTTTTCTCATGATTTAAAATGATTCTGGTGAATTCGGACAATTTCGGTCAAACTTGGTCAAACCTTGGTCAAACCTAGTCAAACCTTGGTCAAACCGGTCAACGGGGACTTTCCGGGAACCTCCGGGACTTCCGGGGGTCTCTGGGAGCTGACAATTTCATCCGATTTTTCTTAAAAACTTATTTTATCACTTTTCTTACGACGTAGCATGTTTTCAGAACTTTGGGACTAAATCTGGGAGTTTTCGGGCTTTCAGGGGCATTTTGGTCATTCTGAGCATTCTGAGAGATAGAGCTGACTTCCGAGAGTCCTTTTGAGTCTTTTATGATCATTGTGAACCACCCAGCTATGGGTCTTCTAAATCTGATAGCTGACAAAATGGGGTGTCTACACTGTCAACCTGAATCATGATTACTTCTTGTATTCCTTGAGTGCCATTCACCTCTCATGATTACCAAACATGTTGATAACTCTTATCAACGAGACTGTAGTACTCAGTAATCGACTTGGTGACATTCTCAAGGGAATGCTTACTCTGATTTAGAGGGTAGATTCTATCTTGATAATATACGTTCACAACCCTATGAACATGACATACCCAAGATACCCAGGTGTTGATCTTCTGTAGACCTCACTGATTGGTAAGTCAAAGCGGTCATATTCACAGTCTGTGTTCATAATCGTCTCAAGATTAAGAACACGTACCTTATACAAGTTATGAGTTCCTATTGACTGTTTGACAGTCTTGAGTGTCAATAAGAAAGCTCAGGTCCGTCAATGCACTATAAGCACTAGCATATTTACTAAGAGTTACACTCTAGTGATTGAGATTCATTACTCCATCCAATGGTAGTTAATCATGCTACAGTGTAAACCTGATGAGATATCCAGTCTCATCATCCACTGTAACAAGTTCTAAGTATCAAAGAATAGTAATTCGTATCTCACTTGTATGTATCTCATACACACACGAATTACTTACTATGACACTTAAGGATCAACAATCATCTCATGAAGGAAACATACACAATAAAATGTAAAGCTGATATCCATATATTAAAATGTCAATGTCTTATACATAAAGTAATGGTTTGATGGCACAAACCCAACAAACTCCCACTTGCACTCAGAACCATACAGGATTACATCTGAGACCTAGACTATCTAGATGACGATCAATGACCTTCTGTGGCAAGGCCTTTGTAAACGGATCAGCAAGATTGTCGGCGGTGGCAATCTTGGTGACAGTCACATCTCCATGTTGAACAATATCTCTGATAAGATGATATTTTCCCTCTACGTGCTTTCCCTTTCCGTGGTTCCTTGGCTCCTTGGACTGAGCCACTGCCCCACTATTATCACAATAAAGCGTTATAGGTGACAGCGACGCTGGTACCACCTCGAGTTCCATAAGGAACTTCTTGAGCCAAACAGCTTCCTTTGCGACTTCACAAGCAGCCACATACTCAGCTTCTGTAGTTGAGTCTGTAATGCATTTCTGCTTAATGCTCCTCCAACTAATAGCACCACCTCCCAAGGTAAAGAGATAACCGGACGTCGACTTCCTCGAATCTTTATCTGACATAAAATCCGAGTCAGTGTATCCTACTGGAATTAACTCACTACCACCGTACATAAGCATGTAATCTTTAGTCCTTTTCAAGTACTTAAGAATGTGCTTAACGGCTGTCCAATGCTCTGGACCTGGATTCGACTGATACCTGCTAACCATGCCAATAGCAAAACAGATATCTGGTCTAGTGCATAACATCGCATACATGAGACTTCCCACTACCGAAGCATAGGGAATTCCTGTCATGCGATTCCTCTCCTCTTGTGTCTTTGGACACTGGTCCTTAGAGAACGCTAAACCATGCCTGAAAGGTAATAAACCTTTCTTTGAATTATCCATTGAAAACCTAGTTAGCACCTTATCGATATAACCAGCTTGAGATAATCCCATTATCTTTCGCTTGCGATCCCGAAAGAGCTTTATCCCAAGAATATAGCTCGCCTCTCCTAGATCTTTCATATCGAATGTACTAGCCAGCCAAACCTTGACCGTTGACAATGCCGCTACATCATTCCCAATGAGTAGAATGTCGTCAACGTAAAGCACAAGAAAAGCCACCACTTTTCCTTCACACTTCTTGTATACACAAGGTTCATCCAGATTTTGTATGAAACCAAACGACTTGACCGCTTGGTCAAATCGGATGTTCCAACTCCTAGATGGTTGCTTAAGCCCATAAATGGACTTTTGCAACTTTCATACCAAGTTCCCTTTCCGACCAGCTATGAACCCTTCTGGTTGTTGCATATGGATGTCCTCCTCAAGATTGCCATTCAAGAATGCAGTCTTGACGTCCATCTGCCAGATCTCATAATCCAGGCATGCAGCAATGGATAAGAGTATCCTGATGGACTTGAGCATGGCCACCGGCGAGAAGGTTTCCTCATAGTCAATGCCCTCCCTCTGAGTATAACCTTTCGCTACAAGCCTTGCATTAAAGGTCTCAACCTTTCCATCAGATCCTCTTTTCCTCTTGTAGACCCACTTACAGCCAATGGGTTTAATGTTGGCTGGAAGCTCTACAAGATCCCAGACCTTATTAGAATCCATAGATTCCAATTCAGCCTTCATAGCTATAACCCAATGAGCTGAATCAACATCAGCCATTGGCTCTTCGTATGTGGCAGGATCAGATTCAGATTCAATGGAGACAACTTCAAAAACTTCTCCTAAGAACATGTATCTATCAGGCTGGCTGATAATCCTCCCACTACGACGAGGTACCGGTGTGGAAATAGATAAAGAAGTGGCGTTTTCTTGATTTACATCGTTATTAACTGCGGGTTGGACTGAGGGCTCTCCTTCTATCTCTCTAAGATCTATCATTCCCTTAGGTTTATGGTTCATGATATAATCATCCTCTAAGAAAACAGCATTTGTACTAACAAATACTTTCTGTTCCCTTGGATCATAAAGATACCATCCATAAGTACCCTTTGGATACCCCACAAAGTAACATACTTCCGATCTAGAATCCAATTTGCTCATCTTTCCTTTCAGCACATGTGCCGGACACCCCCATATCCGGAGATGTTGCAAAGAAGGCTTGCGCCCAATCCACATCTCTCGTGGTGTCCTTGGAACAGATTTGCTTGGTACTAGATTTAGTATGTAAGCAGCGGTTTCCAAAGCATAACCCTAAAGGAATAATGGCAACTCAGAATAACTCATCATCGACTTAGTCATGTCTAAAAGAGTCCGATTCCTTCTCTCCGCTACACCGTTCTGCTGAGGTGTACCAGGTGCAGTCAACTGTGACAGAATCCCATTCTGTACGAGATGATCAATAAACTCATTAGAGAGGTACTCGCCACCTCGATCAGATCGAATGGCATTGATATATGTGCCCAATTGCTTCTCCACTTCAGTCCTAAACTCTTTGAACTTTTCAAAGGCTTCAGACTTGTGCTGCATTAGGTACACATATCTATACCTTGAGTGGTCATCGATAAATGTCATGAAATACTCATAACCACCCCTTGCTCTAATATTTATTGGTCCACACACATCAGTATGAACTAATTCCAACAATACATTGATTCTATTGCCCTTTGCAGGAAAGGGCCTTTTGGTCATCTCCTACCCTCTAAACAAGACTCGCAGACTTCCATTGGTTCGAGAACCAAATTGCCTAAGACCCCTTCTTTGACTAGTCTGGTAATCCTATTTAGATTGATATGGCCAAGCCTCATATGCCAAAGCCTTGTTGGATTAGTGGAAGGTCTCTTTCTTTTAGATGGTACAATTACCATTGAGTTATTAAGTTCCATGCAAGAATCTTTAGTAATATTGGGAGTAATCACATACAAACCATTTGATTTAATACCAGAACATATAAAAGAACTATTTCTTTTAATCACAACTTCAGTTCCAAAATGAAAAGAATAACCATTATTCGATAAATTAGAAACTGAAATTAAATTACGTCTCATTAAAGGGACGTAAAGTACATCTGATAAAATCAAAACTTTATTGTCTAGAAATTCTAAAACTACGACTCCTATAGCAACCGCAAAAACAGTTGCGCTAGAACCTAGAGTAAGTACGATTTCCCCATCACTGCACCTCCTGGTTGATCTGAACCCCTGCAATGAATTACAGATATGGTTAGTCGCACCAGAATCAATGCACCAAGTGTTTGAAGTATCCGTTATAAAACTTACTTCAATCACATATGATTCAATCATACGTTGAACTCTTTTAGCTAAGAATTCTGGACAGTTCCTCTTCCAGTGGCCCTTCTCACCACATTGGAAACACTTTCCTTTGCCTTGGCCACCTACCTTCCCTTTGCCCTTACTTTTTCCTTTAGATTTTGCAATCTTGGGGACCGGTCCAACACTTGAACCACCAGTACCAGCCTTCTTCTTCCCTTTCTTTCCTTTCGGTGTAGATCGGGAAGAGGAAGCACTTTTCTCAACGTTCAAAACATTGACCCCAGGTTTGATCACCCCTTCTGCTGCCAAAAGAGAACTCATCAATTCGCTCATTGAAAAATTCATTTGATTCATATTATAGTTAAGTTTAAATTGAGCGAATGAAGGCGACAACGAATTGAGGATCATATCAACTTGGGTCTGTGCATCGATGTTGGCACCTAGGGTCTCCAGATCGTTTAAATAACCAATCATTTTTAAAACATGTTCCTTGACTGGAGTCCCTTCCGACATCTTTGCACTCATTATCTTTTGCATGGCTACCTGTCTGGCAGGCCTGCCATGCTCCCCAAACATCTTTTTCAGGGATGTGATAATGTCACTGGCAAAATCATTCAATTGGAATTGGTGTTGCAACACACCAGCCATTGAGGCCAGAATATAGCAACGAGCCATTCCATTCGACTTCTTCCATTTGTCGAACTCGCGTCTGGCAGCTGCCGAAGCATTTGCCGCGGGTTCTTCAGGGCTTGGGGTGGTAAGGACATATATGTGATCCTCCGTAGTTAACACGATGTCAAGGTTACGTTTCCATTCAGTGTAGTTATTTCCAGTTAACTTGTTTTGAGTGAGTATGGTGGCAAGTGGACTAAATGCAGATCCAGACATTATGATTACTGAAAATCAAACAAACAAAATAAATATGGATATCAGAATTTGACAGTTTGAAATAAAAGAATCCTTAAAACTCTTATTTTTAAAACAAAGTCGCCGGAATATCGAAACAAAAGATTAAAGCCTCCGTGTGGTGGTCAATATTCGATCTTTCGATTAATCATGACTTGTCCGCTATGCAACTCTTGCAAAACAAGTTATGACTCCCGATCCCTTTTGATCTCTAAGTTACTGAATAATGCCCCGTGTGGGATCCCTTATCCATAGCTTAGCTAGTGTGTTCCATTAACTAGGATCCAATCACAACCGTCTCAAGTAGTGCCTCCGTGTGGTGGTCACCCTCTGACACGTCTGATTGATCCTATCAAAGGAAGTTCACATCTAGTAACCAATGAGTAATGCACTCTCCGTATGGAATGATCACCCTTGGCGAGGTGACACAGAATGCACCACTCATCTTACAGTGAACCGTCAATGGAAGATCGTGGGTGTTTATTAATAAGACCCTTTCCCACTAGATTTAGAAATTAAGGATTTTGCTTTTTAGAAAAATGTTTTTACACATTACCCATAAACATCCAATGTTTACTAATGCGTTAAAATGGTTTTTGAATTTTATTTAGAAAACTTGTTTTACGTGCATGCAAGTAGTAACAATATAATTAAATGCCAATCACAAACCAAGCACATAAAACAAAAAACTAAAAATTGAAAATAAAGACATCCAAACAATGCCTCTATCTCCCATAGCTCTATCTCCATAGAACCTCCTTTTGGTTTGATCGCCTCCAGCTCCATCTTCATGGACAACGGCTCCTTGCTCCATCTTCATGGATTTTCTAATTCTATTACATTTGTGCTATACTTCTTTCGAAGCTTAGAATTTATCTAGAAATAGAAATTGCAATAATAAAATACAATAAAAGGCTAGGAAAACCGGTGCGACTTTCCTTTTCGTAGGATTGAAGTCGCAGCGCCCTTTACATATGCCTTAAATCCAAACCAAACTTAAATTACAACATGCACCAATCTCAAACAATTTAAATACAAATATTCAAATGACTTGGTGCCATGGGAGATAGCGACTAATCTAGCTGCAAAAGGGTTAGTCGTACACGCATCCATACATACATAACAAATATATGTAACTATTGGAACACTTAATTGATTCACACAGTATATAAACTCTTTACATACTGAATTAGAACTTAAACAACATCTTACTTCTCTGTCATAGTTCGATCGATCGAAGACCGTTCGATCGCTCGATTGAACATTGTTCAATCGCTTGAACATACTATTTCACATAGTGATTTGAAATTTTTTTTACAGAATATTATAAAATTAAAGTATTTAATTTCAAAAACTCTTTAAAACAGTGAAACAAAGATCCTGACAAGAGTCTGTCTCGACCGATCGAACACTATTCGATCGATCGAAGACCAGAAGGTTTCGATCGATCAAAACCTGTTCGATCGCTCGAGTACAGAGAATGCTCGATCGATCGAAACATGTTCGATCGATCGAACCCTCATTGCATCCCATGCAATCACAGATTTGTACTCTGCTGCGATAACACTGCAAAAACAAATCTGTGATGATGCAGTTTTGAAAACAGTTCTAAAATCAACATGCAAATCAAAATAATGTTCCAAAAAACGCAACTATAGATCCTAATGAGCCTGGCTTTGATGCCAATTGATGGAAAAACCGGTTTAAATTAAAAGTTAAAACGCGCAGCGGAAAAAGTCAAGTTATAAAAACTTAAAGGTAGCCCAGGATCTACTACTCGTCAATTCCATAGATGCGTACAAGAGGGGACAAGAGTTATACCTTAGTGTCTTGAACCCAATTCTGATTTCTTCTTCTTCCTTGGTGATGCAGCAGCCTCCACTAGGTTGTCTTCACCCTTATGTCTCCTACGGATACTTCCTGGAGAGACTAGAGATGGTGGGATCTCCAATAGAGAGGAAGAAGAGGGTTTTGGGGCTCTAAAATAGTTTCTGCAGCTTTTGACGTTCTAAAACGACGAACCTCTTTTCCAGAATGCAGCTGCCCTATTTATAGATTCCCAGAACTGACCTAGCCTTCAATCGATCGGAGGACTTCGATCGATCGAACATTCGATCGATCGAACCATTCTCGATCGATCGAACCTGCCATGACTTCAATCGATCGAACTAGCTTCAATCGATCGAACCTGTCTTGACAGCTTCCTCAGGTGTCTTTCCAAGTATCCTGGCGGAGCTAAGAGTGGGACCTCCTAGGTTCTTTATTGTTGGCTCAGATCAGTCGATTAATTCCCATGACCAAACTCTTTGATCAGCAAATTGATCGACTGATCAGTTAACGTTTACTCCACTATAAAATGATAACTGAACTCCAACGCAAAAGAACATATCCGAAGCGATAACTAGACTTGTATGTTGTACTAATGTCCCTCTACCTTCAGCATTCGTAATTATATTCAGGTAGTCGGATAACTGTTACTGTCAACCTGAATCATGATTACTTCTTGTATTCCTTGAGTGCCATTCACCTCTCATGATTACCAAACATGTTGATAACTCTTATCAACAAGACTGTAGTACTCAGTAATCAACTTGGTGACATTCTCAAGGGAATGCTTACTCTGATTTAGAGGGTAGATTCTATCTTGACAATATACGTTCACAACCCTATGAACATGACATACCCAAGATACCCAGGTGTTGATCTTCTGTAGACCTCACTGATTGGTAAGTCAAAGCGGTCATATTCATAGTCTGTGTTCATAATCGTCTCAAGATAAAGAACACGTACCTTATACAAGTTATGAGTTCCTATTGACTGTTTGACAGTCTTGAGTGTCAATAAGAAAGCTTAGGTCCGTCAATGCACTATAAGCACTAGCATATTTACTAAGAGTTACGCTCTAGTGATTAAGATTCATCACTCCATCCAATGGTAGTTAATCATGCTACAGTGTAAACCTGATGAGATATCCAGTCTCATCATCCACTGTGACAAGTTCTAAGTATCAAAGAATAGTAATTCGTATCTCACTTGTATGTATCTCATACACACACGAATTACTTACTATGACGCTTAAAGATCAACAATCATCTCATGAAGGAAACATACACAATGAAATGTAAAGCTGATATCCATATATTAAAATGTCAATGTCTCATACATAAAGTAATGGTTTGAGGGCACAAACCCAACAGTATAGTCAGAATGGAAGCCGCACTAGCCTTGAAAGTTGAAAGGATTGATGTTTTCGGAGACTCCAACTTGATCATATCCCAAGTACGAGGGGATTAGAGAGTGAAGCATGATAAGTTGAGACCCTATCATTACTATCTGGAGAGTTTGAAAGTAGAGTTGAAGAAGATATCATTCTATTATCTTCCCTGAGAAGAAAACCAACTAGCTGATTCCTTAGCAACCTTAGCTTCAATGATACAAATCCCTTCAAGAGTCACCATGATCCCGCTATCTATAAAAATAAGGAATCAACCTTCATTTAAGATGATCACAGCCCTAGAAGATGAATAAGAAGTGCATTGGTACAAGGATGTTTAGAAATTCATTGAAGAGGGAGAGTACCCCGAAGGAGCTTCAGAGAAAGATAGGAAGGCGATTCAAAGGTTCTCTGCCAAATTTGTGATTTATGCGGATAAGCTGTGGAAGAAATAGTATGTCGGGTATAATTTGGAATGTTTATATGGAAAAAAGGCCAAGAGAATGATGGAGTAAATTCACGAGGGAGTTTGTGGACCCCACATGAATGGTCATATGTTGGCTAAGAAGATAATTCAGCAAGGGTATTACTAGACAACCCTAGACAGAGATTGCTGTGAATATGTTAGGAGGTGCCATAAGTGCTAGATCCACGTAAACCTGATGCATACCCTGCCCTCCCAACTCTATAGCATGACTACACCTTGGCCGTTTTTCGTATGGGGTATTGAGATCATTGGTGAGATAGTCCCGAAGGCCTTCAATGGACACTGGTACATAATCATGGCCATCGACTATTTCACTAAATGGGTGAAAGTTGCGTCATATGTAACTTTGAAAGCTAAGGATGTTGTGAGCTTCATAGAAAAGAACATAATTTGCAGATACGGGGTCCCAAATGAGTTCATTTTTTATCATGATAGTCATTTCCAAGGGAAAGTCATCCCACTCTTAGAAAAGTATAAAATCACCCATCATCAGTCGCCCCCGTACAGGCCACAGACGAATGGGGCGGTAGAAGCAGTGAATAAGAACGTCAAAGCGATCTTGGGAAAGACGACGGACACGTATAAGGATTGGCATGAAAAGCTACCATTTGCGCTATGGGGATACCGGACCTCTGTAAGAACCTCCACAGGAGCCACGCCTTATTCTTTGGTTCACGAAATGGAAGCCGTCCTCTCTGTCGAGGTAGAGATACCCTTTCTAAGAGTTTTGGCTTAATGTGAAATAATTGAGTTAGAATGGACATAGGGAAGGTACGAGGAGTTAATGTTACTTAATGAGAAGAGGTTGGCTACAATAAACCATACTCTGGGAAATCAAAAGGGGATAGCTCGTGCTTTCAACAAAAAGGTTCGCCCAAGGAAGCTTGCTAAGGGCGACCTGGTCCTCAAAGAGTTGAAAGTGCCTGTATATGACCCCAGAGGAAAATTCACGGGCCATACATCATTAAGACTCTCCTCTATGGAGGAGCAGCCCATCTTATAGACCTAGATGGGGTTGAATTTAAACAACCAATTATCCTCGATCGCCTTAAGAAGTACTTTGCTTGAAACCACTTCTTTTAAAACGTTCTACGTTGATGAACTACGCTTGACCTGATTCCCGCTAGGGGATACGTAGACAACTTGCTCGGTTTGGTCACTAATAATTGCCTGAATGGCAATCTTTGTCAAGACTTAAAAAGAACTACTATAGGCCTGATACCCATTCGGGGATAAGTAGGTGGGCTCTCGAAAGCCTTCGATCCATCAAAAGCCTAAAAAAAAAACTTGTGCTAAACTAGGGGCAAACTAGCGTTTGCCCAAAACCACTTCGCAGCCCCAAAACCAGGGGCAAACTTTGTTTGCCATCCGAAGAACCTAGATATCTACTTTAAACTCGTCTCTGGATCTCCTGGCTATTAAAAAAAGTACTATGAAAGAACAAACAAAAATTCATGGTATAGAATGATTAAAACTTTAGGCAAAACTCAAAGCAAAGTAAAGAGCCAAGAAAAGACATTAAAAGGAAAATTTTCATAACTCAAAAGATTAATCAGAAGAATGAACACTTTGATTAAGACATGTTAGAACATTTCCTAAAGGGAAACAACATAAGTCACATTCAAAAGCGTAAAAGGATAGGTAGGATTTGTCAGAAATTTTGTAAAATGTAGCTTTGTCCTGTTGTTTTACTTTCATCCATGGATGTCTACAAAGTCTATCTCTGGATCAGAGTCTGGATCTGAAAAAGGTACTCAGTAGTAGGCATGACCGATGTAGGAACTCCGCGGAAGGGAGCTGACACCCTATCATGCCAAGCCTCGATGAAAGCCTTCACAATGGAAGGGCGCATGATTGAACTCCCCGTGAAATTCGCAGTAATAACCCCAGTAATATCCTGGAGAAGCCCGTACTAATGAACCACCCAGCCAGGAATATAGAAAGTGGTAGCATGCAAGTCAGGTAAACAAATACTAGGCCATCTCGGAAGTCGTACAACAACAGAAAGGTAAGACCACTGCGGGCAGACCCAACAGATATCACCAGCAGGAAGGCCTCGGAGCCAACCAAGCCAAGCATCGGCAGAGTAGAATAGGCAATGAACCTCTATATGGTCATAGGGAAGTGACCCACGAAGGTGTTAGGGGTGTATGAAGAGATCAAGGCGTTCCATGAGCCAAACCTATAAGACAAAGGGTGCCCTCGATGATAACATGGTCCTGGTAGCATGAGAACAATCCAAGCCAATAAAGGTCTCTCCAAGGATCAACATGATGACACTTTTCATCTCCCTCAAACCACAAGCAATGGATATGAGAATGTCAGAAGATGACTGGAAGAGGAAGTAAGAGAGCATAGCTATCAATAGTGCACTACGCCAAATGATCTGATACCTGCTGTCATAAGGGTCCCCAATGGGAACATAAATAGAGGAAAGGAGCTCAAAATCAATCTGTCTATCATGAATAAAAGAGCCCGCTGTGTTCCAGGACGTGTGAAGAACAGCGCCCAAATCTTTAACATATCCGGCCTTAACTAAGGGGACTGTCAGCTCAGCAAAAGTATCAGTGTGGAGAATGGCGCTGAACTCCTCAAAAAGAGGATAAATCTAATGGTAACCGAACAGAAGACGTGGAATGAGGGATCCCAACACTGAATAGCAGCTTAAAATAAGCCTTCATTCAGAGTCATCCGTCGGAAAGAGAAGAGGTAATTTAGTCTGAAACACTCAAAGTTGAGCATGTCGATGCCAGAGAGAGTATCCATCCATGGGCAGAGGATTTGGGAGCTGATGGGGGCCATTTGAGAAGGAAGTGAAGGCAAGGAGAGAGTGTTTTGCAGAGTATTAATGAAAGGAGGCTATAAATAAGAGTAGATCTGCCTAGAATACCAGCCGGCACTTGATAAAGTATAACGGTACTAGATGAAGTGCCGTGCGGTAGTCCGTAAATGCCGAACGACATTCACTACCTGCCGTTGTGGCACTCATTGAGTGCCGCGGAGGCCTAATCGAGTGTCGCATGAAGCTATTTTTGGCCAGGATCTGTTTGTTATGTTTTCAGCCCACCTACAAACAAAAAACTGAATATATAAAAAATATGTGCATCACAGATCATGTACAACAAGACCAAGCTATGGTCACAATCATTCATTCATTCACATAAATAAGCAATAAAAACAGAACAGTGATTACAAGATCACAGAAAAAAATTTAATGAAATAAAAGGACCAAGCTATGGTCACGCATACGGTGAGCAGTAGTGAAAGCAGAAAAGCAATCACAATAAAGTAGTACAAATGCCTACCCTACCACGGCTATCTGAAGCCGTCAGCAAAAGTAAATGTGTGTAATGCAATCATCCATATAAAAGTATGTGTCCTCTCTAAAAGGCACTTAAAACATAAAAAGAGAAAGGAAAGAGAGATAAAGATGAGGTCAGCCCTGGCCCCGGCCTTGAGTCTGGTGAGTCACGCGTCTGAGAGGCTTGTCCTCTGACTCTGTGCCGCTCCCGCTGCGTCAACCACCACCTCTGCCTCCACCTTGGTCGCCACTGCTGCCTCCACTACTGCCTCCACCTCGTCCAGCACTGCTACCTCCAGGAGCTTCGCTATAATCAATGCCAAACTGCTAAAGCTGCTACTCAAACTCCCTCACCCACAAGGACAGTGCCTGGATCTCATCATCCTGAATAAAAGAAAAATGAATAATCTAGTCTAATTGTGCTAAAAAAGTGAAATGAAAGTAAGGGCAGTAATAGTTTACCCTAGCCCTCGCCTGAGCCTCCGCGTTCACCCGCGCTCCGTCAGCCTGAAAAAGGGAATCAGAAAAGAGAGGTCAGAAAGTCAGAATGAGAACATGAGTGCTTTAATCAAAAGTCAAGTTTTTAGAAAATACCCTCCACTCTTGACTGTAGACCCACTCTCTCACACTATGGGCGTAGAGAAAGCCCTCCTCTGCGTGGTCCCGTGGGACATGGTTATACTGGAGAGGAATGGTGGGAGCACCTGAATGATATCGAGGGACCATGGTCATGACCTTCTTGCCATAGGAAACTGTCTGGAAGCTCCAGTCCCAGGGCGGTAAAGCTGGAGCCCGAGCTGCGGCAGGAACATGCTACAAAGAAAAAAATTCAGTCAGAAAACATGCATGCATGATCAAGAACTAAGAGAAAGATTGAAAGGTTAAGACATACTCACCCGTGTCACTTCCATCAAAGGAAAGTTCCTCATCAGCTTAGCGGAATGGAAGGCCTCATACCCGTCGAGGGGCTCTAGAAAATCCTGAATGGAGAGCCCAGCTAAGGCGACTGTAAGCGCTGAACCCTGGATGGTATCTGTAGCTCTCATGGACTTGGGTGGAAGATGCGACACATAGAACAAAGGAGCCGCTAGCGACTGCCTAGTCACCCTCTCTCCCAGATACCACGCCTGAGTATCTGGACCGTCCAATAATATCCTCAATGGGTCATACCCAGCTGACTGCCGAATCTCCTAGGAAGTATCGGGGAGCACGTTGAGCCAGGGCTACCATCGAACGTGCAGCTCTCGTAGATTCGTCAGGAAATTGTTGAACGAAATAAAGTTATGAGCCCCGGTCTTCCACCCGACCCTCTCCTTCGTCCATTTCAGTCCCTGGGGCATGATGAGGGCATCCGCTGGCCGTGTCTCAGGTGACGTCATGTGTATCATGAGACCAGAACTGTAAGAAAGAAAAAATAACATAAGTCTCAGTGTACATAAATAAAGAAATTTAAAGAATTCAAGGCTTGATTTCAAAGTAAGGATTGACAGAAGGAGAGATGTACCTCCCAAGCCCTCCAAAAGTCGCCGGTGGAGCACGGCCGATCCTGGGAAATGTCCCCCATATGCTTGTACAAAATGGCTAATCCTGCACCAGCCCAGTCGTATTGATAGATCTATCCCATGACCTCTAGTGACCCCACCAGTGCCACAGAGATCCTATCGCCTCTAGTACTCAGCAATGAACATCCCAACAGGTACATGATGAAGCCTCGGGCCATCTGCTCATCCGTGAAGCCCTGTTGGCCCCTAAATGTATCCATAAACCACTTGGCCGTGACCAAGGTCTCCTCAGGAACGACTCCTAGCAATGGCAGCACCCCATCCCACTCCGACACCGTATCGAGGTAGCAGAGGCACTCCCCCCCGAAGGGGATCCCTGTGATCATGCTAAAATCCAGCGGGGTCATGGTCATCTCCCCGAACGAGAATTGAAATGTGTTGGTAGAATCCCACCACCACTCGGAGAGAGCATGTATCTGTCTCAGGTCGTTAGAGCTCTTTGTCAAAAGCTTGACGAAGTCCCCGAAGCCCGCCGCATCAATATAACCGCACGGTCCCGCTCAGTTCCTCATACCAAGCAAAGCCATGGGCCAGGCTGCCATGCCCCTTTAGCACACTAGTCTGGAGCTGCAAGAATTACAAAAACAAAATGGTGTCAATAAAGGAGCAGGTGAAAGAAAATGAAGAAAATAAAATAAATCACAATTAAAAAAATGTGTATATATAATAATAAAAGGAGAATGATAATAAATGATGGAGGAACAATAAAAAGGGTGAAGGAGAAATCATTCGAGATACTTAGGAGATTTTACAAGGTTTGACGCTTACACTCTTGATAACATGCCTCGCATCCTTCATATGAGAAGGCTTAAAAGAAATATAGGTTCAAGATATATTCAGAGCGATTTTGAATGAGTAAAAAGGGGATTGTAGCTCTCAAAAGATTCACAGGCATAATGGTCATTATTCATAAGGGATATTTAAAGTCTTGACTAGCATACACTGCATTCAAAATCCTTGAGAAAAATTGGAAAAGAAAAAAAAAATAATAATAATGAGATTGAATGTGGATGATTAAGCACAGATATAGTTGAAATGCTAGAAAATTCTACAAGCACAACATTTGCATTCATAAAGAAGACATTTGAAGTTGTGTTGATTATGCATTACATTCATAAAATTCATAAGGAAGGAAAATTACAAGAAAAGCAAACTAAAGGAGGCATGAATACCTGTCATTGGAATGCCCGTGCAGAACTGCATCTAGGCACATCGGGATAACTTGATCTCGAACCATGTCATTTGTAGAGCATGAAATTGCACTGACCACCGTCATTAGCATAAGCACGTGCATCACAACAGGATAGGTGCATTCATCTGTTTGGCTACTTGTGTTTGTGTGTTCGATCCTTTCTCGAACTACGTCTTGGTCTGATTCCTGAGTGGATACGTAGGCAGCTCACCGCTGAGCATGACCAACTTGAATCTTGCTGTGCGCCTATTTTCTTTTACAACACATTTTGTTTTTACCGAAATCCGATAGTTTGGTCAAAGGCTTGTCTTCACACAGGCTTCGACATTCATTTGTGACATGCGTTGCTCCACAAGCTTTGTGAAAGAGGGGCAAACTGTAGAAACCCTAATTTTGACCAAATGTCAGAAAAAGAGGAGTATCACCTCTAAGATCCAATGATGACAATGTTCGACTAACTTAGGGTTTCCAAAGGTAATTCAAGCTCTTCAATTCAAAACAAAAATAAAGAGAAGGAAGAAAAGATAAAGAAAAAGAGAGAATAGAGAAAACGGCACATGACATACTTCTGCGGCACTCTCGGGTTGCTGGTACGGCACTCTCTGACTGTCGTCCGGTGGTCTATAAGTGCCGCCACAGTAGTCACTGAATGCCGTTAAAATGCACCAAATCCCGCGAAAATGGGAAATCCAAGGTAATTCAAGCTCTTCAATTCAAACAAAAACAAAGAGAAGGAAGAAAAGATAAAGAAAAAGAGAGAATAGAGAAAACGGCACATGACATACTTCTGCGGCACACTCGGGTTGCTGGTACGACACTCTCTGACTGCCGTCCGGCGGTCTATAAGTGCCACCACGATAGTCACTGAATGCCATTAAAATGCACCAAATGCCATGAAAATGGGAATTCCTAAAAAGACTGCAGTTTCTGGAGTTATCCGCGGCATTCAGTGAATGTCGGTGCGATAATCAGTGAATGCCGCTACGACATTCATTGAGTACCGCAGCGGCTGTCACTGACTGCCGCTTCCATCTCCAGTAAGTACCGCATTTTCAGGCAGACAGCTGTAATATAGCACATTTTATACCATCAAAAGGACATACGAAATTAGTACTTTTGCCCCTAAAATGACTAAAATACCCTTTTAAATTTGCCTATATAAAGAGGATGAATATCCCATTGTAGAGGAGGGGCTTATTGAATCTCCCAACCTTATCTTGATTCTTCTTCCTCTAAATCTCTAGAAAATTTTCTAAATATGCTTAAGTTTGTGTGTGAGTTAGAGTTGAAGAGCTTGACAAACTTGTGGAACTCCTCCAAATCACTAAGTTGAGTATATTTAGACGTAGACTCTAGACTAAATCACTCTTTAAATGCATGTTAACTTGGCTAATGTTTGAATGTTGAGTTTTTACTTTTGATTATATTCATCTCTTAGGATTTATGAGACTTTCAATGTCTCATTTGAATCTTTTGACTTGAAATCTTTTGGTCTTCTTATAAGTTCATGGTTTATAAGAAGATTAGGATCAATAATTAGCATGTTTGGTTGACAAGTTCAAATCCATCTCCATGGTTTGATCTTGTTATTCTAGGACCTTATGAAGTTTCTTTATACTTCATTAAAGTCTATCAAGTATATGAGTCATTAGTCTTCCATGACCATCAAATGGTAGAAGAATTAGTTTAACTAAAGCCAAGTTTGATGGTTTGATAGTTAAAATTGGCAAGTGGAAGATACACTAAACAAAGATGCAGTGAGTTCATCAACCACTTTTCATCAAAGATTTTTAGTTAAACATTGAACCGTTAGAACTGAATGAAACCAAAAAGAAAGTGTCTATAACTGAATGTTCTACCACTAAATTTTTTTTAATGAGATTTCATGTTTAAAGCGGTTGGTCATGAGTTTTGCCAAGCAACAACAATCTGTCCAGAATCTTAGAACAGTAACACCCCCTTTGAAATAAATAAATCAGAACCTTAATCAAGTTTCCTTAGCCACAATTAATTTTTCCTATGAATTTTAATGTGTTAATAAGACCCCATAAAAATATTAGTCTTTTAGATTTTTTTACTAGTTTTAGAAAACCGTACAAAACTTCTGGACAGATAGTTGGAAATTCCTGAGTGATGTCTAGGGTTTGTTTGATTCCTAGAGATCTAACCGTTGGAACTTTGATTTTCTTTTTGGGTTAGAAACTAGACTCAATAAGACACCTTGTGACCAAAAATCATCAAGATCAAACCATCGGAAGTATGCTTATCAAATTCTTAAAGTTCGAGTCTGCTCTCAGGAATTTCTAGAATTTTGTGACAGATTTGGTAAACTTTGCAAATAATGGCTCAAATGGTATTTTCATGAGTTAAGGTTTAAACCATGTTTCAATAATGACTAGTAATGCTTGAATTCAAAGTTTAGATGATCTAAATCAATGAGTATTTCATAATTTATTCTTGTTCATGTATACATTCATCCATGTGGCTCGATGCTTGTAATTAGGATTCGTTGCTTTAGATTTAACTATATTTGATAGATTTAAGGTAGAGGCCTAGGATTGTCATCTAACTTTATATCTTGTATATTATGTGGACTGACCTTTGTTTTGTAGCGCCGATGAGGTATGATCTCTCGACTCTCCCTTAGTTTAATTATTCCTTAATTTCATTGATTTTTTGACCTCATGTGCGACGCATTAGAATTAAAACTTGCCTTATGTGTATATGTGATTAGAGAACTTTTTATTAAGATTTCAACTTTTGTATGCATTGCACATTTAAATATTCGCGACTGGACCCCGGGTGAGTTCTCTAGTTCTCTATTTTGCATATCATATTACTTGCTAAATGAATTACTTGGTTTCGAATGATATTTTGTGATTAGTAATTTTACACCATTTCAGTATGCTTGTGTAATGTATGTTTATATCTATGTATTAGTTGAGGGCATGCTTAGATTAATAATTTGATTAAAAGGATATTGAGTAGAGGCCTATCGCGAGATAGGATGAGAGAGGATGTTTTAGTCTATCGGACTCCTTCCTCTCTCATTCCATAATCCCCGGACTTAGTTAATCTCTGGTTTTAAAAAGATCGATTTCCTTTAAAAATGGTTTCTTAATTTTCCTTTTAAAAATTAAGTGGCGACTCATCATTTTTTGAATTTGAATATAGAAAAGGTTTTAGCTGTGGGTAGGAAAATTACCGGTATCCACAAGTAGAGAGAGGCATATTGTGCCCTTTAATCTTGCCGCTTCTCAAAGTAGTCACGGCTTTAGGATGTTCTTGATTATTGGGACCATTATTTTATCCCTTAGGGTTTTGAAGTGGCTGGGTAGGAAATGTTCCACCCGATCCCTCTTGTCGTGCATCCATTCTCTCTAACGTCGCAAACATTTTACTCATCATTTGAATTATGTGTTAAATTTGTATTAGAGAGTGGATCTTCTTCTTGTACCTTTTTGTGTGGTGGCACATACACATTTGACTATTGATTATTAGAGGGTTGAGCTTGGTTGTAATTATTAGATCTGTTTTGATTGAATGGTTGGGACAGCCTATTGTTTTGCCCTTGATATTGATTGTTATTGTAGGGCTGCTATTGATATTGATTTTGCATCCCAACATCATTTTTCCAATCGAAATCAGGGTGATTCCATCGATTGTTATTATTTTGAAAATTAGTATTGTTATTATAGGAATTCCCCGCCCCTCTGTATCCTTGCATGGCGTTCATCTCCATGGGGGCTTGTTCTTGAAAATATAGCACATTAGGACAGTATTGAGTGGTGTGTCCCAACATATTGCATGTGCCGCATGGTTCTTCAGGCAAAACCTGCCTAGAACTCTCTCCTTTCATCCCTAACTCCTCTACTTTCTTTGCTAGTTCTTCGTATTTGGTCATTAGGTGATCTTTACTTTTTAGATGATTTATACTTTTCTTCTCTACACCTGATATTTGTGCGCGTGAGACATCTTCAAAATTAGACTATTCATGAGCATGTTCGGCTAACCACTCGAAGTGGGTTTCATCCTCTTCGGTGTTTTTGCAAAGAAATGGGCCTGAGCTCATGGTTTCCACCAATTTTTTCATTTCACCATTTAGTCCATGAAAGTAGCTAATGGTTTGCCATTTCTCATACCCGTGATGTGGGCATGAGAGAAGCAAATCTTTGAAACGTTCCCAAGTTTGAGTGAAGGTTTCATTGCTCCTTTGCTTGTAGGAATTTATTTGACGTTTTAGTTCAGTGGTCATGTGAGGTGGAAAGAATTTCTTTAAAAACGCAGTGTTCATCGCATGCCAGGTGAAGATTGAATTCGGCTTAAGGGTGAGTAGCCAGGCTTTTGCTTTATCCTTCAAGGTGAAGGGAAATAGCATTAGGCGTGTCACATCTACATGATAATTTTGTGAGAATGTGTTACAAACATCCTCGAAATCTTTGACATGTAGATATGCCTTCTCGCTCTCCATTCCATGGAAGGTTGGAAGGAGTTGAATCGTTCCGTTGAGAAATTGGAATTCGCCCGCATGGGGTGGAATGAGAATACAAGAAGGCATAGGTACGTGTTTGGGTTGCATGATATCGCATAAAGGATGTAGCGAATCATCAATTGGTACATCCACATTCTCACCATTTTTGCTTTGATTATCACCCATTAAATCGGTGGGTATGACTACAAGATTAATAGAACTAGAAGAATCAGATGAGTAGAATGGATTTCCGAAAATTCCTTTAATGGAATTATCAGACATGAAAGGGAAAAGATCCTAAAAGGTTTTAAATCTAAGGAAGAAGGAAATGAAAAACAGAAACAGATAAAGATAGAATGAGGTAATCTAAGCGTTAGCTTGTCGCCCTCCTTGGCAACGGTGCCAAAAACTTGACACGAAAATCGTTTATGTGCGCTTGTGTGCTATACCCAAGTGTTATGTGCAAGTAGTATTCTAGTTAAGACCAGGTCGATCCCACAAAGAAGGTTGAAAAGTAAATACTTAGATTAAACTCTAAAAAGAAAATGAAAATCAATATTTTAAAGAGTGTAGAACACGAAGTTCTACAATTGACAACTACTAGAAGTAAATTAACTACGAATTAACTACTTAACTAAAGCGAATTTAGAACGGGTTTTTACTTTATAAAAGGGGAGTGTTGGGATCACACAAATCCACAGTGACCTAGCCATCTACCATGCAATTACATTAGAGCTCAATGGAGTACATTTTCTACAGCATTCCATATTTCTCTTAAAAAAAAGAATCCATAGCCCTTTCATGACCGGGACTATATCTGATCGGGAGAGAACAAATCCCAATTATACGCCTTAACTCACATTTGTTAGTCGTTTTTATCCTGTTTTTGTATATTGTTACTTCGTTTTCTATTTTCTGACAGGTTTTGGAAGAAATCAAGTATACCAGGCTAAACAGGGTGAAAAAGCAGAAGAAAAGAAGCTGAAAAAGCCAAGTCGCGCGCGCGAGCCGCGGGCGCGAAAACCAGAGAATCGCTCGCGCGATCCGCTCGCGTGAGAACCCAGAAATCGCTCGCGCGATCCGCGCGCGCGAAAGGCCAAATGTCGCGCTCGCGCGATATGTGTAAAAACCAAAGTTGCGTATTTCAGTATACTGAAGACTCCTGTGCGAACGAAACTGCCTAATTACGTCCAGATTGCAAAATACAGCAGTTTTAGTGCGTTTCGAGTTGGGAAAGCTCCAAAACTTGCTGTAAATCTATATATACCCTATTTTACTTCAATTAGAGGGTTACACAATAATATACACACATTCTATAACCATACTTTCAGCCATTGAAGGGAGGGAAGCAAGGAGAAGAAGAAGAAGACCAAGGATTCCCATGGCTTCCTCCATCAACCTCTTGCTATCTATCACTTCCATGGACAGCTAGACCTTAGATCTAGGGTTTCAATGAAACCTTAGATCTAGGGTTTCAATAGACGAGTAATAGGGTTTTATTTATGTTTTTATTCTAGTTTTATTATGTGTGGATGACAGTCACATGTTCCGAGGATTTTTATAAATAAATCGTACTTCTATTGATTAAATCATTACTTTCAAAGTTTATTCTTGTCTTAGATCTATTTTGACTGTGATGTGCTCAATGATCTATTCTTGCTGTGCTTGTTTAGATTGTTTACATGTGATGGTGCTTTATTGATTTGTGCTATCAAGTATCCGAATATTCCATGCCTAGGTTAGATGGATTAGATCACAACCCTAGTTTAGTGTGGGATAATTCGTGCTAACCGCAGATGGATTATGTTGGTGCTTGAACCATGATTATCTTCTTGTCGGAGGAATTGGGCTTGTAGCTACAATTCCCCATTATCATCCAACGTAATAGGCTAAAGTAATTCATAAATATTCCTTATTATGAAGCTAGTGGTGGATTTGCAATCCTAGGTTCCTTAAACATTATTTAAAAACAACTATTTAAATTGCTTTCATAGTTTAGATTTATTTTTATGTTCTTAGTTTAATTCAAATTAAAATCAAATCCATTTTCTTAATTAACTAAATTTAGGTTTTAAAATTAAGTCGCTATAGTAAATCAATCTCTGTGGGTTTGACCTTTACTTTCACACTACAAATCTTTAGAAAAGTAAAGCATAAATAAAAGCATACTTTTTATATCTTGATTTTGACAACATCAATTTTTGGCGCCGTTGCCGGGGATTGCATTGCTACCTTTAGTTTTATAATCTTAGTTTAGTTAATTCGTAAATATTAGATTAGTTTTTACTCTTCTTATTTTTCGTTTTATTTTAAGTTACTAACTTTTCTTTTATTTTTGTAATTTCCTAGGACATCAAATTCCAACGTTTCCGAGTGGAGCAGCTAATTACATCAAAGGAGCTTACGCAAATAAAAATATAAACAAAATAAAATAAATTGCTTCTTTTGAAACTCGCTTTAAACCACTGTAAGTCAGGGCGCTGAGACGCAATTACTTGCATTAGGTTAGTTGTGGAGTGAACACTGCATTAGCTAGGAAACCCGGGGCGCTGGGCTTGACGCGGTCATTGCATTACAGGATAATATTCATGCATCATAGTAGTACTATGTGCTTGCTTGTCGTCTTATTTGCGTGATTGCTATTTGTTTTTTTTGTTGAGTCAGTTTTTGTTTTTAGTTTACTTTCTTTTAGTTTATGTTAGGTACACGTTCAAATAAACCGGAATTAAAACCTATTGACTCTGAACTTGAACGTACATTAAGACTTAACATGTCTTCAAACTTAACTTCTAAAACAAGATTTTTAATAGACGACGATTCGACACCGAAACCAACGTCGTTATTTGAGTCCGAAATACGTAGTACTCTTACAAGACTAAAAAAACCACGCTTTCATAACATAGAACCAATTAAAATGGCAGACATTGGAAATAATAACGAAAACAACCAAGATAACAACGGAGCTAATATGAATAATCTTAATATACCGCCACCTCCTCCACTTATAAACTATTTTATTCCTACGACGTACACGCCACAAGCCGGTATCGAATTACCGGAGGCGACGACATCTCACTTTGAGATAAAGTCGTCTACGATCTTGCTACTTCCATCATTCCATGGCCGTCTAAATGAAGACCCTTACCAACACTTAGGGGATTTTCAGGGTATATGCTCTACTTTGAAAATACAGAACCTAAATAATGATGAATTAAAATTGCGGCTCTTCCCATTCTCCTTAAGAGACAAAGCAAAGTATTGGCTTCAATCACTTGAGCCAAACACAATAAAAACATGCGAAGCCTTACACACCGCCTTTTTACAAAAGTTTTTCCCTATTATGCGTACAAATAAGATAAGAAAAGATATAACAAACTTTGTGATGCAAGATGGGGAAACGCTTTATGATACTTGGGAAAAGTTTAAAGAATTACTACGCTCATGCCCACATCATCAGGTTCCCAAGTGGCAATTGGTTCAAGTCTTCTACGAGGGGCTTATTCCTTCTGTTAGGAATACCGTCGATGCCGTTTGTGCGGCAACTTTCCTACACAAAAGCGCTGACGAGGCCTGGAAAATTTTTGAAACTTTGAGCGAGAATTCGATGCACCAAGCGGTGTCTGTCCGTAATGAGGGATATCATTCACAACCTAAGAAAGAGGTAAAGTTTGAGTCGAGTCAGTCAATTGAAATTAAAGAACTATCTCAAAAACTTGACCGACTTTTAACAATGAATCAAACGACAGCCCCACCCGCTCATGAAATCTGTGCATTATGTTCTGATCCTTCACATTCTATCCTTTCATGTCCATCGGCAAGTCAATTTTCGGAATTCGTGGAGCAACACATTAATTCTATTCAACAATACCCACGAAATAATTATAATTCGACTACTAATAATCCGGATGCGCTATGGAGAAACCATCCTAACTTCTCGTGGAAAAATAATACGAATAATCTTAATGAGGCAACTAATTTTCCAAATGCGTATCGACCTCAGTTTCAACCTAATCAATACCAACAACCGCCTCCTAATTCGAATCCTTCAAGGGGTAATGTTTTTGAGGAAAAGGTGTTGGCGTCCCTTAATAAAATTGAAACTCAAGTCCAAGCACAAGCACAAATAGTGCACTCTCACACACAATCCATTGCGAAGCTTGAATTCCAAGTGGGACAACTAGCTACTGTAGTGAGTCGTAGAAACGAGGGGACGTTGCCTAGTCAAACAATTCAAAACCCTAAGGGACAATATGAGGTTAAGGGGTCAAATGAACAAGTAAACGCTGTCTCAACTAGGATGACTACACGAGAGGAGGTGATAGAAACCCCTAATAAGAATGAGAATGTGATAGATATGAATATCAACTCTAATAAAGAGAGGGGTGAGGACGTGAATCAAAGTAGAAAAGATAAAGAACCGGTCCCAACGAACTATATTCCGAGAATGCCATATCCACCTAACGTTGAAGAACCTTCTCATCTTTCAAAGAAAAAGTCGAAAGTTGAGGATATACTCGAGGTATTTAAACAAGTTAAAATAAATATTCCTTTCCTCGATGCGATAAAACAAATTCCCGCTTATGCTAAATGTTTAAAAGACCTATGTACTCAAAAGCGCAAAATACGCAGTCATACTCCTAAAAAGGTCTTCCTCACGGAAAAAGTAAGCTCTATATTCCAACACGCTCCTCCGAAGTATAAGGATCCCGGTACGCCTACGATTTCATGTGTCATAGGTGACACTATCATTCATAGGGCTCTCCTTGACTTAGGAGCTAGTGTTAATCTCTTACCCTATCATGTCTATAAACAATTAGGACTAGGTGAACTTAAACCTACGGCCGCTACCATTTAATTAGCGGATCGTTCTGTCAAAATACCTAGGGGAATCGTCGAAGACGTCCTAGTAAAAGTTGATCAATGTTTCTATCCCGTTGATTTTATGGTCCTTGACACCGAACCGGTGCTAGATGCTAGAAAATACACGCCTGTTATTCTTGGTCGTCCATTCTTAGCCACGGCCAACGCACGTGTCAATTATAGAACAGGGGTGATGAAAGTGTCGTTCGGGAATATAAAATTAAAATTAAATGTTTTTAATGCTGTTGATCAACCTCCCAAAGACGATGATTATCTAGGCGTGGAGGGTAGTGAGGTTAAACGGAATATTGAACTTACTAACGTAATAAATAGGAGAGAGGGGAATAATATAGAGGATGATGAGTGGATGAATCCTAATCCTTCGGCCACTAATGAAGAATTTACTCGAAATGTAAAGAATCGTTGTAATAACGGTAATGGTGAGCCGCCAAATAAATTAACACATAACGACCTTGTTTCGACGTTTTACCAAAATCTCCCTATGGCCTTAAGAGGTACAAACTCTGATTTACGACCTCCTTGAATCTTGAGCTAGAACGGTCTAGCTAAAGACGTAAAAGTTAGCGCTTCTTGGGAGGCAACCCAAGCTTTATTTCGTCTGTTTTCTTTGTTTTTGGTCGTTTTTGAGTTTATTTGAGTCTGTTTTGGACATTCTGGATAGGTTTGGGGGTTGGAATTAATTTATTTTAGTTTTATATACATAATTTTAGCAAAAAAATGAAAAAAACCATTCTCGCGCGCGCGGCCCGCTCGCGCGAGACATCGCTCGCGCGGCCCGCTGGCGCGAGAATGTGCCTTAGTGTTTTTTCTGTCTTTTTCCTTTTATGATGCCTCGGGTTCTCTTCGCGCCTCATTTCGCGGGCGCGAGGTAGCTCGCGGGCGCGAGGGGTCCCGCTGGCGCTATTTCAAAAAAAAAAAAAAAAAAAAAAAAAAAAAAAAAACTTAGGATTCGCGCGCGCGACGGCCGCTCGCGCGGACCGCTCGCGCGGACCACTCGCGCGATTCCCCATTTTCCTATTTTTTTCCCTTTTGTTTTCTATATCCTTCCCCTTACCTATTTTATGTGTGTTTCTTTTCTGTTTAGTTCGTGTTCGTTGTTTTATTTGTTACATTTATACTTTGTCGTTTATTTCTTTTCCATTTGCTAGTTTAGTTTAGTTTTGATTAGTTTACCGATTTATATTTTATATTTAGGTTTCATTTATTTTTAATATTCTTGTGTTAGTTTCTTTTCGTTTCTCTAGTATTAACAGGTAACATTGACCTTTATTGACATATTCCTTTGTATTCACCTGTTCTATGCTTGTTAAGATCGAGGTAATATCGTTCCTTTCTTACATATTCTCTGCTCTTTCGTTTTATTGTTTCATTGGGGACAATGAAAGGTTTAGGTTTGGGGGTATGCACACACACATGCACATTATTTTATGCAAAATTTTAAAAAAAAATTTCAATAAGTGTGTTTAAATAAACGATGTACTGAGTTTTTGCAATCTTAATTTGATACTTCTTGTTTTGTAACTATGCTTGTGATAGAATGGTGAACAAGAGAAAATGTGGTTAAACATTTGCTGAAGTTATGATGCGACGTTTTAGGTCATGTATAGTTAGAATCGTAGTTTTATATCATAGATTTGCACACAAACATATGCACTGCACGTGGTCGCTTGAATACATGTTGGATGTGAACTATAATATGATTCGGATTTCTAGAAAACACAAGGTGGAGACTAGACCCTGTGAGCTTTTGAGCCTATCATTTCTTTATTGAGGGTTATAAATACATTGTGTTTGTCGAATTTCATTGAAATAGCGCATTAACTTGTTGTTTAGTCTCATTATTCTTGTTTTGGTTGATAGTCAAGTTAAAATATTTGTTACCATGCTAAATAATCTTCCATTGTAAACATTGAAGAACCGTATTACCCTAGGAAATGATTTTAGGCCTTCTTTGTTTACTACCGGCCGATAAAAGATAAAATTTCCTTAGTTCGCCCCTTTGAGCCGTTACAATGCCTCTTTTTCTTTGTTCACCATTATCCTCTTTAAAAGCTCCAACTTGATCGACTTGGAGTATACCACTGGAAGAGTGATCAACTTTTAGTAGTATTAAGGCGATGTGTTGATGAAGAAGAAGAAAATAAGATGTTATTGGGGTAGTTGCTTGGTATTCAATGCATAGTCATTTGAGAAGCAAGAAAAGAAAAAGGAAAAGAAACATAATACAGAAGAGGAAGGTTGAAAAAAAAAATGAAAAATGAAAGAAAAGAAGAAAATGAATGAAAAGGAATGAAGAGAAAGAAAAGATGAAAGTTTGTAGAAGAAGAATGAAAGAAATCGAACATGCCTTACAATGCCATTCTAAACCTACCTAATGAATCTTTTCTATCCTTTTTCATAGCCTGAGCCACATTACAACCTTTGAAAAGTCCCATTTGATCCTAGGAAACATGGTTCGGATATGAAAACGATGGGAGGGGGATTAAAACATGGTAATGATTAATTTTTCTTGATTGATTGGCATCCTATCCATGAGACTATTGTTCTTTCGTGTCATGCGTCTTTTTCGAGTCATATGTGAGCATTTATCGTTTTGAAAATATATTTCCTTTGCTCCCATATATTAGAAAAATTACACATGTTTTTGAGTGTTTCATTTGAGAGTGTAATTGACATTGTGAGATTCGTAGTCAAGACATAGTTAGATGGTCATCCGAGTTATATTTCAAGTTCATGACATGCGCGTGTTCATTTGACTACCATATCACACACGTGCAATTTTATGAGAAACTCTATTGATTCATACATTGCATGTGCTTGAGATTGTTTTTCATGATGTATGTAGATATTTGATTCCGTTTCTTCTTGTTCGTTATTCTATTTCGAATCATTGTCTTATGATAGGAAGTATTGAACGTTATTTTTTTCATTTTAATATTAAAAGAAGGAAAAAAAAAATCTTTAAATTTACAAGTTAATAAAAATGGTTGTGGGAGACTTGTTGATGAGAACCCTCACGAGACTTTACTCGTCCGACTAGGGACACCTAGAGGTTTAAAAGGCTTGTTGCATACGCTAAATGCAATCGTGATCTATGCGAAAATGGAATAGTATGTTATTAGTTAGTTTTTATTTTAGTTTTGCTCGAGGACTAGCAAAATGTAGGTTTGGGGGTGTGATCGGGAGAGAACAAATCCCAATTATACGCCTTAACTCACATTTGTTAGTCGTTTTTATCCTGTTTTTGTATATTTTTACTTCGTTTTCTATTTTCTGACAGGTTTTGGAAGAAATCAAGTATACCAGGCTAAACAGGGTGAAAAAGCAGAAGAAAAGAAGCTGAAAAAGCCAAGTCGCGCGCGCGAGCCGCGGGCGCGAAAACCAGAGAATCGCTCGCGCGATCCGCTCGCGCGAGAACCCAGAAATCGCTCGCGCGATCCGCGCGCGCGAAAGGCCAAATGTCGCGCTCGCGCGATATGTGTAAAAACCAAAGTTGCGTATTTCAGTATACTGAAGACTCCTGTGCGAACGAAACTGCCTAATTACGTCCAGATTGCAAAATACAGCAGTTTTAGTGCGTTTCGAGTTGGGAAAGCTTCCAAAACTTGTTGTAAATCTATATATACCCTATTTTACTTCAATTAGAGGGTTACACAATAATATACACACATTCTATAACCATACTTTCAGCCATTGAAGGGAGGGAAGCAAGGAGAAGAAGAAGAAGACCAAGGATTCCCATGGCCTCCTCCATCAACCTCTTGCTATCTATCACTTCCATGGACAGCTAGACCTTAGATCTAGGGTTTAAATGAAACCCTAGACGAGTAATAGGGTTTTATTTATGTTTTTATTCTAGTTTTATTATGTGTGGATGACAGTCACATGTTCCGAGGATTTTTATAAATAAATCGTACTTCTATTGATTAAATCATTACTTTCAAAGTTTATTCTTGTCTTAGATCTATTTTGACTGTGATGTGCTCAATGATCTATTCTTGCTGTGCTTGTTTAGATTGTTTACATGTGATGGTGCTTTATTGATTTGTGCTATCAAGTATCCGAATATTCCATGCCTAGGTTAGATGGATTAGATCACAACCCTAGTTTAGTGTGGGATAATTCGTGCTAACCGCAGATGGATTATGTTGGTGCTTGAACCATGATTATCTTCTTGTCGGAGGAATTGGGCTTGTAGCTACAATTCCCCATTATCATCCAACGTAATAGGCTAAAGTAATTCATAAATATTCCTTATTATGAAGCTAGTGGTGGATTTGCAATCCTAGGTTCCTTAAACATTATTTAAAAACAACTATTTAAATTGCTTTCATAGTTTAGATTTATTTTTATGTTCTTAGTTTAATTCAAATTAAAATCAAATCCGTTTTCTTAATTAACTAAATTTAGGTTTTAAAATTAAGTCGCTATAGTAAATCAATCTCTGTGGGTTCGACCTTTACTTTCACACTACAAATCTTTAGAAAAGTAAAGCATAAATAAAAGCATACTTTTTATATCTTGATTTTGACAACATCAATATCATCACAGTTTATTCGAAATACAAGAAAGCAGTTTAAAATAATAGTTAAGATTCGCACTCTGAATGGCGTTAGCATTCAAAGTGGTTTGCAAAAGTTAATTGAAGAAAGTGCCTCAAGGCTCAAAGTTCAGAAACTATTTTGACAAACTGAGCATTTGGGGACAGTTTGATAACGAATCTCAAAAATAGAAAGTCTAGGAATACTACATAGGATATTCTCAAGAATCTGAAGGTTCGATCGATCGACGCGCTTTCGATCGATCGAACATCATCATCTCTCAATCGATTATCTTCGATCGCTTGACTGCATCTCTGGTCCGATCGATCGAACTTACTTCGATTGATCGAACATATGTTTTATACTGCTGCATGGCAGAGGCTGGAGATCACTATTTCATCGTGATCTCCCAACTCTAGGACTACTCAGACATGGTCTAAAGTGTCACAGATCTGTTTTTAACGTAAATATTCATTAAGGGCATGTTTGGTTGGATTTTAAACATGTAAACTATGAAAACTTGTGATTTATGACTACTACTACGAAAAACTACGTTTAGAACAGGTTAAAACTATATAGACCACAAGCAAAATATTAATAAACTAGTAATAAATTACCTAGATGAGCAAAACGAGTATTAAACTTAGAAATCTTCAAAGGAACAACGTTTAATCCAAAGTTAACCTACAAAAACAAGAACAAACTCTCTTCTCTCTCTATAAACTGTTGAAAAGCAAAGCTGGGCGACCCCAGGGACGAGTTTATAACACACATATATATAGGCAGTCCAACACTAGGGTTACAAAAGAATATGTCTCTGCTATATGCGCGTAAGTTCTGATAAAAGCCATGTTCAATCGATCGCTTTAACTTTTGAATTACTCAAGCGCTTTAAACACTTCAATCGATCGAAACGTTAATTGCTTGAACAGTTTTTGATCGCTCGAACTCTACTTTTCATCTTTAACTTGTCTTATTTGTAAACAAGCTTGCTTTTATTCTGATATTCATTCCTGATCAACACAGCAGCACAGCAGCACAAAATAACAGCTAAAACAATAAAACTTATCATAGATTAGTCACATTATATAAAAATTGACATTGTAACACAAACTGCAGATATGAGTAGAATTGTAAACTAAATTAGTGTATTTCCTTCTTTTAGCGCGGTTGTATTTTACAAATACCCCCGCTTGTCAATATGCAAGAAGCGAGTTCATAGAGAATCAAGGTACTCGTGATAAGGCTTCAATTTTTCTTCTTTGACTTTTTAGTCTCCTCGAACTTGATATATGATTAAATAGGAATCCCTAAATACATCAAGTTTCTTCACTTCCAAAGTTAATGCTGCTTCTAACCCCAAGATGCAGGCTTCGTACTCAGCTGTGTTGTTGGTAGAGGTGTACTTCAATTTAATAGCGAATGGGGTATGTGCTCCTTCGGGAGACACAAGAATGATCCCTACCCCGTATCCTTTTTGATTTGCAGCTCCATCAAAATACATTTTCCACACACCGTCTCTTAATTCCATCAATCCTTCATCAGGGAACATGAATTCTTCTTCGTTTTCCAAATTTATCGAATGTTCTACCAAATGTTCCGCGACAGCCCTTCCTTTAATAGATTTACTTGTAGCATGCGTTAAGTCAAACTCAGATAGCATCAAGGTCGATCAGGAAAATCTGCCGGTCAATGCTGGTTTCTCAAAGAGGTACTTTAAAGGATCCATTTGGGAGAACAGAATAACAGTAAAGACCAACACTTAATGCCTTAGATGACGAGTGGCCCAAACCAGAGCCTAACATGTCTTTTCTAGCGGAGAATACTTCAGCTCGTATCCTATCATTCGTTTGCTCAAATAGTAAATGGCTTTCTCTGTATACCAATCATCTCCTTCTTGTGCTAACATGCATCCCATAGCATTATCTGACACAGATAAGTACAACAATAAAGGCTTCCCTGACTTAGGGGGTGAAAGAACTGGTGGGTTCAATAGATAAGTCTTGATCTTGTTGAAGGCTTCTTGACACTGATCATCCCATTTGAATTTCTTCCCTTTTCTTAATAGACTGAAAAGCGGATCACAAGTAGTAGTGAGCTTAGATATGAAGCGACTGATGAATTAGATTCATCCTAGAAATCCTCTTACTTCATTTTCATTTGTTGGCAGAGGCATATCCATAATAGCTTTGATCTTTGTGGGGTCAACCTCAATTCTCCTCTATGTAATGAGAAATCCTAGCAGCTTTCTTGTAGTTACTCCAAAAGTACACTTCTGTGGATTTAATCTCATCTTGTATCTTCTCAATCTTTTGAAGAACTTAGTGAGGGAAACTAAATGTCCACTCCTTTCTTTGGACTAGACAATCATGTCATCCACATAGACTTCTACCTCTTTATGGATCATATCATGTAACAAAGTAGTAGCAGCTCTTTAATAGGTTGCTCCGGCATTCTTTAACCCAAACGGCATCACTCGGTAGTAGTATATCCCCCAATGAGTTGTGAATGTGGTCTTTTCTTTGTCTTCGGGTGCCATTTAAATCTGATTGTACCCTAAGAAACAATCCATGAACGATAATAGCTCATGTCCTGTTGTGTTATCTACCAAGACATCTATGTGTGGGAGCGAGAAATCATCTTTTGGACTAGCTTTGTTCAAATCTCTAAAGTCAAGACATACTCGAATCCTTCTGCCTTTCTTCGTCACAGGAACTATATTGGCTATCCATTCAGGGTATTGGGTTACCATCAGGAATCTAGCTTTCAATTGTTTCTCAACTTCTTTTATTTTCAAAGTCTATTCCGGCCTCATGCGTCTCAATTTCTGCTTAACAAGTCTAGAATTAGGAAAGAGAGGGATATGGTGTTGGACAATCTCTGGATCAATGCCTGGCATATCTTCATAAGACCAAATAAAAACATCTATAAATTCTTTTAATAAATTGATTAGTTTATTGCTTTCTTGTGAAGCGAGTGTGATGCCAATATGAACATTTTGTGGATTATTTCATTACCCAAGTTTATTCGCAAAGCTTCTTCAATAATCTTGCATGCAGATTCATTTTCATTTTCAATTAATCTTTGCAAATCCTTAGAAATTTCAAAATCAAGATCATCAGACATGAAAGAGTAAGCAAAATCTTCTTTCATTTCATTAACATTTTTGGGTACATCAAAAGCAGATTCATCATCATGGCTCATATTGGCCTTTACAGACTTTCGGGGGAATGGGGGAGGGGATTTGGTGACTCCTGACTCTATCATCCAATTGTTCAGAGCTCCCTCTATTGGCTTAATTTCTTTCACATTTCCTGGTGCTTCTCCGGCATCCATGAGCATGTTTAGTTCTTCACCCATTAGCATGTTCAAATCATCACTCGTCATTAGATCAACCCAATCCTTCCCTTCTTTCTTGGTAGGTGGAGCATACAAGAACGAATCCTCATAGTCGGAGAACTTATGCTTGAAGAAAATCTCAAACCCAGGCTTGATACTCTTGATAGCCGGATCATACCACAGTTCAGGAAATCCACAGAAGGGGAAGTCATCACCTTCTTTTACAAAGTACCCATTCAGGATTCTTGGCCAAGAAACAACCATTGTTTCTTTTCCTTTTATCATGTGCTTCTTATCTTCTTCAGTTAATCGATACCCATGCCCAGATTTATCTTTCTGCTCATGGAAGTTAGGTGGTTCGGTTATTCCTTATAGACGATGACCCAGTCCCATTCCAGGGAAATAATTCATCTTCGCACCATGTGAGCCACTTTAAGATTTGCGTATTGGTCAAAATACGAAGGCATGACTTCAGGGATCCAATTCTGTCCCACTTCTTCTTGTAGATCCTCGGCAACTGGGTTTCCTTTCTCAAACATCTTTCTATACTTACGCCCGGTGATGAATGGCTTCTTTTTCTTAAATGGAGTGATTTCTTCACCCCTAACAGATGCATCAGGAAATCTCCTTTCTTTGTCATAGCTGAGTCAATCATAAACGGATTTCTTTTGTTGAACCCCATACAGCTTCTTTTCTTCATCTAGCATTCCCAAAAAGTTGAATCCTCCCAACTCATTTTCTTCTTCCGGTGTTTGACTTCTAGAATAGAACCATGGCTTGTCCCTTCTTCCTTGATCCAACTGTCTCCAAAAATTGTCACCACATCTTCTTTCCATATGAACTTGACTTTCTGGTGAAGAGTAGAGGCAACTGCATTATTTACATGTAACCACGGGCGTCCCAATAGCAGATTGAAGCTAGCTGGAATATCAATCACTTGGAATTCAGCTTCTTTGTTCAATGGTCCAACTTCAATTTTCAGCTTAATCATTCCCACGATACCCCTTTTAGTATTATCATAGGCCCTCACAGTCTGTGTTAATGGCAAGAGTTCTGAAATAGATAAGCACATTCTAAGAGCTGTTTGGAGAGGACATATATTTAAAGCTGATCCGTTGTCTACCAAGCAAACCGATACTCTATTCCCCAGGCAGTGTACAGTGATGTAGAGAGCCCTGTTGTGGTGTACCCCTTCTGGCGGTAAATCTTCATCTATGAATGTGATTATAGGCTTACGAGGCTTTGCAAAGATCATGTTCACCAAATCTTCGGGAGTAGTGTTGACAAAAACATCCAATCTGTTGAGTGTATCGAGCATAGTCTACCTGTGTTTGTGAGAGGTCATAAGCAATCCCCGTACTGAGATCCAGGCTTGTGTTTTCTTTAGCTGCTTTAAGATTTCATCTTCTTCTTCACTCATGACTTCCTTATCAGCCTCTTTTGCTTTGACGACTTCTTTTTCTTTCTATACTTCTTTTCCACGATTTTCCAACTCATGAGGTTTAAAATGATGTCCAGAACGCATCAAGTGTTTGGCTTCATTGGTGATCCAGATAGACTCAATTTCTTCGGCTAACTTTTCAATACCAATAGTGACTTTCCAAATAGAATCATCGTGGATTATGGCATTATTAACAGAATCATCCTCATCATCATACCACCAGTCCTCTTCTTCTTTCATCATTGTAATGAGATCATTATCTTTGGATTCAAGGCTTTTGACATATTTTACCAATTCTTCTATTGGCTCAGTGCTTTCTTTCTCGATGATTGCTTCTATGGGCTTTTCTTCTTCATGCCAGATTGAGTCATTAGTGGTGGTATTGGGATTCCACTATTCAATTATGAGATTTATGTTGGCTATTTCTTCTTCATAGGCTAGTAATTCTTCAGCCCACTCTTCTTCTTTCACATTCCTCAAGGTACAAATTGTAGCATTTTACGAGAGCTAAACATCTATGGCTGGCTGATCCAAGGATGTGATGTAGATCATAGGGTTATAAATCTAAGACCCTTCTTCCACAAAATTAACATTTGGCAAGTTCCCTTTATGATTAGGGAGAGGATTTTTCTGAACATTTGGCTGAGTGGGAGGAGGGGAGATGATCCCTTGTTCAATCACGTCTTCAATCTCATATGATGAAGTCTCCAACACCTATCTATGCTATGTCCATGACCTTGATGAAAGTCACAATAGAATTTAGTTTTGAAACCTGGTGGAAGCGGATTTGGCTCTGGTTTAGGTTCTAATTTCTATAAATACCCCTTTTCTAGCATTTTCTCAAGTGCAGTGCTTAGCGACATTCCCAAATCGGAAAATTCTCTTTTCTCTTTTGTCGGCTTTTGATTTTGATTCCCTCTTGTACTAGTCATGCTTCGGCATTCTTTCTAAAAAGGATGAGGAGATAGCATGTTGATGTTAGTAGGCTGATGATAGACTAGCCTTTCTGTCTTTCTGTACCGATTGCTTGTGCTTTCTTTCTTGATCTTTCCATCTCTAATGGCATCTTTTATTAAGGTCCCCACATCGAATAGTTGTTCAAAGCTCACAATAGACTGGAATTCTAGCCTCTCCAAGTACTCGGGCTGTAGGTTTTTGATGATCATTCAGACTTGATCTTTTTCTGTCAGCCTACTAGTCATTTGAGCAGCTTTTGCCCTCCAATGAGTAAGGAAACCTGTAAAGGATTCCCTATACTCCTGTCTAGTGGTCTCCAGATCTTTTGCAGTTACATCAAATGACTACTTGTACGAATATTGAGCCATGAAAGCTTTAGGCAATGCCTCCCAATCTCTGGTTATGGCCAGCTCTAGCATCAGGTACCATGAAAGTGTTGTCCTACTTAAAACTCTTGGAAATAGCAGAGCGAAGAAGTCAGATCCAATACCCATAGGATGCAAAGTTCCCACATAAAGCCTTAGATGGCTCTTTGGATTTCCGGTTCCATTGAAGAATTCAATATGCGGCATCTTAAACTTTTCTGGGAGTTTGGCTTTTGGAGCGTCACATAATCCCTCAATGTCGAACAAATACTCATCCACCCCTTTGCTTTTCCTGATCACATTTTCTAGCTTTTTGATCTTAGCCAACTTGTCCTAAGTTTCCTGATCTAGCTGAACCTTTGGTTGAACTGTCTCCCCAAAGTCTTCTTCCTCATGATGTACCGGAGGCGGTGGTGGTGGCATAGTAGTCAACTGTTCAATCATTCTCATCATAGTGGCAAGTTGTTCCCAATTCTGCTCTCTATTTTGATCCAACGCAGCTTGCATTTTGGCAACCTAGCTTCCATATCGGCTTCATACGTCATACCCTCAACCCTAGTCCACTCGGCTATTCCTTCTTCAAACCCTGATCTGATCAAATGGCTATTCGAAGCTCTGACCCAGGTAGGAGTACAACTTTTTGGTCCTATCTTCTTTTCTGGTTTATTAGGGATTTTCAAAATAATCATGTATCTTATTGCAAAAGAATTTTCAAAGAATGATATTTACAAAGTGGATTTATAAAGATGGAAAATCAAAGATGGAAAATCAAATCCTTTTCAAAAATCATTTTTGAAAATTGAAGAAATCATTTTCAAAATTCTGAGGAAAACAAATATTTTGTTTTCAAAAGTATATTAGAGGCGTTGCA
Source organism: Hydrangea macrophylla (assembly GCA_033977485.1). Lineage (NCBI taxonomy): Eukaryota > Viridiplantae > Streptophyta > Magnoliopsida > Cornales > Hydrangeaceae > Hydrangea > Hydrangea macrophylla. Next base: position 56,483,067 of record CM066991.1, on the reverse strand, counting down.
CTCGTGAGTCGTTTATGCAATGATCGTGTAGTGCATGCAATGCAGATGAAATGCAATCTACCCTAAAATACAATGCACCTCAATCTAGCTTAGACCTAGGATATCAGCACATAAGCATATAAGATTCCTAGAGTATGCTAATCACCCTACTAATCCAATCATTATTTAAGGATTTTTAGCTTTGAAATTCTTGATGGCTCATGTTTACAAAATTGAATTTTTCATGAAAATCTTGAAAGAGGGGGGGAGATCTGTAAATTTCAAAGACCTTTTTGAACCATCAATGCTTGTGGTGTGAAATCATGATTCTTGAAAATCGAGGTAGGAAATTCTGAAACTCTAAAATCTGGAATAGAATCATCAAAGTTGGAATCATGATTTCTTTTCTAAAACCAAGGTAGGAATCTGAATTTCTCTAAAATCTAAGGAGAAGGTTAAAATTGAATCATCAAAGTAGGAATTTTGAAATTCTCTAAAATCTAGGGAGATTTTTTGGAAGGATTTTGTGAAAGGAATTTCAAAGCAAATTTTTAAAAGGGATATTCCCAGAATTTTCAAAAGACTCGGATTTTTCAACGAAGTGCTTGTATTTTTAAAATTTTCCAAAACTGTCCTTAAGTAATGATTGGATGTTTAGATAAAGACCATACTACTCTAGAGGAATCCACCATACAAGGTTTGATGATGCCTTCGCATACATGTCCTCATCATCCAAATAATCCCTTACGGGCAAACGCAAATAATTCATCACATTGTCCTAATCAAAGATGATAATCAAGATCCTAATTGAAGGGTTCTATAAAAACTGTATGCAAACGATGGGTGCTAGTCTCATAAAGGGTCCATTAGCAAGCTCAGCAGTGTGGGTGACTGCCTCCCCGAGGGCATGTTGTTCATACATGGGCTCTATATACCATACGTGGTACAAGGCTAACAGTGACTACATGCTACCAAAGTCTCTTGACAAATGGAGGAAAGAGGGCCCTCCACCTACAAGGCAATGGTCTCAAGCAGTCGCGGTGAAAGAACAATGCAAGTGCAAATGCAGGTAGAAACAACACGATTATCAAATTAATAACAAGGATATTCTTTGGCTCAAGTCAAACCCTCGAAGAACAAAAAACTATCAGTTTCATGCTCAATTCCCCAGCAGATTCACCAGATTATAGACCGTGGGAAATGCGTAGATGAGGAGTTCTGTTGTTTTCCCTCGATAGTGTCCTGGGAAGGATCCAAGGACCCACTTCAGGGAAACTAGAACTTCCTTACGCGGTCCTAGAGACAAAGAGTCGCCACCTGATTTTTATCAGGAATTAGGAAACCCAAGTTTGACTCGTCCAAAGTTGAATAAGGTTACTCCCCCTTCATTATCAGAAACTAGGTTCGGGGGTCTTGTTACAAGAGGGGAAGGAGCCCAAGCAGGACTAAAGCACCCCCTCCTTGCCCTACCCTACCGAATGGTAGGCCTTGATTCAAATATCCATGTTCTTAATTCGTAATTGGTGTTGTTTCTTCAAACATACTAGATATATATACATGTAAAAAAAAGAACATCTAAGGAAAATCATGTCAAGAGATTAAATCAAGTAGAATTCGGATGCACATGCAATACAAGAGCCCGCCTGTGGATATCGTAGTTTAACTACCCATAACTTTTGTTTAAAACCATTTTCAAATTCAAATTCAAGAACGATGAGTCACCACTTAATTTTTTAAAAGGGAAATTAAGAAACCATTTTAAAGCAAACCGATCTTTTGGAAACCAAAGATTAACTAGGTCCGGGGATTATGGAATGAGAGAGGAAGGAGCCCAATGGACTAAATCACCCTCTCTCATCCTATCTCACGATCGGCCTCTGCTCGACATCCTTTCAATCGAATTAATAATCTAAGCATGCCCTCAATTAATACATATATAAGTATACATTACAAAATCATGTCTAAAGGGAGTAAGATTGCTAATGACAAAATATCATTCAAAATCACTTAATTTTAAGTAGCAAGCAAGATAATATGCAAAATAAGGAACTAGAGAACTTACCCGGGATCCGGCCGCAAATGTTAAACGTGCAATGCATGCAAATAAACAAAATCTTAGCAAAGGAGTCTCTAGTTACATATATACACATAAGGCAAAACTTAATTCTAAGGTGTTGTACAAGTAGTTGAAAATAAATAAAATTAATAAATGAATAAACTAGAGAGGAGTTTTGAGAAATCATACCTCGATAGTGCTACAAAACAAATGGTTAGTCCACATGCTTTAAACAAGATATATTTATTGAATTCCTAAGTAATAAATCCTGACCTGAGATGAATTCTAATTACAAGTATCCGTCTATATGGATGAATGCATATGAATATATGAATATGAAAGAGATAAAGCTATGAACTATTCATTGATTTGGATCATTTAGCCTCTGGATTTAAGCTTAACTAATCATTATTATAACATGGTATAAGCCCTAAGTCAAGAAAAGATCATTTGAACTATTACTTACAAAGTTTGTCAAATCTGTCATAAGGTTCTAAAAATTCCAGAGAGTAGGCCTGAAATTCAAGAAAATAAAAGGCATGATTCCTATAGTTTGATCTTGATGATATTTGGACACAAAGTGCCTCTTTGAATCTAGTGTTTAACCTAAAAATAAAATCTACAATTGAACGGTTCGATCTCTGGGAATTGGGAAAAGACTAGACGTCTCTCAGAGAGCTACAACTCTCTGTCCAGAGATATTGTTTGATTTTTTAAAAATACTAAACGAATCAGAAACAGTTTGTTCTTTTTAGGCGATCTTCTTAACACATTAAACTTCTTATAAAAAATTATTTGAAGTTAAAAATGTTTGAATAAAGGTCTAATTCACCCATTTCAAAATTGACCTTCGGTTCTAGAATTCTGGACAGAATATGAATGTTCCATAAAACTCATGATCAAACCAAGTTAACCATTGAATCTCGCTATAAAAAAAATTATAGTGGTAAAACTTCGAGTTATTGACACTTTCCCGTTGGTTTCACATAATTCCAACGGTCCGATGTTTAACTAAAAATCCTTGATTAAAAATAGTTTATGAAACACTGCTTTCATTGTCAAGTTTATCTTTGTTTGTTAACCCCAACTACTAAACCAAGAAGTTAGGCTTAAACCAAACCATTTCTCCTACCATTTGATGGTCATTGGAGACTAAGGACATTTATAATTGTGGATTTTAATGAAGTATGAAGAGACTTCATAAAATCCCAAGACAAAGAACCTAAACTATGGAGATAGGCTTAGACTTGAACTACTTACCTACCATTTGATGGTCATTGGAGACTAAGGACACTTATACTTGTAGATTTTAATGAAGTATGAAGAGACTTCATAAAACCCCAAAGTAATGAAAAATCAAACTATGGATAAAAGCTTGGACTCATTGACCCAATACACTAATATCAACCTTAATCCTTACATAAATCATGAGTTTATGAGAATATTGAGGGATTCTAAGCTCAAGAATTCAAATAAGACATTGAAAGTCTCATGAATTCGAAGAAATAAACATAATCAAGAGAAAGGAAACCAAAGTTCAAATATCATTTAAATCAACTTCAAGATTCACTTAAACTTTAAACCTTAAGCTATTTTGATCCAAACTAATGAAATGAGAGTTCAATCACAATATGTGTGGTGTGTAATGAAATGAGGTGGGATGAGAGCTTTTGAAAGTGTGTTAAAGATCCTAAGAATCTACATATTGTGATTGAACTTTGAATAATAGAACTAAATAATCTAGAGTTTACCTCTAATTATCCTCAACTCCTTGGTTGTTCTTGGACTTTTCTAAGATTAATCAAGCTCTTCTTCTAACTCTCTCTATTACTCTCTTAATTTAGATGGTTTTTGAAGAAGAATCAATGTAGGAATGCTAACATTCCAAATTCCAAGTCTAAAAATGCATCCTTTGTAATGGGATATTCACCTCTCTTATATAGGCAAATTTTGAGAGGGTATTCCAGTAAATTCATAGCAAGAAACCCTAATTCGGATGTCCTTTTAAGGGTATAAACGTACTATATCAAAGCTGGCAGACACAAAAATGTGGCACTAAATGGAGATGGAAGCAGCACTTACTAACTGCCGGTGCGGCACTCAGAGTATGCCAGCGCGGCATTCGTTGAATGCCGTAACGGCATTTAATGAATGCCGCAGAGGACTCCACGGACTTCTGCCTTTTCGTGAACCTTCTTTTTCTGCGGCACTTGGTGGAATTTGCGGCATTCTCAGAGTACCATTTTGGCACTGCATGAAGTGCCGCAACGGCAATCTAAGACTTGCGCAGATGCTGTCTTGTGTCGTTTACTCTATTTTTTTCTTTTTCTCTCTTTTCTTCTTCGTTTTGAATTGAAAGAGCCTTTTGAAGAGCTTGAATCACCTTTGGAAGTTCTAGATTAGTCGTTCCTTGTCATCATCAGCTCTTAGAGGTAACACTCCCCTAAGTGTAATGGTTCGGTCAAAATCGAGGTGTCTACAGTTTGCCCTTCTTCGGTAGAGCTTGCGAAGCAAAGCGTGTCACAAGCGAAAGTCGAAGCCTGTGTGAAGACTAGCCTTTGATCGGGCTATTGAACTTAGGTAAAGACAAAATGCATTGTAAAAAATGGTCGCATAAACGGTTCACGTTGGTCGTGCTCAACGGTGAGCTGCCTACGTATCCTTTCAGGAATCAGACCAAGACGTAGTTCGGGCCAGGGTTAAACACACATAAACGCAAGTGGCCATACGGATGAATGCACCTATCTTATCGTGATGCACGTGCTTATGCAATGATGACTATTAATGCGATTACATGCTCTGCAAATAATATGATTTCGAGATCATGCCACCTCGATGTAGCTAGATGCAATCCAAACCATAAGGTATCCAATGCTCTTGGTTATTCTGACTCCAAGATGAGTCACCTTCATAATTTGAAGCTTCTGTAACTAACGGGCTGATCCTCTCTAAGATGTGTGGCCATCTCGGCCGAACAGACAAACGTGACATGACTAGACGACTCTTCACGACTTAAGCCCCAGTGTCAACACGAGTTTGCTCTCTCACATGTTTTCTCAAAATGATCTGCAGCCCTTCGGCCCCGTTGAATATGTTTTCTCAAAATGATCCGCAGCCTTTCAGCCCTGTCAGATATGTTTTCTCAAAATGATCTACAGCCCTTCGGCCCCGTAGGATATGTTTTCTCAAAATGATCCGCAGCCCTTCGGCCCCGTCGGATATTTTTTCTCAAAATGATCCACTGCCCTTCGGCCCCGTCAGATATGTTTTCTCAAAATGATCTGCAACCCTTCGGCCCCATCGAATGTGTTTTCTCTGAGTTTTTCAATTTTGAGAGTTCAAACAAACTCAAAATCTTTCTCGATTTTCAAAAATCAAGAGTCGAATCTGACTCAAAATCTTTTCACCTTTTTAAAGTCAAAAGTCAAATAAACTCAAATTCATTTAAATTTTCAAAACCAGTAGTCGATGAGACTCAAATTCATTCAAATCTTCAAAATCAAGAGTCGTTCAGACTCAAATTCATTCAAAATTTTAAAATCAGGAGTCGACCAGACTCAAATTCTTTCAAATTTTCAAAATTAGGAGTCGCGCGACTCCGAAAAGTATTTTCTGAGATAAAAGTACGAAAAGTGGGCAAAATCAAGGGGATTTATGTTCAAATTTTGGGGTTTATTTTGAAATTTAGGGGGAAATCAGCGGCACTTAAACCGCCTCAACCGCGGCACACGCCTCAAAATGCAATAGTCCGTAAATACCGCGCGGCACTCATGAAGTGCCGTTGCGGCATTTGGTGAGTGCCGCCTGGCAGTCCATAGACTGCCACACACAATTCTCAGAGTGCCGTTCGAAGCGGCAGAAGCTTTTACGTGATTTTTTTCATTTCATTTCATTCACTTCTCAATCTCTCAAAGCCGAAGCTCTCTCTGGAGATTTTTCATCTTTTCCTTACATTGATCGTCGGGGTTCATAGGTAAGTTTCTTTCAATCAAAACTTCATTATTCCCTTTATTTTTGTTGTTCTCTTGATTAATTCCAAGGTTTAACTCTCAGTTTACTCTTCCTTTCCTTGCCAGGTTATGGCTAGCGGTTCAGGGAGCAGGAAGAAGGCCAAGTACACGGCCACCCCTCATCCCGATCCTACATTATTACTCCGGGACCCGAACGCACACTTGTCTGCCTGAGCTTTTCAGCGAAAGGTATACACGCCTTCGCTCACTCTTTTCTCTTCCAGTTATTCTTCCATGAATCTCGTGAATATGGTGACATAAATTATATTCTCCCATGTGATTGTGATGCATGATAAAAACTCCTCATGTCTCTTACGAATGCAATGCGACTGCCGTTCTTGTAGATCCATGTTTATTCGTTTGATTTCAAAGCTTTCCATTCTTTTTTTATTGCCTTTTCAAAAAGCTTATGAATGCAATGCATGTCAACTCTATATGTTCTTCTATGGGTATGACTATTATGTATATGGATTTTTCGAGGGCTGCAACCGCCCTTTTATTCATTCATATCCACTTTCATCGCCCTTCAATCTATTTTATTATTCCTCTTTCAATCTTTCTCAAAAATCAATGAACGCAAATGCATGTCAATTAAGACTTCATACATCCCCTCATAAACACGACCTTCATGCTTACGGATTTTCAAGTGCTGCAGTCGTTCAATTTTATTTATTCATTCTTTAAATTCATTTTATCCTTATTAATTTTTATTTCTTTATTTCATTCCCATCTTTCTTTTATTTGTTTGCTTATTGATATCAAACCATGTAATTTTTGCAGCTTCATCCTGATGTGATGAAAGGGCATGGCCCATGGCTATGCGTGGTACAAAGATCTCAATGAGACCGTATGGGGCTTCATTGATGCTGCGGGCTTTGGAGACTTCGTCCAGCTTTTGATGAAGAGCTCCAACGATCTGAGACAAATACACGCTCTCTCCGATCAGTGGTGGGATACCACCAACACATTCCACTTTGATTTTGGGGAGATGATGATGACCCCGCTTGATTTCTCCATGATCACTGGGATCCCCTTCGGTGGGAGTGCCTCCGTTACCTGGACACGGTGATAGAGTGGGACCGGTTTGAGCTGCTTTTAGGAGTCATTCCTGAGGAGCCCTTGGTCATAGCTAAGTGGCTTATAGACACGTTCAAAGGCCAGCAGGGCTTTTCAAATGAGCAGATGGCCCGGGGCTTTATCATGTATATGCTGGGGTGCTCTCTGCTGAGCATCAAGGGTGATCGGATCTCTGTGGCACTGGTGGGGTCCTTGGAGCACATGTGAGAGATCTATCAGTATGACTGGACTGGTACATGATTAACCATCCTGTATAAGCACATGAGGGACATTTCCTGGGATTGGCCAGCCTCCACCGGTGGCTTTTGGAGGGCGTGGGAGGTATGTCTCTTCTTTTATGCTAATTCCAATTTAAACCTTGCATTTTCCTTTTCGTTTCCTTATTTTGAATCCTGAAACTCATGATTTTTCTCTTTTCTTTTCTTGCAGATTTGGTCCCACGAGTATTTACACATGATGTTGCCCGAGATGCGACCAACGGACGCCATCATTATGCCTCAGGGATTGAAATGGGCGAAGGATCAGGTCGGGCGAAAAACTGGGGCTCACGACTTTATCTCATTCAGGAATTTCTTGACGAATCTACGAGCCACATGTTCAATGGCAGTCCTGGCTCGACGTGCTTCCTGACGCTCCCCAAGGGATACGGGAGTCGGCTGGGTACGACCCACAGAGGATTTTATTGGACGGGCCAGAGGCTCGAGAGTGGTACTTGGGAGAGAGGGTGACCAGACAGTCGCTGGCGGCCGAGTCCTTCTTCATGCCACGTCCCCCACCTAAGTCAATGAGGGCTAGGGGGACCCTCCAGGGTTTCGCACTCATGGTTATCTTGGCTGGATCCTTTATTCAGGGTTTCGTGGAGCCTCCAGATGGGTATGCAGCTTTTTGGGCTGCCAAGCTGATGCCGAACTTCCCTCTAATGGAAGTGATTCGGGTAAGTCCCTTCTAACTTTTCAATTTCTCTTTTAGTTCTTAATCATGTATGTATATCTCCTTATTGGATTCACTTTTTTCTTTGCAGCCTGTTCCTGCTACAGCTCGGGCTCTAGCTCCACCGCCTTGGGATTGGAGCCTTAGGAACATAATGGGGCTTTAGCCTGGCAGGTAGGAGAGCTTTAGCAGCAGCTTCAGCAGTTCGGCATTAGCTTTAATGATGCCCCTGGGGGTAGCGGTGCTGGATGAGGTGGAGGTAGCAGTGACGGTCGAGGTGGAGGCAGAGGTCAGGGCAGAGGTAGAGCAAGCGGGATAGAGTCGGAGGAGGAGTTCCTTAGACGCGCTACGCACCAGACCCGAGGCCAAGGTCGGGGTTGAATTAGCCCTTCTTCTCTTTCTTTTTATTTATGAGTGTTTTGGGGAGGGTTCACATACTTGGATGACTGTATCACACACACATATATTTTTTGCTGACGGCTTTCGGACGGCCGCGATAGGATTAGGCATCTATATTACTTTATTTCCTACATACTTTTTTTTGACGATTGCAGCCATGGCTTGGCCATGCATTTTATCTATTACTGCTTTTTTCTTTTCTTTTTTTTTTTTTTTTTTTTTTCTGGTTGTGACTATGGCTTGGTCCTGTGCTTTTATCATTATGACTTCTAGGAATACTATCACTTCTATTACCCTTTTATATGAATGAATGAGTGAATGAATAAATGAATGTGACCATAGCTTGGTCTTGTTGCACGTGCTGCATGATGAGCACGATTTTATTATTTTTATTCATTTTCTGTTTACAGGTGGCCTGAAAATATTACAACCAAACCCTAGTCAAAATAAAACTACATGTGGCACTCAGTTAGTCCTCCGCGGCACTCGGCGAGTGCCGTAGCGGTAGTCTGTGAGGCAATTGCTGACTGCCATGCGGCATTTTGACGAGTGCCGTGACACTTTATCGTGTGTCGCGGGTAGGTAGGGGCAGATTCTCTCCTATTTATACCTCCATTTTACCCTAAAACTCTGTAGAACACTCTTCTCTTTTACCCAATTCCATGTCCTTCCTTCTCAAATGGCCCCTATTAGTTCCCGAATCCTCTTCCCATGGATGAATACTCTCTCTGGCATTGACAAGCTCAACTTCGAGTGCTTCCAACTAAACGACCTCTTCTCTTCTTGATGGATGACTCTAAACGAAGGCCTACTTCAAGTTATTATTCAGTGTTGGGATCCCTCATTACATGTCTTTCGCTTTGGCTCTCAGGAGGTCTGCCCCTTGTTTAAGGAGTTTAGCGCTATTGTGCACACGAATCCTTTTGCCGAGTTGACAGTTCCTTTGGTTCAAGCTGGGTATGTTCAGGATTTGGCCGCTCTTCTTCGTATATCTCGGAATACAGCGGGCTCTTTTGTTAATGATAAACAGATTGATTTTGAGCGCCTTTCCTCCGTTTATGCTCCTATGGGGGACCCTTATGACGGTGGGCATCAAATCATTCGGCGAAGTGCACTATCGATAGTTATGCTCTCTTACTTCCTGTTTCAGTCTTCTTTTGATGTGCTCATACCCATTACGTGTGGCCTGTGGGAGATGAATAGCGTCGTTATGCTGGTTCTTGGCAAAACCTTGATTGGTTCGGACCATGCCCATACTGATGAGGCTATGTTATCTTCTGGGGACACCCTTTGTCTTACAGGTTTGGCTCATAGAGCATCTTGATCACTTCATACACCCCTCACACCTTCGTGGGCCACTTCCTTATGACCATATGGAGGTTCATTGCCTATTCTATTATGCCGACGCTTGGCTTGGTTGGCTCTGAGGCCTTTCTGCTGGTGATATCTGTTGGGTCTGCCCGCGGTGGTCTTACCTTTTTGTTACTGTACGACTTTTGGGATGGCCTGGTACTTGGTTACTTGGCTTGTATGCTACCACTTTTATATTCCTGGTCGGGTGGTTCGTTAGTACGGGCTTCTCCAGGATATTACTGGGGTTATTACTGCTGATTTCACGAGGAGTTCGTTCATGTACCCTTCCATTTTGAAGGCTTTCACCAAGGCTTGGTATGATAGGGTGTCAGCTCCCTTCTGGGGAGTTCCTGCATCGCTCGTACCTACTACTGAGTACCTTCTTCAGATCCAAACTCTGATCCAGAGACAGACTTCATAGACATCCATGGATGAAAGTAAAACAACAAGACAAACTTTATTTTACAAAATTTCTAACAAGTCCTGCCTATCCTTTTACACTTTTGAATGTGACTTCTGTTATTTCTCTTCCCAAAGAGTGTTTTCATTTTTAGGAAATGTTCTAACATGTTTAATCAAAGTGTTCATTCTTCTGATTAATCTTTTGAGTTATGAAAATTTTCCTTTTAATGTCTTTTCTTGGCTCTTTACTTTGCTTTTGGGTTTTGCCTAAAGTTTTAATCATTCTATACCATGAAATTCCGTTTTTTCTTTTATAGTACTTATTTTAATAGCCAGGGGATCCAGAGACGGGTTTAAAGTAAATATCTGGGTTCTTCGGATAGTAAACAAAGTTTGCTCCTGGTTTTGGGACTTCGAAGTGGTTCTGGGCAAACGCAAGTTTGCCCCTAGTTTAGCACAGGGTTTTCTTTTCTAGGTTTTCATGGATCGAAGGCTTTCGAGAGCCCGCCTACTTATCCCCGAATGGGCATCAGGTCCGTAGTAGTTCAGTTTAAGGCTTGACGGAAAGTGCCATTTAGGCCATTATTAGTGACCAAACCGAGCAGGTTGCCTACGTATCCCCTAGCGGGAATCAGGTCAAGCATAGTTCATCTACGTAGGAGGTTTTGAAAGAAAGGGTTTCAAGCAAAATACTTTTTGAGGCGATCAAGGTTAATTGGTTGTTAAATTCAACCCCATCTAGGTCCATAAAATAGGCCGCTCCTCTAGAGAGGAGAGTCTTGATGATGTGGCCCGACTCAGTTGGGTTTAAATTTTCCTCTGGGGTCATAAACAGGCACTTTCAGTTCTTTGAGGACCAGGTCACCCTCAGCAATCTTCCTTGGGCGGGCCTTTTTGTTGAAAGCATGAGCTATCCTCTTCTGATATCCCCGAGTATGGTTTATTACAACCGACCTTTTCTCATCGAGCAACATCAATTCCTCATACCTTCCCCGTGTCCACTCTAACTTAGTTATTTCACATTCGGCCAAAACCCTTAGAGAGGGTATCTCCACCTCGATGGGACGGACGACTTCCACCCCATAAACTAGCGAATACGGTGTAGCTCCTATAGAAGTTCTCATAGAAGTCTGGTATCCCCATAGCGCAAATGGCAGCTTCTGACATTCTTATACGTATCCATTGTTTTCCCCAAGATTTCTTTGACATTCTTATTTGTCGCTTCGACTGCCCCATTCGTTGGCGGTCTATATGGCGATGACTAATGATGGGTGATTTTATACTTTTCTAGTAGTGGGATGACTTTCCCTTGGAAATGACTGTCGTGATCAGAAATGGACTCATTTGGGACCCCTTATCTGCAAATTATGTTCTTCTCGATAAAACTCACTACATCTTTGGCCTTCAGAGTTGCATACGACGCAGCTTCCACTCACTTGGTAAAATAATTGATGGCCACGATTATGTATCGGTGCCCATTGGAGGCTTTTGGAACTATCTCACCAATAATATCAATACCCCAAACTGAAAATAGCCAAGGCTTATTCATGCTGTAGAGCTGGGATGGCGGGGTGTGCATCAGGTTTGCATGGATTTGGCACTTGTGGCATCTCCTGACATACTCACAGCAGTCTTTGTCCAGGGTTGTCCAATAGTACCCTTGTTGAATTATCTTCTTTGCCAACATGTGCCCGTTCATATGGGGTCCACAAACTCCTTCATGTATCTCCTCCATCATTCTTTTGGCCTCCCTCCCATACAAGCATTCCAAATTATACCTGGTGTACAACTTCTTCCATAATTTTTCCGCATAGATCATAAATTGGGCTGAGAATCTTTGAATTGCTTTTCTGTCTTTTTTCGAGGCTCCTTCGGGGTATTTTCCCTCCTTAATGAAATTACAGACGTCCTTGTACTATGGCACTTTATCTTCATTTTCTAGAGCTGCGATCATCTTAAATGAGGGTTGATTCCTTATCTCTATGGATAGTGGGATCATGGTGATTCCTGAAGGAATTTGTATCATTGAGGCTAAGGTAGCTAAGGAGTCGGCCAGTTGATTCTCTCCACGGGGGAGGTAGTAAAATGAAATTTTCTCGAACTGCACCTTTAAGCTCTCCAGGTAGTCATGGTAGTGTTTCAACTTATCATGCTTCACTCTCCAATCCCCTCGTACTTGGGATATGATCAAGTTAGAGTCTCCAAAAACATCGATCATTTCGCCTTTCAAGGCTAGTGCGGCTTCCATTCCAATTATACATGCCTCGTACTCTGCTGTGTTATTGGTCGAATTGTACCTAAGTTTGACAGCTAACAGTGTTGGAGTTCCTTCTGGTGCTACAAGGATGATTCCGACCCCATAGCCTAACTGATTAGCCGTTCCATCGAAATACATTTTCCATAAATTCTCCTCTATTTCCATCACTCCTTCGTCTGGGAACCGAAACTCGCCCTTTTCCTCTGACTCTATTACGAGATCTGCCAAGTATTCAGCGACAGCTCTTCCTTTCACGGATTTGGTGGTAACATACTTCATATCGAACTCAGCTAGCATCATGGTCCACCTAGAAATCCTACTAGTCAGCACAGGTTTTTTAAACAGGTATTTGAGTGGGTCCATTCGGGATATCAGGGTTATAGGGAAGGCTAACATGTAGTGCCTAAGGCGACGGGTGCACCAGACCAAAGCCCAACATGCTTTTTCTAAAGGCGAATATTTCAACTCATATCCATTCATCCTTTTGCTCAAATAATAAATGGCTCTTTCTGCGTGCCCCTCTTTTCCTTCTTGGGCCAACATATACCCCATTGAATCTTCAGACACAGAAAGGAACAGTAGTAAAGTTATTCTGGGTAAGGGTGGTGATAAGACAGGCGGGTTTTGAAGGTAGGTTTTGACCTTTCTGAAGGCTTGTTGGCATAGGGTATCCCATTCAAACTTCTCCCATTTTCTAAGTAGCTTAAATAAAGGGTCACATGTTAGGGTGAGGTTTGAGATGAAACGGCTTATGAATAGTATTCTACCCAGAAATCCCCTTAACTCCTTCTCGTTCTTGGACGGTTGCATTTTGACTATGGCCTTTATTTTGGTTGGGTATCTCTATCCCTCTCTGAGTGATGAGAAACCCCAACAACTTTCCGGTAGTGACCCCAAAGGTGCACTTCTGAGGGTTCAACCTCATTCTAAATTCTCTTAACCTTCCGAAGAACTTTCTCAACACATCCAAGTGTCCTTTCCTCTCTTTAGATTTCACAATCATATCGTCCATATACACTTCTACCTCCTTATGGATCATATCGTGCAACAACGTCGTAGCGGCCTGCTGGTAAGTTGTGCCCGTGTTTTTTTAGCACAAATGGCATCACCCTATAGCAGTATGTGCCCCACAGCGTGATAAAAGTGGTTTTCTCCCTATCCTCGGGCGCCATTAGAATCTGGTTATACCCTAAGAACCCATCCATAAAAGATAGGAGTTCATGTTTCGTTGTGTTGTCTACTAACACATCAATGTGAGGTAAAGGGAAATCGTCCTTATGGCTGGCCTTGTTCAGATCCTGGAAGTCGACACAACACGATTGTCCTTTTTCAGGACATGCACAATATTGGTGATCCATTCTAGATGCTCGGTGACCATCAAGAATCCAGTTCTCAATTGCTTTTCAACTTTCTCTTTGACTTTGAGTGCCCATTCAGGCCTCAATCGCCTCAATTTTTGTTTTACAGGTTTTGAATTGGAAAAGATGGGATTATGATGTCAGACTATTTCTAGATCGATACCTGGCATATCGCTGTAAGACCATATAAAAACATCTTTGAATTCATTTAATAGATTGATTAATTCTTTGCTTTCTTCTTTGCTAAGTGTAGAGCCAATAAAAACATTTCGAGGATTATCTTCATTTCCTAGATTAATCGTTAGAGTGTTCTCAATGATTTTACATGCAGGTTCTTTTTCTTTTTCGATTAATTTTTGCAATTCATTTGGTATTTCATGAACATCACATTCATCTCATTCATTAAGCGCATTCGAATAGGCAGAATTAGTCATACTTTCATTGATTTTCTTTGGGGTGATTACAACAGACATGGAAATTGAAAAAGGCCTCATTTGGGCCATTACAGACTCCGGGTGTGGGGGATTCCTATCACTAGACTCCAAAACCCACTCTTTCTTACTTTCTCCTCCCAGATCGGTGATGAAGCATTCCTCCAGATCCCATGTCTTGTAATCTCTTCTTTTTCCAGTTCTTCCATGTCATTCTCCTCGTCTTGCACCTCTTCTACCAATCCCTCAGCATGTTCTTTTCCGATTTTGTCTTCCATGACTTCTTCTTGGCCCGCTCCCCCGGCTTTTGTGCTTTCTTCACCCAACAGGTTTTTCATGACTGAGCCATCTAGCGCACCAATCCAATCTTTAGCAGTAGCTGACTTCACAGGCACCTGCAGATATGGATCTTGATACTCAGAGAATTCGTGGGGGAAGAAGATCTCAAACCTTGGCTTTAAACAATTGTCTTTCCGATCTACCCATGGTTCTGGGAAGCCACAAAAGGGGAAATTCTCTCCCTCCTTCACAAAGTATCCATTGAGCGTCAATTGCTTTCTTCTTCTCTCTCAATTCTTTCTTCGATAGTTGATAACCCAAACCATGAGTGTGAGCCTGAGTGGCAATCTTTGGAAATTCCGACAGACCTTAAAGGTTATTTCCTAGTCCCATGCTTGGGAAAAAACCCATCTTTTTCACGATACCAGCGACCAACAGACTCGCGCACTGATCAAAATACAGCGGCAGGAACTCTCTCAGCTTCTCTTCCTCCAACATGTTAATAAACTCGAACCCCCTAGACTTGTCCCCTCTTCTTGGAATTGTACCTCTAGAACCGGTGCGCTTGATGAAGCTTCAGATGGACGGACCCAACTCTCCTCGAGAATATTACAGACCTTGCTCTTCTAGACACACTTGACTTTCTAATGAAGTGTAGATGGTATGGCACCCAGACTGTCTAGCCACGGCCTTCCTAGCAGCAAATTGAAAGAAGCAGGGATGTTGATGACCTGAAATTCGGCTTCCTTTTCCATAGATTCGACAATGAGATGAAGCAGAATTATCCCCATGACCGTCCTCTGAGTGTTGTCATATGCTCTCACCTTCTGCTCAGATGGTATAAATGTTGATTCATCCAAACCCATGCGCTTAGCTGTTCGGAATGGGCACACGTTTAGAGCAGATCTATTGTCAACAAGACAAGCAGGCACCGTGTTTGCCAGGCATTCAATAGTGACATATAGCAGTTTATTGTGAATAGGTCCTCCCGGAGGTAGGTCGTTATATGAGAAGATAATAGCCAGAGCCAGAATCCTACTGATCATTCCCACGAGATCTTTTCATGCTGTGTCGATAGAAACATCAGATTGGTTCAAGGCATCCAGAACTACATGCCAGTGATGTTTGGAAGCAATCAATAATCCCCAGATGGTAATGTTGGCCTGAGTCTTTCTCATTTGCTTTAGAACCCTATCTTCTTCTGCTTCTTCATTTATTTTCCCTTTTCCCTTATCTAATTCTCTACCTGGGAGGTCTTCCTCTAACTTGTGCGACTTGAAATGTCTTCCTGATCAAGTTAAATGACCAACTTCTCCTCTTGCCCACAGATTGTCGATTTTCAGAGTAGATCGTCTTCTACCTGATCCACATCTTGATTATTAGCTTGTACCCACCAATCTGACTGCTCTATTGTTTCCTCTTTCCATGCCCCAGATTGATTCCCAATCATACAGATCCCCAGATCTCCCGACAATTGATAATACTTCCTCGGTTCCCTAATCTTCGTGATCAGCTTGGATGGATCAAACGTCACTCCTTCTACCCCTAAGAAGTAGAGATCCTATGGTGGTACGGCATGATGATTTGGTAACAGGATCTTGGTAACATTGGGAGCCCTGATAGGCGGTTCAGATATCACCTTGTTATTAATGAGGTCCTGAATTTTGTGTCTTAGCCTTGTGCACCGATCGGTAGAATGACCATTCTGTTGGTGAAACTTATAATAGAGATCCTCTCGAAAACTTGGAGGGAGTGGGCTTGGTAAAGGTCTAGGCTCCAACGGACAAAGATGCCCCTTCGTTGTTAGCCTATCAAGGGCGGTTGACAGTGATACCCCTAAATCTGAAAACTTACTCAGCTGTTTGTCCCCTCCTCTTCTTGGTGTTATATCAAATTTCCTCTCTGGTCCACTCAGTGCATTGACATCGGTGGGGCCAGAGTGACCTCCCGAATGTCCTCCATTTGACCTGACACGAAGATTTTTCTGTGTGCGCTTGTGT
The DNA here is from genome assembly GCA_033977485.1 of Hydrangea macrophylla. Taxonomy (NCBI): domain Eukaryota; kingdom Viridiplantae; phylum Streptophyta; class Magnoliopsida; order Cornales; family Hydrangeaceae; genus Hydrangea; species Hydrangea macrophylla. Next base: position 56,466,536 of record CM066991.1, on the reverse strand, counting down.
GCTATACCCAAGTGTAGGTAATCGTGCAAGTAGTAAACTGAATTAAGTCTAGGTCGATCCCACAGGGAAGGTGTTAAACTAATTACTAAGATTATTCTCAAACAATAAAATAAAATTCAATATTTTTAAAGGAAAGCAAACTATATTAACACTACTAAAAGTAAAGCAATTAAACTAGATTACCAACTACTAACTAATTTACTAAAGCTGTAATTTAAAATGTTTTTCTTAATTAAAAAGGAATGTTGGGATTGCACGAATCCACCGCAACCTAGCCATCTACCATGCAATTACATTGAAGCTCAATGGAGCACACTCTCTACAGCATTCCGTATTTCTCTTGAGATAAAGATTCTATAATCCTTTCATGACCGGGACTATATTATCACATTTACGTTTGAAATACAAAAAGGCGGTTTAAAACAATAGTTTAGACTCTCACCTACAATGGTATTAGCATTGAGGGTGATTTGCAAAATATATTGAAGGAAAATGCCTTAAGGCTTCAAGTTCATAGACTATTTTGATAGACTGAGCGTTTTGGGACAATCTGATAACAATCCAGTAAAACAGAAAGTCTAGGAATACTGTATAGAATGTTCTCAAGAATCAGAATGTTCGATCGATCGACGCGCTTTCAATCGATCGAACTTCTTCATCCCTCGATCGATCGAACTGACTTGACCACTTCGATCGATCGAACACATAAATTAATCTGCTGCATGGCAGAGGCCTGAGATCACGGTTTCATCATGATCTCCCAACCCGGGGACTACTCAGACATCGTCTGGAGTGTCACAAATTTATTCTTAACGTAAAACTTCATTAAGGTTGCGTTTGGTTGAGATTTAAGCATTAAAACTATGTAGAACAATGGTGTATACTTATCTAGCATTCAAAACTACTCGTCTAACTGATTATAGTACTACTGACTAAGTGCAGAATGTAAATGAACAATAAATAAGGAACCTGGAAATATAACTTTGATTAAACTAGCAAAGAACCAATCCAACAATCAATACCCAAGCTTGTAAACCTACAAAACAATGTAACTCTCTCTATTTCTCTTTAAAAACTGATAAAATGTAAAGGGGGCGTCCTTGTGGACGTACACAATACGAGTTTTTATAGAAAAACCTAATGCCTAGGGTTCAAACATCCCTCCTGCTGCGTTCGCGTATAAACTGATAAAAGGCATGTTCGATCGATCGAACCAATCTCGATCGATTGAACTTTGGGGATTTCGATTGCTTGAACTTCTCTCGATCGATTGACACTTCGATCGATCGAACGGTCATCAATCGATCGAACTCCATATTTCAACTTTTGATTGTCTTCATTAAAATTCAGCATTTCCTTTTATCGTCATCTTTCAATTCTTCACACTGCAACTGCAGTCAGCACAAATTACAGCTAAAACACACAACTTATCATAGTTTAATCAATATGTGTATAAACTAGCATTGTAATTCAAATTGCAGATAAATGGAGGAATTGTAAACTAAATCCATACTTTTTTTCTTTTAGCGCGGTTGTATTTTACAAATACTCCCGCTTGTCACAACCCCTAACTAGCGAGTTGCTAGTCCCTAGCAATAGAGCAAAAATAAAAACAAGCTACACTATAACTATAATGACTAATAAAATAAATAAAACTAAGGTAAACTAGACTAAAACAAGAAAGAAACTACCTAACTCACTTTTGCAGGAATCGCGGTTGCATTTAGCTAATGCAACAAGCCGTTAAACCCCTAGGTTTCCCCTAGTGGACGAGTGTTGTCTCGTGAGGGTTTGCAGTGAATATACCCACAAAATTCTCTGATTAAGCTCAAAAAGATATAGAATAACTTTTAATCAATCTCTATTATTCAACTGTTAATTTAGCTCCACAAATCATATCATCCTCATTCAAACCATGAAAGAATGCACATGTTCCGCATGTCACCAAGATAAAAATAACATAAGCATCACATCTATGTATCCGTGTGTGTGTGAAATTAACAGCTATGCATTGAACTTTATTTAGAGCTGTTTAAACTATCATACTCTCAGAACTTGTAGTTTCAACTCAATTCTCACGTAGTTATTTCACTCAGAAATGATCATCTCATAGAAACTTGGTGAATGATAATCGAACATGGTATGAAAGCTTTGATAGGAGTGATTTTTCGGATACTAATGCTTTCATACTTGACTCTATAAAAGATGAACATTTTAGAGTGTATAGTCTCATGAAAGGAATACTACTTACCAGAGGAGCGAAATACCGTGGATAACTCAAATTACACTTTCATGTTTAAACTAAGTTGTTGAAAATCATTAAGACTTTGACTTGACGGTTTTTATTTAGTAGGGTAGAAACGAAAGGGTAAGAACTTGCACATCTTCAACAGGAGGCTATATTTAGTAATTTTTTCACGTTATTCCAACCATCCTCCTCATACATATCATCCTTCATTTTATTTTATTTTATTTTTTTTTAACTTCTTTTCCTTTCCTTTTTTTTTTTTACCTGGAAATATGCAGTCACTCTCACCACTATTCCCTCCTTATACTGCAATAATTCAATCACATTGGGTGTGCAATGGGGTATATTTAGGTCAAGGTATAAAGTCAGGAATTTAGAATTTCATAATAGATTCGGCATGATTTATTAGGCGAGGAGTTAAGAACAACACATATTCAGAGATGTCAATATAGGTAAATGGAGAAGGTAAAGAATAAATACGATGGCTTAAATCATTTTCTCAACTTCTTAATTTTAACACTTAAATGTTTATTGAGTTTAATTGGTAAATCCTGAACGTTCTCCTCTAATAAGCAGCAAAAATGAAGAAATAGAGACTAGTCAACGAATTTAATCAGTATTTTCGATGAAAACAATTCGAGTTTTAATGTGATAATTCCCTCAGAATTGAAGATTGGATTCAAAAACTCACTAAGGGTGACTAGTTGTCACTACTTCATTCTTTAAAGTACAATAGTCGTATTAACTCTTATTTAAAGTTTTCTGCATAGCTATTAATACGTGCAAATAAGTTGGATACAAGAATGGTCAACATATGCATTCATCCTAGAGAACTTAGAAAAACGCATGAACTTAATTCATAAAAAGATGAGAATACAATGGTTGTGTCATTGCTTGACAACAGCTAAATAGAAGTGAAAATTCAAAAATTATTCTACCCATTTAATTCAAAGACTTGGTTAATAGTTTGAAAATTTGAAATTGTTTGAAAATTTTGAAATTTTGTATTTTAAATTTGTTTTGAAATCGAAATTTTAATAATAATGGAGATTGTATGATGTTTGCCAATAGATAGAGTAATCCAGATTGCTACGTAAAAAATATGCATAGGTGATTATCTATCTATATCCCACCCCCAACTGAAAATCGCAATGACCTCAGCAAGTGATTTTCAAAATAGATAGAGAGATAGCACTTGAAATATCATCATAAGCATCGTAACAGTAACAACCTGTACAGAAAGCATACATACTCCCAGCAGCCAAGATCAAATAGATAGGAAATATATTGCATCAGACCAAACATAAAATAGAATACAGCACTGACAATATAGGAAAGTGAATGAACAGACCAGCGATAATAATATTTCTCTATATGCCATACAAACAAAAATCCAAACTATCCAAACCAACCAACAACATAAACGATAACCCAACAGTGTCCAAAAATGCCCAACAAACAACCCAGAATATACCAAACCAACCAAAACTACATAACGAAACCAACAGATCCCCCCATCATTGGGAACATCAGATAAAATGTCGATCAATAGATCCAGAACATCCAGAACACCACCCTCGACAACCGTAGTAGCGGTAGCCGGATCACTCGCAATAGTGGTAGCTGGGGTAGAAACTGATGTGTCGGCCACGACAGGAGGAGGTGGAAGTGGTATCTCAGAATTAGGTGGTCCCGCTGATGATGATGGTGCAGTAGGTGGTACAGCAGATGTAGAAGGAGCAGAAAGATCAACCGGGGGATTGGAGGATGAAGGACCAGTAGGGGCATCGGAAGATGGGGCAGTGGTGGGTGGTGGAGGTGCAGATGGAGGGGAAGATGGGGGTATGATTGGATCGAACCCTAGCTGAACTAATAGGGTCGTCAGTATGGTGGATATGTGATCTATCTTGCCCTCGAGTCTAATCCGGGCCTCTCTCTCCTCTAATAGAAACTCGGGAATAGTAGGGAGAGGCGCAGAAGAAGACTCTCCCTGGGCGGGAGCCTGAGACCGCTGTCTCAACTCAAAACGGGCAGCCTCCCCCACTGGGTCACCCTCCTCATCAGAATCTTGCTCCTCAGCCTCTGTGGGCGTCCCAGAACCAGCTCCCTCAGTATCTGTCCCGCCTCCACGTCTCCTCTTCTCTCCCACCTTCGCCTTGCCTTTTCCTTTTCGCTTCCTCTTATGTGCATCGGACCGGTAGGAAGCTGTCTCTCTAAACCGACTGCGGGACTAGACAGTCGCGTCCCCCGCCAAAGGAATGATGCATGCATGCTCGATCACCCTATGAATAGCCCAAGCACCCTTCAGGTGCTTTTTAGCCTGAATGTAACGTGTAGGGTGTCGCATGAAGTCGATGTAAAGGCGGGGCAAACAGACTGGCTGTCGTGTCCCTATCGCATATAAAACCCGGGCATACCATGGTGCAACCTTCTCCCTATATGATGTCACTAATAAGCAATTGCTCAGGGTGAGGTGGAGCATATGGTAATTATCTGTGAGGTGGAGGTCGGGAATGAGGGCCTTGCCATCCCCCGGTGATCTCTTGGATAATGATGGTCGGTGATAGCTGAGGTGTGTCAGGACGATGGGGACATACACAATCAGGTACCTCCGGTACCCCAAGAGCAGCAGCAACGGTGGCCGGGCTAAAAATAATCTCCCGGCCACGAAAAAATGAACGAAGGGTGAACGGAGCACCCGGTTCTCGGATCATCGTCGCACACGCCTCCCGTATCCAGGATAGATTCATAAGCTTAGGCTGGGAGAATAGTGTGTACCACTGGGGCATGGCACGTATCCATACAAGGTACCACGGAGTAGCCAGCCAGGCAATCTCAAGGGGACGCTCGATCATGACCTTCCGCGACTGGAAGTAATGGGTGAACCAAACACGGTCTTCCTCGTTTCTAAACCCGTGATCTGGAACTGGGTCAGGTATAGCGAGGTCGAACGGCTTAGATTTATGGTAGCCAGTGATCGGATTCATGATAAAACCCTAAAAAGGAAGAAGAAACGAGAGAACATATTAGTACAGGGCAAACAATAAAAAGAAAGAAACTGCCACACTTCGATCGATCGAAGCCTGTTCGATCGATCGAGAGTATCTTTGGTTCGATCGCTCGAGAATGTTCGATCGATTGAACAGTAACTGGGTTCAATCGATCGAAACCAGTTCGATCGATCGAGAACAGCGAAGTGGCAGTTGCAACGATTAAGAATAGGGATGGCCCGAAAACAACAAATTCATGAATAACACTACGAAAAGGAGTTAAAGAATCAATGGGGGGCACCCCCATATGAATTTGAAAGGAAAAGAAATATGAGGGGTGACTCGGCGGCTCACCTCAAGAGACGCGCTGGGTGTAGGGTGCCGGTGGTGCCACTGACGATCTGGGGGATCCGGAGCTCCTTAATGGATGTAGTTTGAAGTGGGGGAAGCCAAAATCGTGGGAGTTGCTCTCTGTGTTCGATCACTTGAGTAAAGGAGAGAGAAGGAGTGACTGATTGAAACTTTGGAACGACGCCTTGTTTAAAAATAGAGTTCGATCAATCGATCGAGAAGGTTCGATCGATCGAACTGTCGATCGATTGAGTCCTTCTCAAGCGCTCGAGGTCATGACACTCTCGATCGATCAAGATATGTTAGATCGATCGAACAAAAAAAATCCACAATATCCTGAATTGAAAAATTACACACCCTTAACTAACCAAGATTGATCTGGACATACAGAATAGGGATAAAACAGTGCATTGCCAGAACATGTAGGCCAAAAACGTCAACCTCATAGTGGATAATTGCAAATTCATATATATAAATAAATTCTTAAAATAGCATCCCTGTGCAATCTTATTGCCCCCACAAATGGTATGTAAAACCTTATTGAAAAAGAAAACTAAAATAAAAACTGAAATTAATAATACTTTGTTCAAGAATACACTCCAATTTATTAAAGCAGATATGAAATGACATAAAACAATTGGAGTGAAACACTATTCTTCAAGCAAAAAGATATCTTCATCCACAGCTTCTTTCGCCGCCAGAACTTCGAATGTAGAGTCTAAACTCGATGATTCCCTTTCCCAGAATAGTCAGAACGCAACAAGGACATCATCAAGCAAGTTTGAACTCTGTGAGGAATTGATATCACAGGCAAGAGGTGATCCGCATGGAGACAAGGATAAAGGAGTATGATTGCGCAACGGACTTTCCTCTTGCGGCGGAGTATTCGGGGACTGTACCCATGAAAGAGTTGATGTGGAAGGTATAGCGGTGGGAATGGTAGATTCATAGTGATATTCCTGACAAAGGGAAACCAAAACAAAAACGGAGAAAATAAGTTAACAAGAGCAACATAAAAACAAAAAGGAAGAGATAAATAAAGCAAAACGAAAAGAAAATGAAAGGAATGTGACCCAAAATTAACCTCACTATTGGCCAGATATCCCCAGATGCACTAGCTGGTAGAGGGCATTGAAGCCTGAATAGCAAGTAACTGACATACTCATAGATGTAGGGAACCACATGGATGACCATGAAGTCGTCAACATAGGTGAAAACAGCATTGTGGCGTTCGGGCAGGACATCTTGTAGGTCATCTTCTTCCCATGGCTCCCACATTTAGTCATTTTCCCATTGTTCCAATAGTGCGTCATCCACTTCTCTAATAGCATACCCTTCATGTTCTCCTTCCTCTCCAGAAAGGTCCATATGCTCAAATGGGTTGATTTGGAGGAGAGCAGGATCATAAGGGATGTACCCATAGGTCAGGTCCACTACATCATCTGCCCCTGGTCCTTGATAAGGAGATAAGCAGAATGCTATCTCGTCAGCAATCCACAGTGGGTTCTGATATTCGGAATCAGCCCATGACCCTATAGAATGAACATCATCATCCCGCATCTTGATATCCTGCAAGGGAAAGACAGCACGGAATAGCAGATTAAGAATCGAAGTCACAATCAAAAAGACAAACAAAAGATAAAACAAAACGAAATGCAGGAAAGGACAAAGTACAACAACATTGGGAGAACGCACTCAGGCGTTTTAGTTTGAAGTATAGTCAGGCGCATCCAGTTAGATGTGCTCGACCTCGGGTTGGAAATCCTCTAAGAACGGTTTCAACCTTTGGCCATTGACCTTGAAACTTCCGTCGTTCTTAGGGTTAAATAGCTCAACTGCCCCGTGTGGAAAGACAGATTTGACTGTGAAAGGTCATGTCCACCGAGATCAGAGTTTGCCTGGGAAGAGATGAAGGCGTGAATCATATAATAAAACTTTCTGCCCCGGCTCGAAAGATTTACGAATGATCGTTCGATCGTGGCGCGCCTTCAACCGTTCCTTGTGGAGTTTGGCATTGTCGCAAGCATCTCGACCGATTTCTTCCAGTTCAGCCAACTGGAGTTTCCGGAGATGTCCTCCCTCCTTAATGTCAAAATTTAATGAGTGTGTTGCCCAATAAGCTTTATGTTCTATTTCGGCAAGAAGGTGACACGCCTTACCATACACCAGCCTATAAGGAGACATTCCCAGATTTGTCTTAAAGGTTGTGCGGTATGCCCATAAAGCATCAGTCAGTTTGTAAGCCCAATCTTATCTATTGAAACTAACCGTTTTTTCAAGTATATGTTTGATTTCACAGTTAGCTAACTCTGCCTTCCCGTTTGTTTGTGGGTGGTACGCTAGAGCGATTTTATGGTGTACCCCATATTTCTTGAGTAGTGCTTCCAAAGGCCTGTTGCAGAAATGCTTGCCTTGGTCACTTAATAATGCTTTTGGGGTTCCGAAACTCGATAAAATGTTTTCCTTAAGAAAATACATGACTGTTTTGTGGTCATTGCGTCTCGTTGGTATTGCTTCCACCCATTTTGATACGTACTCCACAGCTAGGAGTATGTATTCGCAGTTATTTGAGTTAGGGAACGGGCCCATAAAGTCTATGCCCCAACAATCGAATATTTCAATTGTGATAATAGGGGTTAAGGGCATAGAATTTCTTTTTGAAATAGTACCTAGCTTTTGACAGCATTGGCACGATTTGTAGAAAGAATAAGCGTCCTTAAATATGGTGGGCCAATAAAATCCGCTATGTAGGACTTTTTGTGCAGTCTTTTGGGAAGAAAAATCGCCACCACACACTTCAGAGTGGCATGAGGCTAGAATTATGGTTATATCCTCATTAGGGACGCAACGCCTGATGACCTGATCAGCATAATACTTTAATAAATAAGGGTCATCGAAAAAGAAATGGCGTGCAAACGAGAGGAACCGCTTCCTATCTTGATTTGACCAGTGTCTAGGAGTTTCTCCTGCGGCCAGGTAGTTTACTATGTCTGCATACCAGGGTAAACCCAAGACTGCCATAATTTGCTCGTCTGGGAATTCATCTTTGAATGGCATGGGCTCAGTATTATCCGTGAATGTTAACCTAGATAGGTGGTCAGCAACCACATTCTCTACTCCCTTTTTATCCTTGATAGTGATATCAAATTCTTGGAGTAGGAGTATCCAACGGATAAGCCTCTGTTTCGCATCTTTCTTAGATAACAGGTACTTGAGGGCCAAGTGGTCTGTAAAACAGACTATTGGGGACCCTATCAGATAAGACCTGAATTTGTCCAGAGCGAAGACTATTGCCAGTAGCTCTTTTTCAGTAGTTGTATAGTTCATTTGAGCTTCGTTGAGTGTTCGGCTGGCAAAGTATATAACATAAGGCTTGTCGTCCTTCTGCTATCCTAGGACTGCGCCAATGGCGTAGTCACTAGCATCGCACATTAACTCAAAAGGCAAACCGCAGTCGGGTGCCTGTATTATCGGTGCGGAGGTAAGGTGTTCCTTTCGTGCGTCAAAAGATATTTGACAGTTATCTGACCACACAAAAGGTGAATCTTTGACTAGGAGTTGGCACAGTGGTCTAGAGATCGTACTAAAGTTTTGGATAAAGCGTCGATAAAATCCCGCATGTCCCAGAAAAGAACGGTTGTCTCAGACTGTTCGAGGGACAGGTAAGTTGGAGATAATATCAATTTTTGCTTTATCGACTTGGATACCTTTGTCAGAGATAATGTGGCCGAGGACAATTCCTTTGGTCACCATGAAGTGGCATTTTTCCCAGTTTAGTACTAGGTGTTTGTCCTCGCATCTCGCTAACACTTTCTCAAGGTTTTCTAGGCAGTTATCGAAACTATGGCCGAACACTGAGAAATAGTCCATAAAGACCTCGAGTGTCTGTTCAACTATATCACTGAAAATACTTAACATGCACTGCTGAAAGGTAGCAGGTGCATTGCATAGGCCAAAAGGCATACGGCGGTAAGCGAACGTACCGAACGGACATGTGAATGTTGTTTTCTCCTGATCATCAGGAGCAATTTCAATTTGGTTGTACCCACTGTATCCGTCCAAGAAACGATAATACTTATGACCCGCCACTCGTTCATGAACGGCAATGGAAAGTGGTCTTTTTGGGTCACAGTATTTAACTTGCGATAATCAATACACATCCGACATCCAGTGGGGACGCGTGTTGGTACTAGTTCACCGTCTTTGTTTGGGATAACCGTTATACCAGCCTTTTTGGGCACCACCTGGGTAGGGCTAACCCAAGGGCTGTCAGAGATAGGGTATATTATCCCAATGTCTAGAAGTTTTAAGACTTCTTTTTTAACTACTTCTTGCATATTTGGATTTAAATGCCTCTGCATTTGTCGCAAAGGTTTAGCGTCGTCCTCTAGATAAATCTTATGGGTGCAAATAGATGGGCTTATGCCTTTTAGGTCGGCAATAGTCCATCCCAATGCTCCCTTGTGCAGTTTGAGCATTTGAATCAACTCATCCTCTTGTTCTGGATTTAACGTAGATGAGATTATAACAGGATAAGTCTTCTCAGTTCCCAAAAAAGCGTATTTGAGCTCTTTTGGAAGCTCCTTTAATTCCAAATCAGGAAACTGAAATTTTGAAGGCATAGTTAACTTGGTTTTTGGAGGTAAGGGTTCATATGTTATGACCCACATTCATTCATCTCTATCTTCCTCCTTTGTTTCCATCACAAGGCAGACATGATTTAGGGCAGCGTCCAATGGGGTAGAATCATTAGGTTGATATGTAGTGTCGAATTGTGACACAATTACCTCCAAGGGATCTTTGTACTATACAAGATCAGCCTCATCTTCGATGACCGTTTCGATGCAGTTAACTTCTTCGTCATCCTCGTATTCTTCAGGTCGGGGATTTGAGAATATCTTGACATTTAAAGTCATGTTCCCGAATACGATGGTCATGATATCACTTCTTATTTTGATTGTGGCATCTATGGTGTTGAGGAATGGATGTCGAAAAATTACCGGGATTTGTGCACATGGGTTAGACACAGGTTCTGTGTCTAGAATCACAAAATCTACCGAGAAGACAAAAGTGTCTATTTGCACCAGAACATCCTCCAGTATTCCTCTAGGATATTTGACTGACCTGTCTGCCAATTGCAATGCAACTCGAGTGGGTTTGAGTTCACCCAACCTTAATTATTTATATACTGAGTATGGCAGCAGGTTTACACTAGCTCCTAACAAGGAGTGCGTTGTCTATCCGTTGATTCCCAATTCTGCATAAGACAGTTGGTGTGCCAGGGTCTTTAAGCTTTGGAGGCAACTCATTTTGAATGATTGCGCTCGCTTGGCAAGCGACATAAGCGTGTTTCTTTACGCTTTGCCTCCTCTTGACCGTGCATAGTCCTTTAGATACTTAGCGTAGGCTGGCACTTGTTTGATGGCATCAAGGAGTGGGAGATTGATTTTGACTTGTTTGAATAACTCCAAGAACTCCTGATTTCGCCTCGTTTTGGGGTTTCTTGAACCTTTGAGGGTAAGGCACAGGGAAAGGGCATTTGGGTAATTCGTCAATGACAGGCTCCTTTCCAGGCCTTCTCTCCACTTCCTCCACTTCTTTAGAAGCATCCTTGTTTGGTTCTAATGGTTTGTCTGTAGTGGACGATTCTTCTGCTTGAGTAGATGGTTTTCTCCTAATTACCACTTCCTACTCTTCATACTCCTCGGGAGTTGAATGAGGCATGTTTTGCCCTATGACTTTGCCGCTTCTTAATGTAGTCACGGCTTTTGCCTGTTCATGATTAGGAGGGCCATTGTTGTAACCCTTAGGGTTTGGAAGTGGTTGAGCGGGAAATGTGCCACTCGAACCCTCTTGTCGTGCATCCATCCTCTCTAATGTCGCGGACATTTTGCTCATCATTTGAATTAACTGTTGCGTTAAATTCGCGTTAGAGAGTGGATCTTCCTCTTGCACCTTTTTGTGAGGTGGCACATAGACATTCTCCTGTTGATTAAGTGAGGGTTGAGCGTTGTTGTAGTTGTTTGTTCTATTCTGATTGAATGGCTGGGACTACCTGTTGTATTGCCCTTGATATTGATTATTGGTATTGTAGGGCTGTTGTTGTTGAAATTGGTTTTGGGTCCCAGCATTGTTTTTTCAGTCGAACCCCGGGTGATTCCATCTATTGTTATTATTTTGTGAATTATAGTTGTTGTAGGAATTCCCCGCCCCCTATACCCTTGCATGGCGTTCATTTTCATGGGGGGTTGTTCTTGAAAATATGGCACATTGGGACAGTATTGAGTAGTGTGTCCCAGCATGTTGCATGTGCCGCACGGTTCTTCAGGCAAAAACTGCCTAGAACTCTCTCCTTTCATCCCCAATTCCTCCACTTTCTTTGCTAGTTCTTCATACTTGTTCATTAGATGATCCTCACTTTTTAGTTGATATAAACTTTTCTCTTCTACACAGGAGATCTGTGAGCGTGGGACATCATCTGAATTTGACCATTCATGGGCGTGTTCGGCTAGCCACTCAAAATGAGCTTCAACTTCCTACGTGTTTTTGCGAAGAAATGGCCCTGAACTCATGGTCTCGACCAACTTTTTAGTTTCCCCATTCAACCCTTCATAGAAATAGCTTATGGTTTGCCATTTCTCGTACCCATGATGTAGGCATGAGAGTAGCAAATCCTTGAAACGCTCCCAAGTTTGGGTGAAGGTTTCATTGTTCTTTTGTTTGTAAGAGTTTATTTGTCTTTTAAGCTCGGTGGTCATGCGAGGTGAAAAGAATTTCTTTAGGAAAGCAGTGTTCATCGCATGCCATGTGTAGATTGAATTGGGTTTTAAGGTGAGTAACCACGCTTTTGCTTTATCCTTCAAAGTGAAGGGAAACAGCATTAGACGTGTTACATCTACAGGACAATTCTGTGAGAAAGTTTTGCAAACATCCTCAAAGTCCTTGACATGTAGATACGCTTTCTCGCTCTCCATTCCATGAAAGGTAGGAAGGAGTTGAATCATTCCATTGCGAAATTGAAATTCGCCTGCATGAGGTGGAATGAGGATACAAGACGACGTAGGCGCGTGTTCGGGTGTCACGAGATCACACAAAGGATGCAATGAATCGTCAATTGGTATGACCACATTATCACCGTTTTCACTTTGATTATCATCCATTGGATTTATCGGTGTAACTATGAGGTTAATAGAACTAGATGAATTGGATAAATAGAACGGGTTTCCGAAAATTCCTTCGATGGAATTATCGGACATAAAGGGAAAGATCCTACGAAATTTTAATCTAAAGAACAAAAGAAAAAGAAAAACAGAAAAAGATAAGGAAAGATTGAGGTAATCGAAGCGTTAGCTTGTCGCCTTCCCCGGCAACGGCTCCAAAAACTTGACACGAAGATTTTTCTGTGTGCGCTTGTGTGCTATACCCAAGTGTAGGTAATCGTGCAAGTAGTAAACTAGATTAAGTCCAGGTCGATCCCACAGGGAAGGTGTTAAACTAATTACTAAGATTATTCTCAAACAATAAAATAAAATTCAATATTTTTAAAGGAAAGCAAACTATATTAACACTACTAAAAGTAAAGCAATTAAACTAGATTACCAACTACTAACTAATTAACTAAAGCTGTAATTTAAAATATTTTTCTTAATTAAAAAGAAATGTTGGGATTACACGAATCCACCGCAACCTAGCCATCTACCATGCAATTACATTGAAGCTCAATGGAGCACACTCTCTACAGTATTCCGTATTTCTCTTGAGATGAAGATTCTATAATCCTTTCATGACCGGGACTATATTATCATATTTACGTTTGAAATACAAAATGGCGATTTACAACAACAGTTTAGACTCTCACCTACAATGGTATTAGCATTGAGGGTGATTTGCAAAATATATTGAAGGAAAATGCCTTAAGGCTTCAAGTTCATAGACTATTTTGACAGACTGAGCGTTTTGGGACAATCTGATAACAATCCAGTGAAATAGAAAGTCTAGGAATACTGTATAGAATGTTCTCAAGAATCAGAATGTTTGATCGATCGACGCACTTTTGATCGATTGAACTTCTTCATCCCTCGATCGATCGAACTGACTTCGATCGCTCGACAAAAACTCTGGTCCGATCGATCGAACCACTTTGATCGATCGAACATAGAAATTAATTTGCTGCATGGCAGAGGCCTGAAATCACGGTTTCATCATGATCTCCCAACCCGGGGACTACTCAGACATCGTCTGGAGTGTCACAGATTTATTCTTAACGAAAAACTTCATTAAGGTTGCGTTTGGTTGAGATTTAAGCATTAAAACTATGTAGAACAATGGTGTATACTTATCTAGCATTCAAAACTACTCGTCTAACTGATTATAGTACTACTGACTAAGTGCAGAATGTAAATGAACAACATATAAGGAACCTGGAAATATAACTTTGATTAAACTAGCAAAGAAGCAATCCAACAATCAATACCCAAGCTTGTACACCTACAAAACAATGTAACTCTCTCTCTCTTTCTCTTTAAAAACTAATAAAATGTAAAGGGGGCGTCCTTGTTGACGTACACAATACGAATTTTTATAGAAAAACCTAATGCCTAGGGTTCAAACATCCCTCCTGCTGCGTTCGCGTATAAACTGATAAAAGGCATGTTCGATCAATTGAACCAATCTCAATCGATTGAACTTTGGGGACTTCGATCACTTGAACTTCTCTCGATCGATCGACACTTCGATCGATCGAACGGTCTTAAATCGATCGAACTCCATATTTCAACGTTTGATTGTCTTCATTAGAATTCAGCATTTCCTTTTATCGTCATCTTTCAATTCTTCACACAGCAACTGCAGTCTGCACAAATTACAGCTAAAACACACAACTTATCATAGTTTAATCAATATGTGTATAAACTAGCATTGTAATTCAAATTGCAGATAAATGGAGGAATTGTAAACTAAATCCATACTTTTTCTTCTTTTAGCGCGGTTGTATTTTACAAATACCCCCGCTTGTCATGACCCATAATTCGGCCTCCTATATCTGTTTGGCTGTTCTTCTTTCTTAATCACCTCTTCTTGAATCGCATCCTCTATTCTCGTTCCCACATCAAAAACCTCAGCAAAAGTGTTAATTGACTAGAATCTCATTTTCTCTTGGTAGACAGGTTGAAGGTTCTTCATCGACATTCGGATCTGGTCTTTTTTGGACGGCCTCTGTACTATCTTAGCTGCTTTTCCCCTCCACCGACTTAGATACTCAACAAATGATTCCTTGTTTCCCTGCCCTGGTCTCCAAATCCTGGACTGTGACATCCAAGTCTTGGTTGTACTCATACTGTGCCACGAATGCTTTGATCACTTCTTCCCAAACCCGGGTTTTGCTTGGTTCAAGAGTGAGATACAAGGATAAGGCGGCTCTAGTTAAAGTCTGCTGAAATAAGATAGCCATCATGGCAGTGCTCAGCCCACTGGGTTGGAAAGCTCCGATACACATTCTCACATGGCTGCGAGGATTCCCTGTCCCATCAAACTTATTGAAAACTAGCATTTTAAAACCGGCAGGCAGTGTTTCACCGACCCCATCATACAGACCTTCTAGCTCCATCAGGTAAGTATCGACCCCCTGAGCCTTGCGCATCACCCTTTCCAGCTTCTCGATCTTCTCGGTCATAATCCTCTCTTTGTCAGTCTTTTACTTTTCCACCCTTTCCCTCTCTGCTCTAGGAATCTCGACTCTCAGCATCTCTGGGTCATCATACCAGCCTTCTTCCCTGACGGGCGGGTCGTTGATTGGTGGATTTACAACCGGTGGCGGGCGTGCTATTGCTTCTATTATGACCATCATCCGGTTCATATTCTCAGCCTATCGTCTCATCTGTTCCGCTTGTTGTTCTACCAGTGTCCTCAGTTCTGCTACTTCCCTGGTACCCCTTTCGTCTACCATTTTAGTGTTGCTTCCCTTTCTTACTAATTGTGCTAAGGGTCCTCTAAACCAGATGCTGCCCGAATCAGATGCTATTTTTGCCTGCAACCATTTTTTTTAAAAAATATTTAACTTCCTTTTTATTATTATTTTATTTTTATTATTATTGTTATAAATGAACGGTTCAAATGTCATACAGATGCAATGCATGTGTGTGTGTGTGCCTACTCTCTATGCAAAAGAAAAGAAAATCCTAATTCTAACACATAAGCACATAAAATCCTCCTCCATGTCAAGTACGCTAATTTGTCCTTTCTTTGTGATCTTCACTACCCTTTCAAGGACTGGGTATTTAAAATTTTTTAAATTCATTTGGAAAGCATTTTTTGGATGAAATCTTTCGAAAACAATTCCTGGGAATTCTTTTGAAAGCGATGATGACTGAAATTTTGTTTTAAAATTCATTTAAAAAGCGCTTTTCCCAAAAACGATTCCCAAGATTTTTGGGTTTCTTTTTTAGGATGAGAATATACCTCAACGAGGGTTGACTTGTAATTTTAACTCCACAGATTTTGAAAGAGTGATTAAAAACTTTTGGAATGAAGATGGCAAAATCTGTTTACTTTCAAAGACAGGTATAAGATTCTTTGGATAGGAGGATCACATGATCGAATTATCACCATACTCTTAATGAATTTGGATAACATACAAGGTCAATGATGCTTAGCTAAACCAAATATTCAGAAGGGTAATCTTTCAATCAAGACTCGGCATATTCCCCAAATGTCATGGGACATACAAAGGGAATTGCTAAGAAGTGTTTGAAGGGTTACACTTTCTTTATTAGGTAAGCATTGTCATCATCTCAACTAATCCCTTTCGGGCATACAAAACTCCCTACCACATAACCCTGATCAAAGAATTTGATTCCCTAGATTTAAAAAGTTCTATGGAAACTATCGTGCAGAGGCTGAGTTTTGGTCAAATAAGGGACCCTTGACACACCCCCGATAGGATACTTCATATACCAAAGCTTGGTATGAGATCAATGGTGATCACACAGTCCCATGATGACTTGACCGACCGGGTTGCCCCGAGCCTCCAAGGTCATAGTTCCGTGCAATCGACTGGCTGGACATGCAAGTGAAATGCAACAGGCATACAAAAATTAATTAATTTGATTAAAAGGATGCTTTCAAGTCTAATCCTCGAGTGAACCCAAAATCAAAAATTCTGGTCTGCGAAACCAGAGATTCTGTGTTCGATCCCCAACAGAGTCGCCAGATTGTGGATATCATAGTTTAACTACCCACAGCTTTTGTTTAAAACCTTTTTCGAATTCAAATTCAAGAACGATGAGTCGCCACTTAATTTTTTAAAAGGGAAATTAAGAAACCATTTTAAAGCAATCCGATCTTTTGGAAACCAGAGATTAACTAGGTTCGGGGATTATGGAATGAGAGAGGAAGGAGCCTGACAGACTAAAGCACCCTCTCTCATCCTATCTTGCGATAGGCCTCTACTCGACATCCTTTTAATCAAATTAATAATCTAAGCACGCCCTCAACTAATACATATATAAGTATACATTACAAAAGCATGTCTAAAGGGTGTAAGATTGCTAATGACAAAATATCATTCAAAATCACTTAATTTCAAGTAGCAAGCAAGATGATATGCAAAATAAGGAACTAGAGAACTTACCCGAGATCTGGCCACAAATGTTAAACGTACAATGCATGCAAATAAACAAAACCTTAGCAAAGGAGTCTCTAGTTAGATATATGCACATAAGATAAAACTTAATTCTAAGGTGTCATACAAGTAGTCAAAAATTAATAAAATTAATAAATGAATAAACTAGAGAGGAGTTTTGAGAAATCATACCTCGATAGCACTACAAAACAAATGGTTAGTCCACATGCTTTAAGCAAGATATATTTATTGAATTACTAAGTAATAAATCCTGACCTAAGATGAATTCTAATTACAAGTATCAGTCTATATGGATGAATGCATATGAATATATGAATATGAACGAGATAAAGATATGAACTATTCATTGATTTGGATCATTTAGCCTCTGGATTTAAGCTTAACTAATCATTATTATAACATGGTATAAGCCCTAAGTCAAGAAAAGGTCATTTGAACTATTACTTACAAAGTTTGTCATATCTGTCATAAGGCTCTGAAAATTCCAAAGAGCAGACCTGAAATTCAAGAAAATAAAAGGCATGGTTCACACAGTTTGATCTTGATGATTTTGGACACAAAGTACCTCCTTGAGTCTAGTTTTTAATCCAAAAAGGAAATCGACAATTGAACGGTTCGATATCTAGGAATTGGGAAAAGACCAGACGTCTCTCAGAGAGCTACAACTCTCTGTCCAGAGATAATGTTTGATTTTTTAAAAGTACTAAACGAATCAGAAACAGTTTGTTCTTTTTAGGTGATCTTCTTAACACATTAAACTTCTTATAAAAAATTATTTGAAGTTAAAAATGTTTGAATAAAGGTCTAATTCACCCATTTCAAAACTGACCTTCGGTTCTAGAATTCCGGACAGAATATGAATGTTCTATAAAACTTATGATCAAACCAAGTTAACCATTGAATCTCGCTATAACAAAAATTACAGTGGTAAAACTTCGAGTTATTGACACTTTCCCGTTGGTTTCACATAATTCAAACGGTCCGATGTTTAACTAAAAATCCTTGATTAAAAATAGTTTATGAAACACTGCTTTCATTGTCAAGTTTATCTTTGTTTGTTAACCCCAACTACTAAACCAAGAAGTTAGGCTTAAACCAAACCATTTCTCCTACCATTTGATGTTCATTAGAGACTAAGGACATTTATAATTGTGGATTTTAATGAAGTATGAAGAGACTTCATAAAATCCCAAGACAAAGAACCTAAACTATGGAGATAGGCTTAGACTCAAACTACTTATCCTACCATTTGATGGTCATTGGAGACTAAAGACACTAATACTTGTAGATTTTAATGAAGTATGAAGAGACTTCATAAAACCCCAAAGTAATGAAAATTCAAACTATGGATAAAAGCTTGGACTCATTGACCCAATACACTAATATCAACCTTAATCCTCACATAAATCATGAGTTTATGAGAATATTGAGGGATTCTAAGCTCAAGAATACAAATAAGACATTGAAAGTCTCATGAATTCCAAGAAATAAACATAATCAAGAGAAAGGAAACCAAAGTTCAAATATCATTTAAATCAACTTCAAGATTCACTTAAACTTTAAACCTTAAGCTATTTTGTTCCAAACTAATGAAATGAGAGTTGAATCACAATATGTGTGGTGTGTGATGAAATGAGGTGGGATGAGAGCTTTTGAAAGTGTGTTAAAGATCCTAAGAATCTACATATTGTGATTGAACTTTGAATAATGGAACTAAGTAATCTAGAGTTTGCCTCTAATTATCCTCAACTCCTTGGTTGTTCTTAGACTTTTCCAAGATTAATCAAGCTCTTCTTCTAACTCTCTCTATTATTCTCTCAATTTAGAAGGTTTTGGAAGAAGAATCAATGTAGGGATGCTAACATTCTAAATTTCAAGTCTAAAAAAGAATCCTTTGTAATGGGATATTCACCTCTCTTATATAGGCAAATTTTGAGAGGGTATTCTAGTAAATTCATAATAAGAAACCCTAATTCGGATGTCCTTTTAAGGGTACAAACGTGCTATATCAAAGCTGGCAGTCACAAAAATGCAGCACTCAATGGAGATGGAAGCGGCACTTACTAACTACCGGTGTTGCACTCAGAGTGTGCCGGCGCGGCACTCGTTGAATGATGTAACGGCACTGAATGAATGCCGTAGAGGACTCCACGGACTGCCATCTTTTTGTGAACCTTCTTTTTCCGCGGCACTTGGTGGAATTCGCGGCATTCTCAGAGTGCCGTTCCAGCACTATGTGAAGTGTCGCAACGGAAATCCAAGACTGCCGTAGATGTTGTCATGTGCCGTTTATTCTACTTTTTTTCTTTTTCTCTCTTTTCTTCTTCGTTTTGAATCAAAAGAGCCTTTTGAAGAGCTTGAATCACCTTTGGAAGTTCTAGATTAGTCATTCCTTATCATCATCGGATCTTAGAGGTAACACTCCCTTAAGTTTAATGGTTCGGTCAAAATCGGGGTGTCTACACCGCCCGGGACCTATGCAAGTAAAGGAAATATGTCATGATGTGCAAAAGGGAACGAGAAGACTCACATTGAGTTGACTCAAGTGTAGTCGTAAAAAGCAAAAAGAAAGAAAACGTGCAATGCAATCATCCAAAATTCCTAGATAAGATGTCTCTAACATATAATCATATAAATGGGGACTATCCTAAAGGAAATGTGTCATTGAAAATAAAGTTGTAAACCTAAAAAAAGTCTAAGAGAAAGGATAGAGATAGAACACGATACATGGGCACTAAGCCACATGTAGACGAGGCAAACCCACAAGTCGAAGTCCGGATCCACGACATTCAATTCTCTGCACTAAGAAAATTTGGACATTGAGTCCAGGACGCAATAACACCATCAGCTCATGCAAACTGGTGAGTAAAATAAACATGTGCTCACAATGTATATATATAAGCATATATCACAACATCACTATTTAAACTTTAAAGCAATAAATCAAGGTGTTAACTTTAACTATTATCAACATAGAAAGACAATAAGCAAACGAATATGAGACCGTGCATGAACAATGTAATATCTCATCTTACTGACTCTTTTCACTTAACAAAAAACAAGATCACATCATCCGACACTTCCTCGTTCGGGTACCTTAATACTCGGGCAACCACACACTATAGTACAACGGGTACCAAGGAATGTCCAGTCAGCCTTGTCCCATGACATTACACTATGATACCACCACGACATACCAGAGATAATCTCGCTCAGTATCCGAAACCCAAGTATCATGGAGTGTCTGTGGAGGCATAACACACTTTAACACTACCACTGGTGCCAGGGTGCCAGGGAGTGTCCAATTTGCCACCGTCATATTCGAAAGGTACCCTAAAACCACATCATCATGACATCTGATGCCCTCATCCATGGCATCACACTATAGTACCACCATGGCATACCAGAGATAATCTCGCTCAGTATCCAAAACTCGTGTACTAGAGAATGTCCATGGAGGCAACCAATACCAACACAATCTCTCATACTCTTTTCACACTTCCTCGCAAAAACATGTATGCCAACTCCACCTCGACCCTACCATGCATGTCGATGTCATGAATGGTAAAATTAATCACTAACCATGAAGTCGAATAATCGTACGTGCATGAATCTCAGTCTTAATCGTTATTATTAATCCAATTCTTAACATAAGCCTTTAAGATAGTGTATCTGCCAAACAGTTCCTTAAAAACTCCCAAAACATTTTTCCAAATAGTTCCTTATACAAAAATAAACAAACTGACCAAAATACCCCCATCGGGTCGCGCAAGCGATCAGGCCATTTTTGTAAAACCTGTAAAAAAAAAATATTCTGCCTAAAAAGGCACATCTCGCGCAAGCAGGTCACGTGCACGAGTTGAAGCAGAAGCTTCATCTTCTTCGTTTGTCTCCTATTTCAATTTTAAAACTGAATTTTGACCCATTTTCAGATTCTATTCCAATCAAGACATGTACTATATGGATTTCTTCAGTTTTCCGCATAGATTAAGAATACGCGTCAGATTAAATTAATACGGATTGTATCTCTCAATTTTAGCAATTAAAGTAAGAGTGACAAAACTTTAAATTCATAATACGTCGCGATATGGATGAATTACTCCGTAGGATTTGAACCGTAGCATATTGGGACTAAGATCTTTCATTTCCAATTCATGGAATTGATTTTGGTTCACTTTTATAAAACTCCATTGTCAAAGCTTCCATGGCAATTACATATATATATATATGTATATACACCTCTATATATACAGAATATACATATATACACGTTGGGAGTGAGTTTGAATTACTCACTGAGGGATTAGACTAAGAATTTAGTGCACCGATAATTCCACCGAAATTCCGTCGTCTAGATTTTCTTCCCGTTCTCTATCTTGATCTTGATATATACTATGTATGTATAGGCATCTGTGTATATGTATATGTCATATAAAATGGTTTTTGTGTGTGCAATGTCTTGAGAGATCAAGAGAATAGAGAGAATTGAGAGGGAATTAGGGAGACAGTGAGTTGAGAGAATGAGAGACTGCGACAGAGATACAAAATATATATATTGCTATATTAGGTAAGCCTCCAAGTAAGTGGGAGGTGATCCCATGTGGTGAGCTCACAAGTTCCCACACACAAAATGCAATAAAAACACAGATTAAAATAATAACTGATATCTTATAGTTGAAAATAAAATTACAGAAAATTATATTGGTGTAGGAAATTAATTCTGGCTTATACAGAAATATAGATATTGTTTTCAAAACCATAGAAAGTATTTTCTATATTTATGGAAATTACGATTTGACCCCAAATAAATATTATAAATAGAAATAAAACAGAAATGCTCATTTATTAATGAGAAAGAAAAAATACAGGGTGTTACAAAAGAATTGAAACACTATCTCTATAGAGAGAAGTTTGATCTGTTTTCTAATCATAAGAGCTTGAAGTATTTGTTCTCTCAGAAGGAGTTGAACATGCGACAATGAAGATGGATGGAGTTACTCAAGGATTACGATTTTTCATTATAATACCATCCAAGTAAAGCAAATGTCGTAGCAAATGCTTTGAGCCACTCACCATTAGTAATCGCTGCATTATTAATTCGAGAATCGAAAGCATTGGAAGTTTTAGCTGAATTCGAGCTTCAGCCAGTGAAACTAATGGAAAGACAACATTTTGGATGTGTTATGGTACAGCTAACTTTGATCAGTTAGATCATAGAAGTGCAACAAACAACGGAAGATTTGAAGCTATGGTTCACCAAGATGTCAGCCAAGGAACTGGAAGTCTGGAGTATTAGTACAGATGGAGGCTTATGATGTAAAGGTAGACTCTGTGTATCTGATGAAGGAAACCTATGGAAAGAAATATTAGATGAAGCTCATAAGTCACGAATGACTATTCATCCAGGAGGTACGAAGATGTACAAGGATCTGAAGAGGAATTTCTGATGGGAAGGAATAAAGCGAGAAGTAGCTGAGTATGTAACCCAATGTCTTACTTGTAAACAAGTAAAGGTGGAACATCAGAAACCACTGGGAATTCTACAGCCATTATCAATTCCCCAGTAGAAATGAGAACATATAACCATGGATTTCGTGGTAGGATTACCGAAGTCATAGCAGAACCACGACGCTATTTGGGTAATCATGGATCAACTTACAAAGACGACATATTTCATCACCTATAGTATGACATATCCAGTAGAACGTTTGAACCGAATGTATCTACAGTACGTAGTACAGTTACACGATGTACTTGTGTCTATCATGTCAGATCAAGATTTGTGCTTTACTATAGAGTTTTGGAAGAGTCTTCAGACAGCAATAGGAACTACATTGAACTTGAGTTCAGCTTTTCATCCGCAAACTGATGGACAGACCAAACGGGTCAATCAAGTGATGGAAGATATGCTACGTGCTTGTGTTATTGATTTTGAGAATTCTTGGGAGACACATTTACCTTTGATCGAGTTCGCCTACAATAATAGCTATCATTCTAGTATAGGAATGGCGTCGTTTGAAGCTTTGTACGGAAGACCTTACCGATCACTGCTATGTTGGGCTGAAGTTGGAGATACTCAACTTCTTAAACGAGAGATAATACAAGAAACAAGCAAGAAGATTCAGAATGTACGTGAAAAGATGAAGACAGCTCAAACCCAACACAAGAGTTATGCTGACAAGTGACTTAAAGATTTGAAATTTGCCATTGGAGATCATGTGTTGCTTAAAGTTTTACCTATTCGAGGCATCGTCCGATTCGGTCAAAAGAGAGGCAAGCTATCACCGCAATTCATTAGGCCATTCGAGATTCTAGAATGCGTTGGGAAGGTTGCATTGCCACCAAAGATGTTAGGAGTGCATAACGTTTTCCACATTAGTATGTTGAGGAAGTGTGCTCACAACCCAGCGCACTAGATCAACTTCGAAGATATCGAGGTCAATGATAGCGTTACGTTCAATGAAGGACCAGTTTGCACCTGGATCAAGGGATCAAGAAGCTCAGGAATAAGGGAATTTCGTTAGTCAAGATCCAGTGGAAGCATCATGATGAAGGAGAAGCTTCGTGGGAGCTAGACTCAGAGATGCGTGAGAAGTTTTCATTTTTGTTTTAACTCTGTATGCCTCTAATTTCGAGGAAGAAATCTTTTATTGAGTGGTGGATGATGTAATTCCCTGTATTTTAAATAAATATTTGTACATAGAGATTATGTATACTTCCCTTGTCCATACTTGTAATTTTACCTTCGATCGATCAAAGTCTATTCAAGCGATCGAACATTTTTAAAGTTCAAGTGATCGAACCTTTTACTATCGATCGAAACCTTACCGACATAAATTTATGATGTGGTCCCTACTTCAATCAATCAAACCTTTTTCAATCGATTAAACCTCACCGATTTGCTCTTGCGTGATCAAACTATGTTCGATCGACGAATGTTTAATCATCATAATTCCAGTTTCTACGCAAACAATGCCACCTGCACCCCTCCCCCTCTATATATATGTTTGTGCTCGTGTGTTTGTGAGGGTTGGCTGAACTAAGAGAGTTGAGAGAGTTGAGATTGTGTTTACATATATATACACACATCCATATGTATTATATATATATTCAATTAAAGAGAAAGAGAACAAGGAGAAGAAGAGGAAGGAGAAGAAGAAGAGAAAGATGAGGAGAGACAAAGATGAACAGAGGAGCAGAAAGAGGAAGGGAGAAATTGTTGGAGAAGCTTTGAAGCTTTTAAAGTTTCCAAATGTGCCCTTAGTAATGTTCGGTGAGTTCCAAACTCACTCAGTAGCTTAATTATGATGTTTTATGTATTCTGTATGTTTAAAAAGGATCCAAACACCCCCTAACAAATTCTAGAAGTTCACTCCCAGAATCTGGAGAAGACGAAGTTTGAGTGATCGAACTGAGTTAATCAATCAAACAACCCTGATTCTCAATCAATCGAATTGACTTCAATCAATCAAGACCACCTTGGCTTCAATCGACTGAGAGTATCTCGAGCGATCGAACTTCTCTTTCTTTAAGCGATTGAGATGACTTCAATTGATTTAACCCTAGCAGAACAAGGATGTTTCCTTTTAGTTTATATTCATAATGCTTAGCTATTTAATTGATGTTCCATGTTCCTATTATGCGATATTATGGATTACGGAGGTAATGGGATATGATAATGAGATTGAGAAAATTATGGTGAGTAACGTAGTCGAATTCAAAACGTTAGTAACGATAAGATGCGCTGATGAGATAAGGTTATGTTATATGATGAGTAACATTAGATAATTCTGGTATGTGAGCCAGTCGGGTATTGGTGACCGTCAATACAAGTATGTCAGTATCATGAGTTGGTCGTGAACACATCTGTGTGAGATGTGAGCGTTATGTATTGTACTAGCAAGAAGTACTGATGTATATAGATTATAAACAGACGATACTCGCAAGCGTTCTTAAAAGCGGTGGACAATATGAGTTCTTGAAAGCGGTGAACAAGAGTATTGATGTGTCCATAGACTAGTCATTATGAGAATGATGTATGGTGCTCATAAGAGTTCTTGAAAGCGGTGAACAAGAGCACTAGTATGTCGTGATGATATAATCAATTTGGTGTAGTCAGTTGGGATCGGTACAGTCAGTCTTGGAGTTTGAAAGATAATGAGAATCGACTAATAACGTGTTTGAATAAAAGAGGACAAGATATTATTTATCACTGCCATATTTCGTGCATGACTGGTAATTACATTATTTCTATGAGACTGTGTTAGTTAGTTCTCACTCAGCTTTCAGTAAGCTGACGGCCTTTATTGCCTGAACATTCCCCGTCCAGACTACCCTGTTCCTAACAATGCAGGTGATGGAACCTACGGTGATGGCTACTACCCGGAGTTGGATTATGCAGAGAGTGTCCCCACTAATGCCGGTTATATTGGAGAGGAGTATTATGCTGACGACTACCCTTACGCTAGCTAAAGATCCGAAGATAGTTTATCTAGTTTATGTTTAAGCTTTATATTACTGTTGAACTTTGTTAGTTAACGGGTACTTGGGCATATGTGGTCTCTAGACCTGTTGTGATCCTGAGGACCACACTTTGATGTTTGTAATAGTGATACTATTTTAATATTTCAGTTGTTTACTGTTCCTGTTTATCTTGTGGAATAGCACTGTGTGGTGTGGATTTTTAGTGACTTTCACTTGTCATTCCCTATGGACCCAAAAAGGAAATTTTTTTTCTCTATTTTTGCTACTCCGGGGCTTGACATTATTTTTTGGTATCAAGGTTGTGATATTTTCATTCACTAACAATTCCGTACCATCTGGTCCTAGTATTTTAAGATTTCCTGAGATGAGATATGAATTTAAGATAAGTTGTCCACCTGACGGTAGTTATTTTTCCTTTTCAAGTTAGCATTATGGATCCAGAGTTCCATAAGTTTGTGATTGATGCCTATAGAGGACACATGATCCATGGGAATACAGTAAAGCTAGCTGACCCGGAGCTTTATCATGACTGCATACACCAGACAGCTAGTCGGTATTTAGAGGAGGATATGTGGAAGGCTCTCTATGTGACCGGGAAGACCCACCCTACGGAGATGCGTATGGATGCTTACCATTCAGCGAGGATTGGTAGGGATATCTACCAGGAGATTTTATGTTTGATCCAGAATAAGTTGGAGATGGATGCTATAGAGATTCGAGCTATTCTTGGAGGACCTATTGAGGTAGTACTAGCAGTAGCACCACCATCACCGGTACCTGAGGTACCCATTCTAGAGCCACAGGAGCAGCCTGAGGAGCCAGAGTCACCAGAGGCCGAGTCGATAGTAGATATTGACCTAGAGGAGGATCCTGTCGAGGACATCAAGCCTGTCGAGGAAGATGAGGAGCTAGAGGAGGACCCAGAGTTAGGTAATGAGGATGTTATGGTCGAAGGGGATGACATAGTAGGAGATGAGGGTATAAAGGATGTTGCAGTCAAGCCAGAGGAGATTATAGCACCAAAGATACCCGTTGTGTTCGATTTACCGGCTGGGCCAGTACTACATATGGCAGCTATTGCCAATATGGCAGCCGAGTGGGTAGCAGAATTGGTTGCACAGCTAACTGAACTTCCGATAGGATAGGCTGCATTAGCAAAGGCTATGGCCATAGTTGGAGATTTTACTAAGTTGATCGCCGAGCCAGCATTTAGCATTGAGGATATAGATGTTAATGAGATGATCGTTGAGGATTGGGATATAGGAGTAGTGGTTAGAGGACTTGCTGCGCCAGTAGAGGCTGATCTACCTATGGAGATGGACATTACACCTGAGGATAAGGCACCAGCAGGATCAGACACTGATGATTTTTAAGTTAGGATCTGTAATTTTTGTTAGTTTTACCAGGACATGTCCATAAAATTTTTGGGAGCCTAAGAGATAGCTATTTGATCATAGCCTTGTATAGATATTATTAGTAGTAGTAGTATTGTAAATAGCTAATCCTTAGCACTATATTTTGCTTATGTCCCACATGGTACATAGTACGGTTACTATGTACTCCATGGTACATCTTTCGATATATGTATTCGAGCAGTACTTTTGATATTAATTGTACGTTTAAGTTGTGATGTTTTGTTTAGTAGAACTATTAATTCTTGTGCTTCTTGCTCCATCTTGTTTTTTGTTTCTGCGAGAAGACTTTCATCTAATTAGTGGGTCTCTTATAGGCAACACTCGTTATCATTATGGTAGGACCCTTGAGAAATCACCAAGCGCAGATCGGAGCACCTATTCCTGAAGGAATGGACCCATCTGGAGTTTTTGAAGCATTTATGCAAAGGTTGGAACATATAGGGGACACCGACAACCATGCTACCAATCAACGACCTGTTCAACCCCCAGTTGTACCATTTTAGCCAAGGCAAATAGGGGATAAGTTATTAGCAAATTTTCTTGGTTTACATCCCAAGAAGTTCGACGGGTTAACAGAACCATGGAAAGGAAAACAGCAATATCGCCAGCAAGGATCACAACCGCAGGCATTGCTGACAGCACCACCAAGCAATAATGAACGATGTTTTAATTACGGAAAGCCAAGGCACATTGCCAAGTTTTGCACAGCCCCCAGGGTAAACCACCGAATGGATCTCATCTGCCAGAATTATAATAAGCCAGTTCATTTGAGCAAGCATTATCGTTCACCACGTGGAGAGTATTATGGGGCACCAGTACAAGGAATCCAAGGACCCCCAAATCAAGCAAGGATGAATGCTATCATCCCAATAGAAGCATGCTTTAATGCTGATGAGCAACAACATCTGGAAGGTATGCTTGTACTCTTTAATAGTCCAGTTAAAGCTTTATTCGATACTAGAGCTATGTGTTCATTTATTGCTATTAAGATTGTACGTCAGTTGGGTTTAGAACCCCAAACACTTGAGCCAGCACTTAATGTTGTATCACCATTAGGAGTGACTGTTAAGTTGGGTAAAGTGTTCAAAGATTGTCCATTGACCTTGGGAGATAGGAATCTTCCAGCGAACTTAGTACTAATATTGTCGATATCAAAGTTTGACATTATCCTGGGAATGGATTGGTTGACTAAGGGTGTGTTTGATAAAACTGAAAATTAAGTGCTAAAAATTAAGCGCAGAAAATTAAGTGCTGAAAACTTTAAGCTGTTCAATTTACAATATTGCAAATAATGTTTTAAGTGCTAAAAATTAAGTGCTGAATGTAATTAGACTGTTTGATAATACTAATATAAAAACACTGAAATCTCAATAGATTATAATTTTATCCTTGATTGCTCACTATTTATTTAGATAGCATGCAAAAAACAAATAAATATGTTTCTACTGACAATAAATTCAAAATATGCTCAACTTTGATTGTTTAACAACGCATTTGCAATTTGTTCACTCAAATTGATCATAAATTCTTGATCTAATTGACTCCTTCCACCTAAATCTCTTGCTTCATTTGCACTTGCATCATTTTGAAGATCTTCCAGGGGAACATTTTCATCTTGGTACTGTTCGAACAGTGAGTCACCAAGTGCAGTCTTCCTAATATAGTTATGAATCGCTACACAAGCAATGACGATATTTCTTTGGATAGAAAATGGATACGATGCCATCTTCATTAAGATTGAAAAACGAGCTTTTAGAACACCAAATGTTCGTTCAATCACATTTCATAACCTAGCATGTGCATGGTTAAACATTTCTTCCTTTGTCCTTGGACGACCGCTTTGTCTGAAATCCGACAACCAATACCGTACATTACGATAAGGTGCCATAAAGCTGCGAGTGTGGGTGTATGCAGCATCACATAGGTAATATTTGCCTACATCAGTTATAAACAAATTAAAAATGTAACAAATATCACAGCAGCTAAAATCATTAAAAAAAAATAGAAGAAATAAATAAGCATTTTCTTGCCAGGTGAAGGAAATGGAAAGTTGTTTGATGGATCACGCATAGTCTCTGTTAACACTCTAGAGTTATGTGCCACGCCTTCCCATCCAGCCCATATAAATGTGAAAACCATATCAAGATCACAAATACCAAGCACATTTTGGTAGCATTCACCTCTTCCTCTACCTTGATAAGTTACTTGCTTATCGGATGGTATAACAGCACGAATCAAAGTACCATCTAGTGCTCCCACTGCACCCTTTTTATTGATTTAAAAAAAATTAATCAAATTATTATATAAAACATTGGTAAATTTAATAAATTCACCAACAATTTCAATTATTACCTGAAATATAGCTCTGAGACGATGATGCTGGGTAATCTGATTAGGATTATTATTAAACGATGTGGGCACAATTATTTCCTTTAAAAAATATAGCATTGCTTGTAGTACTTCATGGAAATATTTGTGAATTGTTTGGGTTGAATGGTTGAACCGTCGTTTAACTAAGCGATGCCTAGTATTATGACTAATAGTCATGATAAATATCGACATCTTCTCCTCTACGGATATATAACGGCTGTCTTGCAACCACCCTTTAGCTCGAAAATGATTGCACTTGTTCAAGAATACGTCGTTTTTCATCCTTAGTATCTCTTCACAATGTGCCTCGTTCCCTTCAAGCAATTCATCCACATAGGCAGCTCCACGGAAGGAAGAATTGGTATCTGGTCTTCTTCCTTTACGTTTCATCTTCAATCTCTTTATTATTAGAATTACTGTAATTTTCTTTAATGCCTTTTTGCTCAAGGCCATCTTGTTTTCCATTCTAGGCATGCTGGCGATATCATGAATATTCCAAAAATGTAATTAAAAAAAAACAATACAAATATGCAAAGAGACTAAACCAACAATGATATTATTTGTAAACTAACAAATCTTTTAAGAAGACTAAACCAAGAATAACAAAAGTTGCAAAGTTCCGAAAATTAAAACCCAGGATAACTAAAAACCTAAAACTTAAAGAAACCCTAGTTTTTTAGTATTCATTTGTATCCAATTCATTCGAACTTCTTCTGGCTTCTTAGCAAGCATAATCCACTGCTCTCGGTGTGCCTGACTCTCACAGAAAATACTACAAGCAGGAATATATATAGGATCATCCATTTGGAGCTTTTCCATTGTGTCCAAGATTTTGTTGCATTCTTCGAGCGAAGGTCCATCAGATTTTTCTATAGTTTTAAGAAATCTTTCAATTTGTTTATCGACTTCACTAGATTCCTTCTTCTTGCATCGTTTATTTTTTGGTTGAACATCAATTGGTGATGATGGTGGAATAGGAGATTCTGAATCAAGGTCAATGTTTATTTCTGAGGACTCTAGTCCTACTTGTGGCATTGAAGACGATCCAATATCATCTGTAGGCATCCCTTCCTTAGACGGACCCCACCCTGCTCTTCCAGTAGTTGTTATACCGTCAAATAAAAATTTCATCTCCTCTGTATTTTGTAACCCAATGTACTGAAACTGTTTTGCATAAGGATTTCCCAATTATAAAATAAATTTAAAAAAATACACTTATATTATAATTATAAATACAAAATATTGATAATGTGTAAGTCATTGATTTTTTTTTCTCTATTACCTTTATACAGTCATCCAATCTTTCAACATTCCAATTCATGGTATTAGTTTCTGGATTAAATCCGTGACCAGTTGCACTTGTCACCAAATTTGACCATATTGTGTATTTCTTCCTTGAGTAATCCCACAAAATTTTCAGTTGTGTCTTGTTAACTTAAAAAAAAATTTCTCAAGAAATAGCCTTTCGATATTTTGCCAAGACTTCTTCTTTAAACTGCCACCGTTTTTGCCTCTGTTGCTAACTTCTTCAATGCACAAGTCTAGATAAAATTTCACCAATTCTGGATCCTTCTAGTTAGCTCTACTTGCATTTTCGCTAGCCATCCTACACATATAAGGCATTTAAATATATGAATTTATAAAATCATACATTATTGTTTCTCTTTTTTAATCTTCTTTTTATTATTATAAGAGGAAAGGGTGAGAATTGAATATTCGAGATATGCAATTGAGGGGCATAATACCCAACTCGATGCTAAACGAGCTATCACTTTATGATTTGTACCTTAATTGAATTAGAATTTAATTTTTTTAACCTCAGCATGCTACATTAACATGATGGGAAGGAAAACCAAAATCCAAAAGGGACACAAAATACCTTGTAAGACTAGTGCTAAGAATAATGCTATGCTGTCTATAATACAACTTGGTGATTCAAATCACCCAAAACTGTACAAGCTGAAAGGGCACTTAAAATTATTATGGCATCATAGTTTTTCCCACAATCTCTAATCTTGCTAATTATTATGGCACTTAAAATCCAAGTGACGACAATGAAAATCTTAGAAGCAGCTTCCAAATCCATCAAACTTTAATGCATATCAAGAATTGAATTATTTTGAAGAGAGCAGTTTTGCTCACCCCAAAATTGCTCATTCATTGCTCACCCTCCTCTCTCATTGGCTAATATAGTGGGACCCAGTACTTTACACCATAATTAATTCTCATTTAATACTTGCCCCACTGCATTAACCAATGGGAGAGGAGGGTGAGCAAAGGGTGAGCAATTTTGGTGTGAGCAAAAATGTATTATATTTTGAAATTGCTAAATCAAGATCCGAAGATCCATATGTAATCAATCATATATTAAGGTCCAAGTCAAGTACCAAATCACTCAAATCAAAGTCCAACAATTCATACTTGTGAATTAATCCGTATTTATAAAAAAAACAAAAAAAAACAAAAAAAACTTCCATTTTAAAAAAAAATGTTGAATATTAATCCATACCCAAAATAGGGTATCACCCAAAAATTGAAGTCAATCAATTCTCTAAATTTAGAGCACATGATATTACAGTGCAAAACATAATCATTCAATATATATATGTATAATTTATGTATATGTATAAATCTGTAGAGGGAGAAAAAGAAAGGACCTAATTAAAGAGAACCCAACAGGAGAAATTGCATATATATATGTGTGTGTGTGTGTGTGTGTATAATCTATGTATATGTATATATATGTAGAGAGAGAAAGAGGGAAGACCTGATAAAGGAGAACCCAAACGAAGGAGAAGAGGGATGGAAAGAGCCCGTCGTCAGACCACAGCCTTCACAGCTTCACCTCTATCCTCTCTCTTCCCTTGAGTTTCTCAGGGCAGACATCTTCATACGTAATAGACTGTGATAGTCCAAAGCAAAATAAGAAGGCTAATTATGTAATTAATTGGTGAAATATAAGGGTTTATTTGTCAATATTCAAGAAAATTTTAAAACCATAATCGTGGACCGTGTTCTGCGATTTGTTTCAGTAGATTTTTTCGGCTGAAACTCTTCAGCAGTTATTTGGATTATTTTTCCGTGAAAAGGTGATTATCAAACACATTGAAAATAAAAAAGTGCTGAAAATTTTCATTTTCAGCACTTAATGGGGTTATCAAACACACCCTAAGTATGATGCCAATTTGGATTTCCCTACTAGGACGATTGTATTTCTGATACAGGGACGTTCGACGATTAGATTTCAGTGTCAGTCGACGAGTGATATGTTCTTGACAAGTGGTTTAGCTACAATCGAGAGTACGAGTACAGAACCAACGATGGATCAAATTCCTACTGTACAAGACTCAAGATGTATTCCACGCTATTAAGGGACTTCGACCAAAGAGAGAAATAGACTTCTGTGTGGAACTAATTCCTAGTACGTTACCAATATCGAAGACTCCATATAGAATGTCACCGATTGAGATGTTGGAACTAAAGAAACATGTTCAAGAGCTTGAAGATTTGGGATTTGTTCGCCCGAGTACATCACCTTGGGGAGCACCAGTTTTGTTTATGAAGAAGAAGGACGGAACACTTCGACTCTGCATAGACTACATGGAGTTGAACAAGGTAACGATTAAGAATAGATATCCACTTCCTCGGATAGATGACCTATTCGATCAGTTACAAGGATCAAGGATCTTTTCAAAGATCGATTTACGTTCAGGATATCATCAACTATTGGTTCGACCGGAAGATGTATTAAAGACTGCATTCAGGACAAGATACAGGCATTATGAGTTTCTAGTTATGCCTTTTGGATTGATGAATGCGCCAACAGTATTCGTGGACTTAATGAATAGAGTATTCAGACCATATCTGGATAAATTCATTATAGTATTCATCGACGACATCTTGATTTACTCAAAGATGGAGCAAGATCACAAGGAACACTTACAGATTGTTTTGCAGATGCTTCAAGATAGTAAGTTATATGCTAGGTACAACAAGTGTGAGTTTTGGCTACAAGAGGTCAAATTGTAGGGACATGTTATATCTCAAGATGGGATCTCTATGGACTCATCTAAGATTGATGCAGTCTTAAGCTGGAACAGACCGCCCAATGTAATAGAGGTCAGAAGTTTCCTCGTCTTAGTAAGATATTATCGGAGATTTGCCAAAGGATTTTCCAAGATAACAGGACCTTTGACAAATTTAACAAGGAAGGAAACGAAGTATGAATGGACTGACAAACACGAGCATGCATTTTAAGAGTTAAAGGAAAGATTGACTTCTGCACCAGTACTCGCGATACCTAAGAGTGGAAAAAGGTATGTAATCTACAGTGATGCATCACACCAAGGACTTGATTGTATACTTATGCAAGATGGGAATGTGATTGCGTATGGATCAAGACAATTGAAGATACATAAGAAGAACTATCCTATGCATGATCTGGAATTAGCAGCAATAGTGTTTGAATTAAAGATGTCACGCCCTGACGTAGCATAATTTAGGAAAGCATTTAATTTCCTTTATGGACTCATAGGTCGTGACAAGTGAGAGTGACCAATTGTCCCTGCAACAAATAACTTAAAATAGCACTTCTAAAGAAGGACACTAAATAAACATAAGCTCCAAAGTTAAACTTACTAAACTATTACATCAGTTGATATCTTAGGGACAAACCGCCTTATTCAAATCTATCATAAAGTCTATTACATCTCTAAAATAAAAGACATATGAAATAAGATTTAGTCCTCCTGGAAAGTCTCCTGACTCTAACTAGCATAGTCAAAATACTCTGACTGCTCCTGGCCTGGAAAATCTGGACATTGAGTCCACGACGTAATAACGCCATCAGCTCATGCAAGCTGGTGAGTAAAATAAACATATACTCGCAATGTATGTATATATAAGCATATATCAGAAATCACTATTTAAACTTTAAAGCAATAAATCAAGGTGTTAACTTTAACTAATATAAACACGGAAAGACAATAAGCAAACACATATGAGACGATGCATGAACAATGTAATATCTCATCTTACTGGCTCTTTTCTCTCGACAAAACATAAAATCACATCATCTGATACTTCCTCATTCTAGTACCTTGAAAATACTTGGGCAGCCACACTATAGTACAACGAGTACCAAGGATAGTCATCCTTGTCCCACGACATCACACTATGATACCACCACGGCATACCAGAGATAATCTCGCTCAGTATCCGGAACTCGAGTATCATGGAGTGTCTGTGGAGGCATAACACACTATAACACTACCATTGGTGCCAGGGTGTGTCCAATTTGCCACCGTCATATTCAAAAGGTACCCTAAAACCACATCATCACGACATCCGCTGCCCTCATCCATGGCATCACACTATAGTACCACCATGGCATACCAGAGCTAATCTCGCTCAGTATCCAGAACTCGTGTACTAGAGAATGTCCATGAAGGCAACCAATACCAACACAATCTCTCATACTCTTTTTACACTTCCTCGCAAAACATGTTTGTCAACTCCACCTCGACCCTACCATGCATGTCGATGTCATGAATGGTAAAATTAATCAATAACTATGAAGTCGAATAATCGTACGTACATGAATCTCAGTCTTAATCGTTGTTACTAATCCAATTCTTAACATTAGCCTTTAAGACAGTGTATCTACGAAACAGTTCCTTATACAAAAATAAACAAACTGACCAAAATACCCCCATTACGCGAACGGGCCGCACGAGCAATTAGGCCATTTTTGTAAAACCGATAAAAAAAACCTTTTCTGCCCAAAAAGGCACATTTCACACAAGCAGGTCACGCGCGCGAGTTGAAGAAGAAGCTTCATCTTCTTCGTTTTTCCCCTATTTCAATTTCAAAATTGAATTTTGACCCATTTTCAGATTCTATTCCAATCAAGACATGTAATATATGGATTTCTTTAGCTTTCCACGTAGATTAAGAATACGTAGTCAAATTAAACTGATACGGATTGTATCTCTCAATTTTAGCGATTAAGTAAGAGTGACAAAACTTTAAATTCATAATACGTCATGATATGGATGAATTACTCTGTAGGATTCGAACCGTAGCTTATTGGGACTAAGATCTTTCATTTCTAATTCACGGAATCGATTTTGGTTGACTTTTATAAAACTCCATTTTCAAAGCTTCCATGGAAATTACATATATATGTATATACAACTCTATATATACAAAAATATACATATATACACGTTGGGAATGAGTTTGAATTACTCATTGTGGGATTAGACTGAGAATTAAGCGTGTCGATAATTCCACCAAAATTCTATTGTCTAGATTTTGCTTCCTGTTCTTTATCTTGATCTTGATATATATAACTATGTATATATAGGTATCTGTGTGTATGTATATGTCATATAAAATGGTTTTTGTGTGTGTGTAATGTCTTGAGAGATCCAAAGAATAGAGAGAATTGAGAGGGAATTAGGGAGAGGTACAAAAAATATATATATATATATATATTGCTATGTTGGGTAGCCTCCAAGTAAGTGGGAGGTGATCCCATGTGGTGAGCTCACAAGTTCCCACACACAAAATGCGATAAAGACAAATTAAAATAATAACTGATATCTTACAGTTGAAAATAAAATTACAGAAAATTATATTGGCATAGGAAATAAATTCCGACTTATATAGAAATGTAGATATTGTTTTCAAACCAAAGAAAGTTTTTTCTATATTTATAGAAATTACGGTTTGACCCCAAATAAATATTATAAATAGAAATAAAAAAGAATGCTCATTTATTAATGTGAAAGAAAAAATACAGGGTGTTACAAAAGATTTGGAGACACTATCTCTATGTAGAGAAGTTTGATCTATATTTTGATCATAAGAGCTTGAGGTATTTGTTCTCTCAGAAGGAGTTGAACAATGAAGATGGATGGAGTTACTCAAGGATTATGACTTTTCATTGCAATACTATCCAGGTAAAGCAAATGTCGTAACAAGTGCTTTGCGCCGCCAACCTAGATTAGTGATCGCTGCATTATTAATTCGAGAATGGAAAGCATTGGAAGTTTTAGCTGAATTTGAGCTTCAGCTAGTGGAACCAATGGAAAGACAATATTTTGGATGTCTTATGGTACAGCCAACTTTGATCAGTCGTATCGTAGAAGCGCAAGAAACAATGGAAGATTTGAAGCTATGGTTCACAAAGATGTCAGCCAAGGAACCGAAAGTCTGGAGTATTAGTACAGACGGAGCCTTATGATGTAAAGGTAGACTCTGTGTATCTGACGAAGGAAACCTCTTGAAAGAAATATTGGATGAAGCTCATAAGTCACGAATGACTATTCATCCAAGAGGTACGAAGATGTACAAGGATCTGAAGAGGAATTTCTGATGGGAAGGAATAAAGTGAGAACTAGCTGAGTATGTAGCCCAATGTCTTACATGTAAACAAGTAAATGCAGAACATCAGAAACCATTGGGACTTCTACAGCCATTACCGATTCCCCAATGGCAATGGGAACATGTAACTATGGATTTCGTGGTAGGATTGCAGAAGTCACAGCAGAACCACGACACTATTTGGGTAATCGTGGATCGACTTACAAAGACGGCATATTTCATCGCCTATAGTATGATATATCCAGTAGAACGTTTAAGCCGGATGTATCTATAGCATGTAGTACGGTTACACGGTGTACCTGTGTCTATCATGTCAGATCGAAATTCATGCTTTACTATAGAGTTTTGGAAGAGTCTTTAGACAGTAATGGGAACTACACTAAACTTGAGTTCAGCTTTTCATCTGCAGACTGATGGACAGACTGAACGGGTCAATCAAGTGATGGAAGATATGCTACGTGCTTATGTTATTGATTTTGAGAATTCTTGGGAGACATATTTACCTTTGATCGAGTTTGCCTACAACAACAGCTATCATTCGAGTATAGGAATGGTGCCATTTGAAGCTTTGTACGGAAGACCTTGCCGATCACTGCTATGTTGGGCCGAAGTTGGAGATACTCAACTTCTTGGACCAGAGATGCTACAAGAACAAGCAAGAGAGTTGAGAGAGTTAAGATTGTGTTTACATATATATATATACACACATTTATATAAATTATATATATTCAGTTAAAGAAAAAGATAACTAGGGGAAGAAGAGGAAGGAGAAGAAGAAGAGAAAGAGAAGAAGAGACAGAGACGAAGAGAGGAGCTGAGAGAGGAAGGGGGAAACTGTTGGAGAAGCTTTGAAGCTTTCAAAGTTTCTAAACGCGCCCTTAGCAATGTTCAGTGAGTTCCAAATTCACTCAGTAGCTTAGTTATGATGTTTTACGTATTCTGTATGTTTAAAAAGGATCCAAACACCCCTTAACATATTTTGGAAGTTCACGTCCAGAATCTGTAGAAGGTGAAGTTCGAGCAATCGAACTGAGTTCAATCGATCAAGCAACCCTGATTCTCAATCGATCAAAATGACTTCAATTGATCGAGACTGCCATGACTTCAATCGATCGAGAGTATCTGAGCGATCGAACTTCACTTTCTTCAAGCAATTGAGACAACTTCAATCGATCGAACCCTAGTAGAACAAGGATGTTTCCTTTTAGTTTATATTTATAATGCTTAGTTGTTTAATTGATGTTCTATGTTCCTATTATGCAATATTATGGATCACGGAGGTAATGGGATACAATAATGAGATTGAGATAATTATGGTGAGTAACGTAGTCAAATTCGGAACGTTAGTAACGATAAGACGCGCTGACATGATAAGGTTATGTTATATGATGAGTAACATTAGATAATTCTGGTATGTTAGCTAGTCGGGTATTGGTGACCATTAGTATAAGTATGTCAGTATCATGAGTTGATCGTGAACACATCTGTGTGAGATGTGAGCATTATGTATTGTGCTAGCAAGAAGTACTGATGCATATGGATTATGAACAGATGATACTCGCAAGCGTTCTTAAAAGCAGTGAACAATAAGAGTTCTTAAAAGCGGTGAACAAGAGTATTGATGCATCCATAGACTAGTCGTTATATGAGAACGATGTATGGTGCTCATAAGAGTTCTTAAAAGCGGTGAATAGTTAGAGTTCTTAAAAGCGGTGAACAGGAGCACTAGTATGTCATGATGATATAATAAATTCGGTGTAGTCAGTTGGGATTGGTACAGTTAGTCTTAGAGTTTGAAAGATGATGAGAATTGACTAATAACGTGTTTGAATAAAAGAGGAAAGATATTATTTATCAATGCTATATATCATGCATGACTGGTAATTACGTTATTTCTATGAGACTATGTTAGTTAGTTCTCACTCAGCTTTCAGTAAGCTGCCGACCTTTATTGCCTAGACATTCCTCGTCCAGACTACCATGTCCCTAATAATGCAAATGATGGAACCTACAGTGATGGTTACTACACAGAGTTGGATTATACAGAGGGTGGCCCCACTGATGCTGGTTATACTGGAGAGGAGTAATATGCTGACGACCACCCTTACACTAGCTGAAGATCTGAAGATAGTTTATCTAGTTTATGTTTTAGCTTTATATTACTGTTGAACTTTGTTAGTTAACAGGTACTTGGGCATATATTGTCTCCAAACCTATTGTGATCCTGAGGACCACACTCTGATGTTTGTAATAGTGATATTGTTTTTATATTTTAGTTGTTTACTATTCCTATTTATCTTGTGGACTAGCACTATGTGGTGTGGATTTTTAGTGACTTTCACTTGTCATTCCCTATGGACCTAAAAAGGAAATTTTTTTCTCTATTTTTTGCTGCTTTGGGGCGTGACAGGCAATTGGTTACTCTCACTTGTCACGGCCTACAAGTCCATAAAGGAAAACCTGTTCATTCCGATAACCCCACTTTGGCTCAAATTTGAGCTACTGAAACTTGGGTTGAGAATGACTTTCTTTGTAAAAATTCTATTTTAAATGGGTTGTCTGATGCTCTCAATGATTACTACTTTAGTAATAAAACTGCCAAAGATCTTTTGGATGCCCGACAAAAGAAATATGGCACGGAGGAAACCGGGGCCAAGAAATTTTCTATTAGTCGCTATTTAAAATTCTAAATTACGGATGACAAATTCGTTGAAGCACAATCCCATGAACTTCAACAAATTGCTCATGATATTGTCTCCAAGGGTATGAAATTGGATGATCAGTTTCAAGTGGCTGTTATTATTGACAAGTTGCCCCCTAGTTGGAAGGATTTTAAAAATACTTCATCACAAGACTAATGAATTTTCTTTAGAAAGTTTAATTACTCGCCTTCGAATTGAGGAAGTTAGGAAAAATGATTTGAAAGAGGAAGTTCTAGTGGTTAACAACAAAAAGAACACTCCAAATTTTAACAAAAATAAAACTTCTATCGTTTTGAAACCAAATCACAAAAATATGAAATTTCAAAACCGGAACAACAACCGAGCTCAGAATCGCAACAACAATGTTCATAATCAAAATCAGATTCTACAGCAAAATCAAAATAAGAAATTGCCCCCTTAAGATATGACAGTTCCGGTCAGTTTGTTTGCTTTGACTATGGAAAACCTGGTCATATGTCCCGCAACTACCGGAATAGGCGTCGTCCTGCTCCTCAGGCCAACCTAGCCGAAGAGCAATTAATTGCTATGATCTCTGAGATCAATATGATTGGTGGATCCGAGGGGTGGTGGGTAGACACTTGTGCTTCTCGCCATGTCTACTATGATCGTTCTGTGTTTAAGACTTATTCTGAGATTGAGGATAAGAAAGTGTTGTTGGGTGACTCCTACTCCACAGTTGTTGTTGGAACTGGTGAGGTAGAGCTGAAGTTTACCTCTGGAAAAACTGTCGTCCTTAAGGATGTGCTGCACACTCCAGATATGAGAAAGAATTTGGTTTCTGCCTATCTCCTCAATAAGGCTGGCTTTACCTAAACTATAGGGGCAGATTTGTTTACCCTTACTAAAAATGGTATTTTTGTAGGCAAGGGCTATGCTACTGATGGAATGTTTAAGCTTGATATTGATATGAATAAAATTTCTACTTCTCCTTATATGCTTTCTTCTTTTAATGTTTGGCATGATCATTTCTGTCATATGAACAAATGCTTGATTAAAAATATGAGTAGTTTAGGTTTTATTCCTGAATTATCTGTGAGTGATTTCGACAAATGTGAATATTGTAGTCAAGCAAAAATTACTAAAACTCCACATAAATCTATCATTAGGGAATCAGAACCTCTAGACTTAATTCATTCTGATATTTGTGAATTTGAGGGTACTTTAACCAGAAATGGTGAAAGATATTTTATTACTTTTATTGATGATTGTTCAAATTATTCTTTTATTTATCTTATGAAAAATAAAAGTGAAGCAATTGGATTTTTCAAAGTTTTCTTAACTGAAGTTGAAATTAATTTAATCAGAAGATTAAGAGGTTCTGTAGTGACAGAGCAGTGAATATGACATTAATGAGTTTATAGCCTTGTATGCATCTCACGGTATTATTCACAAAAAAACAGCTCCCTATTCCCCTGAAATGAATGGAAAAGCTGAAAGGAAAAATAGGACTTACACTGAACTTATAGTAGCCGTTTTACTTAGTTCGGGTGCATCGTCACACTGGTGGGGGGAAATTCTCTTAACTATTTGTTATGTTCTAAACAGAGTTCCTAACTCTAAAACTAAAATTTCCCCTTATGAACTTTGGAAGAGTAAGAAATCAAATGTGTCTTATTTTCGTACTTGGGGGTGTTTAGCTTATGTGCGTATTCCAGACCCTAAAAGGTCTAAATTAGCTAGTAGAGCATATGAGTGTGTCTTTATTGGATATGTTGTTAATAGTAAAGCCTATAGATTTTATGATTTGAAAAATCATATGATTATAGAATCGAATGATGTTGATTTTTTTGAAATTAAATTTCCATTTAAGTCGAGAAAAAGTGGGTGCTCGACGTCGAGTAATGTGCCTAAACTAGCAGAATCTAATGAGTATAAAATAGAGCCTAGAAACAGTAAAAGGGCCCGAATAGCTAAGGACTATGGGCCTAATTTTTATACTTATAATGTTGAGGAGGATCCTAACACCCTCCAAGAGGCTTTATCGTCTATAGATGCCGACCTATGGCAATAAGCCATAAACGATGAAATGGACTCTCTAGAGTCTAATGGTACTTGGCACATAGTTGACTTACCACCTGGTAGTAAACCAATTGGGTATAAGTGGATTTTGAAAAAGAATTGAAACCCGACGGTTCTATTGATAAATATAAAGCACGTCTTGTGGGCAAGGGTTATAGGCAATGAGAGAATATAGATTTCTTTTATACTTATTCGCCTATCACGAGAATAACTTCCATTAGAGTACTAGTTGTTTTAGCCTCTGTGCATAATTTAGTAGTACACCAAATGGACGTTAAAACTGCTTTCTTGAATGGTGATTTAGATGAAGAAATTTACATGGATCAACTCAAAGGGTTTATAGTCCCGGGTCAAGAGAATAAAGTGTGCAAATAATAAAAGTCTCTTTATGGACTTAAGCAAGCTCCTAAACAAATGGCACGAAAATTTGATGACTTAGCCATTTCTAACGGGTTTAGGATTAATGAAAGTGACAAATGTGTTTATTATAAAGTTGATAATAAACTTTGCACTATCACATGCCTGTATGTAGATGATTTGCTTATTTTTGGCTCAAACATTTATGTTGTAAATGATGTTAAAACTTTTTTACGTGCAAACTTTGACATGAAAGATTTGGGTAAAGCCAGTGTAATCCTTGGAATAAAATAACTAGATCTGAAAAGGGACTTTCTTTGGATCAGTCTCACTATACTGAGAAGATCCTTAAGAAATGTAATTACTTTGATTATAAACCTGCTTGTACTCTATATGATCCTAGTGTAAAGTTGTTCAAACTGGTGATAGTGTTAGACAGACTGAGTATGCGAGCATCATTTGTAGCCTTCGATATGCTACTGATTGCACTAGACCTGACATAGCTTATGCTATGGGCGTATTATGTAGGTTTACTAGCAAACTTGGTATTGAGCATTGACATGCTATTGAAAGAATCATGCATTATCTAAAAAAGACCATGAACTATGGATTGCACTATGAGAGGTTTCCCACTGTCCTTGAAGGATATAACGATGCTGATTGGAATACCCTTTTAGATGTTCCAAGGCAGTAGTGGATACGTTTTTAGTATTGCTGGGGGCGCAGTTTCATGGAAGTCTAAGAAATAGACTATTTAGCTCAGTCCACTATGGAATCAGGGATGATAGCGCTAGCTACTGCTAGTGAGGAGGCACTGAGAAGCCTTCTGTCAGATACCCCTTTATAGGAGAGATCGATACTAGCTGCTTTGATCCACTGCGATAGTACCGCGGCTATTGTAAAAGTAGAGAACTGATTTTATAACGGTAAGAGGCGACAAATACATCGTAAGCACAGCACGGTTAGAGAATTGCTCTCTACCAGGGCTATAAGAGTGGATCATATATGGTTCGAGGATGATATAGCTGATCCTTTGACAAAAGGGTTAGCTCGAGAAAAGGTTTGTAAAACCTTAAAAGGGATGGGACTAAAGCCCATAGAGAGTTAAGTCACTTGTGATAGTAACCCAACCTATAGACTGGAGATCCCAAGAAATAGGTTCAAAGGGTAATAACAAGTCACGAAGTGATATGATTTGAATCATGCTATAATATATATATATAGGGTTTACTCTCCGAGCCCATCCCTTAAGAAGCATGATATCCTGAAGCGATAGACGGATGAGTTATGTGTAACTCTTAATGAGATCTAAACTCTATATTGAGTTGGATATCTAGCTACAGGAGTATCCTTGTTAGACTTACCTATGCAAATGCGGAAGTGGGACCGCTTCATATGGAATTTGGGCAAATTATCTAGAGCATTCGCTATATTGGGATATAAGCACATGGACATAAAAGTGTTGCCTTTAAACTTCACCTTAGTAGGGTTATGTGTATGGTGTTGTCTGAGATAGAGTTCAAAACTACGGTTTCTCTAGTATAATCAAAAGCACTATCACTACATAAAGGTTCAAGTTGAAAAACACCTTTACTTATGCACAATCTTATGATCGATTGCTCGACAAACTTAGAAATTTTTTTTTTCCAAATACAAGTGGGGGATTGTTACATATTAATGTAATATGCATATAAGAGTGTATTGGAAAAAAAAAAAAAGAGAAACATTATTTTGAAAAAAATCATTTAAACTAAAATAGTTTTTTTTCCAATGAATTCCCCACGTTCTTCTAATGCATGTGTAAAGTTTAATGACCAACAGTCGTATATGCATTGAATTTCCAACGGGCCTAAAAGCCCAACGTTTATTTTCTATGCCCATATAAGGCTACACTTGTTTAGAACTAAGACACAAAAAAACCAACGAAAAACAGTCTCTCAAAAGGTCACTCTACTACTTCCAGGAAAAATCATTGATCTACATCATTGGTAGAGAAAAAAAATTTATTCAGTGAGTCATATTTCTATTGAGTGTTACATGCTTCTTTGAGTGTGACTATATCATTTTTATTTCTTGTTTCTGAGCAATCAATCCAAAAAAGGCATTTAGTTTTCCAATTTATTTTCGTGCAAAAATAAATTAAGACAGAGTTGACTTCTGGGTTGTTTTATCCTGGGGACGGCGTGACATATCAACGAACTGCTTACACAATTTGGG
Source organism: Hydrangea macrophylla (assembly GCA_033977485.1). Taxonomy (NCBI): domain Eukaryota; kingdom Viridiplantae; phylum Streptophyta; class Magnoliopsida; order Cornales; family Hydrangeaceae; genus Hydrangea; species Hydrangea macrophylla. The sequence continues at coordinate 56,422,335 of CM066991.1, read as the reverse complement.
CAGAGCTACGCAACATCTTAAAGGGAGCAAGACCCGTGACTCAACCCAAAGAAATTTTTACGAATTCTACTTCCCAGTAATATTGTTCTATACTCCCAACTTTAGTTTCAACATCTTTTATGGAGGACATTTCGTTGAAGAACTCTAACCCCATGGGTAGGAGGATCAAATGGTCACGCCTAACTAAGTAGGCCACTTACGGTTGCCCCTATGCAAACCTTTTTACTCAGCAATCAAAGATGTACCCTAACCTATTGCAATATTGCGAAGTTACTCCCTACCATAAATTGGTTCACACTAATCAATAGTTTGCTCTCTGCCATAAACACATTACTTTTGGTCCAAGGATTCTCGGCAGTGTGCTGCCTGGGCAATACCCTAGCAGTGCCTAGGTAGCACTAGCAGGATCACACGATGATTTTGTTTTACAATTTTTAAAAATACAAAAAAAAAACTCATCGTGTGATCCTATCAATGCCACGTAGGCACTGCCCAGGTAGCTCGCGGCTGAGGATCCAAACTTTTACTTTTATTGAATCTTCTATAATACATCCTAGTATTTTAATTGGTTGTATAGACATTTCAATTTGATGTCAAATATAGTAATTTGTTCTAAAATGTTACTAAGTAGTTTTTTTAAGTTAATGCATGTTAGGATTAAGTTACAAAACCAGTAAGATGTATGATACATCCAAAATCATTAAAATGTATCACAATTGGAGTAGATATCTAATGTATATATATATATATATGAAAGCAAAAGTGGTGTGTCACTTTTTCTAATTTTGTAATATTTTAAGGTTCCTTTTTTTTTGTTAATGTATACATACAAACATGTCTCCTATTAAATATCAAGTAGGATATAGCACGTTACTTAAGTAAGGATAAATTACACTGACACCCCCTGAGGTTTTGCACTTTATCACTCACACCTCTTGAGATTTCTAACATAATACTGGTACCCCTGTTAGAGTTGTCTCCATAATGTCATTAACGGCAATCACAGAAAGACCATTATACCCACCTCCAAAACTGCCACCAAACTTTCTCTTCTGTCTCATTTATATACACACACACATAATGTGTATATTTTGTATATACATATATCTATACTGGTTTTTGGTCATATAATCATATAGTTTGTACATTTCTTTATATTATAAATATGATTTAGATGTATACTTATATATACATACATACACATATACATACATAGTGATGGTTCTGGTTTGGTGTTGGGGATAGAGATGGTGGTTTTGGCCTTGGTGTTGGGGTCGGCCAGGTGTGTCACGACTATGGGTCGCTGGCATGATGTGTGGGGCTTCGGGTAGGTGTTGGCGGCAAGATGATAATCGGTGAATGGTGCGCGCGCGCGCGAGAGAGAGAGAGAGAGAGAGAGAGAGAGAGAGAGAGAAAAGTAGCGCTCATTACCATACCAAGGCAGATTTTGACAATTTTTGAACATTTCTAACAATTCTAACTCTACTCTTTCTTTACCAGGGCAAATTTTTAAGTTTTATATTACTTCGCATTTCGACTATGGAGGTTGGATACGGTGGCCATGGTGGTCAACGGCGACTGGAGTGGTGGTTGGAATCTTTCAAGTGTCTATTTCTTGGGCAATTGTGGGTATGGAATTTTAGAGAGAGAGAGAGAGAGAGAGAGAGAGGAGGTATGTGCAGAAGAGAGAGAAGAGAGAAGATTTGGTGGTCGGGATGGTGAATTGGTGTGGGATTGCGGTGGTCGAAGGTGGGGTTGGGGCAGTTGGGAGAGAGAAAGAGAGAATGGGGGGTAGGGTTAGAGAGACAGAGACAAAGAGTAATGTAGAGAGAAGTTGAATGAAGAAGAATATAAGCGTATTTTGGGTATTTTGAAAATTTTAACTTATATATGTCAACAAAAAACTTCTGATTCTAACGTTAGTTAACTGTAAGGGGTAATTGTTACCAATATATAAACTTGAAGGGAGATCAGTGTAACCTAAAAAACCTCAAGGGGTGTGAGTGATAAAATGCAAAACCTCAAGGGGTGTAAGTGTAATTTACCCCTTAAGTAATATATGCAGTTATGGTTTGAAATTTGAACTTCAATAGGTTATATCCCAAAAGAACAACCATCATATTTAAATTTTAAAACAATAGTAAACCTTTTAGATAAGACTCAACTGTTAAACTCACAAATCTAAATTTTGGCTATATAGATTATTGTAGATGATGAGCCTCATTGGGTGTGTTTTTTTTTTTTTTAATCTAAAATCATTATCTTCTCTTTCAATACTACTAAGGTATGTTTATTAAATCAAAGAGAGCAAGAGAGGATTACTCTTATTTTGTTTGTAAGTCTAAGCAAATATTTAACATTGTTTCCTTGTCTTTCCTATTCTTTTTCCCCCTATATTCTCACTCTACTATTTTTAGTAATTAATGATATTTCTACAATGCAGCCTCATTCATATCTTTGATTTTTGTTTCTTCTTCTTCTTCTTTTTTTATTCATTTTTGTAAGAGTAGAAAATTTACCAATTTTGAGATTTTAGTTTAACTATACATATCTTATGGTTTTGTATTTTGGGTAGATTTGACTTCATGCAATTGTACTGGCAAAAAAGCTCAAGTAGTTAATGGTATGCAACTCCAAGTATTGTAGCTTTATGTTGAATTGTTATACACTCAGTGAGGTTTTAATATATATATATATATATATTTTTTTTTTTTTTTACAATTATGGCTTGAGGAATTGAATTGCAATAAAAAAATTTACCTTAAGCATGTAGATAATACTAGTTAATTCCTTGGTTATTTTAGATTTGTGATTGTGCTTTAAGTTAACAACACCAAACATTGTACTTCATAATTTCGACAACCAAATATAACTTATGGTTCTATGTTAGGGCTGCTAACCTACATCACGGTAGCTGTAGGTTAGCAGCGTGTACATCAACTTTTAGCGACAAAAAATTGCTTTTAAATTACTAAAACTTCCGACTTTTAGCGACGAAAAATTTCATCTCTAAAAGCAACTTTTTTGTCGCTAAAAGGGCGCCGTGTTGTAAGTTGACATTCTCCTATATATATTGACAAATCATATTATGTTATGACATGAAAATAATAGTAATATGTTGACATTAGCTAGATCATAGGAGTAATTTACTTACATTAATATAAACAAGGTGGACGCAATAAATTTGCTCTTGAGGGGACGAGTTACTACGTAGGCTACCAAACACCGACGCATGGGGTTTTAGGGACTGTGACCCTGTCACGCCCCAGTATAGCAAAAAAAGAGCAAAATAAATTTCCTTTTTGGGTCCATAGGAAATGACTGGTGAAGTCAGTAAATTGTTCACACCGCACAGTGCTAAATAGTAACGGATGAATAGAGAAGTAATAAAACTAAGTGAACTAATATGAGCAAGTTACTATTACATTTGAGTCTGGAACATAGTAATACAGGTCTTAAGGCAACATATGCCTTATTACAAAACATACTACTAGGGTTTTAAACAGTAGAACTATAATCTATTCTATGTCCTCAGCTAGTGTATACGTAATCGTCAGCGTAGTAATCTTCCCCTATGCCTCCATCCTTAGTCGGTCCATCCTAAGCGTATCCTTCCTCCGGATAGTAGCCATCCTTGTACGGTTCATTACCTGTAGTATTATAAATAGGTAGGCTGGATGGGGAATGTCCAAGCATGAAAGGCCGTCAGCTTACTGAAAGTTGAGTGAGTAGAAAAGATATGAGTCTCGGACTTTAGTTCTGATATTAGATAGATAGTGTTTTCAGGTAGCATGGTGCCTACATTTGTCCCAGATGTGTATGGAGGGCATTGGATACATGAGGGTCATGTGGAGCCAACAGACCCGGCATATTACACCAAGATGATCCGTCAGAGAGCTATGACCACCCTAGAGATGGACTTATGGCACGATTATCATATCTTAAGGATTGAAGATCCAGAGGAGCTTCGAGTGGAAGCGATTTATCGGGAGGATACATTGAGACGTATTGAGGAGAAGTCATTAGTAATATTGCGTGATCTAGGGATTTATTCGTATCTTCTTAGGAATGTTAGACGTATGCTGCCACCACTTCCAAAAGAACCACCTCCACAGAAACCCCCACCACCTCTGATAGAGGATGTTGAGCCAATAATAGGAGATATTGTTGAGATCAATGCCGATGATTCAGATAGTGATGGTAAGGACCTGGGCAGTGATGACGAGGACTTGGATGGCCATGATGAGGTCGAGATAGAGCCAGAGGAGCCAATACCTCCGCTAGTTATTGTAATTTTTTATGATGAGGAGGATATTATACCCGAGGGAGATTTGTTAGCTGATGAGGAGCTGAGGGTTGAGGGTATTATACCAAATGAGATGCTACTAGTTGATGAGGTGTTTGAGGATGAGGATGATGAGGAGGAGGACCCCGAGGAGATGGATATCCTAGTAGGGGAGGAAATTTTAGTGGCTGAGGAAGACCTTATAGATGATGCTCTCATTCCTCAGGTAGCTCCAAGAGGTATAGCTGATGTAGCACAAGTTGCAGCACAGTGGGCAGATGTAATGGCAGCATATCCCCACGGATTTGAGATTAGAGAGGCAAGGTTAGAAAAGGCCATGGCACAGGCTATAGAGGGTGATGTTGAGGACCTAGAGGACGAACTTATGTTGGAGGATCTTGATGAGCCTCTCGATGAGGACGAGCCATTAGCAGAGGATGCAACTGAGGGAGAACTGATTGCTCCAAAGGATGAGGCTTCGTTTTCTGGGTCAGACATGGATGACTTCTGAGGAGGGTTCTTTAAGTTTAGAATTTTAGTTTGTTTCTAGGGCATGTTGCCCACTTTTATCTTTTGGGTGTTTTGGGGGATAGTTGTATATGGTAGTCGGCTTATGCGAAACCTTGTATGGTGATGGAATCTTGTAGGGTAATGTCTTGATTGTGGATATATATATACAAGACAATTTTTCTACGTGTATCTGAGATCTCAGTCTACTCATTGCTTTTACTATAGTTATGAATGATATTGTTTGGGGGTGAGATCAACATCTCAATGATGGATCTTTTATAGGTACACTGCACATGCAGCACTATGGCTGGAGCGGCTGGAAATCATCATAGACATGGGGTACCCATTTTGGCAGAAATGGATCCCACAAGAGTATTCGATGCTTTCATAAGGCGTATGGAACATCTGGGAAGTACCCATAACTACAACAATCCAGGTAGACCTTAGACAGGAGACAAATTGCTAGAATGTTTTTGAGCATTGAAACCTAAAAAGTTTGATGGTTTGACAGAACCTGGAAAGCAAAATAGTGGCTCAGGGAAATGGAGTTAATCTTTGAGGCTGTCAATTGTAGTGAACAAGAGAAGCATCGTTTGGCCATGTTTCAGCTCACATATGCTGCCGCAGATTGGAGTTAATCAGGGAAATGGAGTTAATCTTTGAGGCTGTCAATTGTAGTGAACAAGACAAGCATCGCTTGGCCATGTTTCAGCTCACATATGTTGCCGCAGATTGGTAGGAGTCTGAAAAAGCAATAATGGGGCTAGAAGCTTTAAGGACAATGTCATGGGAGTCTTTCAAGGGAAGGTTCTTAGATAATTATTTCCCTGACGACGAGTATGATCAGCAAGAGAAAGAATTTTTAAGTTTAGTCCAGGTAGTCGAATGGTGCGAGAGTATGCCATACAGTTTGAACGTCTATCCCATTTTGCTCCACATATGGTAGACACAGCTCCCAAAAGGATAAAGAGGTTCTATCAAGGACTTAGCTCGCATCTGAGGCACATGATAGTGGGACATTTGAACCAATCGTTCGAAGGGCTGGTTAGATTGGTAGCAAGTTTAGAGAAGGATGGGTAGCAATCCAGAGACAAGCAATGACACGACCCCCACCACCAAGGAATTTCCAGCAGAGGAATTTCCTAGCCCCGCCACGAAGAATGCCCAGATGGAGACCCCAAACAGTTGTATAGGGAAATAAGCGTACTTGGGATGGAGTAAGGAAACCTTCATTATCTTTTCCTTGACCTCAACAACCTGGGCAACAGAAGCCACATTTTTAAGTACCACCAGTTGCACCTGGAAGAGAGATAGGTGGATGTTTTAATTGTGGGATACTGGGACACCTAGCTAGGGACTGTAGAGCTCCAAGAAACTTTGACTGATCAGGTGTTATTTGCTATAATTGTGGTAAACATGGGTATATGAGTAAGGATTGTCGAGCAGCACCACATAGTAGATATTATGGGGCATCAGCTCAAGGACAGCAAGGACCACCATGACAGGTTCGAATGAATGCGATCATTCCAGAAGGAACGGGTTTCGATGAAAAAGAGCAGTAGAATCTTGAAGGTACGCTTGTACTTTTTCATCGTCAAGTTAGAGTTTTGTTTGATATGGGCGCTTCTCATTCATTTATTGCTATTAAGGTTTCTCATGAGTTGGGATTAATATCCCAAGCCCTTGAGATGGCTCTTAACGCTGTATCACCTTTGGGTGTGACCGTTAAGCTGGGAAAGGTGTGCAAAGATTGTCCCCTGACCCTAGAAGGTAGGAATCTTTCGACAGATCTGATAGTTTTGTCAATGTCTGAATTTGATGTGATTCTAGGATTTAACTGGCTTACTCAGTACAGTGCCAATTTGAATTGTGTTAGTCGAATGATTTTCTTTTCATTACCTGGGATGTCGTCTTTCAAATTCTAGTATGATCCTTCGAGCGATGCATTTCTTACCAGTCGACTAACTACGATTGGAAATACCAGTACAGAGATCACTATTACGCAGATTCCTACTGTACAAGATTTTAAAGATGTATTTTAGAATATATTCGGACTTCCACCGAAGAGAGAAATAAACTTCTGTATCGAATTGGTAACTAGAACGCTGCCAATTTCTAAGACTCCGTATAGGATGGCACCAACCGAGATGTTGGAACTGAAGAAGCAAGTACAATAATTGGAAGACATAGGTTTCGTTCGACCTAGCACATCACCCTAGGGAGCACCAGTGCTTTCGTGAAAAAGAAGGATGGGACTTTCTGACTTTGTATCGATTATAGAGAATTGAACAAAGTCACGATCAAGAATAGATATTCACTTCCCCGGATAGATGATTTGTTCGATCAATTGCAAGGATCAACAGCCTTTTCAAAGATAGATCTACGTTCGGGTTATCATCAACTCTAAGTTTGACCGAAGATGTGTCAAAGACTGCATTTAGGACATGATATGGGCACTACGAGTTTTTAGTTATGCCTTTTGGATTGACCAATGCTCCAGCAGTATTCATGGATTTGATACACCAAGTATTTAGGCCTTATCTAGACCAGTTCATCATTGTGTTCATCGATGATATCCTGATATACTGTCAAACGGAAGAGGAACATAAGAAACATTTACAGATTACTTTATAGACACTCCGAGATAATCATCTATATGCAAAGTTTAGTAAATGTGAATTTTGGCTACAGGAAGTCAAGTTTCGAGGATATGTTTTTTCAAAGGACACAATAGCCATGGACTCATCTAAGATTGATGCAGTCTTAATGTGGAATCGGCCGACCAATACTATAGAAGTCAAGAGTTTTCTAGGTTTAGCCAGTTATTATCTGAGATTCTCCAAGATTGCAGGGCCTTTGACCCAGTTAACAAGAAAGGAAGTGAAGTATGAATGGATGGATAAACATGAAGGAGGATTCCAAGAATTGAAAGAGAGGTTGACCACAGCGCCAATTTTGGCCATACCTAAAAGCGGAGAAAGGTTTACAATTTATAGTGATGCTTCGCATCAAGGACTTGGTTGTGTACTGATGCAAGATGGTAAAGTGATTGCGTATGGATCGAGGCAATTGAAACTGCATGAGAAGAATTACCCTACGCATGACCTAGAATTGGCTACGATAGTAGTTGCTCTTAAATCTGGAGGCGTTACTTGTGTGGAGAGAAGTTCGACTTATTTTCGGATCACAAAAGTTTGAGGTATCTACTCTCTTAGAAGGAGTTGAACATGAGACAATAAAGATGGATGGAGTTACTTAAGGACTATGATTTCTCTTAGCAATACCACCCGGGTAAAGCAAATGTAGTGGCTGATGTTGAGCTGGAGTCCTCGTGTTATAGTTGCTTCTCTGATGATTAGGGAATGGAAAGCTTTGGAAACACTAGTGGAATTCGACTTCCAACCGGTAGAATTAGAAGAAAGATGATATTTTGGACGTCTCATAGTACAACCGAGTCTTATCAGTCGCATTTTAGAGGCACAGAAGAGAAATGAAGGTCTTCAACTATGTTTTACAAGTGCCACAGTGAAAGAGCTGGAGAATTAGACCATTGGTGCAGATGGAGCACTTAGATGCAGAGATCGACTTTGCGTGCCCGATGAAGATAGTCTCAGGAAGGATCTACTAGATGAAGCACACAAATCACGGATGACAGATCATCCTGGTGGTATAAAGATGTACAAGGACTTGAAGAGGAATTTCTGGTAGGATGGGATGAAGCGAGACATTGCAGAATATGTATCTCAATGTCTCACATATAAGCAAGTTAAAGCAAAGCATCAGAAACCTTTTGGATTATTACAACCACTATCGATTCCCTAATGAAAATAGGAGCATATCACTATGGATTTCGTAGTAGGTTTACCTAGATCTCAGTAAAACCATGATGCTATTTGGGTGATTGTAGATCGACTCACCAAATCAGCATATTTTACAACCTATAGCATAACCTATTCAATGGAATGATTAAGCCGCTTGCACCTGCAACAAGTTGTATGACTTCATGGGGTACCATAACAATTTTATCAGGTCGTGATTCACGTTTCACTATAGAGTTTTGGCAGAGTCTATAGACAGCTATGGGAACTTCATTGAACCTGAGTTCAGCTTTTCATCCACAAACCGATGGACAAACGGAATGGGTAAATCAAGTAATAGAAGATATCCTGTGAGCATTTGTTATCAATTTCGAGAGTTCATTGGAGACACACTTGTCGCTGATCGAGCTCACGTACAACAACATCTATCACTTGAGTATAGGAATGGCACCGTTTGAAGCCTTATATGGGAGACCTTGCAAATCGTCGTTATGCTGGGCCAAAGTTGGAGATAATCAACTGTTTGGACTAGAGATAATACGAGAGACTAACGAGAAGATTCAAATCATGCGAGAGAAGATGAAGACGGCACAAACCAGGCACAAGAGTTATGCAGACAAGCATCGCAAGGATTTACAATTCAGCATTGGAGATCATGTACTTCTCAAAGTATCCCCAGTTCGAGGCATCATAAGATTTGGCCAGAAAAGAGGAAAACTATCACCACGTTTCATAGGACCTTTCGAGATTCTAGAACATGTGGGAAAAGTTGCCTACAAACTGGCATTGCCTCCCAAGATGTTAGGAGTGCACAATGTTTTCCACATGAGTATGCTGAGAAAATGTGCCCATAACCCAGTGCATGAGATCAACTTTGAAGATATCAAGGTGAATGACAATGTGACTTTCAACGAAGGACCGGTTTGGATTTTGGATCGAGAAGTCAAGAAGCTCATAAACAAAGAGATTCCATTAGTGAAGATTCAGTGAAAGCATCATGATGAAGGAGAAGCTCCGTGGGAACTAGAGTCGGAGATGCGGAAGAAGTTTCTGGAGTTATTTTGATGTTTTGATAATTTACTTAATTCTAATTTCGGGGATGAAATCTTTAATGAGTGGTGGATAATGTAATGCCTGTATTTTTTGTTGTAATTATGACGTATACAATGACTTCTATGATAATACTTGTCGTAATCTATCTTTGGTAAACTTTGGATACCAATCGATTGCCATGATATCCCAATCGATTGACACTTTTTGGATGCCAATCAATTGCCACATATACCAATCGATTGCCTTCAGCCGCCTTAGTCCCAATCGATTGCCACTGATCTCAATCGATTGCCAGTCACTGAACTTGGTCTCCAAGCATTTTCTAGGAGGATGACACCACCTGCTTGTTGCATCAGCCCTTTGCCTATATATATTGACTCAAACTTGTACCTAGACCTATTTGGTTGAAACCTTGAGCTCCATACACCTATACATACATATATATTCTTATATACACATATATATGCACTCTCAACCCCACCCATACTCACATATATACACACTGTCAAGAGGAGGAGAAGTAGGGCAGAATAGAGAGGAGGAAAAGAGAAGAAGAAAGAGATAGAGAAGAGAGATAGAGAAGGAAGAAGAAGGAATCACCATTAAAGCTTCATGTTCAAGCTTCTCAAGCACACCACCATACCTACACACACTTGTGAGTCCTTAAATTCACTTAGTAGCCTTATGAGGTATTTTTATGAGTTTTTGTACGAAGAGAATGGATCCATAACATTTATATTTTGTTTTGTATAATTTCAATACATTCACTATGAAGAAGATGAAGTACCAATCGATTGGCACTTTGTCCATTGATTGAACTTTGTCCCAATCGATTAGTGAGGTTCCCAATCGATTGGCATCTTTTGGATACCAATTGATTGCCATTAAGACTAATCGATTGGAACCTTTTTTTCCCAATCGATTATTGAGTCAATCCAATCGATTATACCTTGGCAGAATGTGATTTACCCATGTTTAATAGTAGTTATGTGTTCACATATCTATCAGAGCTTTCTATTATTGTTCTAATATGTTAGAATGAGACTTCAGTATGTTACGAAGCTACGCGTTTAAGTAATGAACCTAATGTCAGTGAATAAGTAAATCATTAATATAAGGATGATCATACTGAGAATTCGACATGCATAGTTTGGTACATTTTAGTTGCGGAGACTAATTGTATGTTCATATGGTATGAGTTAAGCAATCGAGGAGATTGCGAGATATGTCAGGTTGAGTCTTCTTGTGTGGATCATGATCCGTTGTGGCAAGTGATAACTATGACTGTGGAAAGAGATATGATGATTGAGATGTGTAACAGCCGGTATGATGATACCAAGGCATGTTGTTTATGTGTAACGGCCGGTATGATGATACCAAGGCACGTTGTGAATATGTAACGGCCGTTACTCCATACCAGAAAATGTTATAGAGAATGGGATAGCTGAGGTTTTGTACCAGACTGACCATTACAATGAATATGAATCAAGATCTTGGGAAGGGAGTTTCCGTCCAAGCAATATATGATTGGACATGCATGGGAGATTGAGTAATAAATATGGGCATATAGTCCATAACATAGTAGAGTCAAGTCATTGAGTCGCATATAGCATATCGGAACATGTTAGAACGAGATCGTCGAGAGTACTATTTATTAATGCAAATGCTATTAAAGACTTCTTATTTTGATACTCTGTTAGTTTATTACTCACTCGGTTTTTCCCAAGCTGACGGCGTTTATGCCGCTGGATATACCCATATCCAGCTTTCCAGACCTCTGGCTATACAGGTGAGATGCCCATTGATGAGGGCTATTATCAGGAATGCTCCGAGGAAGGCTATGGCTGGGATGGTCAGATCGAAAAAGGAATCGAAGAGGAGTACCACATAACTGATGACATCTTCTACGCCACTTGAAGATTAGGGCTAGATTAGTTGTTCCTTAAATTATGTTTTGACTAAGTTCTATATAGTTGGCAAGTGTGCCTTGAGACTTGGATTTAAGTTTATTACTATGGTTGAGTTTTGTAATAAGATTCTTTATGTTTAAGTTTATTTAATATTCAGTTTAGCATTCTAGTTTTTGCATTCGTATCTCTGATATTTTAGAACTATGTGGACAATCAAGTGATATTCACCAGTCACGACCTACAGGTCCAAAAATGGAATTTATTTTCCCTATTTTTGCTACATCAGGGCGTGACAGAATACCTCCCAAATCTCATTGTTTTCCTCTTAAATTCAATAGAATAAACACATGATAGGCCCAGCACCCAAAAAAGAAGAAGGAATAGACCCCCTATTAATCTTTCTTTACTGGCAACTGTTTTTCTCTCTCTAAGAGATTAAATGTATAAGATAAATACAAACCCAATTAAAAAGTTGATGTCATTAATGTATGACACGTTAATAACATTATCATTCACTTTGTTTTCACCACCCACTCTGTATGCCTTTCTTTCTTAACGGAAAATAAATGTTTGTCTTTTTTTTTCCTTTCTAAATTAATGTATTCAAGCCATGATTATAGTCATAATAATTGAGATCAACTTTAAAAACGGGTATCCCAATCATCTCCAATGTACAAAAACCTTAACCAGGCTTCTCTCAATTTCTCTCCCTTCTCTCTCTCTAATAGCTTTGGTTCTCTTCTGTATTCAATGAAAGTCTTTGGTTTGGAGGATAACTAATTACCAATTTGCATTTTTTGCGGGTAAGAATTGGCTTTCATTGAAAGTTATTCTTTTTCGTACAAATATTTTTTTCATTTGATTATTCAATACGGTTTTAGTTAGTTACATTTATTCTTGAAACTCATTTCTAAATTTTTTTTGATACTATGTTTGGATGGTTGAGATTTTTTGTCGCACCCCAACCCACCCTGGCAGGCTAGGACACATGTAACAAAGAATTACTCAAAAAAATGCCTAATAGTAAAACAAGAATTAAACATAATAAAATGACTTTATTGGATTAAACCAGCCAAAGGGTAAAATAGTCATTAAAAAAATAAGGCAAAATTTATATCAAAAGATAGCCCTTTGAGTCTCGGTTCCAACGCAAAAAATTGCGCGCAAATCTGAATTTTCTAGAGAGAATTATGTCAATTTTCGTAAAAGTCATCAAGCTGAAAATATACCAACGGATTCTGCAGATCAAATTTCTACACCAGTTTCCCTATTTTAAGAGTTAAAAACATAACCTAAACCAAATTACACATACAAACTCATTCTCATTCATTACCAACTAATCCACTAACAGGCTCATAACACCTTGAAAACTAAGTCGATATTAAACTAGTTTATTACAAATCCTTACACTAACTAGTCTCAATTCAAAAACATAAAACATGAGTTTCTAATTATAAATTTTACAACCAACTCCCAACCCAACTGAGTATGCCTACAAATGACATATTAACACATAGAACAAAAGAAACATGCTCCCAAGTTGTCCAGAACCCCGTGGTTTAATGCTTATCATTGTAATGCTCATCTGAACCTACATGGTCATTAGCCACAAAATTGACTAAGCTTTTGCTCAGTGAGTACGTGGTACTAATCATGCAATTGGAGTATTTAATGAATCATAATACCAACTATACATTCACAATAATAAATAGTCACAGACGTGTCAAGTAATCAATCACCATCGTTTTGGACCCCTGACTCCAGGCTTCTTCTCACTTTGTCGTTGCTTTAAAAGCAATATCAGACACTCTCACGTGACCGAAGTCAATTCGTTGTGGTCGTCACCACCGTCCTCTTTTCTTTGAGGAATTCATCCCCTTCTCTGAGGAATGACGTCCCTTAAATATGGGCTAAGTAATGGTGATTATTACTTGAGAACCTTTGACCCAAATAAGCACATAAGCAGCTTAGCATGTCAACATGGCAATTTTAGCATTTTGGACATGTTAAATAATAATTAATCACATGCTTTTCTACTTAATCACAATTAAGCAATTTAAGTATTCACTAACAAATAATTAACACTAAATCTCCAATTTTGGTATTACGACACTCACCTCACTAATAGGTCCAAATAAAGTCTAGAAATCCCAAATTTTCCCTAAGTCCAGCCCAAATATGAACCTGTAGTTAATCATACACAATGTTGGTAAACTATATGTTACCAACCTATTTGGGTCATGAAAAATCTATCGATTAAACTCAAAATAAATTGTACTACAAGGTTAGGGTTACCCCCACGAGTCCAAATATAACTTCTATTTTGAGATTGGACGTCCAACGATGAAGATATGGCATTGCGAAGGTCGGCCGAATCCCACTCATCTCGCCTAAGACTCTCGCCTCCCTCTCTGTTCTTCCGTTCCTTTCTTTTGTTTTTGTTTTTTTTTTTTTTGCCTTTTTGGTTGATACAACTAACCGACTCACTTATATGCACATCTAATGTGATATATTTCAACTTGAGAATATTTCCATTTATAACCCTAAACTTTCTAAGGTCTATTATGAAACCCCCAGTTAATTATGTTAATTACCAAATATCTAAATGGGTTCAAGTCTATGTCACATAAGGTCCCAAACGTGCTCCCAAATATTTTATAAAATTGTTAATTAGCCTACTAGTTATGAATCATGTCCCTATTCACTCTCACATGGGTTCCCAAATTGGTACAATATAGGGTCACAATTAACAATACAGTATGAAAAATACTTTAACAAATATTCATTTAATCATATAAATGCAACTAAATGTAATTTATTTAATATGGGCCTCCCGTGGGTCCCACTTCATATCTATCAAATTGTACCCTTTATCAAGCACTTATCACATCGAGGTGACTGAAACTCACCCAAATCATCACATTCAATTAATCACACTAATTAATGCATGAAAAATAAATATTACTACCTTTTTTTTCTGGGTACGGGTATTACATCTCTCCCTCCCTTTTAGAAAGTTTGTCCCCAAACTTTCCTTATCTCAAGTACCGATTGCATACAAATACATTCCCTCGAACCTACTACTCACGGTTCAATTCTGACTTTCAACATTGTAATATGCAACATAGAATACATTACACCCATTGATTAATTCCCATTTTCTTTAACATTTCAAATGATCCCATTGAATTACTCACTTCTGCAAACCATACCATTCTCTGATGATAACACATTTAGAATATTTCTGTCCCCATAGTAGACATTTCTATCAACTTATTGAAAACAAGACTCACTTACCTGTGATGTATTCTCAACCAATCGCTGACTTTTCAAAAATTATCAACTTATGGAAGGCAGTCTTCCATAATTTAGTTTCTTCTCATTACCTCATGCAAACTCCCAAAATATCAATACAAGTCAAATATTCCACTCTATGATGATAGAGATCAGTAAGTATAGAATTTCACGATTCCTTTCCACATACAAATTGATTGACCCCAGCAAATTTGTATTTCTAATCATTAACAATCGAATTTGATCACTTGTCTACAATCATTCATTCGTCAATATCTAATATCTGTTGACTTTGACTATCTGGTCACGAAGCTTATCACGATAGACATTCATTTCGTCTTGGTCATGACAATAACCCTGCTTTCGATATATCTGTCTTTATTTCTATTAAACCACACATCACTAGTATGTTTTACAATTCTAATCTGAAGACGATCCTTTCAACATCTTAGCTTTAACTGCTAACTGATGGTACCCGAATTTCGAATCTATCCTCGAAAGCTTTTATCCCATGTAATTTATTAACGAGTTATCATGCATAATAAAATACAAGTAGCACGGTCTCATATCTGCCTATTAACATATTATTCCACAATCCCGTTATGAGCTTCAATATCTTCTAAAATCTATTCCTTAAGCTATTTGCATTCAAAACATATAATAGGCTTCTAAATTCCAACACACCTTACTATAGTGTGATACCCAATCGTTTCCTTTTCAGTATTCTATCAGTAACTTTTTTTCCCCTTTTTAAATAAAACAGAAACCCAAATATATCTTTAAGTCAACTTCCTCCCCATGACACAATAGTATCGGTTGACTCAAATTACTCCTTACTTACTCATACTTGCCAAAATACTGACAATAGTTACACGAGCTCAGCGATTCTTTGATATTCTGTCTATATACTTAACTAACTCAATAGTAAAGTATATGATGAATAGTTTATCATTTGTAGATATTCTTCTCAATATTTCAACTTTAACTTCTATCGGCAATATCCAGACTTCAAACTAAATATCAATAAACTTGTATCCCTGCAGCTGATTATCAAATCATTATATAAAATAGAATACAATTACAATCTTTTTCTTGAATCAATTTCATTCAAATTACCTACTTAGTTACTGTAAAGCAGAAATCTGATCATTTCCCCTTTTCAATAATTTCATCATAAATTTCTTTCTCCAAAAAAACACAAAAAATAAACGAATCCCTGAGTCAATTACATCTATTATGATGCAATAGTGACACTTAAACCTATAATTCTACTATTATCATTTCTTGTCTAGTTGTCTCAGAAAATTTTAATTTCTATCAAGTCTCTATTTCAACACATTCACTTTCGGATATTCAATACACATACAAATTTCTTCTTTTAAACAGTAGCTCAGTATGAGTTCCAACTATCTTCCTTACAATATACCCAATTCATGCCATGGAATCAAGTATTCGAATCTCTGCAATTCATATAAGCTTCATGTCAGCAAACTAACACTGCCAAATATTCAATACAGAAGTAATCTCTCAGATTTCAAATCTTGTGTCTGATGATTTGCCTCGTAAAGTTCCCAATTCCCTGTAAAATACAAGTAGTTATTGTATCAACATATAACTCAATCTCAATTTAAAGTTTCATCTAAATCAACAAATGTTCAAGTATAGAACAACTAATCAAATCCATGTCGTCACAAATCAATTCTCTAGTTCCTCAGAAATCTTGCATGTGATCAATATAAATCCACAAGTGTTCCTGTATAAATAATCGAATCTATTGTGTAGTTATGATTGTTATCACTCTCAGGTCTTCTATTAGCTCATATCTTACATTAGGGCTTCAACTATTGTAGAAAATTTCTTCATTCATCTCCAATCAAAATTCCAATCTTTAACAATTTTTTTTATCTATAACAGATTATATATCAGCATCATTACAAGTTGTGTCTTCAGCATAGTTCTCACAAATTTTCTTCACATCTCGTATCCTCCCAAACTATATATATACACAAACTCTAAATAATAACATCATCACTAATACCGTCACATATTCATAAATTTATAAATTTCAACTGGTGTTGTGGATAACCCAATTATCTTTACAAATACTCACATTATCTGTACTGGGTCTTCAACAAATCTTAATAATGTCTTCACTCTATTCTTCTGTTCCTCGTACCCAAATCTCAAGTTTATATCAGAAAACACATGTTTGTACCATTGAGACTAACAAATAATTCATTTACTCCATGCTCATATACTGCTTCTCAACTATAATTTCAATCAATTTCAGCTGATTCTAATTACTCTGTCTTTTTTTCTTGTAATAACACCTATAATCTCAACAATATTATGTTTGGATGAACAAATCCCTTATCAAATAAATTCACGTTCTGCATCTTCTTCATTCTTAACTATATAACTCCATTAGATACGGTACCCCGAATATCAGTTATATTTATAATATTTTATTAAGAATGGTTCTATTATTTCCTTCCAGTCAAGTTATTCAACAAATCATCGGATGTCATATTTAAACTTCATTTAATCTTAATTTGGTGTCTACTAGTATTTAAATAAACCCAATTCTTGACAATTCTTTTTCATTAACTGGCGAACTTTGCTACTGTCACTATACTGACTGATAACACTTCATTAACTGCCTTGAAAATAAAACCCCATTTGACTCGGTATCTGACCGTCATACAACCAACTAAACTATTACCAACGAGCAGGTCGCTTGTTCCTTATATCATAATAGAAATACCATACCATCTATTACCATTCTTGTACTACCCTCACATCACATACTACTGATGTACTGGAATCAAACACGATAACCCCTGATAAGTTATTACCAATTAAGATAGGGATTAATGCACTTAACCATTCAAAGGATTTCACTACACAATAAATGCACATCTCTTCTCGGAATCAGAAGCACTTACAAGATCATAATTAAGCAAATAAATGAATAATTAAATAATTTTGCCTTTATCTGATGTTTGTGGTATCCCCATAAATTATTGTTATTCTTTCCCTTTTCGCGGTTGAGCAAATCTTGAAGTGGTGTTAGATGTTGAAGCATTCGAATTCCCTTGTTGTTTAGTAAGACAATCTTGCATTTGGTTGCCCTACTGACCACATCTAAAATAATTACCTCTAAACCCCAAACCCCTAGTTCGACAATTCCCCGTGATATGCCCAAATTGCCTACAACATAACAGATCAAAATGTTATAGCATACATCCCGGTGTCGTTTCTCACATATCGGACAATACCGCTTCTTTTCTCTAGAAATACCACTTGTCAATGAACTACCCTCATTTACTCTTTTCAACTTACCTTGACTTTCCTTGGACTTTTCCCTAATCTCTTACCTTTTTTATGTTGACTGAACTTTCTCAGAAACTCTTCTGTGGTCAATGATTTTGTTCTTACTCTGGGTTCGAATTTTTATGTGGCTCTTCCACTGATAATGTACTAATTTCTACTATTCTCATTATTAGTCCTACAACCCTTTCAATTCAATCCACCATTGTCGATGACATTTGTCTCTTCTCCGAATCCATTGCTACCAGATAATTAAGACTGACAACCAATAACCTTAATGGTCACCATACATACTATGTTATGAACATCATAAGCATGCTAATTAATATCTTAAGCATGCAAAAATAAACGTGCATGTATGATCGTGTAACTACGTGTTATTGTGTGCACTCACGCGTCGTATTCATCATCTCTCATTCCCAAAGGCTCTAGTCTATAGCTCTGATACCAAAAATTGTCACACCCCAACCTACCCTGGCAGGCTAGGACACATGTAACAAAGAATTACTCAAACAAAATGCCTAATAGTAAAATAAGAATTAAACATAATAAAATGACTTTATTGGATTTAACCAATCCAAGGGTAAAATAGTCATAAAGAAAATATAGTCAAATTTTATTTCAAAAGATAGCCCTTCGAGTCTCAGTTCCAACGCAAAAAATGACACGTGAATCCGATTTTTCTAGAAAGAATTATGTCCATTTCCGTAAAAGTCGTCAGGCTGAAAATATACCTATGGATTCTGCATATCATATTTCAACACCAGTTTCCCTGTATTAAGAGTTAAAAACATAACCAAAACCAAATTACACATACAAACTCATTCTCATTCATTACCAATTGATCCACTAATAGGCTCATAGCACCTTGAAAACTAAGTCGATATTAAACTAGTTTAATACAAATCCTTACACTAACTAGTCTCAATTCAAAAACATAAAACATGAGTTTCTAATTATAAATTTTACAACCAACTTCCAACCCAACTGAGTATGCCCACAAACAATGTATTAACATATACATTAAAAGAAACATATTCCTAAGTTGTCCAGATCCCCGTGGTTCAACGCTTCTCACTGTGATGCTCATCTGAACTCGCGTGGTCATTAGCCATAAAATTGACTAAGCTTTGAGTACATGGTACTAATTATGCAATTGGAGTATTTAATGAATCATAACACCAATTATACATTCACAACAATAAATGGTTGCAGGCGTGTCAAGTAATCAATCACCATCGTTCTGGAACCATGATTCTGGGCCATTCTCACTTTGTCGTCACTTTAAAAGAGATATCACACACTCTCACATGATCGAAGTTAATTTGCTGTGGTCGTCACCACTGTCCTCTTTTCTCTGAGAAATTCACCCCCTTTTCTCTGAGGAATGACGTCCCTTAAATATGGGCTAAATAATGGTGATTATTACTTGAGAACCTTTGACCCAAATAAGCACATAAGCAGCTTAGCATGTCAATATGACAATTTCAGCATTTTGGACATGTTAAATAATAATTAATCACATGTTTTTTTACTTAATCACAATTAAACAATTTAAGCATTCACTAACAAATAAAGAATATTAAATTATCCAATTTTGGGATTAGGACACTCACCTCACGAATAGGTCCAAATAAAGCCTAGAAATCCCGAATTTTTCCTAAATCTAGCCCAAATGTGAACATGTAGTTAATCCTACACAATGTTGGTAAACTATATGTTACCAACCCATTTGGGTCATGAAAAATCTATCGATTAAACTAAAAATAAATTGTACTACAAGGTTAGGCTTTGTAACACCGTACTAGTGATTATTTGTAATATAATTTTTGGATCTTTGTATTCATATTTTCTATATATAAGTAAACGATATTTCGAGAATGCTTGACATAGCATGGGTGTTCACACATGGCATAGAATAATTCATGATTTCAAAACAAACCTTCCTTGTTCAGTAAACCCGAGCACTCGATGCCGGAGTGCTCGAGCTAAATTTTTTGTGAAAAGATCGTTTTGCCCCTGGGATCCTAAAGTTCTATAAATACCAAGCCATTTTCTGTATTTTGGTTCACGAAAACAGAGTTATACAAAGAGGGTTCTTAGAGAGTTCTTGAGAGTTCATGACCATCCTCATTCATTTTCAACTTGCATGCCTTCAATCCAACCACATACAAGCTCATCTAAGCTTGTGATCACCTTGTTTGCTACATAATCTGAGTCCTTGAAACTATGATTGGATATTCTTGAAGTTTACTTGGAAAATTTGGAGTCCTAGCTCAAGTTCATCACCAACATCATCTTCATCATCTTCATCATCATCATCTTCATCATTCTCAACAAATACATCATTTATTGTATCTTGATTGCATTGTGAGTATTACAACTCAGTTATAATAAGTATATTTACATGAATCTATAAAATGTGTTGTATGTGTTTGATTCTTCATGATCTAGCTTTAGATCCTTATGATCATTATGTATTTTCAAGTTTATATGAAATTTCATGATCCATTAGTCTTTGATCATCATTTTGAGTGGTATAATTCATGTCTAAGATGTATATGAACTTGTTTATTATGTTTAACATGTTGCATGTAAAGTTTTAACTAAGGATCTTGATGTTTATATGCTAAATTTGAAGTTTGTTTTTAAGTTGCTAAAACATACACTATTTTGATTTGCTGAGTGCAAGTGCAAGCGCTCGAGCCTGGAGTACTCGAGTGGTGCAAGCGCTCGAGTTTAACAGAATTTTGATTCCTTTGCTTGTTTATATATTGAAGTTAATATATTTTGTACTATGGATTCTATTAACTGAATTTGAAGTTGTACATGTTATATATGAACGAGCTTTTCAATCTGTAGATGTACGTTATACTTATTTAGTATCACCATGATGGTATGTTGGTTTCTTAACATGTTAATTTTCATATCATTGTAGAACCTTGTTACGATCAGTTTTTAGACGAATAATGATAACGCATTGGGTCGAATCACTAATGATGCAACGAGAATTAATACACGAATAATGTATCTAAATGGATAAGTGTATTTACGGATGTAGACACCCCAATTTTGACCAAACGTCGAATTAAGGAGAGTGTTATCTCCATATCCGATGATGACAATGTCTGAACTTATATAGGACTTCCAAAGATGATTCAAGCTCTTTGAAAGACTCCCCAACCCAAGGCAAAAAGAAAAAAAGAGGAAAAGGAAAAGTATAAGCAAAATGGCACTCAAGCATTTCCACGGCAATCACGGGCTGCCTTTGCGGTAGTCTCTGGACTGCCGGATGGCATTCGGTGATTGCCACGAATTTCATCGAGTGCCGTAAAAATGACGAAATTTGCTAAAAAAATGGCAATCCCTGGAGTTGTCCTCGGCATTTAGTGAATGCCGATCCCGCAGCCAGTGAATGATGCGCCAGCTTTCACTGAATGCCGCGCCGACTTTCACTGAATGCCGATGCGGCATTTACTGAGTGCCGCTTCCATCTTCGGTGAATGCCGCGTTTTTGCAAATGACAGCTGGTATACAGCACGTTTTGTACTATAAAAAGGACGACTGAATTAGGGTTTTCAGTCCTGAAATGACTGAAATACCCCTTTAAGATTGTCTATAAATAGAGGATGAATATTCACTTGCAAGGGAGGTATTTTTCTTTTGAATCTATAGAGTTACATAAGAGTTCTTCTTACTTTCATCTTCATAATTAGGAGTGAGTTTAGGATAGTTTAAAAAAGAAGTTGTGTGAATTAGTGTAGAAGAGCTTGTTTAGTCTTTGGAAGTCCTCCAAAATCACCAAGAAGTTGAGGATAGTTGGAGGTGATCCTCTAAATTTTAGTTATGTTTTCATTCTTGTGTTTCTTTCTTTCTTATGTTTTCATTCTTGTGCTTTCTTCCTTTTTTATGCTTTCCTCTTGAGATTCTTGGAGATCTTCAATATCTCACTTGAATCTCTTGAGTTTGATCTTTTTGAATCTTGTGTAAGCTTATGCTTCACATGGGAGTCAAAGTTTGATCATCACTTCATATTATAAGCAAATAGATGGATCTAAGTCCATACTTATGACTTGGGTCCTCTAGCTTGATGTTTCATGGAATCCTTTATATATTCCTTTGAGTCTCATGAATATTAGTCATGTTTTGATCTCCAATGACCCCAAAGGGAAAGGAGAGTTAGGTTTAGGATAAGCCAATGTCCATGGCTTAGTTGGTAGATGTAGCAAAAAGGATGATAAATCCAATATTAGAGTAGTGAATTCATAAACCAGTTTTGATCATAGATTTTTAGTTGATGATCTAACCATTGGAATTAAGTGAAATCAACGGGAAAGTGTCTATAACTTAAAGTTCTACCACTGTGATTTTTGTTTTAAGGAGATTTCATGTTTAAAGTAGTTTGGTAATGAGTTTTGTGAAGTCACTACCATCTGTCCAGAGTTTCAGAATAGTAACACTCTTTTGAAATAAGCAAATCAGAACCTTAATCAAGGTTTCTAGATCCAAAATAAATTTTTCTAGGTAGTTTAATGTGTTAGGAAGCTACCCTAAAAAGACCAAAGCATTTCTGATTTTTTTACTATTTTTAAAAAATCATACAAGATCTCTGGACAGAGATTTGTAAATCTCTGAGTGATGTCTGGTTTTTGTCCATTTCCTAGAGATCTAACCGTTGAAACTTTGATTTTCTTTTTGGGATGGAAACTAGACACACAGAGCCATCTTGTGTCCAAAATTCACTGACATCAAACCATGGGAAGCATGCTTTTTTATGTCTTTTACTTTCTGGTCTGCTCTCTGTAATATTCAGAATTTTATGACATATTTGACCAATTTTGTAAATAATGGTTCAAATGACTTTTCTATGACCTAGGGCTTAAACTATGTTGTAATAATGATTAGTTGAACTTAAATCTAGGAGTTAAATGATCCAAATCAATGAATATTTCATAATTTACTCTTGTTCATGTATACATTCATCCATATGGCTTGATGTTTGTAATTAGGACTTGTTCGCTTTAGATTTAATTGCACTTGATAGATTTAAGCTAGAAGTCTAGGATTGTTATTTAAGATCCAACTTTATATCTTGTATATTATGTGCACTAACCTCTATCTTGTAGCGCTATTGAGGTACGATTTCTCAACCCCTCTCTAGTTTATTGTATTCTTTGATTTTAATTGATTTTCGACTTCAAGCGCGACACTTTAGAATTAGGACTTGCTTTACTTGTATATATGGATTAGAGACTCTTTTTCTAGGTTTTATCTATTTGCATGCATTTGCACGTTTAATATTCGTGGCCGGATCTCGGGTAAGTTCTCTAGTTCCCTATTTGCATATCATATTGCTTGCTACTCGAATTACGTGGCTTTTGAATGATATTTTGTAAATTGGTAATTTTACACCATTTTGACATGTTTGTGTAGTGTATATGTATATCTATGTTTTAGTTGAGGGCATGTTTAGATTAGCAATTCAATTAAAAGGATGTTGAGTAGAGGCCTATCGTAAGATAGGATGAGAGAGGCTGTTTTAGTCCGACGGGCTTCTTCCTCTCTCATTCCTTAATCCCCGGACCTAGTTAATCTTTAGTTTCGCAAAAGATCAGTTTCTTTTTGAAATGGTTTCTTAGTTTTCCTTTTAAAAATTAAATGGCGACTCATTTGTTTTGAATTTAAAATTTAAAAGAATTTTAAAAGAAAAGATGTGGGTAAAAGAAAGAAAAATTGCGATATCCACAACGGATGCGTAAGAGCATGGTTGTGTTATATGGTTGTGTTGAATAACCTCTTTGGTTGTTCCGTGGATGTTTGCATCAATTGTGTGACCTCATGGCGTTGATGTCAGTTGTGGTGTTTTGAGTTTCATGAGGTGTTGTCATCGGTATGATGTTGTCGGTTGTGTTGTATCGGTGTCATGTTAGGGCTAATTGTGGGCTAGGCGATTGAGTTTGGGCCAATTATGGGCTAGGTGATGAAATGAGGGCCATGTATGGTCGTATGATTTATTATTGGGTCATGTGTGACCGAAATTCGCATTTGAGGGTCATGTGTGGCCGTATAGAAGAATGCAATTTAGTCAGGGCCAATTATGGGCTAGGAGTTGTATTGTGGCCGAATTGGGCTTGTGTTGTGGTTGTGTGAGATAGAAGCTAGTACCATCGGTTCAGTATTGTTGTGTTTGTGGGCAGAAGCTAGTACTACCGGTATTGTGAGTTTTGGCATGGTGGTTTCGTGCGCATTGCGTTGCATGGTTGTGATTGCATAGTTAGGGAGAACGTTGGGTGTTAGGTGAGTATACGCATAACATTCGGATAACTTCTAAGTGATAATGTAAATGGTGTATATATTCATATTGTTTGTGCATTGTAGTATCTCACTCAGCTTTCAGCTGATAGGCTTGCGGTCCTTGGACATCCGTGTCCAGCTGCTTTAGTTCCAGGTACTGGAGATGCCTTTCCATTGGGCGAGTATGATGGTGAGCGCGTTGACCAGGAAGGATGGGGCTTTGCCAGCTGAAGAGGTCGTGCTGTTGGAGCCATTTTATTCCGCTGAGGAACTTTTATTTATCTTTACTTATGTTGTTGTTGTTGCTATTATCGGCCGTTTGGCCCATAATTATGTATAATGAAGTTTGCAAGACTCTGTTTTTGCTTCCGCTGAACTTAGAATCATTTTCGCTGTTGCCATTACTCTGATATTTTATTATTAGTTGGATTTTGGACAATCATGCGATCTGTAACCTGTTGCGAGCCTACGGGTCCGATAAGGAAGCTTACTTCTCTGAATTATCGTAATGCCGGGCGTGACAAGGATTGTTTGGCATCAGAGCACTAAGTTTAGTTATGCTCGTGATTGTCCTGCGTTAAGTTGTGAAGCATAAGATTACCTCGCTAGAATGACATTAAGGTAGTTACACTGCCGATTTGACAAGGACTCCTGGAGCTGCTTTACATCTTAAGTTGCGTACCAAGACTTTTATTTTTCTTTCCTTTCATCATCCGGATATCATTGCAATTGGCATTTTATTTGTTGGCATTCTGTATGTGATTGCATCTCATGCTAATAAATACTCCTATCTGTGCATAAGTATATTTAATTTTGGGTAATGAACACCTCTGAACTATCTCTTAAAGGTAGTAGTCTAATCTGAGAAGTAATTGTGTATATGTATCCTTGTGCGCAGAGTCAAGATGGTTAGAGTGACTCGCAACAACAGTAATGGAGCCAAACCGTTTGAACTGGTACCGAAAAGATTAGACCTTACTAGAGTTTTTGAAAGATTTCTCCGAAGGTTAGAGCATATTGGCGATCAGCAAGGTGCGTATCATTATCCGCCGCCACCTCCACCAAGACCTACCAGAGACAAACTGTTAGAGATATTCAGAGCTTTATGTCCAAAAAAGTTTGATGGCGTGTCTGGAGTATTGAAAGCCGAACAATGGATTAGAGAGATGGAGTCATGTTTCTAGGCTCTGGTTTGCTTAGATGTTGGTAAGAAGAATGTGGATATCGCAGGTTTTCTTTCTACCCACAGCTTTTCTTTTAAAATACTTTCTCAAAATCCATTTCGAAAACAAATGAGTCGTGTGAATACCGCAGGTTATTCTTTCTACCCACTTTTAAAACATTTTTCAAATTGAAAGAGTCGCCACTTAATTTTTAAAAGGAAAAATTAAGAAACCATTTAAAAGGAAACTGATCTTTTGCGAAACCAAAGATAAACTGGGTCCGGGGATTATGGAATGAAAGGGGAAGGAGCCCGGCGGGCTAAAACACCCCCTTTCATCCTATCTCACGATAGGCCTCTACTCAACATCCTTTTTAATCAAATTATTAATCTAAGCATGCCCTCAATTAATACATATATACATATACATCACACAAGCATGTTGGAAATGGTGTAAAATTGCTAACGGCAAAATATCATTCATAAGCCACGTAATACAAGTAGCAAACAACATGATATGCAATAGAGAACTAGAAAACATACCCGGGATCCAGCCGCGAATATCAAACGTGCAATGCATGCAAGAACAAAATTTCTAAAAAAAAGAGTCTCTAATTCATATATTCACATAAGGCAAAACCTAAGCTAAGGTGTCGCACATGGGGTTGAAAAATCAATTAAAATCAATGAAGTAAATCAAACTAGAGAAGGGATAAGAAATTGTACCTCAAAGCGCTACAAAACAAAGTTTAGTACACATGCCTTATACTAGATATAATATCAAAAAAGTAATCAATCTTAAGTCATGTTCAATTAAATTCAACTAAGTCCAACTTTATCCAAGAACTAGCTCTAACTATAAGCATCAATGTATATGAATGAATGAATGATTATGAACAAGAATGAGACATGAATTTATTCACTAATTTGGATCACTTAGCCTCTGGATTTAAGCTAAGTTATCATTATTCAAAACATGGTTTGGGTCTCAAGACATTAGGAGACCATTTGAGTTGGAATAAATAAGATTAGACAAAAATAGTAGCAGTTTTTTAGGAATTACAGAGAGCAGACCAGACGTTCAAAAATAGGAATAAAATACTTTCAACGGTTAGATCTTAATGATTTTTGGATATGTTATGCCTCTGTGAATCTAGTTTCTAACCCAAAAAGAAAATCGAGGTTTCAATGGTTAGATCTCCAAGAATATGGAAAATACTAGACCTCACTCAGGATTTTGGAACTCTCTGTCCAGAGATCTTGTATGATTTTCTAAAAATAGTAAAAAAATGAGAAACACTTAGATCTTTTTAGGGTATCTTCCTAACACATTAAGGTACTTATAAAAAATTATTTGAGACCCCGGAAACTTTATTAAGGTTCTGATTTATTGATTTCAAAACGGACTTACTGTTCTGAAAGTATTCTAAAACTTTGGACAGATTGTAATTAGCTCACAAAAACCATGATCAAACCCCTCTAATCACAAAATCTTGCTAAAACAAAAAACACAGTGGTAAAACAATGTGTTATTGACACTTTTCCGTTGGTTTCACTTGATTTCAACGGTTAGATTTCGAACTAAAAATCTTTGATCAAAAACAGTTTGTAAACCCACTGTTTTTCTTCTTTGCTAGTTCAACTTTGTTGATTGACCTCAACTATTAAAAACATGAAGTTGGGGCTCAAACCAAACTACTTCTTCTACCATTTGATGGTCATTGAATACTAAAAGGCATATATATGCTCATAGATTTTAATAAAGTATAGCATGGATTTCACAAGATCCAAAGAACAATAAATTTAAATCCATGGATAAAAGTTTGGATTCAAGTCACTACTCCTACCACTTAATGGTCATTGGAGTTTTAAATCACCTTTCACTTATGGATTTTGATGAAATATTGAAATGAACTTCACAAAATCCTCAAATAAAGAACATCAAGCCTATGGACCCAAGCTTGAATTCAACTTATCACTCCTACCATTTGATGGTCATTGGAGTTAGAGACATACTCCTATGTAGGTTTTATACGAAGTATGAAAGAAACTTCTCAAAACCTAAGGGAAAGATTAGTCCAAATCATGGGAATATACTTGAACTAACACATTTTCTCCTACCATTTTGATGGTCATTGGAGTCTAAATGGAGTTAAAATCTACTTAAACCTCATTGGAATATAGTAAGGATTCCATAAGGTTCTTAGTGAGGAGGTTCAAGTCATGGATTAAGACTTGAATCTTGGTAATTATATGTATATTAGGACTATGATTCATTCTAATCTCCATATGGATCATAAGATCATAGGAAATTAAGGAATCAAATTCAAAGAGGTTCAATGAGGTATGGAAGACCTCATGCACCTTTTGAATGAATTAGAAATAAGGAAAATTAAGGATTACTTAGAAAACTAAGAATACCAAACTCTTCAAAGTTGAATTTGTCTTAAACCCAAAGCATTAATTAGATCCAAATTGATGAAATGTCATGAGATTCAATCACAAGTTCTTGGTGGTGTGTGATGAAATGGGATAAGAAGAGAGGTTTTGAAAATGTGAAAAAGTTCCTAGAACTATGAACTTGTGATTGAATTGTCCTAATTCTATCAAGGATTAAGAGGTTACCTCTATGACCTCAAGTATTTCTTCAACTTCTTGTGAAGATCTTCCAAGATTTCCAAGTTCTCTTCAAAGTTCTTCAAGTTCTTCAAGTTCTTCAAGAAATTCTTCTTCTCTCTCTCTCTCTATATGATTTTTGTGTATGTGTGTATATTGATTTTTTCAAGTTCAAGTCCCCCAAAATGGAAGAGAAGGTTTTGTTTATATAGGCCATTATTCCAGGGATAGATGGGTAAATTCGGGTGGAGACCCATGTGCAAGGTTTTCTTCTAGAACATGTGAAAAAATGCAGTCTGTTAGAGCCAGCGGCACTCGATGGGTGCCGGCGGCACTCACTGAGTGTCGGGCGGCAAACAGAGAGTGCCGGCGCGGCACTCAGTGAGTGCCGCCGCGTTTTCCGCGTGCCGGGGTTAACTGATTTTTGTCCCTCTTTTTGATTTTTCAAAAATATGTTGGTGTAAACCAAAATTTTTATTCTATGTATGTATATATTTGCATTAAGATCCCCCATGTGCATGGTATCAACCATGTGCATGGTATATTTTTTAATATACTTTTTTCTTTTGTATTTTCTCTTTTTTTTTTTTTTTAAAAAAAAAAACTTTCTATTTATTTTGTCCTCCCTTTTTTTTTCTTCCAAGGAAACTCCCTCTTTCTCTCTCCCCCTTTTTTTTTGTTTATTAATTCTCTTTTCTTTAGAAAGAAAACGGATTCCCAGACTGGGTTTTTCACACGTTCTTCATCATTCAAGTTTTCCTCCCGAATGCCCGAATCCTCTCCCTTTTTATTTTTAATTTTGTATTTTAACTTGAAGAACATCTTGAGGGTTTTGAATTTCTTGGAAAATCTTCGAACGTCGCGGACATCGTCATCATCGGTCTTTGAGAGGTAACCAATCCCTGGATTTGACGCTTGGTCAAAATTGGGGTGTCTATAGTTTTTCCCTCTTTGACAGAGCTCGTGAAGCAACGCGTATCACAAGCGAATGTCAAAGCCTGTGTGAAAGACAAGCCTTTGACCAAATAGTCTAATCCAGGTAAAAGCAAAAGTGCGTTGCAAAATCGGGTGTGCAGATAGCCAAATGCTGGTCGTGCTCAAAGGTGAGCTGCCTACGTATCCCATTGGGAATCAGACCAGGACGTAGTTCGGGTAAGGGACAACACACAACTGCAAATAATCATACGGATGAATACACCTATCTTACCGTGGTGCACATGTTCAATGGTTGTCTGTCCCATGCTCCCAAACGTGATGATCCCGAGTCACGTTACTTTTGCTATTATCATAAATGCACCCTATATGTTGAATTATCTTATTATGATACCGTCCTACTCTAGGAACATCATGATTGATGTATACACGTTTCATATGTGTTTTGAGAATAGTCTGATTGACTGAGCCGCTTCACGCCTTACGCTTCATTGTCAAATCAGGTAGCACGCTGAAAGATTGAGCCACTCTAAGCCTTACGCTCCATAATCTTCCAAAATCATCCGATCGACTAAGTCGAATCAGGTAGCACGCTGAAAGATTGAGCCGCTCTACGCCTTACGCTCCATAATCTTCCAAAATCATCCGATCAACTAAGTCGAATCAGGTAGCACGCTGAAAGATTGAGCCGCTCTACGCCTTACGCTCCATAATCTCCCAAAATCATCTGATCGACTAAGTCGAATCAGGTAGCACGCTGAAAGATTGAGCCGCTCTACGCCTTACGCTCCATAATCTCCCAAAATCATCTGATTGGCTAAGCCGAATCAGGTAGCACGCTGAAAGATTGAGCCGCTCTACGCCTTACGCTCCATAATCTCCCAAAATCATCCGATCGACTAAGTCGAATCAGGTAGCACGCTGAAAAGATTGAGCCGCTCTACACCTTACGCTCCATAATCTCCCAAAATCATCCGATCGACTAAGTCGAATCAGGTAGCACGCTGAAAGATTGAGCCTCTCTACGCCTTATGCTCTATAATCTCCCAAAATCATCCGATCGACTAAGCCGAATCAGGTAGCATGCTAAAAGATTGAGCCGCTCTACGCCTTACGCTCCATAATCTCCCAAAATCATCTGATAAGCGCAGATTTGTTTGCGAAAACCAAAGATACAAATGTGTCATTCTTCTATGCAAAGTCAAACTCAACTCTTATTTTCCTCTTCTGGAGTTACTCTCCTTTTCAAGGTTTATTTTCAAATTTTCCTAAATCTGGAAGCACTCAAATGCGTTTCCATTTCATTTCTGGAACTTGATGGTCCATCATAATCAGATTAGCTTAACTTGATCAATCAATTCATTCTTCTGAATTTAGGAGTCGATCAGACTCAAATCAAATCAATTTTCAAAATTTGGAGTCAATTAGGCTCCAATGAAATTCAATTTCAAAGAAATCCGGAGTCAATCAGACTCAATTTTCTTATTTTCCAAAATTTGGAGTCAATTAGACTCCAATGAAATTTAATTTCAAAGAAATCCGGAGTCAATCAGACTCAATTTTCTTATTTTCCAAAATTTGGAGTCAATTAGACTCGAATGAAATTTAATTTCAAAGAAATCCGGAGTCAATCAGACTCAATTTTCTTATTTTCCAAAATTGGGAGTCAATTAGACTCCAATAAAATTCAATTTCAAAGAAATCCGGAGTCAATCAGACTCAATTTTCTTATTTTCCAAAATTGGGAGTCAATTAGACTCCAATCAAATTCAATTTCAAAGAAATTCGGAGTCGATTGAATTTCATTAATTTATTTATTGCCAACGGGTGTTTCTTGACAAAATTTTCAACAAGCAGGGGCTAATTCCTATTTGCAAAAGGGCTTTAAAACTTATTTTTCAAACCTCAGGGGTCCTTTTAGAACGAGGGAAAATTTATAAGGACATGGGAGCAAAATTCGGGGGTTCTTTTGTAAATAGTGAAAATCAGGGGTAAAAGGGCCACCTGTCACACGCGGCGGCACTCGGTGAGAGGAACCGGCACTCAGTGAGTGCCGGCCGGCACTCCACCAAATGCCGGGCGGCATTCAGAGAGTGCCGGTGCCTTTTCGCCGAGTGCCGGCTTGAGCAGCAGCTTGTTTTTAAAACTTGGTTTCTTCTTCTCTCCTTTCCATTCTCTCCTCCCTCCTCTCTCGGATTTCCTCTCTACAATCTCACCTTTTCTTGATTCTTTCTTCAAGAACCACTCTCAATCAAGGTATGTTTCATAAAGATTACATCTTTGCTTTAATCATTGTGTTTGCAAACATGTTTCTCATATTATTTGATCTCTTTCCTTCAAAATTTAATATGAACATTGACTTCCCCCCTTTTCTTGTTTGTAGATTCCCCAATGGCTAGTGGTTCAGGGTCTTACGGTCCCCCCAAGAAGAAGTACAAACCCAATCCGGTCCACAATTCCTCATTCTTACTTGCCGACCCCGGGGCGCATCTCTCGGCACGGGCTTTCAATCGATTGGTATACTCTAAACCCCCTTTATGCTTATGATGAGATAATGCAATGTAATGCTATGGATGATGGTCAGTGTATGCATGAATGCCTCCCCCTTTTTATGCCAACAGAGTATATGATGATCAATGCATGTATTAATGTCCCCCTTTTTATGCTAATAGAGTATGTGATGATCAATGCATGTATGAATGTCCCCCCCTTTTTTTATTGCCCTTAGTTGGACACATTGATTTCATTATTCCGTTTATTCATTGCTAATGGGTGATTGTGCTCATCTGGATGAATTTTGCATATGCTTAATACTTTGAATGAACCTAAAATCCAAACATTGCTTACGACCCACAAACATTTTTGTGCTTAGACTTCAAAAGAGACCCCCTTTTTATTTCAAATCGCCGAGTCGCTTAGACTCTCAAAGAATTTTATTCTTATTTTTCAAATCAACGAGTCGCTTAGACTCCAAAGAATTTTATTCTTATTTTTCAAATCAACGAGTCGCTTAGACTCCAAAGAATTTTATTCTTATTTTTCAAATCAACGAGTCGCTTAGACTCCAAAGAATTTTATTATTTTCAAATCAACGAGTCGCTTAGACTCCAAAGAATTTTATTCTTATTTTTCAAATCAACGAGTCGCTTAGACTCCAAAGAATTTTATTCTTATTTTTCAAATCAACGAGTCGCTTAGACTCCAAAGAATTTTATTATTTTCAAATCAACGAGTCGCTTAGACTCGGGAGTTATTTTCCTTATTCACTAAATTGCATTGCTTGAATCCCAAAAGAAAGTATTTATTATTCCCTCCTTTTCTTATTTTCTTTTCTCTTTTTTTTGTTTTGCAGACTCCAGAATTTGTCCTCAAGGGTCATGGGAGCATGGCGCACGGCCGAAGATGGTATGTGGAGCTCTCTGATGATGTGAGAACATTGGTCGACAATGCTGGATTTGGGCTCTTTGCTTTGCTTCTGGAGAAGAGTACGAATGATCAGACCCACATTCAAGCCTTGGCGGAGAGGTGGTGGCACACGACGAACACCTTCCACATGCCTTTCGGGGAGATGACGATGACTCCCTTAGACTTCGCCATGATCACTGGCGTCCCATTTGGTGGCCTCCCTATTGCTCGCTATGACGATCTTCAGAATCGTCATGAAGAAATTATCGACTTGCTTGGGGCTCATCCAGGGGATTTTATAGTGCCGGCAAAATGGTTCTTGGATACCTTCCAAGGTCAGGCTTTCACGGACGACCAGATGGCCAGGGCTTTCATCATGTATGTGTTGGGTTGCTCGCTGATGAGCACAAAGGGTGACACAATCAGTCTTGGGTACTTGGCTTCTCTCACAGACATCGGTCGCATCTCCCAATACAACTGGGGAGGAGCAGGGTTGGCCACTCTCTGCAATCACATGAGTGAGGTCTCCAGGGGAAATTCCCCCTCCACGGGCGGGTACTGGAGAGCTTGGGAGGTAAAGCTTTATTATTTGCTCATTTATTCATGTCATCCTCATTCATTTTATTGCATTCATCTCCTCCAATTCTGAAAACTGAATTTGCCTCTTTATTTTGCCTCGCAGATATGGTCGCATGAATACCTCCGGATGAGAGCTCCCAGTACCCGGAATAATGAGGCTGCTATCATGCCTCAGGGCTTGAAGTGGAGGAAGGAAGCAACGGGCCGAAAAGTCGGGGCTCATGATTTTATTGGTTACCGGAACCTTCTCATTAATTTGCGTGAGATTCATGTGATATGGAACCCGTGGGCGGCGGCCCTCCCAGAGGCAGGTGAAGCGATCCAGGCGGCGGTGGCCTATTCTAGATTGAGGGTTCTAATGGTGGGCGAAGCGTGCCGGGAGTGGTACCTTGGTGAGAGGGTGACTAGGCAATCTCCCGCTGCCCCAAACTTTTATGTGCCGTGGGCCCCTCCAGCTACTATGAGGAGCACAGAAACCCTGGATCATGACGACTTGGTGGCTGCTCTAGACGGGGAGAACATTGCAAACCTTCTGGACGGCCCAGATGGTTATGCGGCCTTTAGATTGAATTCTCTTATGCACAATTTTCCCCTTATGGATGTCGTCCGGGTAACAAACCTTATTCACATATGCATATATTTTTTTATTTCTGCTTTTTATTCCTTTTTGATTATTCAAGTCAAAAACTCTTATTTGCAGCCTGTTCCTGGGGTCGCTGAACCCCCAGCCCTTCCGCAGTGGAATTGGAGCGTTCCCATGGTCGACATGGGTCAAGAGACCATGTATCAGCTGACCCCTTATACTCAAAATGTTCCGACTATCCCTCTGCAATATGATACAGTCCCCTGGGATTATGCTGAAGAGGGTCTGTCCTATGCGCACACCGTCCAGCACTGGATTCATGGACGTGAATGGAGGGTAAATTCCTCTTTTGTTCGAAACAAATTCCTTATCATTATTATTATTTTTTATTTATTTGCAAAAAATTAGGGCAATCACCATTATTTGGATTATTCATT
Organism: Hydrangea macrophylla; assembly: GCA_033977485.1. Classification (NCBI taxonomy): domain Eukaryota; kingdom Viridiplantae; phylum Streptophyta; class Magnoliopsida; order Cornales; family Hydrangeaceae; genus Hydrangea; species Hydrangea macrophylla. Next base: position 56,388,126 of record CM066991.1, on the reverse strand, counting down.
TTCAAAAAAAAAATTCAAATGATCACTTTTATTCTAATAACTGCGTCCTTATTCTCTCTTTTTTCTTTTTCCTCAGGCTGATGGAGCAAGGACCAACGTCGATCTTCAGACTAGAGCTATGGTATTACACTCCCTTTTCCTTCTCTTTTTTTTTTTTTATTACTTATTTCGCTTGTTATTTCTTACAGGAAGCTGAGATGGCGGCTCTGAGGAGACAAATCCAGGAGTTCCAATTGAGCCAAGGCGGCGGCTATCAGGGCGGTGCTGGCGGTAGTGGCCAAGACGGCGGCTACCAAGGAGGTGATGGAGATGGAGGAGATGGCGGAGATGGAGGCGACGGCGGAGATGGAGGCGGTGGCGAAGCTGGGAGAGGTCAGACAGCTCAGCAAATGCCCAGAAGGAATCCTCGTCGTAGACGAGGATAGCTTATTCTCCTTTATGTTATGTTATGTCCCTACGAGGACAAAAGAATTTCGAATTCTCTTTAAATTATTTAGGCGAATTAGCAATACTCATGCATGGTGGCCTGCGTGCCCATTTTGAATTTGTTTATATTCATGCTTGATTGCTTCCCCGGCTTAGTTTTTGAACCTTATTCCCTCTGCTTATTTAGATCATGAAACCCTTTCTTGGCTTTACTTTGATGAATGGTGCAAACAATGGTGCTAAAATGATGATTGGCAGCATTTTTTATTCAAATTCTGTGCAGGTTTTGGGCTGATTAAAGTTACAAAATGACCCACGTGCTTTTTAAACCTGGGCCGGCACTCGGTGAGGCTGGGCGGCACTCAGTGAATGCCGCGCGGCATTCGGTAATTGCCGGCCGGCACTCAGTGAGTGCCGCCGCTTTTCATTGAGTGCCGGTCCGGCCCCTTTTTCTATATAAGCTGCCATTTACCCATTCCTAGGTTCATTCGGGATTTCTAGAGCCCTTTTGCTTTCTTTGCATTCAATCTCTTCCTTTTATATCCTCCTCCTTTCTTCATGGCCCCCATTAGTTCCGACATCCTATACCCATGGATGGATTCCCTTTCTGGCATCGACCGACTCAACCTTGAATCCCACAGACTGACGGACCTATTCGCATTTTGCCACACAGTTCTGGATGAGGACTTGCTTCGAGCAGCTATCATGTGTTGGGACCCTTCCCTTCACGTCTTTCGGTTTGGTCACGAGGAGGCCTGTCCTCTCTTTGAGGAGTTTAGCGCCATCCTTCACACCGATCCGTATGCCGATTTGATTATTCCACAGATCCAGGCAGGATATATTCAGGATTTATCGGCCCTTCTCGACATTTCTCGGGGCGCTGCCAGCTCCTTTGTTCATGATCGTCATATTGATTTCGACCGCCTCTCTTCTACTTATGCACCCATCGGTGATCCTGACGATAGGAGGTATCAGGTTATCAGGCGGAATGCCCTTTCTTGGGCGATGCTTTCACACTTTTTATTTCAGTCTTCCACTGACATTCTGATTCCGGTCGTATGTGGCCTCCGAGAGATGCGGAGCGCTGTTATGCTCGTTCTGGGGGAGACTTTGCTAGGCCTGGATCATGCACATTCTGCGGGATCGATGCTGCTTTCGGGGTCACCCCACGTTTTACAGATTTGGCTCTTTGAGCGCTTGGGCTTCTTTGCTCACCTTTCCCTCGGGAGACTACTCCCTTATGATCGCATGGGTGTTCATTACCCCTCCCGCACAGTTATCAACTGGTTTGCTTGGTTTCGAGGCTTGAGTTACGAGGACATCTACTGGATATGCCCCCGGTGGTCTTATTGCTCTGTCGCGGTACGACTTCTTAGGCGTCGTGGGATTTTGTTGACTGGTCTGCGAGTTACCACCTTTTACATTCCCGGCCGGGTAGTCCGCCAGTTTGGCTTGCTCCAGGATGTCCCTGACGTTATTACTGCTGATTTCTCGAGGAGCTCTGCCCTACGTCCTTCGAACGTGAGGATATTCGCAGAGGCTTGGCATGATAGGGTTTCAGCACGCTTTCGGAGGATTCCAGCTTCAGTTGTCCCGACCGCGGAGTATTTGCTTGAGATTCAGTCTCTGGTCAGGGGGTAGCTTCCAGATAGACAAAGGAACGAGCTTCCAGATAGACAAAGTAAAAAGGAACGAAGCAAGATTTTAAAAGTTTTGACAAATTCTGCTTAACTTTGCCATGTTTATTTTCTGTGATGCATTTTCTTTTCCTTTTCTTTTTTTATTTGTATTTTGAAAATGCCCTAATCATGAAGAATCAAAGTTAGCACTTCTTTAATTTCTCTGTGTTATGAACAGTTTTCCCTTCAATGCCTCCTTCAGCTTTTATTACTCTTTCATGAGTCTTGCTTAGCTTTAATCCCTCTATATAATGAATTCTTGCTTGTTTCCACATGATACACATTTTGATAGCCAGTAGATCCAGAAATGGGTTTAAGCTTTGTCTGGGTTCATCGGTTCTAGCAAACGAAGTTTGCCCCTGGTTTCGGGATTTAGATGTGGTTCTCGGGCAAACGCAAGTTTGCCCCTAGTTTGGTATGGTGAAAACTTGGGACTTGTTTGGGCTTCGGACCGAGGGCCTTGTGGGCCCGCCTACTTATCCCCGAACAGGTATCAGGTCCGCAGTAGTTCATCTAAGGCTAGAAAGAGCACACATACATATTCTCTTTCTTTTTTTTTTTTTTTTTTTTTTTTTGTTTGTGTGTGACCGAACCGAGCAGGTTGCCTACGTATCCCCTATCGGGAATCAGGTCAGGCGTAGTTCATCAATTCTGGAGGTTTTGAAAGGCAAGGTTTCAAGCAAAGTACTTTTTGAGGCGATCGAGGTTGATTGGTTGCTTAAACTCAACTCCATCTAGGTCCATGAGATAGGCAGCTCCCCCGGAGAGGAGTGTCTTAATGATATATGGTCCGACCCAGTTGGGTTTGAATTTTCCTCGTGGGTCATAAACGGGTGCTTTAAGTTCTTTGAGGACCAGGTCGCCCTCAGCAAGCTTCCTTGGGCGAACCTTTTTGTTGAAAGCACGAGCTATCCTTTTCTGATATCCCCGAGTATGGTTCACAGCAGCCAATCTCTTTTCATCGAATAACATCAATTCCTCATATCTCCCCCTCAACCATTCTAGTTCAGTTACCTCGCATTCTGCCAGAACTCTTAGAGATGGTATTTCGACTTCTACTGGCAAAACAGCCTCCATCCCGTAGACCAATGAGTATGGCGAAGCCCCGGTTGAGGTTCTCACGGAAGTTCGATATCCCTACAAAGCGATAGGTAACTTTTCGTGCCAATCTCTATATGTATCCGTCATTTTCCCCAGAATGGCTTTTACATTTTTATTTGCTGCCTCTACTGCTCCATTTGTTTGTGGTCTGTATGGTGAGGACTGGTGGTGGGTGATCCTATACTTCTCTAGGAATGGAATAACCTCTCCCTGAAAATGACTCCCGTGGTCAGAAATAAGCTCATTTGGTACCCCGTATCTGCAGATTATATTCTTCTGGATAAAATTCACCACATCTTTTGCCTTCAAAGTTGCGTATGATGCCGCTTCTACCCATTTGGTAAAATAGTCTATTGCCACAATTATGTACCGGTGCCCATTTGAAGCTTTCGGAATTACTTCCCCGATGATATCAATACCCCACGCAGAGAACGGCCAAGGGGTGGTCATGCTATAGAGCTGGGAAGGTGGGGTATGTATTAAGTTTGCATGAACCTGACATTTATGACATCTCCTAACATACTTACAGCAATCCTTATCTAAAGTCGTCCAGTAATACCCCTGCCGAATTATCTTTTTGGCCAACATATGTCCATTCATGTGGGGCCCACAGACTCCTTCATGTACTTCTTCCATCATTTTCCTTGCCTCCCTTCCATACAGACATTCTAAATTATAACCGGTGTAGGACTTCTTCCACAACTTTCCTGCATAGATTACAAATTGAGCTGAAAATCTACGAATTGCTTTCTTATCCTTCTCTGAAGCTCCTCCGGGATATTCTCCTTTCTCAACAAAGTTCCAAACATCTATATACCATGGTATCTCAACCTCTCTCTCTTCTTCAATGGTGGCGATTGTTTCATACGAAGGTCGGGTTCTCTCTTCTATAGACAAGGGAATCATGGAGACTCCTATAGGAATTTGGATCATTGAGGCTAAGGTTGCTAAGGAATCTGCCAATTGGTTCTCCTCACGGGGAAGGTAATAGAACGAAATTCTTTTGAATTGCACCTTCAGACTCTCTAGGTATTCATGGTAAGGTCTCAATTTCTCATGCTTTATTCTCCAGTCACCCCTCACTTGTGATATTATCAGATTAGAGTCCCCGAAAACATCGATCTTTTCCACTCCCAAAGCCAAGGCTGCTTCTATCCCAATTATACAAGCTTCATACTCTGCCGTGTTATTAGTCGAATTATACTTGAGCTTTACGGTCAATGGAGTGGGGGCCCCACTAGGTGATATGAGGATAATCCCTACCCCGTATCCTATTTGGTTAGCCGCTCCATCGAAGTACATCTTCCAAAAGCTCTCCTTTACTTCCATTACTCCTTCATCCGGAAACTTTAATTCTCCCCTTTCTTCGGATTCTATGGCGAGGTCAGCTAAATACTCGGCGACGGCTCTCCCTTTGACGGATTTGGAAGTGACATACCTAATATCGAATTCAGCTAGCATCATGGTCCAACGGGATATCCTACTGGTCAGGGCAGGTTTTTCAAAAAGGTATTTGCGTGGGTCCATTCGGGATATCAGGGTGATAGGGAAGGCTAGCATGTAATGCCTAAGGTGACGGGTACACCAAACCAGGGCCCAACAAGCTTTCTCCAACGGTGAATAGTTCAACTCATACCCAGTCATCCTCTTACTCAGGTAATATATGGCTTTTTCCACACGCCCCTCTTCCTCTTCCTGGGCCAGCATGCACCCCATCGAGTTCTCGGTTACGGATAGGTATAGTAATAAAGGTTTTCCAGGCTTAGGAGGTGATAGGACAGGTGGGTTTTGGAGGTAGGCTTTGATCTTTTCAAAGGCTTTTTGGCATTGATTATCCCACTCGAACTTTTCCCCTTTTCTCAACAATTTGAATAACGGGTCACAGGTCATGGTGAGTTTGGATATGAAGCGGCTGATGAACTGTATCCTCCCTAGGAATCCTCTCAACTCCTTTTCATTCTTTGGTGGCGGCATTTTGGTTATAGCTTGGATTTTGGTGGGGTCTACCTCAATTCCTCTCTGGGTGATCAGAAATCCTAGTAGTTTCCCAGTGGTGACTCCAAAGGCACATTTTTGCGGATTTAGCCTCATCCCGAACTTTCTCAGTCTTCCAAAAAATTTTCTTAACGCCTCCAAATGTCCTCCTCTTTCTTTGGATTTTACTATCATGTCATCCACATATACTTCTACTTCTTTATGAATCATATCATGTAGTAATGTGGTAGCAGCTCTCTGGTAGGTTGCACCTGCATTCTTAAGCCCAAATGGCATAACTCTATAACAGTAAGTCCCCCAAGGTGTGATAAAAGTTGTTTTCTCTCTATCCTTTGGTGCCATTAAGATCTGGTTGTACCCTGAAAACCCATCCATGAAAGATAGAAGTTCATGCCCTGCGGTATTATCTACTAATACGTCGATGTGGGGTAAAGGGAAATCGTCTTTAGGGCTAGCTTTGTTCAAATCTCGGAAATCTACACAAACCCTAACACGACCATCCTTTTTAGGAACCGGTACAATATTGGCGACCCAATCAGGATACTCGATGACAATCAAGAATCCAGCTCTCAATTGCTTTTCAACCTCCTCTTTCACTTTAAGCGCCCATTCAGGCCTCATTCGCCTCAATTTTTGTTTTACAGGTTTTGAATTTGGGAAAAGGGGAATATGGTGTTGGACAATTTCTGGATCAATTCCTGGCATATCATCATAAGACCATGCAAAGACATCTTTGAATTCTTTCAATAGATGGATTAATTCTTCGCTTTCCTCATTGTTAAGTGTGGAGCCAATAGAAACATTTTGTGGATTATCTTCATTTCCCATATTAATGGTTAAAGTGCTTTCCATGATTTTGCATGCAGGTTCATTTTCTTTTTCAATTAGTTTTTGCAATTCATGAGGTATTTCATCATTTTCATCACATGCATCACAGTTATTAGTATGCTCAGTCAAGTAAGCAGAATTAGTCACATTCTCATTAACTTTCTTGGGAGCAATTACAACAGACATAGAAATGGAAAGACACCTCATTTGGGCCAATACAGACTCTGGGTGAGGGGGGTACCTATCACTAGACTCAAAGACCCACTCTTTCTTGCTTTCCCCTCCCATATCAGTGATGAAATGATCTTCCCGTTCCTCTTCCTGAATGATCTCCTCTATTTCCACTTCGTCTTGTTTTCCTTCATACGCTGGCTTCTCCTTTTCTTTATTTCCATTACTGTCTTCTTTATCCCGACTTTTCTTACCTTCATCCTTGATCTCTGCAGAGCTCCCTTTTTCGATCTTCTCGCATCCTTCTTCTAGCAGGTTCTTCATTGTCGAGCCATCCATAGTACAGACCCAGTCCTGAGTAATGGCTGATTTTGCAGGCTGCTGAAGATAAGGGTCTTCATAATCAGAGAAGTCATGTGCAAAGAAGATCTCGAATCCCGGCTTCTTACGCTTCTCTGCTTTATCCAACCATGGCTCTGGAAAACCACAAAACGGAAAATCTTCCCCTTGCTTGACGAAGTATCCATTAAGAGTTTTCAGGTATGGTTCCAGTGGTGCATCCGTTGCTTTCTTCTTTTTCTTCAACTCTTCCTTGGTTGGTGAGTATCCTAGCCCATGGGTGTGGGTTTGTGTAACGATATTTGGGAATTCTGACAATCCTTGGTGTTTCTTACCTAAACCCATCCCTGGGAAGAACCCCATTTTTCTCATGATCCCGGCCACCAATGGACTGGCGTATTGATCAAAATACAGTGGTAAAAACTCCTTCGGCTTCCCCTCTTCTATGACTTTAATGAACTCAAACCCACCCAAACTTGCTTCACCTTCTTGTATCTGTACTTCTAAAATCGGAGCACTTGATGAGGCCCCAGACACATTTATCCAGCTATCCCCCAGAAGATCGCATACCTTGTTTTTCCAAATGTATTTAACTTTTTGATGGATGGTTGATGGAATGGCACCCAAACTATCAAGCCACGGCCTTCCCAGAAGCAGGTTAAATGATGCAGGAATGTCAATGATTTGGAATTCTGTTTCCCTTTCACCAGTCCCGACAGAGAGATTCAGAAAGATGATCCCCATCACTGCCCGTAGCGTATTATCGTAAGCCCTCACCCTTTGTTCCGATGGTATAAATGTAGATTCATCGAGCCCCATCCTTTTAGCTGTTCGAAAAGGGCATACATTTAATGCAGACCCGTTGTCGACGAGGCAAGCAGGTAGAGAATTTCCTAGGCACTCAACGGTGATGTGCAACGGCTTATTGAAAACAGGTCCCCCAGGAGGTAAATCAGCTTTAGAGAATGATATAGCAAGGGTTGGACTTCTGCCGATCATGCCGACGAGATCTTCTAGAGTAACATCGATGGAGACGTCTGACTGATTGAGAGCGTCAAGGACTGCTTGCCTATGACGCTTGGAAGCGATTAACAACCCCCAAATAGTGATATTTGCCTGTGTCTTCTTCATCTGTCTTAAGACTCTGTCTTCCTCTTCTTCCTCATTCAGTTTCCCTTTCCCTTTATTCATTTCCTGTCCTGGGTGATCCTCTTCAAGTTCGTGTGGTTTAAAATGCCTCCCAGATCGTGTGAGGTGACTGATACCTTCTTTGACCCAAAGTCCCTCCTGTGCTTCAACAATTTTCAAACTTTCCTCCTCACTTTCATACCAAAGGTCCTCCTTAACCTTATTGGGATCCTGAATATTGTCTCCTTTGTACCAAAGTGAATTGTCAGCTTCAGGTGCCCACCAATCTGCGTCAACAGTCCCTTCTATTTCCTTCCCTTTGCCTTCATCTACCAACCCTTTTAGAGTGCAGATTTGCAAATCCTCCAACATCTGATAAGCTTTTCTCGGTCTTCCCAACTTAGTGATCAATGTTGATGGATCAAAAGAGTTCTCCCCATTTCCCAAGTAGTAAATTCTGGGTGGTGGTATGGCATGATGATCAGGTAGTGGGTTTCTGGTAACATTTGGCGGGTTGGCGGGCGGTTCAGATATTATTTTCTTATCAATCAAATCTTGAATCTCATGCCTTAGTCTTAAACACCGGTCAGTTGAGTGCCCCTGCTCCTGGTGGAACTTGCAATATAAATCAGATTTAAAATTTGGAGGTGGTGGATTTGGTCTGGGTCGCGGCTCCAGTAGGCGAAGATGTCCTTTTGCCACCAGCCTATCGAGAGCCGTGGACAAGGATACTCCCAATTCTGAAAACCTCCTTAAAGGCTTATCCCCTCCCCTCTTTGGGTAACTTCTGGTTATATCAAATTTTTTCTCGGGTTCGCTCAGTGCGTTCACATCCGTAGATCCTGAATGACCTCCCGGATGTCCTCCTCCTGCTCCATAGTTCGGCCGCCTGTACCTGTTCACTGGCTCCTCTTTTTTGATGACCCCTTCATGTATTGCATCTTCGATTCTGGTTCCTACATCAAATAACTCGGCGAAAGTATTGAGGGATTGGAACCTCATCTTCTCCTGATAAACGGGTTGGAGGTTCTTCAGCAGCATTCGGATTTGCTCTTTTTCAGTCGGCCTTTGTATCATCTTGCAGCCTTTCCCCTCCATCGGCTTAGAAATTCAGTAAAAGATTCTTTGTTCCCCTGTCGGGTAGTCTCCAAATCCCTGATAGTAACATCCAGGTCTAGGTTGTATTCGTATTGGGCCACAAACGCTTTTACCACTTCTTCCCAATTTCTAGTCTTCCCCGGTTCTAGAGTGAGATACCAAGACAAAGCAGCCCCAGTCAACGTCTGTTGAAACAAGACTGCCATCATGACCGTGCTTAGACCGCTAGGCTGAAATGCCCCTATACACATTCTAATGTGGCTTCGAGGGTTCCCTGTTCCATCGAACTTATCAAATACAGGCATTTTGAATCCTGCGGGCAATACCTCACAAACTGTAATACCCCGTATTTTATTTTCGCTTTTTAATTAAAAAAATATACCAGATTTAAAATTTTGAGCAGTATAATTTTTACCTGCGTGTGTGTATCATCGCGTGAGCTCAACACACATGATGATTCCTTATGTGATCTTGGACCCAAAAGCAGTTTAGTGCGTGGGTGTTTGTGTATTGTGCATTATATGCTTAGTGCCCCAAGCACTAAGTAGTTTATTTATACACACCACTCATATATTATTTATTCACACACTCATATGAGTGCTTATATATACACATCAACCACCTCCCATCCTCAACAACTCTCTATCCTCCCTCTCCCTCTCGGCAGTACACACACAAACCCATATTGGTTTATACACATACACACATATATTGATACACACACATATAGTTACATATATACTCACAAAATCATATATTTCAGAGAGTTTGGAAATTGCTCAACATTATTTTTAAGGTACGGGGTTGTGTACGATATGCTCTTAAATCTCCGGAGTATTTTCTTTGTCATCCCTATTTGTACTCTTTTTGATTTATGTTGTCTTTTTATTGGAATTCATGTCTTTTTGGTTATATGTTATTATAATATTATTTTGGCTAAGTGCTATGGGACTAAAGGGTACATGAGCAATGAGCACCTACCAACAGTCCAACAGGCCTCAGGGACCAAGGAATGGTGACGGGTGAGGTGAGGTGAGGTGACTCTTTGCTATGTGACCAAGAGGAACCTGGTATGAGGCTCTTGTGGGTGAGCGGGTAAATTGTGTGAACGGGTGGATTGAGTGATTGGTCTATTTTATTGATCCGTTGTGGTTGTTCATTGTACTTTTGAGCCCTTATTATTCCTGTCATATTGTATACTTCCCCGTGTGTTATTTTAGATGCAGGTACCATTGGTAGCAGTCAAATTGGAGCACATTAGAGTACCGTGTGGGTTCGAGTTATTTGGGTCCTAACCATGTAAATGAATTTAAATGTAATTTTGGGCACTCAAATGTAATTCATTTTATTTATTTTTAATAAAAATACCCTTTATTTTTTTTGCGGGGCGTTACACAAACCCCCTCATACAACCCTTCTAACTCTAACAAATAGGTGTCAACGCCATGGGCCTTTCGGACCACCCTTTCCAACTTCTCCATTTTCTCAGCCATCAGCTTGTCTTTCTCAGCCCTTTCCTTTTCTAGTTTCTCCCTTGCTTTAATCCCTTCTGTTTCATCAAACCAATCTTCATCCCTGTGAGGAGGATCATTGCCTGGCTGTTGCCGTGCTAGTGCTTCTATCATGGTCATCATTCTAGTCATTTGACCCGCTTGCTGTTCCACCATTGTCCTTAACTCTGCCATTTCCCTCGCATTTGCCTCTTGTGCCATCTCTTTTCTCACTAGTCTTGCAGTAGAATCTCTGTACCAGGCTATGCTCGTAGTTGATTCGATCTTTTTACCTATAACCATATTTGTTTTAATTATTTTAACAACTTTTTCTCCCTTTTTACCATTATTTCTTTCACTTTTATTATTGATTTATATGCTTTCATGAATGATTCATATGCCACACGGATGCAAATGCATGTGTGTGTGTGTGCCTATTCTATATGCAAAATAAAAGAAAATTCTAATCCTAACACATAAACACATAAGCACATAAAATCCTCATCCATGTTGAGTGTGCTAATTTCTCCTTTCATTGTGATCCTTTTTACCCCTTCAAGGTTTTTCAAATTCATTTAACAAGTATTTCCCCTAGATGATGGGATCTTTTCAAAATTCCTTAAGAAGCTTTGAAAACAACAATACTTCTAAACAAAAGGTGATTGGGTGGAAACTTTGCTTTTGAAATTTATTTGAAAATGATTTCTTTAATTGCAGAGATTTCTTGGATTATATTCCTTAACAAAAAGGTGATTAGATCCAAATTTTGCTTTGAAAAAAAAAACATTCCTTTAGTTGGTAAAACTTTTCAAACTCTTTCAAGAATTTTGGGTTCCAAGAATTTTAAGTTCTTCCTTCAAATATGGTTGATTTGAAATTTTAATCCAAAAGTGAACTCCAAAAAATTTTGAAAGAGCGATTGAATGCCTTGGAATAAAGATACCAAAAATCTATTTGCTTCCGAAAATGTATTTAAAATTCTTTGGGTAGGAGGATCACATGATCGGATTATTGTCATACTCTTCATGAATTCGGATGCATACAAGGTCAATGATGCTTAGCTTACATGGTACAAGAGATGTAATCTTATAATCAAGATTTGGGCTTATTCTTAAATGTCATAGGACATGAAAAGGAATTGCTCAAAAGTGATTAAGAGTTTACACATATTCCATCAAGCAAGCATCGTCATCATCTCAAATAATCCCTTACGGGCATACAAAACTCCCTAGCACATAATCCTAATCAAGAATTGATTTCCTAATTTTTGAAAGGTTCTATAGAAGCTACCATGCAATAGCCGGGTTTTGGTCAAATAAAGGGACCCATGACACACACCCGATAGGATGCTTCATATACCAACACATGGTACGAGATCAAGGGTGATCACACGGTCCCATGATGACTTGACCGACCGGGTTGCCCCGAGCCTCCAAGGTCATAGTTCCATGCAATCGACTGGAGAAACATGCAAGTGCAATGCAACGGGCACACAAAAATTAATTAATTCGATTAAAAGGATGCTTTCAAGTCTAATCCTCGAGTGAACCCAAAATCAGAAATTCTGGTCTGCGAAACCAGAGATTCTAGGTTCGATCCCCAGCAGAGTCGCCAGATTGTGGATACCGCAGGTTATTCTTTCTACCCACTTTTAAAACATTTTTCAAATTCAAAGAGTCGCCACTTAATTTTTAAAAGGAAAAATTAAGAAACCATTTAAAAGGAAACTGATCTTTTGCGAAACCAAAGATAAACTGGATCCGGGGATTATGGAATGAAAGGGGAAGGAGCCCGGCGGGCTAAAACACCCCCTTTCATCCTATCTCATGATAGGCCTCTACTCAACATCCTTTTTAATCAAATTATTAATCTAAGCATGCCCTCAATTAATACATATATACATATACATCACACAAGCATGTTGAAATGGTGTAAAATTGCTAACGGCAAAATATCATTCATAAGCCACGTAATACAAGTAGCAAACAACATGATATGCAATAGAGAACTAGAAAATATACCCGGGATCCAGCCGCGAATATCAAACGTGCAATGCATGCAAGAACAAAATTTCTAAAAAAAAAAGTCTCTAATTCATATATTCACATAAGGCAAAACCTAAGCTAAGGTGTCGCACATGGGGTCGAAAAATCAATTAAAATCAATGAAGTAAATCAAACTAGAGAAGGGTTGAGAAATTGTACCTCAAAGCGCTACAAAACAAAGGTTAGTACACATGCCTTATACTAGATATAATATCAAAAAAGTAATCAATCTTAAGTCATGTTCAATTAAATTCAACTAAGTCCAACTTTATCCAAGAACTAGCTCTAACTATAAGCATCAATGTATATGAATGAATGAATGAATGATTATGAACAAGAATGAGACATGAATTTATTCACTAATTTGGATCACTTAGCCTCTGGATTTAAGCTAAGTTATCATTATTCAAAACATGGTTTGGGTCTCAAGACATTAGGAGATCATTTGAGTTGGAATAAATAAGATTAGACAAAAATAGTAGCAGTTTTTTAGGAATTACAGAGAGCAGACCAGACGTTCAAAAATAGGAATAAATTACTTTCAACGGTTAGATCCTAATGATTTTTGGATATGTTATGCCTCTGTGAGTCTAGTTTCTAACCCAAAAAGAAAATCGAGATTTCAACGGTTAGATCTCCGGGAATATGGAAAATACTAGACCTCACTCAGGATTTTGCAACTCTCTGTCCAGAGATCTTGTATGATTTTCTAAAAATAGTAAAAAAATGAGAAACACTTAGATCTTTTTAGGGTATCTTCCTAACACATTAAGGTACTTATAAAAAATTATTTGAGACCCCGAAAACGTTATTAAGGTTCTGATTTATTGATTTCAAAACGGACTTACTGTTCTGAAAGTATTCTAAAACTTTGGACAGATTGTAATTAGCTCACAAAAACCATGATCAAACCCCTCTAATCACAAAATCTTGCTAAAACAAAAATCACAGTGGTAAAACAATGTGTTATTGACACTTTTCCGTTGGTTTCACTTGATTTCAACGGTTAGATTTCGAACTAAAAATCTTTGATCAAAAATAGTTTGTAAACCCACTGTTTTTCTTCTTTGCTAGTTCAACTTTGTTGATTGACCACAACTATTAAAAACATGAAGTTGGGGCTCAAACCAAACTACTTCTTCTACCATTTGATGGTCATTGAAGACTAAAAGGCATATATATGCTCATAGATTTTAATAAAATATAGCATGGATTTCACAAGATCCAAAGAATAATAAATTTAAATCCATGGATAAAAGTTTGGATTCAAGTCACTACTCCTACCACTTAATGGTCATTGGAGTTTTAAATCACCTTTCACTTATGGATTTTGATGAAATATTGAAATGAACTTCACAAAATCCTCAAATAAAGAACATCAAGCCTATGGACCCAAGCTTGAATTCAACTTATCACTCCTACCATTTGATGGTCATTGGAGTTAGAGACATACTCCTATGTAGGTTTTATACGAAGTATGAAAGAAACTTCTCAAAACCTAAGGGAAAGATTAGTCCAAATCATGGGAATATACTTGAACTAACACATTTTCTCCTACCATTTTGATGGTCATTGGAGTCTAAATGGAGTTAAAATCTACTTAAACCTCATTGGAATATAGTAAAGATTCCATAAGGTTCTTAGTGAGGAGGTTCAAGTCATGGATTAAGACTTGAATCTTGGTAACTATATGTATATTAGGACTATGATTCATTCTAATCTCCATATGGATCATAAGATCATAGGAAATTAAGGAATCAAATTCAAAGAGGTTCAATGAGGTATGGAAGACCTCATGCACCTTTTGAATGAATTAGAAATAAGGAAAATTAAGGATTACTTAGAAAACTAAGAATATCAAACTCTTCAAAGTTGAATTTGTCTTAAACCCAAAGCATTAATTAGATCCAAATTGATGAAATGTCATGAGATTCAATCACAAGTTCTTGGTGGTGTGTGATGAAATGGGATAAGAAGAGAGGTTTTGAAAATGTGAAAAAGTTCCTAGAACTATGAACTTGTGATTGAATTGTCCTAATTCTATCAAGGATTAAGAGGTTACCTCTATGACCTCAAGTATTTCTTCAACTTCTTGTGAAGATCTTCCAAGATTTCCAAGTTCTCTTCAAAGTTCTTCAAGTTCTTCAAGTTCTTCAAGAAATTCTTCTTCTCTCTCTCTCTCTATATGATTTTTGTGTATGTGTGTATATTGATTTTTTCAAGTTCAAGTCCCCCAAAATGGAAGAGAAGGTTTTGTTTATATAGGCCATTATTCCAGGGATAGATGGGTAAATTCGGGTGGAGACCCATGTGCAAGGTTTTCTTCTAGAACATGTGAAAAAATGCAGTATGTTACAGCCAGCGGCACTCACTGAGTGCCGGGCGGCAAACAGAGAGTGCCGGCGCGGCACTCAGTGAGTGCCGCCGCGTTTTCCGCGTGCCGGGGCTAACTGATTTTTGTCCCTCTTTTTGATTTTTCAAAAATATGTTGGTGTAAACCAAAATTTTTATTCTATGTATGTATATATTTGCATTAAGATCCCCCATGTGCATGGTATCAACCATGTGCATGGTATATTTTTTAATATACTTTTTTCTTTTGTATTTTCTCTTTTTTTTTTAAAAAAAAAAAAAAACTTTCTATTTATTTTGTCCTCCCTTTTTTTTTTCTTCCAAGGAAACTCCCTCTTTCTCTCTCCCCCTTTTTTTTTGTTTATTAATTCTCTTTTCTTTAGAAAGAAAACGGATTCCCAGACTGGGTTTTTCACACGTTCTTCATCATTCAAGTTTTCCTCCCGAATGCCCGAATCCTCTCCCTTTTTATTTTTAATTTTGTATTTTAACTTGAAGAACTTCTTGAGGGTTTTGAATTTCTTGGAAAATCTTCGAACGTCGCGGACATCGCCATCATCGGTCTTTGAGAGGTAACCAATCCCTGGATTTGACGCTTGGTCAAAATTGGGGTGTCTACAAGTCGCCACTTAATTTTTAAAAGGAAAATTAAGAAACCATTTATAAAAAAAAGGAAACTGATCTTTCGCGAAACCAAAGATTTGACTAGGTCCGGGGATTATGGAATGAAAAGGGAAGGAGCCCAATGGACTAAAACACCCCTTTTCATCCTATCTCGCGATAGGCCTCTACTTAACATCCTTTTAATCGAATTATTAATTTAAATGTGCCCTCAATTAATACGTATGTATAAATATACATTACAAAAGCATGTCCAAAGGGGTGTAAAATTGCAATTGACAAAATATCATTCAAAAACCACGTAATTCAGGTAGCAAGCGATATGATATGCAATAGAGAACAAGTGAACTCACCCGGGATCCAGCAGCGATATTAAACGTGCAATGCATACAAACAAAAGAAAACCCTAAAAAAGAGTCTCTAATCACATATACACATAAGGCAGAAACCTAATTCTAAGGTGTCGCGCATTAAGTCGAAAATCAAATAAAATCAAAGAATTTAATAAACTAGAGAAGAGATGTGAGATTGTACCTCAAATGCGCTACAAAACAACGAGTTAGTCCATATGATATACAAAATGTAAAATTGGATCTTAGATAATAATCCTAGGCTTCTAGCTTAAATCTATCAAATATGATTAAATCTAGAGCAACTAAATTCTAATTACAAATGTCAAATCATATGGATGAATATATACATGAACAAGAATAAGTTATGACATACTCTTAGACTTTGATTTCAAATTTAAATAATCATTACTGAAACAAGGTTTGAACCTTAACTCATGAAAGTATCATCGAAGCCATTATTCATAAGATTGATTAAAACTATTTCAGAATTTTAAAATTTGCTGAGAACAGATCGGGTCTTGAAAAATGGAAAAACCATGTTTTCAACGGTTGGTCTTAATGATTTTTGGATATGATATGCCTCTGTGAGTATAGTTTACAACCCAAAAAGAAAATCAAAGTTTCAACGGTTGGATCTCTGGGAATTGGACAAAAACCAGGCATCACTCAGCATTCTACAACCTTCCGTCCAGAATTCTTACATGATTTTTTAAAAATAGTAAAAAGATTAGAAATACTTTGTTCTTTTTAGGGTGACTTCCTAACACATTAATCTACTTAGAAAAAATTATTTTGGGTCACAAACACCCTATGAAAATCCCGATTTATTTATTTCAAAAGAGTATTGCTGTACTGAAATTCTGGGCAGATTGTTGTTACTTTCCAAAACTCATGACCAAACCATTTTAAACATGAAACCACCTTAAAACAAAAATCACAGTGGTAGAATGTTGTGTTATTGACACTTTCCCGTTGGTTTCACTCGATTTCAATGGTTAGATTTCGAACTAGAAATCTTTGATCAAAAATAGTTTATGAACTCACTGTTTTCATTTGCCAAGTTCAACTTTATTTGTTAACCCCAACTATAAACCATGAAGTTGGACTTAAACTAAACCATTTTATCCTACCATTTGATGGTCATTGGAGACTAAAGACCTTCATATTTGTAGGTTTCAATGAAGTATGAATAGACTTCATGAAATCTCAAAATGAGGACTCTAAACCATAGAGATGGGCTTAGACTCAAAAAACATTTTCTCCTATCATTTGATGGTCATTGGAGATGAAGACATGACTAATGCTCATAAGTTTCAAAGAGAATATGGAAATGACTTCATGAAATACCAAGTTTAGAGGATCCAAGTCATGAGTATGGACTTGGATTCATCTATATGAAATAAAGTGATGATCAAATTTTGACTCTCATGTAAAGCATAAGCTTACATGGGATTCAAAGGATCATACTCAAGAGATCAAGAGAGATATTGAAGATCTCCAAGAATCTCAAGAGAAGAACATAAACAAAAGAAATAGAAGAAAGAATTAGAAACAAGGACTCCTAAGTTTACTTGACAAACAAAGAAAATAACAAAAGATTTTAGGATTAGAGATTCAAAAGAAAGAGAGTAAATAAATAATTTGTGGTTAGAGGATCACCTCCAAACTATCCTCAAAAGTCTTTCTTTGAAGATCTTCCAAGCTCTTCTCTCTAGCTCTCTAAACTCTCTTTTTTTTTTTCAAAATATGTTAGTGTAATGATTTCTTGTATTTTTTGGTGTATCTCTTGGGTATGTTCCCTTGCATGTGTTCCAAGGAAGATCCTTCCTCTTTTATAGGCAAAATTACCAAGTATTTTCAGTGAATTCGGAGTAAAA
Source organism: Hydrangea macrophylla (assembly GCA_033977485.1). Lineage (NCBI taxonomy): Eukaryota > Viridiplantae > Streptophyta > Magnoliopsida > Cornales > Hydrangeaceae > Hydrangea > Hydrangea macrophylla. Next base: position 56,370,623 of record CM066991.1, on the reverse strand, counting down.
GACAGGTGTAAATCTCTCATTTGGTGGTACAATACGTACTTTCTGAATTTAGACAGACTGCTGCCCAGGGCGGCAGTCAAAAAACATGTGCGGCAGTCCGTGAATGCCGTTGCGGCACTTCATGACTGCCGCAGAGGCATTTAGTGACTGCCGCGCGACTCTCCGTGAATGCCGCGGCAAATCATGGATTGCCGGATTTTCGTCAACCTTACTTTATCAGTTTTTTTGTTTTTATCCGCATACACATACGTATTGTACCACAAAATACGGACTTTAAAAGTAAACGGCAGTCAGAAAATGTAGGCGGCACTCAATAAGTGCTGTGCGGCACTCACTGAATGCCGTCCGGCACTCACTGAATGTCGTTCGGCACTTGCTGGAGTGTTGTAAATTACTGCCGTGTGCCGTTTTTGTTGAACTTCCTCTTTTAGGCCTTTTCTTTTCTCCTTTTTCTTCCAAGAAAAATTTTTTCGAAGATTTTCTCCAAAAATGGTATTTTATACCTGAATTCTCCTAAATACCTGGTATTTTCCTCTTTCTGTGAAATTTTATCGCGTTTGAAGAACTTTCTGAAGAGCTTGGAATACTTCAAATCTTTCGGTCCTTATCATCATCAGACGCGAAGGTGACGCTCTCCTAAATTCGACGGCCGGTCAAAATTGGGGTGTCTACTGTTTGCCCCTCTTTGACAGAGCTTGTGGGGCAACGCGTCCCATAAGTGAATGTCAAAGCCTGTGTGAAGACAAGCCTTTGACCAAACTGTCGAATTTAGGTAAAACAAAAAAATGCGTTGCAAAAACGTCTACACGAACGGTTCATGTTGGTCGTGCTCGATGGTGAGCTGCCTACGTATCCCATCAGGAATAAGACCAAAGCGTAGTTCAGGCATGGGGTTGAACACACACAAACGCAAGTGGTCACACGGATGGATGCACCTATCCTATCGTGATGCAAATGCCATGCAATGGTGTTTTCCGGATTGACCCTGTTGTATAAACGTCATGCTTATCGTGTCTTCCCTACGTACGACGCGCTCTACGTGACGTGTTGAAAGATTACGCAAAAGATGCTCTTAATTTTGATTTTGAGGGTCAACGTAAATTTGTTACGTGGATCGAGAATATAAATTCGTTATATTTTCGGGATATGGGTTAACACAAATTTGTTGCGGAAACCGAGGATGTAAATTCGTTACATTCTTAAGATGAGGATCAACGTAAATTTGTTACGTGGATCGAGGATACAAATTTGTTATATTCTCGGGATATGGGTTAACGCAAATTTGTTGCGGAAACTGAGGATGTAAATTCGTTACATTCTCGAGACAAGGATCAACGTAAATTTGTTACGTGGATTGAGAAAATATAAATTCAGAATACGGGTTAACGCAAATTTGTTGCGGAAATTGAGGATGTAAATTCGTTACATTCTCAAGATGAGGGTCAACGTAAATTTGTTATGTGGATCGAGAATATAAATTCGTTATATTCTCGGGATACGGGTTAATGCAAATTTGTTGCAGAAACTGAGGATGTAAATTCGTTACATTCTCAAGATGAGGGTCAACGTAAATTTGTTACGTGGATCGAGGATATAAATTCGTTATATTCTCGGGATACGGGTTAATGCAAAATTGTTGCGGAAACCGAGGATGTAAATTCGTTACATTCTCAAGATGAGGATCAACGTAAATTTGTTACGTGGATCGAGGATATAAATTCGTTATATTCTTGGGATACGGGTTAACGCAAATTTATTGCAGAAACCGAGGATGTAAATTCGTTACATTCTAAAGATGAGGATCAACGTAAATTTGTTACGTGGATCGAGAATACAAATTCATTATATTCTCGGGATACGGGTTAACGCAAATTTGTTGCAGAAACCGAGGATGTAAATTCGTTACATTCTCAAGATGTTTAATTTTCAGGAGTTGGGAGCCCACAGGTTCAAATTTTTTTAAGTTCCAGGAATTGGGAGCCCATGGGCTCATATTTATTCCTAAATTTTGAAGTTTGTAGTCAATTTAAACCTAAAAACGGCCCCGAGGGCCAAAAGTGTGATGAGGGCAAATTTTGGGGGCCTCAAATTCAATTATCGGGACTTGATTTGAATTTTTGGGGGGGAAGATGAAGGATCTATGAACCGACTCAAACACGGCACACGCGAATTTTTGCGACAGTCGCTGACTGCCGCGCGGCACTCACGGAGTACCATTGCGGCACTCGGCGAGTGCCGCTCGGCAGTTCATCAACTGCCGCGCACGGAAAACTGAGTGCCACGTTTGAGCGGCAGTGGCTAAAACCGGTGGTTTCATTACATTTCATTCATTCTCTCAATCTTCTCTCTCTCGAAATCTCTCTGGAGAAAAAAATTTTCTTTTTCCTTTTCTTGCTTGGATCGATCTCTGGTATTCACAGGTTAGTTCTGCTCGATCAAGACCTGATTAATCTCTTTTATTTCACTATTTTTCTGAATCTTTCATGAATTTAACGTGTGAATCTCTCTTTTTCTTTGACAGATTATGGCGAGCGGTTCAGGGAGGAAGAAGAACGCCAAGTACACGGCCACTCATCATCCGGACGCCACACTCTTATTGCGGGACCCCGATGAGCACTTATCTGCCCGCACGTTCAAGCGCAAGGTAAACGCTCCTCCCTTTACCTTTTAATTTCCTTTTCTCCTGTTAAAATTTTACGCATGTATAGTGAATTATAGCTTTGAACATCTCGTTTTTGTAGCGTTTTTCATGCATACTTTATTCAAAAGTTTGCATTTCATTTTACTATTCTCGAGCTTTATGAATATCATGCTTGATGGATTTATCATTCTCACTCGTGTTTACTGAACTTGTGAATTTTCTTGAGCGTTCCAAACGCCTTTTTATTATTCAAAAACTGTTTCTTGACGCTTGTGATCCTAAACTATGCTTCTTTTGGACCCAAATTTCTTTTGTACCTTCATATGTTTATACATGCATGTATACCCAAAAAAATGCAAACAAGTTATTTTTTATTTATTTTTTTTTTTCCTCTTGAATACAAACGAGTGCTATGCTTGTGAAATTTGCTATGAACATTTCTAGATTTTCCATTTCTTTATTATTACCCATTTATTTCCATTGCTCTCTTCTTTATCCATTTCCTAACAACAAATCTTGTGATTCTTTTTTCGCAGCTGCAGCCCAGGGTGCTGAAAGGGCATGGCAGTCTAGCTCATGGGCATGAGTGGTACACGGAGTTGGGCGAGACCGTACAGGGGCTTGTAGATGCGACGGGATTTGGGGACTTCGTCAAACTTTTGACGAAGAACTCCAATGATTTGAGACAGATTCATGCCCTTGAGGAGCGGTGGTGGGATACTACGGGCACGTTCCATTTCTCGTTCGGTGAGATGACGATGACACCGTTGGACTTCTCCATGATCACCGGGATAGCGTTCGGAGGAGAGCCCTTGCGGTATCTGACGGACCAGGAGTGGGACCAGGTGGAGCCCTTGTTGGGAGTGGTCCCAGAGGAGTCTTTGGTCACAGCCCGTTGGTTTATGGATACGTTCCGGGGAAAACCGGGTTTCACCGATGAGCAGATGGCCCGGGGTTTCTTGATGTACATGTTGGGGTGCTCTCTGTTGAGCACCAAGGGTGATCGGGTCTCTGTTTCCTTGGTGGCGTCTCTGGAGCGCCTGGACCGGGTTGAGGAGTATAATTGGGCTGGTACAGGGTTAGCTATCTTGTACAGGCATATGGGTGACATTTCCCGGGACAGGTCGGCCTCCACTGGTGGCTATTGGAGAGCGTGGGAGGTATACCCTTTCCTATATTCCATTTATTTTCAGAAACTTATTTAGATTACGAGACTAACCACCTCTCTCTTTTTTATTACAGATTTGGTCCCACGAGTATCTTCGCATGATGTCTCCTGAGACACGCGATGCCGACGCCCTTATCATGCCCCAGGGGCTGAAATGGGCGAAGGATAGAGTCGGGCGGAAGACCGGGGCCCACGATTTTGTTTCGTTCAGGAACTTCCTGACGAACCTGAGGGAGGAGCACGTCCATTGGCAGCCATGGCTTAGGGTGCTTCCTGATGCTCGCGCGGAGATCCGAGAGTAGGCCGAATATGACCCGACGAGGCGACTTTTGGACGGTGGGTCAGAGGGCCTGGCGTGGTATCTGGGAGAGAGGGTGACTAGGCAGTCGCTGGCGGCCCCCGGATTCTTTGTGCCATTCCCTCCTCCTGACTCTATGAGGGCCACAGACACGCTTCAGGGCAGCGAGTTCACGGCTGCTTGAGCTGTCTTCGGTAATCACGGCTTCCTGGAAGACCCTGCATGATATGCGGCTTTCCGTACCGCTAAACTGATGCCGAACTTCCCTCTGATGGAAGTGACTCGGGTGAGTACAAGAATCCTTCAATCTTTTATGAGTTTTCTTTCATTCTTTATTTATGTTTGATTACCTTTTTGTTTGCAGCCTGTTCCTACTGCGACACGTCCTCCCGCCTTGCCCGAGTGGGATTGGACTATGTCGACCGTCTCGTTCGGCGAGCCTCACTTGACGACGATTCCCCGATTATCACAGGGTGCCCCCACTATTCCCCTTCATTACGATGTTGTCCCGCGTGTTTATGCGGAGGAGGGCCTGACGTATGCTCACAACGTGCGGCAGTGGGTTCTCGGGCGAGAGTGGATGGTAAGAAACTTATCTCCGTCTTTCACTTTAGCCTTGATTGCCTAATCTTTTGCTAATCTTTATTCCTGGTTCTTATTTTCAGGCTGAGGGAGCTCAGGCGACTGCTGCGGCTCAGTTGAGGGCTCAGGTATGATTTTTTTATCCTTTCATTCTTAGTATTTCACGTATCCTTTCAATGCTTTTTGGACTTATCCTCTCTTATTTCAGACGGAGGAGATCAGAGTCCTGTCCCAGCAGGTGGGGCAGCTTTAGCAGTGGCTCCAGTAGTTCGGCATTCCCCTCAGCGACACTCACGGAGGTGGCGGTGCTGGACGAGGCGTAGAGCGAGGTGGTGGCAGTGGTGGAGGTAGCAGCGGAGGACGTGGCAGAGGCGGCGGCAGCGGAGGACGTGGAGCGGGTGGTGGAGGCAGCGGGACAGAGTCGGAGGAGGAGCCCCTCAGGCGGACGACCCGTCAGACTCTCGGCCGGGGTCAAGGCTGACCCCGCTTTTGTTATTTTTGCTTTTGAGTGTTATGGGAGGATTTACACTTTTATTCGGATGATTGTACACTTTATTTTGATGGCTGCTCTATGGTAGCTGGTAGGACAGGCACTCTTGACACCTTTATTATTATATTTTGCTTTTTCATTTGACATTTACCGTATGTGTGACCATAGCTTGGTCCTTCTCTTGCTGTATGTGGGATCATGGCTTGATCCCGTTTTTATTTTGCTTTGACCTCTTTTTCTTATTGTGAAATGAAAATGAATGGATGAATGAATGTATTTGCACGTGCTGCATGATGCGCACGTTTTATTGTTTTCTATTTAGTTTTCTGTTTGTAGGTGGGCTGAAAGTGTTACAAACAGACCCTGGCCAATGACAAACCAGGAACAGCACTCGGTTAGGTCTCCGCGGCACTCGGTGAGTGCCGCAGCGGTAGTCAGCAACTGCTGCACGGCACTCTCAGACTGCCGCGCGGTACTTCGCCGAATGTCGTTCTACTTTATCGAGTGCCGGTCTGTTTTCAGGAAGATCTATCTCTATTTAAACCCTCTTTTCCTAAAAAAAAAAACTCCGCAAAACTCCATCTTCCTTTCTTCTCCCCTTTTCCAAATGGCCCCCGTTAGCTCCCAAGTCCTCTTCCTATGGATGGATACTCTCTCAGGTATTCACAAGCTCAACTTTAAGTGTTTCAGACTGAACGATCTTTTCTCTTTTCGACAGATGACTTTGAATGAGGGCTTACTTCGAGCTGCCATTCAGTGTTGGGACCCCGCTTTCAATGTCTTTCATTTCGGTTCTCAGGAGATTTGTCCCTTGTTTGAGGAATTCGACGCCATTCTACATACTGACCCTTCTGCCGAGTTGACAGTCCCTTTGGTTTAGGCTGGGTACGTTCGGGATTTAGCCATTCTCCTTTACATATCTCGAAATACGGCGGGTTCTTTTGTTCATGACAGGCAGATCGACTTTGAGCGCCTTTCTTCTGTTTACGCTCCCGTAGGGGACCCTTATGATAATGAGTATCAGATCATTCGACGTAGTGCCTTGTCAATCGCTATGCTCTCTTACTTCCTTTTTCAGTCATCTTCCGACATTCTCATACCCATTGCCTGTGGTTTGCGGGAGATGAAAAGTGCTGTTATGCTGGTCCTTGGTGAAACTCTGATTGGATTGGGCCATGCTCATGCTACCGGGGCCATGTTATCTGCCGGGGCACCTTTTGTTCTGCCGATTTGGCTTATGGAGCGCTTGGACCTCTTTATACACCCTTCCCATATTCGTGGGTCACTTCTATACGACCGTATGGAGATTCACAACTTATTTCACTCTGCCGATGCATGGCTCGGTTGGCTTCAGGGCCTCTCTTCCAGTGATATCTACTGGATCTGTCCGCAGTGGATTTATCGCTCCATTGTTGTACGCCTTCCTGGGCGACCCGGCATTTGGCTACCGGGCTTGCGTGCTACTACTTTCTACATTCCCGATCGGGTGGTCCGTCAGTTTGGACTTCTGCAGGATATCACTGAATCTGTGGCTGCTGATTTCACCAGGGGGTCCACTTTGCCCCCTCCTATTGTGAAGGCTTTCATTGAGGCTTAGCATAGCAGGGTGGCTACTCCGTGCCCGAAGATTTTGGCTCTGACTGTGCCTACTGCCCAGTATCTTCGAGAGATTCAGGCCTTGGTTGTGAGACGGGCTTGACAAACATGTGCATAATAAAGTAGACGAAAACAGGGAAAAGCTTGCCATTTTTCAAAACTTTCTGACAGACCCTGCCTACTCTTGCTGCGCTTTTTGAAGTGTGATTTCAACTTTTCCAAGAATGTATTTTATGTTTTTAGAAAATGTCCTAACATGTTCAATCAAAGTACTCACTCTTTCGATTAATCTTTTATGAAGAATTCTCCTTTCAATGTCTTTTCTTGGCTCTTTTCTTTACTTTTTGCTCAAAGCTTTACTCCTTCTATATCATGAGTTCTTATTTGTTTCTCTATAGTACTCACTTTGATATCCAGGTGATCCAAAGTAAGGTCCTGTATCTGGGTTCTTTGGCTAGCAAACGAAGTTTGCCCCTGGTTTTAGGGCTTCAAGGTGGTTCCGGGCAAACGCCAGTTTGCCCCTAGTTCAGCACAGGTTTTTTCTTTTTAGGTTTTCATGGGCCGAAGGCTTTTAAGAGTCCGCCTACTTATCCTGGAATGGGTATCTGGCATGCAGTAGTTCGGCTTAAGGCTTGAAGGAAGATGCCACTCGGGCACCTTTTTTTTTTTTTTTTTTTTTTTTTAAATGACCGAACCAGGTAGGTTGCCTACGTATCCCCTAGTGGGAATCAGGTCAAGCGTAGTTCATCGAGGTAGGAAGTTTTGAAAAAGAAAGGTTTCAAGCAAAATATTTCTTGAGGCGGTCAATGTTGATTGGCTGTTTAAATTTAACCCCGTCTAGGTCCATGAGGTAGGCCGCCCCTCCAGAGAGGAGAGTCTTTATGATGTAAAGCCCGACCCAGTTGGGTTTGAATTTTTCTCTAGGGTCATAAACGGGCACTTTCAGTTCTTTGAGGACTAGGTCACCCTCAGCAAGCTTCCTTGGGCGGACCTTTTTGTCGAAAGCACGAGCTATCCTCTTTTGGTACCCCCGAGTATGGTTTATTGCGACCAGCCTCTTCTCATCGAGTAGCATCAACTCCTCATACCTTCCTCGCATCCATTCTGATTCGGTGATTTCACATTCTGCCAAAACCCTAAGGGAGGGTATCTCTACCTCGACTGGGAGAACGGCCTCCATACCGTAAACCAGTGAATAAGGTGTAGCTCCTGTAGAAGTCCTCACAGAGGTTCGGTATCCCCATAAAGCAAACGGCAGCTTCTCATGCCAATCTTTATATGTATCCGTCGTTTTTCCCAAGATTGCTTTAACATTCTTATTCGCTGCCTCTACTGCTCCATTCGTCTGGGGCCTATACGGGGATGATTGATGGCGAGTGATCTTATACTTTTCCAAGAATGGAATAACTTCTCCCTGGAAATGACTGCCGTGATCGAAGATAAACTCATTCGGGACCCCATACCTGCAGATTATGTTCTTCTCGATGAAACTCACCACGTCCTTGGCTTTCAAAGTTGTATACGATGCTGCCTCTACCCATTTTGTAAAATAATCGATTGCCACGATTATATACCAGTGCCCATTGGAAGCCTTCGGAACTATCTCACCAATGATATCAATCCCCCATACGAAAATTGGCCAAGGGGTGGTCATGCTATAGAGCTGTGATGGCGGGGTATGCATCAGATTTGCATGAATTTGACACTTGTGACATCTTCTAACATATTCACAACAGTCTTTGTCCAAGGTCGTCCAATAGTACCCCTGTCGGATGATCTTCTTTGCCAGCATGTGCCCGTTCATGTGGGGCCCACACACTCCCTCATGTATTTCTTCCATCATTCTCTTAGCTTCCTTTCCATATAGGCACTCCAGATTGTACCCGGTGTAGGATTTCTTCCATAGCTTATCTGCATAAATCAGAAATTGAGCGACGAATCGTCGAATCGCTTTTATGTCCTTCTCTGAGGCTCCTTCGGGGTATTCTCCTTCTTTGATGAATTTCCACACATCTTCATACCAAGGCACTCCATCTTCTCTTTCTATGGCCGCGATCATTTCGAATGACGGCTGGTTCCTCACTTCTATGGATAGTGGGATCATGGCAGTTTTGGAAGGAATTTGGATCATTGAGGCTAAGGTAACCAGAGAGTCGGCTAGTTGGTTTTCTTTACGAGGGAGGTAATAAAAAGAAATCTTTTGGAACTGCGCTTTCAGACTTTCCAGATAGTCATGGTAAGGTCTCAGCTTCTCATGTTTTACCTTCCAATCTCCTCGGACTTGGGATATGATCAAGTTGGAATCTCCGAAGACATCAATCCGTCCGACTTTCAAGGCCAAGGTTGCTTCCATCCCAATTATGCATGCCTCATACTCCGCGGTGTTGTTGGTCAAGTTATACTTGAGCTTGACGGGTAATGGGGTAGGGGCCCCATCGGGTTCTAACTCCGTAACCTAGTTGGTTGGCCGCTCCATCGAAGTACATTTTCCACAAATCTTCTTTCACCTCCATTATTCCTTCATCCGGGAACTTGAATTCTCCCTTGTCTTCGGATTCTATAGCGAGGTCGGCTAAAAATTCAGCGACAGCCCTTCCCTTCACAGACTTGGCAGTGACGTACTTGATATCGAACTCAGCTAGCATCATGGTCCAACGGGAAATCCTACTGGTCAAGACGGGCTTTTCGAATAGGTATTTTAATGGGTCCATTCGGGATATCAGGATTACAGGGAAAGCTAGCATGTAGTGGTGAAGACGACGGGTACACCACACCAAGGCCCAACAGGCTTTTTCCAAAGGCGAATTTAACTCATATCCGACCATTCTTTTGCTCAAGTAGTAAATGACCTTTTCCACGTGTCCTTCTTCTCCTTCTTGGGCCAGCATACACCCCATTGAATCTTCGGAAATGGAGAGATAAAGTAGCAGGGGTCTCCCAGGTGAGGGTGGTGACAAGACAGGTGGGTTTTGGAGGTAGGTTTTGATTTTATCGAAGGCTTGTTGGCAAGGGGCGTCCCATTCAAATTTCTCTCCTTTTCTGAGCAGTTTGAAAAGTGGGTCGCAGGTTAAGGTGAGTTTGGAAATGAAACGGCTGATGAACTGTATTCTACCCAGGAATCCCATTAGCTCTTTCTCATTTTTCGGTGGCTCCATTTCAGTTATGGCTTTTATTTTGGTAGGGTCCACCTCTATTCCCCTCTAAGAATGAGGAAACCTAACAATTTCCCAGTAGCGACCCCGAACGTGCATTTCTGCGGGTTTAGCCTCATTTTGAACTCCCTCAATCTCTCAAAGAATTTTCTTAAAGCCTCTAGATGTCCTTCCCTCTCCTTGGATTTCACAATCATGTCATCCACATACACCTCCACCTCTTTGTGGATCATGTCGTGCAGTAAAGTGGTGGCATCCCTTTGATATGTTGCTCCTGCATTCTTAAGTCCGAATGGCATGACCCTATAGCAATATGTCCCCCATGAAGTGATGAACGTGGTTTTCTCCCTATCCTCGGGTGCCATGAGGATTTGATTATACCCAGAGAATCCATCCATAAAAGATAGAAGCTCGTGCCCGGCAGTGTTATCAACCAACACGTCGATGTGGGGCAGCGGGAAATCGTCTTTAGGGCTTGCCCTGTTTAAATCTCGAAAATCAACGCAAGCTCTAACACGACCATCCTTCTTTGGGACAGGCACAATGTTGGCAATCCACTCAGGATACTCGGTGACCATCAAGAATCCAGCTCTTAATTGATTTTCAACCTCCTCTTTTACCTTAAGTGCCCATTCCGGCCTCATTCGCCTCAATTTTTGTTTTATGGGTTTTGAATTGGGAAAGAGAGGGATATGGTGTTGGACTATTTTTGGATCAATACCTGGCATATCATTATAAGACCATGCAAAAACATCTTTGAATTCATTTAATAGACTGACTAGTTCTTTGCTTTCTTTATTGCTAAGTGTAGAGCCGATAAAGACATTTTGAGGATTATTTTCATTTCCTAGATTAATTGTTAGGGTGTTCTCTATGATTTTGCATGCAGATTCATTTTCGATTTCAATTAGTTTTTGCAATTCAAGGGGTGTTTCATGAGCATCACATTCATCACATTCATCAAGCGCATTCGAGTAGGCGGAATTGGTCATACTTTCATTGATTTTCTTGGGAGTGATTACAACAGACATAGAAATTGAGAGACACCTCATTTGGGCCATTACAGACTCCGGGTGCGGGGGAAACTTATCACTAGACTCAAAATCCACTCTTTCTTGTTCTCTCCTCCCAGATCGGTGATGAGGCATTCTTCCAGATCTCCTGTCTTGGTAATCTCTTCCATCTCTTCTTTCTCGACCTTCCCCTTGTTGGTCTCTTTCTGATCTTCTTCATCTTCTCCACTCTCGGTTGCTTCTTCCACCAGACCTTCGACGTACTCGCCTTCGGCTTTTCCAGGATCCGCTTTCATAACCTCCGTGATTTCTTCATCCAGCAGGCTTTTCATGATAGAGCCATCTAGCGCGCCAATCCAGTCCTTGGCAACAACAGGCTTTTCAGGCATTTGCAAGAACAGGTCTTTGTACTTGTAAAATTCATGAGAAAAAAAGATCTCGAACCCTGGCTTCAGGCATTTGTCCTTCTGGTCCATCCATGGTTCTGGAAAACCACAGAAGGGGAAATCTTCTCCTTCCTTCACAAAATACCCATTGAGCGTCTTTTGGTAAGGGTCTAGTGGTGCATTAACAGCTTTCTTCTTTGCCCTCAATTCCTTCTTCGTCGGCTGGTATCCCAGGCCGTGAGTGTGAGTCTGGGTGGGGATTCTTGGAGACTCCGGCAGACCCTGAAGGTTCTTCCCCAACCCTAACCCTGGAAAGAAACCCATCTTCTTCATGATCCCTGCGACTACTGGACTGGTGTATTGATCAAAATGGAGTGGTAGAAGCTCTCTCGGCTTTTCTTCTAGCATACTGATGAATTCGAACCCTCCTACACTTGCTTCTTCTTCTTGTAGCTGTAACTCTAACACCGGCGCGCTTGATGATGTTCCGAATAAACAGACCCAGCTGTCCCCGAGAATGTCGCAGACCTGGCCTTCCCAAACGCATTTGACCTTTTGATGAATGGTGGATGGTATGGCGCCTAAGCCATCCAACCAAGGCCTTCCTAGCAGCAGGTTGAAGGAAGCAGGGATATCGATGATCTGGAATTCTGCTTCTTTGTCTACTGGCCCAATGACAAGATTAAGAAAGATAATGCCCATGACTGCTCTCTGGGTGTTATCATATGCCCTGACCTTTTGTTGGGACGGTACGAAGGACGATTCATCTAAACCCATTCGCTTGGCTGTTCGGAAAGGACATACATTTAGAGCAGACCCATTGTCAACGAGACAAGCGGGCACGGTGTTCCCCAAACATTCGACAGTGATGTACAGTGGTTTGTTGAGCGTGGGTCCTCCGGGGGGGCATGTCATTTGATGAGAAGGTAATAGCCGAAGCCGGGATTTTGCCGATTAGCCCGATGAGGTCTTCCGGGGTGGTGTCGATAGACACGTCAGATTGGTTCAGAGCGTCTAAGACTGCCTGTCTATGGCATTTGGAGGCAATCAGCAACCTCCAAATGGTGATGTTAGCCTGGGTCTTCTTCATTTGCCTTAGAATCCTGTCTTCTTCCTCTTCTTCATTCAGCTCCCCTTTTCCTTTGTCTAGATCTCTCCCCGGGTGATCCTCCTCCAGCTCATGTGGCTTAAAGTGTCTGCCTGACCGAGTTAAATGAGTGATTTCTTCTCTTGACCACAGATTATCGACTTCTGAATCAACTTTCACAGTACCCTCCACTACCTCCGTCTCTTTATCGCTTTCGTACCAGAGGTCGTCTTCTATCCGGCTCACATCTTGATCGTCATTCCCTTGGACCCACCAGTCTGACTGCCCTATCTCACTCTTCGTTGACTGATCCTTCAAAGCACAGATAATTGAATCTTCAGGCAGCTGGTATGGCCTTCTTGGTGTCCCGGCCTTAGTGATCAACCTAGACGGATCGAAGGTTGCTTCTTCTATCCCCAAGAGGTAAAGACCCTGCGGTGGTGGCACGGCTTGATGATTTGGAAGTGGATTCCTAGTAACATTTGGAGCTTTGGTAGGTGGCTCTGAAATTACTTCGTTATCAATGAGGTTCTGGATTTCGTGCCTCAATCTCATACACCAGTCCGTCGAGTGACCTTTTTGTTGATGAAATTTGCAGAAGAGGTCTCCTTGGAAATTTGGCGGAAGTGGTCTTGGTAGCGGTCGAGGTTCCAACTGACGGAGATGCCCCTTCGCTAACAGTCTATCAAGGGCGGTTGACAGTGATACTCCCAGATCTGAGAATTTTCTTGGTGGCTTATCTCCCCCTCCTTTAGGGTAACTTCTTGTGATATCAAATTTTCTCTCCGGCTCGCCGAGTGCATTGACATTAGTAGGGCCGGGGTGACCCCCCGAATGTCCTCCACCTGATCCATAGTTCGGCCTCCTATATCGGTTTGGCTGTTCTTCCTTCTTGATGGTTCCTTCTTGAATCGCATCCTCAATTATTGTTCCTATATCGAACACCTCAGCAAAAGTATTGATGGATTGAAACCTCATCTTCTCTTGATAGACTGGCTGTAGGTTCTTCATTAACATCCGGATCTGTTCTTTCTCAGACGACCTCTGTACCATCTTCGCGGCCTTTCCTCTCCATCGGCTCAGATACTCAGCGAATGACTCCTTGCTTCCCTGCCTGGTTGTTTCTAGATCTCGGATGGTGACGTCTAAGTCTTGATTGTACTCATATTGGGCCACAAATGCTTTAACCACTTCCTCCCAAATCCTGGTTTTGCTTGGTTCGAGGGTAAGATACCATGATAGAGCAGCTCCGGTCAGGGTTTGTTGAAATAGCACAGCCATCATGGTAGTGCTTAGACCACTAGGCTGGAAAGCCCCTATGCACATTCGGATATGACTGGGAGGATTCCCGGTGCCGTCAAACTTATCAAAAACTGGCATTTTGAACCCAGCAGGCAGCGTCTCATGGACCCTATCATACAGGCCTTCTAACTCCATCAGATAGGTATCGACTCCCTGAGCTTTGCGCATCACCCTTTCCAACTTTTCTATTTTCTCGGTCAGTAGCTTCTCTCTTTCAGCTTTCTCTCTGTCTCTGTTGGCCCGTAGTGCATCAGTCCATTGCGCTTCCTGATCATCGAACCAATCTCCTTCCCCTTCTCCCAAAGGTAGGTCTATAATAGGTGGATTCACATGCGGTGGTCGGCGGTTAAGTTCTTCTATCATCCCCATCATTCGGTTCATGTTCTCGGCCTGTCTCCTCATCTACTCCGCTTGTTGTTCTACTAGTACCCTTAACCCGGTCATCTCTTCGTTGTTTCTCTCTTCAGCCATGTCAGCGTATCCTCTCCTTACTAGCCTTGCTGTAGGATCCCTAAACCACGCTTGATTTGCTATTTTTGCTCCTACAATAAATTTGGAAATTTTCTCTTTTAAAACCTTTTTATCTTTCTTTTATCAAACAAAGATATTACAACTTCCCTTTTATATGTCATGCGGATGCAATGCATGTGTGCGTGTGTGCCTATTCTATATGTTAAAGAAAAGAAAACCCTAATCCTAACACATAAGCACATAAGCACATAAAATCCTCACCCATGTCAAGTGTGCTGATTTCTCCTTTCATTGTGACCCTTCTACCCTCTCAAGGTTTTGGATATTCAAAAAAATTTCGAAATTTATTTGAAGGGTGTTTCCTTAAACGATGGGATCTTTCAAAAACGATTCCCAATGATCTTGGATCTTTTAACAAAAATGAGGATATGAAATTATTTCTCAATAAAGATGATTTGAGTCAAAATTTTGTTTTTTTATTCGAGGAGCATTTTTCAAAAGAAAACTAATTCCCAAAAATGATCATATGAAAATATGTCTTAACAGGAGTTAGTTTGCAGCCTTGCTTGACCGAAAAAAAAACATTTTGAAGTAAAGAATGGTGGTTCATTAAAATCTGGTTTGCTCTTGAAATTTTTGGGTAGAAGGGTCACACGATGGATTATCACCATACTTTTCTTGAACTTGGATGCATACAAGGTCAATGATGCTTAGCTAAACATGATATAAGAAGTATAATCTCATAATCAGGGTTCAGCATGTTCTCCAAATGCCGTAGATCATGAGGAGAAATTGCTAAAAGATGATTAAAAGATTACGCATCTTTTATCAAGCAAGTATCGTCATCATCTCAAATAATCCCCTCTGGGCATACAAAACTTCCTAGCACATAATCCTAATCAAGAATTGATTTCCTAAGATTGAAAGGTTCTACAGAAACTATTATGCAAAGGCTGGGTTTTGGTTAAATAAGGGACCCTTGACACACACCCGATAGGATGCTTCATATACCAAATCATGGTAGGAGATCAAGGGTGATCACACAGTCCCATGATGACTTGACCGACCGGGTTGCCCCGAGCCTCCAAGGTCATAGTTCTGTGTAATCGACTGGCTGGACATGCAAGTGAAATGCAACAGGCGCACAAAGATTAATTAATTCGATTAAAAGGATATTTTTCAAGTCTAATCCTCAAGTGAACCCAAAATCAGAATAATGGTCTGTGAAACCAGAGATTCTGGGTTCGATCCCCAGCAGAGTCGCCAGATTGTGGATATCGCAGGTTTTCTTTCTACCCACAGCTTTTCTTTTAAAATACTTTCTCAAAATCCATTTCGAAAACAAATGAGTCGCCACTTAATTTTTAAAAGGAAAATTAAGAAACCATTTTAAAAAAAAGGAAACTGATCTTTCGCGAAACCAAAGATTTGACTAGGTCCGGGGATTATGGAATGAAAAGGGAAGGATCCCAATGGACTAAAACACCCCTTTTCATCCTATCTCGCGATAGGCCTCTACTTAACATCCTTTTAATCGAATTATTAATTTAAACGTGCCCTCAATTAATACGTATGTATAAATATACATTACAAAAGCATGTCCAAAGGGGTGTAAAATTGCAATTGACAAAATATCATTCAAAAACCACGTAATTCAGGTAGCAAGCGATATGATATGCAATAGAGAACAAATGAACTCACCCGGGATCCAGCAGCGATATTAAACGTGCAATGCATGCAAACAAAAGAAAACCCTAAAAAAGAGTCTCTAATCACATATACACATAAGGCAAAAACCTAATTCTAAGGTGTCGCGCATTAAGTCGAAAAATCAAATAAAATCAAAGAATTTAATAAACTAGATAAGAGATGTGAGATTGTACCTCAAATGCGCTACAAAACAACGAGTTAGTCCACATGATATACAAAATGTAAAATTGGATCTTAGATAATAATCCTAGGCTTCTAGCTTAAATCTATCAAATGTAATTAAATCTAGAGCAACTAAATTCTAATTACAAATGTCAAATCATATGGATGAATATATACATGAACAAGAATAAGTTATGACATACTCTTAGACTTTGATTTTAAATTTAAATAATCATTACTGAAACAAGGTTTGAACCTCAACTCATGAAAGTATCATCGAAGCCATTATTCATAAGATTGATTAAAACTATTTCAGAATTTTGAAATTTGCTGAGAACAGATCGGGTCTTGAAAAATGGAAAAACCATGTTTTCAACGGTTGGTCTTAATGATTTTTGGATATGATATGCCTCTGTGAGTATAGTTTACAACCCAAAAAGAAAATCAAAGTTTCAACAGTTGGATCTCCGGGAATTGGACAAAAACCAGGCATCACTCAGCATTCTACAACCTTCCGTCCAGAATTCTTACATGATTTTTTAAAAATAGTAAACAGATTAGAAATGCTTTGTTCTTTTTAGGGTGACTTCCTAACACATTAATCTACTTATAAAAAATTAGTTTGGGTCACAAACACCCTATGAAAATCCCGATTTATTTATTTCAAAAGAGTATTGCTGTGCTGAAATTCTGGGCAGATTGTCGTTACTTCCCAAAACTCATGACCAAACCATTTTAAACATGAAACCACCTTAAAACAAAAATCACAGTGGTAGAATGTTGTGTTATTGACACTTTTCCGTTGGTTTCACTCGATTTCAACGGTTAGATTTCGAACTAGAAATCTTTGATCAAAAACAGTTTGTGAACTCACTGTTTTCATTTGCCAAGTTCAACTTTATTTGTTAACCCCAACTATAAACCATGAAGTTGGACTTAAACTAAACCATTTTCTCCTACCATTTGATGGTCATTGGAGACTAAAGACCTTCATATTTGTAGGTTTCAATGAAGTATGAATAAACTTCATGAAATCTCAAAATGAGGACTCTAAACCATAGAGATGGGCTTAGACTCAAAAAACATTTTCTCCTATCATTTGATGGTCATTGGAGATGAAGACATGACTAATGCTCATAAGTTTCAAAGAGAATATGGAAATGACTTCATGAAATACCAAGTTTAGAGGATCCAAGTCATGAGTATGGACTTGGATTCATCTATATGAAATAAAGTGATGATCAAATTTTGACTCTCATGTAAAGCATAAGCTTACATGGGATTCAAAGGATCATACTCAAGAGATCAAGAGAGATATTGAAGATCTCCAAGAATCTCAAGAGAAGAACATAAACAAAAGAAATAGAAGAAAGAATTAGAAACAAGGACTCCTAAGTTTACTTGACAAACAAAGAAAATAACAAAAGATTTGAGGATTAGAGATTCAAAAGAAAGAGAGTAAATAAACAATTTGTGGTTAGAGGATCACCTCCAAACTATCCTCAAAAGTCTTTCTTTGAAGATCTTCCAAGCTCTTCTCTCTAGCTCTCTAAACTCTCTTTTTTTTTTTCAAAATATGTTAGTGTAATGATTTCTTGTATTTTTTGGTGTATCTCTTGGGTATGTTCCCTTGCATGTGTTCCAAGGAAGATCCTTCCTCTTTTATAGGCAATATTACCAAGTATTTTCAGTGAATTCAGAGTAAAAGACAGGTGTAAATCTCTCATTTGGTGGTACAATACGTACTTTCTGAATTTAGACAGACTGCTGCCCAAGGCGGCAGTCAAAAAACATGTGCGGCAGTCCGTGAATGCCATTGCGGCACTTCATGACTGCCGCAGAGGCATTTAGTGACTGCCGCGCGGCTCTCCGTGAATGCCGTGGCAAATCAGGGATTGCCGAATTTTCGTCAACCTTACTTTATCAGTTTTTTTGTTTTTATCCGCATACACATACGTATTGTACCACAAAATACAGACTTTAAAAGTAAACGACAGTCAGAAATTGTCGGCGGCACTCAATAAGTGCCGTGCGGCACTCACTGAATGCCATTCGGCACTTGCTGAGTGCCGTAAATTATTGCCGTGTGCCGTTTTTGTTGAACTTCCTCTTTTAGGCCTTTTCTTTTCTCCTTTTTCTTCCAAGAAAAATATTTTCGAAGATTTTCTCCAAAAATGGTGTTTTATATCTGAATTCTCCTAAATACCTGGTATTTTCCTCTTTCTGTGAAATTTTATCGCGTTTGAAGAACTTTCTGAAGAGCTTGGAATACTTCGAATCTTTCGGTCCTTATCATCATCGGACGCGGAGGTGACGCTCTCCTAAATTCGACGGCCGGTCAAAATTGGGGTGTCTACAAAGAAGTTTGCAAAGTTTCAGCTCACTTATTCTACCGCAGAATGGTGGGAAGCTCAGCAGGCCACTTTAGGAGAAGAAGTTATCAAACGTTTGAGTTGGGAGGAGTTTTAGGCCATGTTCCTCAAGAAATATTTTCCTACATCAGAGAGGGACAAGAAAGAGAAAGAATTCATGAATTTGGTCCAATGAACCAAGACTGCTCAGGAGTACACAGTCATGTTTGAAAGGTTGTCTCATTTTGCCCCACATCTGGTGGATACTGATCGGTGACGAATAGTTGCCATTTAAAGTCCTAAATATACGCTTTGTTAGCCCATTTCATGTAGTTATTAGTTGTTTTTTAATAAGCATTCTAAAATTTGTAGGTTTTGGAGCTTTAAAATGAAAATGCACTAAAATCCAATGATTAGTAGCGTTGGAAATCATTTTGGGCTCAAACGGTGATTCCGGTGAAAGCTGAATACAGTAGCAGCCTCGGAAAATCGCATTTTTGACCAGGAATACTTCAGATTTGAGAAATTTCTCCAGAGATACAAAATGTAGATCTTCAAGTTATGGACGTGTGGCCATAAACGGTAAGTCAATACGAGGTCCGAGTCAAAAGTTATTGCAATTCTACGATTGGTACACAGAGCAGTAGAAAATCTGAGAAAAGTTGGAAAATGGCCTGGTCGCTGGAGCGACCCGCGCGCGAGATTCTCTCGCGCGACCCGTTGAAAAAGTTAAATTTGCGTATTTCGAAGTCCTGAAGAGCCCTATGTGATCCGAATTGGCTGAATACGTCCAGAAACGTAAAAATAGATGTTTTAGTGCGATTTGGTTTAGGAAAGCTTCCTAAATCCTTCCAAACTCTATATAAATCATATTCTAAATCAATTTTGTGGTTACACATCATTACACAACATTAGATACATCCATATACAACAAAAACTTCAGCCATTGAAGAGAGGAAAGTAAGGAGAAGAAGAAGAAGACCAAGGATTCCCATGGCCTCCTCCATCAACCTCTTGCCGTTCATCAATTCTATGGCTAACTAAACTCAAGATCTAGGGTTTCAATGAAACCCTAGCCAAGTAATAGGGTATATTTTATGCTTTTATTTTAGTTTTATTATGTATGGATGGCAGTTACATGTTCTGAGAATTTTTATAAATAAATCGTGATTTTATTGATTAAATCGTTACTTTCAAAGTTTACTCTTGTCTTAGATCTATTTTGATAGTAGTGTGCTCAATGATATATGCTTGTTGTGCTTGTTTAGATTATTTACATGTAATGGTGTTTAAATTGAATTGTGCTATCAAGTATCCGAATAGTCCATGCCTAGATTAGACGGATTATACCACAACCCTAGTGTAGTGTGGGATAATTCGTGCTAACCGAAGATGGATTATGTTGATGCTTGAACCATAGTTATTTTCTTGACGGAGGAATTGGGCTTGTAGCTATAATTCCCCATTATCATCCAACTTAATAAGCTATGGTAATTCGTAAATACCCTTATTATGAAGCTAGTGGCGGATTTGCAATCCTAGGTTCCTTAAACTTATTATAAAAACAAATATTTAATTGGTTTCATAATTTAGATTTACTTTTATTGTTATTAGTTTAATTCAAATTATATCCAAAATCTGTTTTTCTTAATTAACTAAATTTAGGTTTTAAAAATTAAAGTGCGTAGTATTCAATCTCTGTGGGTTCGACCTTTACTTCCACACTACAAATCTTTTGAAAGTAAAGCATAAGTAAGCATACTTTTATATCTTAAATTTTGACAAGATCAATTTTTGGCGCCTTGCCGGGGATTGCAAATTACTACCTTTAGCTTTAAAATCTTGGTTTAGTTAATTCGTAAATATTAGATTAGTTTTTATTTTTCTTTTTTTCCGTTTTTTATTTAAGTTACTAACTTTTCTTTTGTTTTGCAGTTTCTCAAGTAATCAAATTCTAGCGTTTTGGAGAGGAATAGCTTAGCGCACCAAAGGAGCTTACGTGAAAAATAAAATAAAATAATAAATAAACTAAATCGCTTCCTTTGAAATTCGCATCTAACCACTGTAAGTCAGGGTGCTGAGATGCACTATTTGCATTAGTTTAGGAGTGTTTGTTCACGTTCATTAGCTAGGAAACCCGGGGCACTGGGCTTGACGCAGTCATTGCATTACAGGATAATATTCATGCATCATAGTAATTGTGTGCCTGTTGCCTTATTTGCGTGATTTTGTCTTATATTTGTGGAGTCAGTTTTTGTCTTAGTGTCGCTTATTTTCTTTTTAGTTTATGTTTGGTACACGTTTTAGTAAACCTAAATTACAAACTTTTGATCCTGAACTTAAACGTACCTTAAGAATTAATAGATCCTTCTAGAGCTCGGTTGCTAGACGATGAATTGACTCCAAAACCATCGTCATTGTTTCAGGCTGAAATTCAAAGTACCCTTAAACATTTACGAAGAACTCGAACTTTTAACATATAACCTATTCCAATGGCCGACATTGGAAATAACGGTGATGATCAAAATAACGGTAATAATATGAATAACCCTAATATACCTTCACCTCCTCCACTTAAAGATTATTTTATTCCTACGACTTACACGCCTCAAGCTGGTATCGAAATACCGAAGGCGACGGCATCTCACTTTGAGATAAAGTCATCTACCATCTCGCTACTTCCTTCTTTCCATGGCCGTATTAATGAAGACCCTTATCAATACTTAGGAGATTTTCAAGATATTTGCTCTACGTTAAAAATCCAAAATTTCACTGATGATGAATTAAAACTGCGTCTCTTCCCATTCTCTTTAAGGGATAAAGCGAAGTATTGGCTTCAATCACTTGAGCCAAACACAATTAAAACATGGGAAGCCTTACACAACGCATTTTTATAAAAGTTTTTCCCAATCACAAGAACAAATCAAATAAGAAAAT
Organism: Hydrangea macrophylla; assembly: GCA_033977485.1. NCBI lineage: Eukaryota > Viridiplantae > Streptophyta > Magnoliopsida > Cornales > Hydrangeaceae > Hydrangea > Hydrangea macrophylla. The sequence goes on along the minus strand of CM066991.1, from coordinate 56,349,277 downwards.
CGATAACAAATTTTGTGATGCAAGATGGGGAAATACTTTATGACATATGGGAGAAATTTAAAGAATTATTACTTTCCTGCCCACATCATCAGGTTCCTAAGTGGTAGTTGGTACAGGTCTTTTACGAGGGACTTACTCCCTCTGTTCGTAATACTGTCGACGCTGTTTGTGCAGGTACATTCCTACACAAAAGCGTCGACGAGGCCTGGAAAATTTTTGAAACATTAAGCGAGAACTCGATGCATCAGGCTGTGTCGGTACGTTCTGAGGGATATCTTTCGCAACCTAAACGTGAGGTAAAGTTTGAGTCAATTCATTCAATTGAATTTCAGGAACTATCTAAAAAACTTGACCGACTTTTGACAATAAACCAAACGTCAGCCCCACCCGCTCATGAAAGTTGTGCATTATGTTCCGATCCTTCACATTCTATACTTGCATGCCATCAGCGTCTCAATTTTCGGAATTTGTGGAGCAACACATTAATTCTATTCAACAATTCCCACAAAATAATTTTAATCCTATGACTAATAATCCGGACATGCTATGGAGAAATCATCCTAATCATTCGTGGAATAATAATAATAATCATAATAATAATGAGGCGACTAATTTTCCTAATACTTATCAACCCCAATTTCAACAAACTCAATACCAACACCTTCCTCCTAGTCCTAACCCTCCAAGGGTTAAACGCTTTTGAGGAGACAGTGTTGGCATCCCTTAAGAATATCGAAACACAAGTACAAGCACAAGCACATATAGTGCACTCTCACACACAATCCATCACGAAACTTGAATCCCAAACGGGACAAATAGCTAACGCTATGAGTCGTAGAAACGAGGGTAAGTTGCCTAGTCAAACTATTCAAAATCCTAAGGGACAATGTGGGAATGGGGGTTCGAATGAACAAGTAAACGCCGTCTCGACTAGGATGACTATTCGAGAAGAGAAAGTTGTTGACGTGCCATATGAAAGTGAGAAGGAAGGGAACATTAACTCTAATAAAGAAAAGGGTGGAGAAACAAGTAGAAATAGGAAAGAAAATGCAACAACTCTGACGACGTATATTCCAAAACTACCTTTTCCACCAAATGTTGACGAACCGTCAAATTTTTCAAAGAAAACGTCGAAAGCTGAAGATATACTCGAGGTATTTAAACAAGTAAAAATTAATATTCCATTCATCGATGCTATAAAACAAATACCCGCTTACGCGAAATGTTTAAAAGACCTTTGTACTCAAAAGCGCAAGGCATAGTCATATACCGAAAAAGATCTTTCTCACGAAAAAAGTTAGCTCAATATTCCAACACGCTACTCCGAAATATAAAGATCCAGGTACGCCTACGATATCAGGTGTCATAGGTAACACTATCATTCATCGGGCTCTCCTTGACTTAGGAGCTAGCGTTAATCTCTTACCTTATCACGTCTATAAACAATTAGGACTAGGTGAACTTAAACCTACAGCCGTTACTATACAATTAGCGGATCGATCTATTAAAATACCTAGAGGAATCGTCGAGGACATCTTAGTAAAAGTTGATAAATGTTATCATCCTGTCGACTTCATGGTCCTTGACACTGAACCCGTGCTAGATGCTAGGAAACACACTCCTGTCATCTTAGGCCGTCCATTCTTAGCAACCGCTAACGCTCGTGTTAACTGTCGGACGGGGGTAATGAAGGTGTCATTTGGGAACATGAACTTAAAATTAAACATTTTTAATGTTGTGGATCAACCTCCTAAAGACAACGATTACCTATGTGAGGCGGAATGTGAGGTAAGACAGAATATTGAGCCTAACAAAGAATTGAATATGGATGAGAAAAATAATATAATTCGTAATGAGCGGATGAATCCTGACAACCAAGACCCGAATGATGAATTTACTCGAAAGGTAAGAAATCAATTTGAACATAATTCGGGGGAACCGTCGGTCGAATTAATTCAAAGCGACGTTATTTCTGCTTATCACCGGGCTCTTCCTGATATCCTAAGGGGTACAAAGTCTGATTTTTAACTTCCATAAATCTTGAGCTAGAACGGTCTAGCTAAAGATGTAAAAGATAGCGCTTCTTGGGAGGCAACCCAAGCTTTATTTCGTTCATTTTCCTTATTTTTAGTCATTTTTTTAGTCCTTTTGAGTCTGTTTTGGACATTCTGGACAGGTTTAGGGGTCAGGATAAACTTATTTTGAACTTATTTACCTTAAAATAAAGAAACAAGGGAAAAAGACAACATCGCGCGCGTGGCCAGCTCGAGCGATGCATCGCTCGCGCGGCCAGCTCGAGCGATGCATCGCTCGCGCGGCCCGCTGGCTCGATATTCTCCCTCAGACAAATTTTTTTTAACTTTTTATTATATGAGTTCTCTGTTACATCTTGCGCCTAGAATCGCGCGCGCGAGGGGTTCGCTTGCACGGCCCGCTCGTGCGATTCTGGCACTTAGAAATTTTTCTAAATAAAATTAATAACAGACCTCAAGTTTATCTCGAGGAGGGATTCGCGCGAGCAAGGTTCGCTCGTGCGGTCCGCTCACGCAAGGTGGGGATTTCTCAATTTTTCTCTTTGTTCTTTGACCTTCTGTTTCCCCAACCTATCTATTTGTTTTTTATTTCTATTTGTTCTTTTCAATTCTTTTCGTTTAAGTTTATCTTTGTTTCCATAGTTCTAGTTTTGTTTTTCTTTATTTCCTTTATGTTCTTTTAATTCTAGTTTAGTTTCTATTGTTTACAAAAAAAAAATAAATAAATAACAAAATAAAAAATATAAAAAAAACATATGTATTATATATTAGCTTTTATTATTTATTTGTTTGTTTAATTTTCTTTTAAGTATTGCCAGGTGAATTAGTGTCTCCATTTGGAGCATTTGAACTGTATTACTTTATTTATATATGTTCACCTGGTTTGTGGTTGCCGAAATCGTGGTACTATCGTTCCTTCTCTACGTACTTTCCTTTCTTTCGTTTTATTGTTTCATTGGGGACAATAAAAGATTTAGGTTTGGGAGTATGCACTCACATGCACATTATTATATACACCCAAATTTTGAAAAAAATTTCGATACTTGTGCTTAAATAAACGATGTTACATACGGTTTTGCAATCTCTAGCCGATACTTCTTAGTATGTAACGTGATTTGTTATAGAATGGTAAACAAGAGAAGATGTAATTAAATATTTGCTGAAGTCATGATGCGACATTTTAGGATATGTATCGTTCGAATCGTAGTTTTATATCATAGATTTGCACGCAAACCTATGCACTGCACGTGGTCGCTTGAATACATGTTTGATGTGAACTATAATATGATTCGGATTTCTAGATAACACATGGTGAAGACTAAGCCCAGTGAGCTTTTAAGCCTATCTTTTCTTTTTATAGGGTTATAAGTACATTTTGTGTTTGTCGAATTTCATTGAAATAGCGCATTAACTCGTTGTTTAGTCTCATTATTCTTGTTTTGGTTGATAGTCAAGTTAAAATATTTGTTACCATGCTAAATAATCTTCCGTCGTAAACGTTGAAAAATCGTATCACCCTAGGACATGATTTTAGGCCTTCTTTGTTTTCCACCCTTTTGACCTTTGTCCTATCCAGTTAAATGATAAAAATTTCCTTAGTTCGCCCCTTTGAGCCGTTAAAGTGCCTTTTTCTTTAATCACCATTTTCTTGTTTAAAAGCTCCAACTTGATCAACTTGGAGCGTACCACTAAAAGATTGATCAACTTTTAGTGGTGGTAAGGCAATGTGTTGACTGAGAAGAAGAAGAAAACAATGTGATGTTTGGGGTAGTTGCTTTGGTATTCAATGAATATTCATTTTGAAAGCAATGGAAAGAAAAAAAAAAGCAATGAAGAAAAAAATAATAAGGTTGAAAAAAAAAAAGAAAAAAAGAAGAGGAAAGAAATTAAAAAAATATGAAAAAAAAAAGTATGAAAAGATGGAGTTGGTAGAAGAGACGAATGAAAGAAATCTTACATGCTTTACAATGTCATTCTGAGATTACCTACCTAATGAATCATTTCTATCCTTTTTCATTGCCCGAGCCACATTACAATCGTTGAAATGTCCTATTTGATCCTAGGAAATATGGTTTGGATATGAAAACGATGGGAGAGGGATTAAAACATGGTAACGATTAATTTTTCTTGATTGTTGGCATCCTATCCATGAGACTACTATTCTTTTGTGTCATGCATCTTGTTCGAGTCATATGTGAGCATTTCTGGTTTTGAAAACATATTTCCTTTGCTCCCATATATTAGATAAATTATACATGTTCTGAGTGTTTCATTTGAGAGTGTAATTAACATTGTGAGATTCGTAGTCGAGACATAGTTAAATGGTTATCCGAAGTATATTCCATGTTCATGACATATGTGTATTCATTTGACTACCACATCACACACGTGCAATTTTATGAGAAACTCTATTGATTTATACGATGCATGTGCTTGGGATTGCTTTTCATGATGTAGGTAGACGTTTGATTCCGTTTCTTCTTGTTCGTTATTCTATTTCAAATCATCGTTTTATAATAAGGAGTGTTGAATGTTGTTTTTCGTTTTAATAAAACTTTTCTTTACAAGTTAATAAAGATGGTTGTGGGTGACTTGTTGACGAAAACCCTCACGAGACTTCACTCGTCCAACTGGGAACACCTAGGGGTTTAAAAGGCTTGTTGCATATGCTAAATGCAATCGTGATCCATGTAAAAAATGAAGTAGTATTTGTAGTAGTAGTTTTATTTTTCTATTCTTTTTGCTCGAGGACTAGCAAAGTGTAGGTTTGGGGGTGTGATCGGCGACGAATAGTTGCCGTTTAAAGTCCTAAATATACGCTTTGTTAGCCCATTTCATGTAGTTATTAGTTGTTTTTTAATAAGTATTCTAAAATTTGAAGGTTTTGGAGCTTTAACATGAAAATGCACTAAAATCCAATGATTAGTGGCGTTGGAAGTCATTTTGGGCTCAAACGGTGATTCCGGTGAAAGTTGAATACAGTAGTAGCCTTGGAAAATCGCATTTTTGACAAGGAGTACTTCAGATTTGAGAAATTTCTCCAGAGATATAAAATGTAGATCTTCGAGTTACGGACGCGTGGCCATAAACGGTGAGTTAATACAAGGTTCGAGTCAAAAGTTACTGCAATTCTACGATCGGTGCACAAAGTAGCGAAAAATCTGAGAAAAGCTGGAAAATGGCCTGGTCGCTGGAGCGACCCGCTTGACCGACCCGTTGAAAAAGTCAAAGTTGCGTATTTAGAGGTCCTGAAGAGCCCTATACAATCCGAATTGGCTTAATACGTCCAGAAACGTAAAAACAGCTGTTTTAGTGCGATTTGGCTTAGGAAAACTTCCTAAATCCTTCCAAACTCTATATAAATCATATTCTAAATCAATTTTGTGGTTACACATCATTACACAACATTAGATACATCCATATACAACAAAAACTTCAGCCATTGAAGAGAGGAAAGCAAGGAGAAGAAGAAGAAGACCAAGGATTCCCATGGCCTCCTCCATCAACCTCTTGCCGTTCATCAATTCTATGGCTAACTAAACTCAAGATCTAGGGTTTCAATGAAACCCTAGCCAAGTAATAGGGTGTATTTTATGTTTTTATTTTAGTTTTATTATGTATGGATGACAGTTACATGTTCCGAGAATTTTTATAAATAAATCGTGATTTTATTGATTAAATCGTTACTTTCAAAGTTTACTCTTGTCTTAGATCTATTTTGATGGTAGTGTGCTCAATGATTTATGCTTGCTGTGCTTGTTTAGATTATTTACATGTAAGGTGCTTAAATTGAATTGTGCTATCAAGTATCCGAATAGTCCATACCTAGATTAGACGGATTATACCACAACCCTAGTTTAGTGTGGGATAATTCGTGCTAACCGAAGATGGATTATGTTGGTGCTTGAACCATAGTTATTTTCTTGACGGAGGAATTGGGCTTGTAGCTACAACTCCCCATTATCATCCAACTTAATAAGCTAAAGTAATTCGTAAATACCCTTATTATGAAGTTAGTGGTAGATTTGCAATCCTAGGTTCCTTAAACTTATTATAAAAACAAATATTTAATTGCTTTCATAATTTAGATTTACTTTTATTATTATTAGTTTAATTCAAATTAAATCCATAATATGTTTTTCTTAATTAACTAAATTTAGGTTTTAAAAATTTAAGTGCATAGTATTCAATCTCTGTGAGTTCGACCTTTACTTCCACACTATAAATCTTTTGAAAGTAAAGCATAAGTAAGCATACTTTTATATCTTGATTTTGACAAGATTAGATACCTTGGAAAAGAAGAACAAAAGATATCTACGTGGGCTTGGGATGACTATTCAAGGCCATGTCATGAGTTCTATGACGCAACTGCTTGAGAATTTGGTAGAACTAGCTTCTAATCTGGAAACGATGTATGGGAGCCAGCAATAGTAGCAGTTTACTTTTCGGGCAGCCAGTCGCCCCAACCGTGGCCACCTGAACTTGTACCGTAACACTAGAGTGAAGAGGCAATGAACGGCCCGAGAGGACAAGTGCCTAACCCTTCGTCGGCACAAGCTCAACTGCCTGGTGTGACACCTGCATTAGGAGCACCTACGAAAGGAATCAATTCTGGTGCATGCTTTAAATGCGAGATTCTAGGACATATGTCAAGGGATTGCACAGCACCCAGAAACAACAAGCAACAAGTCATTGTCTGTTACTTCTGTGGCAAGAAGGTCCATGTTAGTAGAGATTGTTTTCTCAGCCAGTAAGCAGGAACTAGACCAGTAGCCGATTAATCAAGAGCGTGTCAACACTATTATTTTAGGAGGAGCAGGATTCGATGCCGTCGAGCAGCAAAACCTTGAAGGTATGCTTACCCTTTATAATAGTCGCGCATCAGTTTTATTTGATACGGGAGTAATGAATTCATTCACAGCACACAGAGTAGTAAAGGAATAAGGTCTAGAACCTCAAAACCTTGACGTAGCTTTAAATGCGATTTCACCCTTAGGCGTTACTGTAAAATTGGGAAAAAAGTGTGCAAGGAGTGTGCGCTAATTCTAGACAATCAAGAGTTACTTGCAGATCTGATAGTTCTATCGATGAAAGAGTTCAATGTAATCTTAGGAATCAACTAGTTAACAAAGTTCAGTGCCAAATTAGACTACGTTAGTAAGATGATTTCCTTTGCATTACCAGGAACACAGTCGTTCATTTTTCAGTGTAATCCGTTGAGCGATGCATTTCTCACAACCCGTTTGGCTACGATAGAAGGCACCAACACGGAGACTACTACTTCTCAGATTTCGGTAGTATGAGAGTTTGAGGACATATTCCGAGACATCTTTGGATTACCCCCGAAGCGTGAGATTGATTTCGCCATTCAGCTAATGCCAGGAACGGCACCAATATCAAAGACCCCGTATCGTATGGCACCGACAGAAATACAAGAGTTGAGTAAGCAAATTCAAGAGCTAGAGAACCTTGGATTCATTCGACCTAGCACTTCACCGTAGGGAGCACCAGTGTTGTTTATTAAGAAGAAGGATGGATTAATGCGACTCTACAAGGATTACAGAGAGTTGAACAAGGTTATGGTTAAGAATAAGTACCCAAACAAGTACCCACTACTACGGATAGATGATATGTTTGATCAATTATAAGGAGTCGTAGTGTTTTCAAAGATCGATCTGCGATAGGGTAACATCAATTACTTATTCTAGAAGAAGATGTACCGAAGGCAGCTTTCTGCTCGAGGTATGGGCATTATGAGTTTCTGGTTATGCAGTTTGGTTTGACTAATGCCCCAACAGTGTTCATGGATTTGATGAACCGGGTATTCAGACCCTATCTAGATCAGTTGGCTATTGTCTTTATCGATGACATCTTGATCTACTTAAAGACTATGGAAGAGCATGAATAGCATTTGAGGACTGTCGCCAAGTTCAGCTAATGCGAGTTTTGGCTCAATGAAGTCAAGTTCTTGGGACATGTTGTTTCTCGGGAAGGTATTTTTGTGGATTCCGCAAAGACCGATGTCGTGTTGAATTGGAGCCAACCTAGAAATGCTATAGAGATTAGAAGTTTTCTTGGGTAAGCAGGGTATTATCATCATTTTTTGGAAGGATTTTCGAAGATTGCAGCCCCACTCACTAGTTTGATGAAGAACGAGACCAAGTTCGAATGGCAAGATAAGCACAAACACGCTTTTCAGGAATTGAAAGAGAAATTGACTTCTGCGCTAGTGCTAGCCATTCTGAGAAGTGGAGATAGATTTGTTATCTATAGCGATGCTTCATATCAAGGTTTAGGGTGTGTGCTCATGCAAGACGGAAGAGTGATTGCTTATGGATCTAGGTAGCTGAAGCCGCATGAGAAGAATTTCCCGACACATGATTTGGAATTGGTAGCCAATGTGTTCGCACTCAAGTTATGGAGACACTATCTGTTTGGAGAGCAATTCGACTTATTTTCCAACCATAAGAGCTTGAAATAACTATTCTTGCAAAAGGAGCTTAACATGAGGCAGAGACGGTGGATGGAGTTGTTGAAAGATTATGACTTCACATTGCAATACCACCCTGGTAAAGTGAACGTAGTCGTAAATGCTCTAAGCCAAAAGCCTCACAGTACTATTACTTCACTTATGATTAGAAAGTGGCTAGCTCTTGAGACAATGGCCGAGTTTAGAGTTCAGCTTATCAAAGCAGAAGAAGGGAAAAATATGGGATGCTTGGTAGTTCAAGCTACATTTGTCGACCGGATCATAGAGACTCAACAGAAAGATGTAGAACTACGCCAGTGGTTTGACAAAATTGATGTTGTCAATATCAAGATATAAAAAGCATACTTTACTTTTCTAAAGATTTGCAGTGTGGAAGTAAAGGTCGAACCCACAGAGATTGAAATACTAAAACACTTTAATTTTAAAACATAAATTTAATTAATTAAGAGAACAGAATTGGATTTGAATTTTAATTAAACTAATAACAATGAAAATAAATCTAAATTATGAAAGCGATTTAAAATTGTTTTTATAAATATGTTTAAGGAATCTAGGATTGCAAATCCACCACTAGCTTCATAATAAGGGTACTTATGAATTATTTTAGCTATTAAGTTGGATGATAATGGGGAATTGTAGCTACAAGCCCAATTCCTCCGTCAAGAAAATAACTATGGTTCAAGCACCAACATAATCCATCTTCGGTTAGCACGAATTATCCCACACTAAACTAGGGTTGTGGTATAATCCGTCTAATCTAGGCATGGACTATTCGAATACTTGATAGCACAATTCAATTTAAGCACCATTACATGTAAATAACCTATATAAGCACAGCAAACATAGATCATTGAGCACATCACAGTCAAAATAGATCTAAGATAAGAATAAACTTTGAAAGTGATGATTTAATCAATTAGAAGCACGATTTATTTATAAAAATCCTCGGAACATGTAATCATCATCCATACATAATAAAACTAAAATAAAAACATAAATAAAACCCTATTACTTGGCTAGGGTTTCATTGAAACCCTAGATCTAGGTTTAGTTGGCCATAGAATTGATGAAGAACAAGAGGTTGATGGAGGAGGCCATGGGAATCCTTGGTCTTCTTCTTCTTCTTCTCCTTACTTTCCTCCCTTCAAAATGGCTAAAAAAATTGTCTATTATGGCTGTATATTGATGTGTATATTAGTGTGTAATGATTTGTATATCTAAATTTGATTTAGAATAGGATTTATATAGAGTTTGGAAGGATTTAGGTAGCTTTCCTAAGTCAAATCGCACTAAAATAACTGTTTTTACGTTTTTGGACGTATTCAGCCAATTCGGATCGCACAGGGCTCTTCAGGGCCTCGAAATACGCAACTTTGACTTTTTCAAAGGGTCGCTCGTGCGGGTCGCGCGAGCAGGTCGCGCGCGCGGGTCGCTCCAGCGACCTGGGCAATTTCCAGATTTTTCTCAAATTTTCTGCTACTCTGCGCCACTTTCGTAGAATTGCGATAACTTTTGACTCGGACCTCGTATTGACTCACCGTTTGCGGCCACGTGTCCGTAACTCGAAGATCTACATTTTATATCTCTGGAGAAATTTCTCAAATCTGAAGTATTTCTTGTCAAAAATGCAATTTTCCGAGGCTGCTACTGCATTCATCCTTCACCTGAATCATCTTTTGAGCCTAGAATGACTTCCAAAGCCACTAATCATTGGATTTTTGTGCATTTTCATATTAAAGCTCCAAAACCTACAAAATATAGAATACTTATTAAAAATAACTCAATAACTACATGAAATGGGCTAACAAAGCGTATTTTTAGGACTATAAACAGCAACTATTCGTCGCCGATCACACCCCCAAACCTACTCTTTGCTAGTCCTCGAGCAAAAAGAACAGAAAAATAAAACTACTACTACTACAAATACTACTCCATTTTCACATAGATCACGATTGCATTTAACATATGCAACAAGCCTTTTAAACCTCTAGGTGTCCCCAGTCGGACGAGTGAGATCTCGTGAGGGTTCTCGTCAACAAGTTACCCACAACCATCTTTATTAACTTGTAAATTTAAAAAGTTTTATTAAAAGCATAGAATATAATATTCAATACACCTTCATCATATAACAAAGATTTGTAATAGAATAACGAACAAGAAGAAACGGAATCAAACGTCTACCTACGTTATGAAAAACAATCCTAAGCATATGCATCGTATAAATCAATAGAGTTTCTCATAAAATTACACGTGTGTGATATGATAGTCAAATGAACACGCGCATGTCATGAACTTGGAATATAACTCGGATGACCATCTAACTATGCTTCGACTACGAATCTCGCAATGTTAATTACACTCTCAAATGAAACACTCAGAAACAGGTGTAATTTTTCTAAAATATGTGAGTAAAAGAAATGTATTTTCAAAACAAGAAATGCTCACATATGACTCGAAAAAGACGCATGACACGAAAGAACAGTAGTCTCATGGATAGGATGCCAATAATCAAGAAAAATTCATCATTACCATGTTTTAATCCCCCTCCCATCGTTTTCATATCCAAATCATGTTTCCTAGGATCAAATAGGACTTTTCAAAGGTTGTAATGTGGCTCAAGTAATGAAAAAGAATAGAAATAATTCATTAGGTAGTTTTAGAATGGCATTGTAAGGTATGTTCGATTTCTTTCATTCGTCTCTTCTACCAACTTCATCTTTTCATTCTCTTCTTTTCATATTTTTTCAATTTTTTCTCCTTCTGCTTCTTTTTTTTCTTTTTCTTTTTTCAACCTTATTATTATTTTTTTTCTTTCTATTCTTTTCCTCCTTGTTGCTTGTCGGATGATTATTCATTGATTTTAAGCAACTACCCCAATAGCATCTTATCTTCTTCTTCCCAATCAACACATCGCCTTATCAACACTAAAAGGTGACGAATCTTTTAGTGGTGAACTCCAAGTTGGTCAAGTTGGAGCAAAAACAGGATAATGGTAATTAAAGAAAAATGGCATTTTAATGGCTCAAGGGGCGAACTAAGAAAATTTATCATTTATCGGACAGTAACAAACAAAGAAGGCCTAAAATCATCTCCTATGGTCGTATGGTTCTTTAATGTTTACGATGGAAGATTATTTAGCATGGTAGCAAATATTTTAACTTGACTATCAACCAAAACAAGAATAATGAGACTAAACAACAAGTAAATGCGCTATTTCAATGAAATTCGATAAACACAATATGTACTTATAACCCTCGAAAAAGAAAAGATAGGCTCAAAACCTCACCGGGTCTAGTCTCCACCATGTGTTATCTAGAAATCTGAATCATATTATAGTTCACATCAAACATATATTCAAGCGACTACGTGCAGTGCATAGGTTTATGTGCAAATCTATGATATAAAACTACGATTCAAACGATACATGACCTAAAACGTCATATCATGACTTTAGCAAATATTTAATCATATTTTATTATGTTTACCATTCTATAACAATCATAGTTACAAAACAAGAAGTATCAAATTTATGTTGCAAAAACGTCGGTAATCATCGTTTATTTAAGCACAAAAATTTAAAAAAATTGCAGTATAATGTGCATGCGTGTGTGCATACCCCCAAACCTAAACCTTTCATTGTCCCCAATGAAACAATAAAACGAAAGAAAGGAAAGTACGTAGAGAAGGAACGATAATACCTCGATCTCGACAAGCATAGAACAGGTGAACACAAAGGAATATGGCAAAAAAGTTCAATGTTACCTGTTAATACTTAACAATAGAGAATAAAAGAACAGAATAATAACAATAACTGCTAATATATATACATATATAAATATTTAGAATTTTTTTTTAATCAATAAAATAACAGAATCTAAATTATAATCAAGTGACTTAACAAAAATAAAAGAAACAAACAGAACTTATAAAAGCAAAGACAGACGAACCTAAACAGGGCTAAAAGAACAAACAGAAAGTATAAAAAAACAAAAACACTGACCAGGTATGGAGAGAGGAGGGAAGAGAACAAAAGAGAAAAACCAGAAAAACCTACCTCGCGCGAGCGAGCCTCGCGCGCGCGAATCCCGATTTTTTTTTTTTATAAATCGCACGAGCGAAGGACCTCGCGCCCGCGACTCGAGGCACGAGGAGAACCCGAGAGCTCATAAACAAAAAGGAAACAAAAATTTCACCAAGGCACAGTCTCGCGCGAGCGGGCCGCGCGAGCGACATCTCGCGCGAACGAACCGTGCGCGCTAGAATGGTTTTTTCTCTTATTTCACTTGTTTTATGTAAATAAATTAAAAATAACTTTACTCCAACCCCCAAACTTGTCCAGAAACTCAAAAACAGACCAAAACGATCCAAAAATAGTCAAAAATCATTAAAACAAACGAATTAAAGCTTGGGTTGTCTCCCAAGAAGCGCTATCTTTTACGTCTTTAGCTAGACCGTTTTAGCTCAAGATTTATGGAGGTTGAAAATCAGACTTTGTACCCCTAAGGATATCAGGAAGAGCCCGGTGATAAGCAGAAATAACGTCGCTTTGAATTAAGTCGACCGACGGTTCTCCCTGATTATGTTCAAATCGATTCCTTACCTTTCGAGTAAATTCATCATTCGGGTCTTGGTTGTCAGGATTCATCTGCTCATTACGAATTATATTATTTTTCTCACCCATATTCAGTTCTTTGTTAGGCTCAATATTCCGTCTCGCCTCACATTCCGCTCACATAGGTAATCGTTGTCTTTAGGAGGTTGATCCATAGCATTAAAAACGTTTAATTTTAAGTTCATGTTCCCAAATGACACCTTCATTACCCCCGTCCGACAGTTAATACGAGCGTTAGCGGTTGCTAAGAATGGACGACCTAAGATGACCGGAGTGTGTTTCCTAGCATCTAGCACCGATTTAGTGTCAAGGATCATGAAGTCAACAGGATAATAGAATTTATCAACTTTAACTAAGACATCCTCGACGATTCCTCTAGGTATTTTAATAGAACGATCCGCTAATTGTATAGTAGCGGCCGTAGGTTTAAGTTCACCTAGTCCTAGTTGTTTGTAGACGTGGTAAGGTAAGAGGTTAACACTAGCTCCTAAGTCAAGGAGAGCCCGATGGATGACAGTGTCACCTATGACACATGAAATAGTTGGCGTACCAAGATCCTTATACTTTGGAGTAGCGTGTTGGAAAATGGAGCTTACTTTTTCAGTGAGTAAGACCTTTTTCGGAGTATGACTACGCAATTTACATTTTTGAGTGCAAAGGTCTTTTAGACATTTAGCATAAGCGGGAATTTGTTTAATAGCATCGAGGAATGGAATATTAATTTTTACTTGTTTAAACACCTCGAGTATATCTTCCATTTTTGACCCTTTCTTAGACAAATGTGACGGTCCCTCAACATTAGGTGGAAAAGGTAACTTTGGAACATAGTTGATTGGGACCGATTCTTTATCTTTCTTATTCCTATTCGTTTCTTCACCCTCCTTATTCGAGTTACTATTTATATTTTTCTCACTCATATCCGGAATTTCAACAACTTCCTCTTCTCTAGTAGTCGTCCTAGTCGAAACAGCGTTCACGCTCTCACTCGACCCCCCTTTTTCGTATTGTCCCTTAGGGTTTTGAACAGTTTGCGCAGGCAAAGTCCCCTCATTTCTACGACACACTACAGTAGCTAGTTGTCCCATTTGGGATTCAAGCTTCGCAATGGATTGTGTATGAGAGTGCACTATTTGTGCTTGTGCTTGGACTTGAGTTTCTATGTTTCTAAGGGATGCCAACACCGTAGTCTCAAAAGCGTTATCCCTTGGAGGGTTAGGATTAGGAGGTGGGTGTTGGTATTGACTTTGTTGATATTGAGGTCGATATGTATTAGGAAAATTGTTCGACATAAGATTATAATTATTTCGTGGGAATTGTTGCATAGAATTAACGTGTTGCTCAACAAATTCCGGATATTGAGATGCAGAAGGACATGCAAAGATATTATGTGACGGTTCAGAAGATAATGCACATACTTCTGAAGAAGGTGGATTGGACCTAATTCCCATCCTCATAAGTTGGTCAAGTTTTCTATTTAATTCTTGTATTTCAATTGATTGACTTGACTCAAACTTTACCTCTCGCTTAGGTCGAAGGTACCCCTCAGAACATACCGACACCGCCTGATGCATCGAATTCTCACTCAAAGTTTTAAATATTTTCTAGGCCTCATCGGCGCTTTTGTGTAGGAAGGTACCCGCACAAACGGCATCGACAGTGTTACGGACAGAGGGAATAAGTCCCTCGTAAAAGACCTGCACCAACTGCCACTTAGGAACCTGATGATGTGGACACGAACGTAATAATTCTTTAAATTTTTCCCACGTGTCGTAAAGTGTTTCCCCATCTTGCATCACAAAATTTGTTATCGATTTTCTTATCTGATTAGTTCTTGTGATTGGGAAAAACTTTTGTAAAAATGCATTATGTAATGCTTCCCATGTTTTAATCGTGTTTGGCTCAAGTGATTGAAGCCAATATTTAGCTTTATCTTTTAAAGAGAATGGAAAGAGCCGTAATTTTAATTCATAATCAGTGAAATTTTGGATTTTTAAAGTAGAACATATATCTTGGAAATCTCCTAAGTGCTGATAAGGGTCTTCATTTATACGGCCATGGAATGATGGAAGTAGCGAGATGGTAGACGACTTTATCTCAAAGTGAGATGCCGTCGCCTCCGGTAATTCGATACCTGCTTGAGGCGTGTAAGTCGTAGGAATAAAATAATCTTTAAGCGGAGGAGGTGGAGGTATATTAGGATTATTTAAATTATTTCCGTTATTTCCATCAGCCATTTTAATCGGTTCGATTTTAAAAGTTCGAGTTCTCCTTAACCGTTTAAGGGTACTTTGAATTTCGGCCTCAAACAACGACGACGGAATCGGCGTTGATTCGTCGTCTTGCAACCTAGCTCTAGAAGCTTGGGCTGCGGACTTACTAACTCTTAAAGTACGTTCAAGTTGAAGATCGATAAAATGTAATTCAGGTTTATTTGAACGCGTACCAAACATAAACTTAAAAAGAAAACAAACTAAAAACAAAAACTGACTCAAATAAAAATAAAAAAAACAAATAGCAATCACGCAACTAAGATAACCAGCACTCAACTACTGTGATGCATGTAAATTATCCTGTAATGCAGTGACCGCGTCAAGCCCAGCGCCCCGGGTTTCCTAGCTAATGCAGTGCAATTAACCCTAAACTAATGCAAATAGTGCATCACAGCGCCCTGACTTACAGTGGTTTAAAGCGAGTTTCACAAGAAGCAATTTACTTGAAATTTTTTTTTTCGCTTAAGCTCCTTTGATGTGATTAACTAATCCACTCGGAAACGTTAGAATTTTGACGACTCGAGAAACTACCAAATAAAATAAAAAATTAGTAACTCAAAACAAAAATGAAAAATAAAAAAAATAAAAAAAAACCTAATCTAATATTTACGAATTAATTAAACGAAGATTATTAAACTAAAGGTAGTAATGCAATCCCCGGCAACGGCGCCAAAAATTGATGTTGTCAATATCAAGATATAAAAATTATACTTTACTTTTCTAAAGATTTGCAGTGTGGAAGTAAAGGTCGAACCCACAGAGATTGAAATACTAAAACACTTTAATTTTAAAACCTAAATTTAATTAATTAAGAAAACGGAATTGGATTTGAATTTTAATTAAACTAATAACAATGAAAATAAATCTAAATTATGAAAGTGATTTAAAATTGTTTTTATAAATATGTGCTTCATAATAAGGGTACTTATGAATTATTTTAGCTTATTAAGTTGGATGATAATGGGGAATTGTAGCTACAAGCCTAATTCCTCCGTCAAGAAAATAACTATGGTTCAAGCACCAACATAATCCATCTTCGGTTAGCACGAATTATCCCACACTAAACTAGGGTTGTGGTATAATCCGTCTAATCTAGGCATGGACTATTCGGATACTTGATAGCACAATTCAATTTAAGCATCATTACATGTAAATAACCTATATAAGCACAGCAAACATAGATCATTGAGCACATCACAGTCAAAATAGATCTAAGACAAGAATAAACTTTGAAAGTGATGATTTAATCAATTAGAAGCACGATTTATTTATAAAAATCCTCGGAACATGTAATCATCATCCATACATAATAAAACTAAAATAAAAACATAAATAAAACCCTATTACTTGGCTAGGGTTTCATTGAAACCCTAGATCTAGGTTTAGTTGGCCATAGAATTGATGAACAACAAGAGGTTGATGGAGGAGGCCATGGGAATCCTTGGTCTTCTTCTTCTTCTCCTTACTTTCCTCCCTTCAAAATGGCTAAAAAAATTGTCTATTATGGTTGTATATTGATGTGTATATTAGTGTGTAATGATTTGTATATCTAAATTTGATTTAGAATAGGATTTATATAGAGTTTGGCAGGATTTAGGAAGCTTTCCTAAGTCAAATCGCACTAAAATAGCTGTTTTTACGTTTCTGGACGTATTCAGCCAATTCGGATCGCACAGGGCTCTTCAGGGTCTCGAAATACGCAACTTTGACTTTTTCAAAGGGTTGCTCGCGTGGGTCGCACGAGCAGGTCACGCGCGCGGGTCGCTCCAGCGACCTGGGCAATTTCCAGATTTTTCTCAGATTTTCGCTGCTCTGCACCACTTTCGTAGAATTACGATAACTTTTGACTCGGACCTCGTATTGACTCACCGTTTGCGGCCACGTGTCCGTAACTCGAAGATCTACATTTTATATCTCTGGAGAGATTTCTCAAATCAGAAGTATTTCTTGTCAAAAATGCAATTTTCCGAGGCTGCTACTGCATTCATCCTTCACCGGAATCATCTTTTGAGCCTAGAATGACTTCCAAAGCCACTAATCATTGGATTTTTGTGCATTTTCATATTAAAGCTCCAAAACCTACAAAATGTAGAATACTTATTAAAAATAACTTAATAACTACATGAAATGGGCTAACAAAGCGTATTTTTAGGACTATAAACGGCAACTATTCGTCGCCGATCAAAAATGACAGCCAAGGATCTAACCAATTGGAGTATTGTGAATGACGAAGGTTTCAGATTCAAGAACAGGCTTGTGGTGCCAACCACAGATGATCTCAGGAAGGATATTTTGGAAGAAGCACACAGATCAAGACTAACCATACATCCTGGAGGGACGAAAATGTACAAAGATTTGAAGAGGACATTTTGGGAGGAAGGCATAAAGAAGGAAGTTTCCAAGTGTGTTTCAGAATGCTTGACTTGTCAACAAGTTAAGGCAGAACACTGGAAGCCGATAGGACTTCTACAGCTGTTGCCAATTCCGCAGTGGAAGTAGGAACACATCACAATGGATTTCGTGGTAGGATTGCCTCGATCTCAGTAGAACTATGATCCTGTATAGGTGATTGTGGACAGACTCACTAAGTCACCTCAGTACATCGCTTACAATATGACATATTTAGTGGAGAAATTGAGTCAATTGTATCTACAGCAGATTATGCGTCTGCATGGTGTGCCAGTCACCATTGTGTCAAACTAAGATTCCTGATTCATAGCAGAATTTTGGGAAAGATGGGCAGACAGAGCGAACAAACCAAGTAATGGAAGATATGCTCCGAGCTTGCGTGCTAGTCTTCAAAAGCTCATGGGAAACTCATTTGTCACTGATAGAGTTCACCTACAGCAACAACTACCATTCAAGTATAGGAATGTCGCCTTTCAAAGCATTGTACGGAAGACCTTACAGATCACCATTGTGTTGGGCAGAAGTTGGAGACGGCAAGCTTCTAGGCCCATATTTGGTTCGGAAAACCAATGAAAAGATTGCAATTGTCAGAGAAAAGATGAAGGCAGCACAAGACCGACCCAAGAGCTTTCGTAGACTTGCATCGCTGAAACAAGGAGTTCAGTGTGGGAGAGCATGTCTTTCTCAAAGTATCTTCGATTCGAGGAGTGGTGAGGTTTGGTAAGAAGAAATGGAAGTTGTCGCCTCACTACATTGGATCGTTTGAGATCTTGGAGTGCGTGGGCAAAGTTGCCTACAGACTAGCATTACCACCAAGGATGTCAGGTGTCTATAATGTCTTTCACATCAGTATGCTGAAGGAGTATCACCAGGGCACTATGCCACATGTGATCGATTTCAAAGATATAGAAATGAATGATAATGCATCGTATCAAGAGAGACTGGTGCAGATTTTGGACAGAGACATCAAAAAGCTAAAGAATAAGGAGGCCCCGTAGGTGAAGGTCTTGTGGAATCACCATAACATAGAGAAAGCTTCATGAAAGTTGGAGTATGAGATACGCTTTAAGTATCCGTAGTTGTTTGACGTGAATTAACTTAGATTTCGGGGATAAAATCCTTTTATAGGTGGTGGAGAGGTGTAACACCCATAATTTTGATTATCTGTAATTTAATTTTTGGATATTTGTATTTATATTTTCTATATATATGTAAACGATATTCCGAGAATGCTTGACATAGTATGGGTGTTCATCTATGGCATAACATAATTCATGATTTCAAAACAAACCTTCTTTGTTTTAGTAAACCCGAGAGATCGAGAGAGCGAGAGTGCTCGAGCCTTGAGCTAAATTTTTTTGTAAAAAAGACAGTTTTGCCCCTGGGGTCCTAAAGTTCTATAAATACCAAGCCATTTTCTGTATTTTGGTTCACGAAAACAGAGTTATACAGAGAGGGTTCTTAGAGAGGTCTTGAGAGTTTATGACCATCCTTATTCATTTCCACTTGCATACCTTCAATCCAACCATATACAAGCTCATCTAAGCTTGTGATCACCTTCTTTGCTACATAATCTGAGTCCTTGAAACTATGATTGGATATTCTTGAAGTTTATTTCGAAAAGTTGGAGTCCTACCTCAAGTTCATCACCAACATCATCTTGATCATCATCATCTTCATCATTCTCAACAAATACATCATCTATTGTGTCTTGATTGCATTGTGAGTATTACAACTCACTTACAATAAGTATATGTACATGTTATAATCTATAAAATATGTTGTATGTATTTGATTCTTTATGATCTAACTTTATATCCTTATGATCATTATGTATTTTCAAGTTTATATGAAATTTCATGATCCATTAGTCTTTGATCATCATTTTGAGTGGTATAATTCATGTTTAAGATGTATATGAACTTGTTTATTATGTTTAACATGTTGCATGTGACGCTTTAACTAAGGATCTTGATGTTCATATGTTAGTTTTTAAGCTACTAAAATATACACTCTTCTGATCTGCTGAGTGCGAGCGCTCGAGTGGTGTGTGCGTTCGAGTTTAACAGAATTTTGATTCCTTTGCTTGGTTATATGTTTTGTACTATAGATTTTATTAACTGAATCTGGAGTTGTAGATGTTTTATATAAACGGGCTTTTCAATCTGTAGTTGTACGTTATGCTTATTTAGTATCGCCATGATGGTATGTTGGTTTCTTAACATGTTGATTTTCATATCATAGTAGAACCTTGTTACGATCAATTTTGTGACGAATAATGATAACGCATTTGGTCGAATCACTAATGATGTAAAGATGATTAATACGCAAATAACGTATCTAAATGGATAAGTGTATTGACGGACGCGTGAGAGCATGGTTGTGTTACATGGTTGTATCGAAAACCTCGCCATTTGTTCCGTGGATGTTTGCATTAGTTGTATGACCTCATGGCTTTGATGTCAGTTATGTTGTGTTGAGTTTCATGAGGTGTTGTTGTCGGTCTGTTGTGGTCGGTTGTGTTGTAACGGTGTCATGTTAGGGCCCATTATGGGCTAGGCGATTGAGTTAGGGCTAATTATGGGCTAGATGATGAAATGAGGACCAGATGATGAAATGAGGGCCATGTGCCGCCGAAATTCGCATTTGAGGGTTATGTGTGGTCGTGTGGAAGAATGCGATTGAGTTAGGGCCAATTGTGGGCTAGGACAATTGTGTTAGGGCCAATTATGGGTTAAGAGTTGTGTTGTGGCCAAATTGGGCTTGTGTATGAATTGTGGCTGAATTGGGCTTGTGTTGTGGTTGTGTGAGATGGAAGCTAGTATTGTCGGTTCAGTGTTGTTATGTTCGTGGGCAGAAGCTATTACTGCCGTATTGTGAGTTTTGGCACAGTGGTTTCGTGTGCGTTGCGTTGCATGGTTGTGATTGCATAGTCGGGGAGAACGCTGGGTGTTGGACGAGTATACGCGTAATGTTCGGATAACTTCTAAGTGATAATGTAAATGGTGTATATGTTCATATTGTTTGTGCATTGTAGTATCTCACTCAGCTTTCAACTGATGGGCGTGTGGTCCCTAGACATCCGTGTCCAGCTGCTTTAGTTCCAGGTGCTGGAGATGCCGTTCCGTTGGGCGAGTATGATGGTGAGCATATTGACCAGGAAGGATGGAGTTTTGCCAGCTGAAGAGGTCGTGCTATTGGAGCCGTTCTGTTCCGTTGGGGAACTTTTATTTATCCATAATTATGTTGCTATTGTTGCTGTTATCGGCCGTTTGGCCTAGACTTCTGTTTTCTTTTGGGATTTGAATGACTGTAATATATAATTATGTATAATGAAGTTTGTAAGACTTTGTTTTTGCTTCCGCTGAACTTAGAATCATTTTCGCTGCTGTTATTACTCTGATATTTTATTATTAGTTGGATTTTGGACAATCATGCGATCAGTAACCTGTTGCGAGTCTACGGGTCCGATAAGGAAGCTTACTTCCCTTAATTATCGCAACGCCAGGGCGTGATAGGCTTACCTCCACAAGTCCAAATATAACTTCTATTTTGATGAAGATACGACGTCGCGAAGGTCAACCGAAACGCACTCATCTCGCCTAAGACTCTCGGCTCCCTCTCTGTTATTCCGTTCCTTTTTTTTTTTTTTTTGGTTGATACAACTAACCGACTCACTTATATGCACATCTAATGTGATATGTTTCATCTTGAACATATTTTATTTATAACCCTTAAACTTTATAAGTTCTATTATGAAACCTCCAATTTATTATGTTAATTACCAAATATCTAAATGGATTCAAGTCTATGTCATGTATGGTCCCAAACGTGATTCCAAATATTTTATGAAATTGCTAATTAACCTACTAGTTATGAATCATGTCGCTATTCGCTCTCATATGGGTACCCAAACTGGTACCATAAAGGGTCACAATTAACAATAAAGTATTAAAAATACTTTAACAAATTTCATTTAACAACAATGCTAGAGGCACAAAACAAATCTCACGACGACTTACACCCACAATCTATCTCTCTCCTGGGTGGCACTGCGGGCTCGAGTTGACCCCACAGTGCCACCCATGAGAGAGATAGACTGTGGGTGTAAGTGTTTGTGCCCTAAATATTACTCTTCATTTAATCATATAAATGTAACTAAATGCAATTTATTTAATATGGGCCTCCCGTGGGTCTTACTTCATATCTATCAAATTGTGTCCTTTATCAAATGCTTATCACATCGGGGTAACTGAAACTCACCCAAATCATCACATGCAATTAATCACACTAATTAATACATAAAAAATAAATATTACTACCTTTTTTTCCAAGTACGAGCATTATATTTTTTAGAATTGACATTAGCTAAAAGTGATTATTCATTTGAGATTTAGTTTTTTTTTAATTGTTGGTGCAGATAAAATGGTCAATATTAAATAAAATTTCATATTCATATAATCCATCTCTTTCTAAAATATTGATTTTGGAAAATAATAGCTCGTGCCTCGCACGTGTTACAAGCTAATTTATATTATATATTATAATATGAAAGCCTCTCATGCCATGTGGTATGAGCACAAATTTTTGGACTTTACATTTTTTATTTTCTAAAATAATTGTAATAAAAATTAAATTTGTAACAAAAATATTAATGGAGAAATTGATAGCATATATTGGGGAAAAAATGTTCATATCATTCATTAATGTACAATAAATACATTTTAATTTGTGAATATATAAACATCTTATCTTATTATGCATGCCATATGTCAACCTAATGGACAACCAAGACAAATGTATATTGAAGCTTCCCAAATTTATTCTATACATTTTATTTATTTTTAATTTCACCTTTAATTAGACATGTTATACATTTTCTTTCCTTATCAATTATAATAACACTTAATTCAATTTTCAATTCTTCCTTAAAAATTTCTGCCGTGCATTGCACGGTTTAAAAAGCTAATTTTTTTTTAATGAAGTCGCAATTTAAAATTGCGACTTTAAAAAGTGATAAGGGTTTAAAAAATAAATAAAAAATGTAATGAGTTAGGGTGTGTTTGATAAAACTGAAAATTAAGTACTGAAAATTAAGTGTTGAATTTAAGTGCTGAAAATTTTAAGTGATTTGTATTAGCAAAACTAAAAACAGTGTTTCAAAAACTAAAATAGACTACATTCAGTGATTATTTTCAGCAGAAAATTTTCACTTAATGTTTTCAGTAAATTTTCTACCACTTTTTCAATTAACTAGTATATTATCAAACGCATTGAAAAGAATTAAGTGCTGAAAATTTTCATTTTCACCACTTAATTGGGTTATCAAACACGCCCTTAGAGAGCCATGACCTGAAAAGTGAAGAATCGGGTCAAAACGGAGCGTAAAACGCACTCGGCTTACCCGAGAGTCCGTTCTGTTAAACTCTCGCTAAAAACGGGTTGTCGATTCATCTTTAGAATTTGGTCCACTCCATAGACAAAGCACATAGCAGAAGGGGAAAAGAGAACTTTTTATTAGGGTTTTTCATTAATTAAATCCTTTGAAAAGAGGGAGAGAAGAGAAGGAGACGAAGCTTAATGGAATTTGTAGCAGAGAAAAGAGAGGCCACAGATAGCAACAACTCCAACACTCAATCACTCCTCGATTCCTCTTCCATTCTAGATAGAGAAGCCGAAGAACGGGAACGCCAAGCTCGCGACCTCAAAGCCGGTTTACACCCTCTTAAGGTCTCTCTCTCTCTGTGCTTATATATACATGTGTATATGTATAGATGTGTTTATGTATGTATATCTTGTATTTTCTCTCTTTATTGCGTTATGTCTAGGGTCTTGTTTTTATTAAATCATTTTTCCATATTTGTGTTCGGTCTTATTATTTCGCTTCGGGCGTGCTAGAACGGTTTAAAGCTCGATTGTGTGTGTCAGAGCTGTTTAAAGCTCGATTGTGAGTGAAGGCAAACGTTGTTTTTCCCTAATATTTTCTGCGAGTGATGCACGATCTGAGTTCTATCAATCATATTGACGATTGTTAAAAACTAGTAGGAAAGTACCCTAGTTATAGGTTCTTTGTCAATATTGAAGCACATAAGTCAAATTATGTCATAAAAATGTAAAAGAAACCAAAATAAATCAACAAGCTTTAAAGGTAGATCAGACTACCTTGAAGAGAATAGACATTCTGATGATAAAACTTGGAACTAATATTATGTAAGGACCTAAGAACAAAATGTGAGTTGAACTAAGTTATACAGAAATGAAATGACAAAGGGAATGCTTTGTAAAGGGTGCCGTGTTTGGTATGTTTTTTAGAGTTTTTGTTTGAGATGTAGGGTCCTTTTCTTCTTGGACCATGTCTTGTATTTATAGAAGAGAAGCACTTGCTTTTCGCAGTTTCAGGCCGAATGGGCTTGGGGTTGTAACTTCCCAACTCTCTCATTGGTTGAAGCTTCAACTCTCTATCTTGGAACTTGCGTTTCCATCATGAGTTCTGACACCTTAAGGGATTTCTCTCATCTTTTAGAGATATTTGCTTGTTGAAACCCGTGCAAGGCTAGGCTTCTTGAGGAAGCTTTCCGCAGCTCGATGAAAGAGACAAACCGATGGGGAGGCAACATGATGGAGAGGCAGTACAATGGAGAGGCAGCACAATGGGGAGGCAGTACAATGGAGAGGCTCTATCTGAAAGCATCCATCGGGCTTGCTGCTCGTTCATGCAAGGCTGACCTTTTGGTTCCATCGTCCACACTTATCGCACTGTCTGGACTTATGCACTTTTTGGGTTCATAAAATTTGATTATACATTTGATTTAGATTTCAATTTCATCCTGAAGTGGATTTATTGGCTCGAATTGAGCCTAAATATAGCTATCATTTGAAAATTTATTTATCTTTGATTTTGAATGCTCTTCTTGAATTTTATGGACTTTTTAGACATCATACTGCCTCACCAAGTAACTCCAGTATTGTAGTTTCGTTAAAAATATGATCATAAATGGAACGCTGGAGTGGCCTAAATAAAATCCCTAATAGGAGCTATGGGTGGTTCTTGGTAGGGGGTGCATGTGGTTTTGCATGATAATGTATCTTCTCTTTTCACTCTTGATTGCCAGTTTAAATAAATCTGGCATAGATTTCTCCTACTACAAATTTGTTCATATGGTCTTGACTTAATCTAGATGATGACATAAATTATCTACAGTAATTGGATACAATGGAAGTAAAAACGTTGTCTTGTTGAGGTATTAACACCCGTTGCTCTCCTAAATCTGATCCTGTACGCTTCTAGACTATCAAGCCATTATTTTATCCTTAGAATGGATGATTAATATTGCAGTCATATTATGCTCCTGTATTTTAAGCATAGTAGACTGTATATTTTTTATTTTATTTTTGGTAAGTAAGCATTGTAGTTCATTTAACACACACACACACACACACACACACACCAGGTCATTTAACACGAACACTAGGAGCCTTTAAGGATACCACAGAAAAGTAGGGTTATTGGAAGTAGTTATTTGGTTGGTTTGTGTTTAACATTTATATCCTTCGGAAGTACACTTGATTCTCTGATACACATGTGAGTTGGAACGATCACAATATGTGAGTGAGGGGTCATGCATCAGACATGCTTGATGACTATGGACATGTGTGTAGCTAAGAAACCCAACTACACATACATAGACAAAGACATTATACAACAAGATAAGGTGACACGGTAAATCCGAAAAATTAGGACAAGGATACTGCCAAGAAAAAGCAAAATAGTAAACATATAACTAAATTGTATGTGATAACAAAATCATGTAATATGTAGTAAAATAAAAATGCCTAATTATCTTTAATTCCAAAGAGGCTATTTAGAAAGGCACTTGATGCAATGCCTAATTACCAGTTGTTTTTTTGTTAAACCAATACCATGTGTGTTCAAGGTTTCTGAACTCCAAATCATAGGATTAAGGACTTGGCTTGAAATGTGTCTAAATTTGGGTAAGGTTCGCGAACATGTCTTTAGCATATCAATATGAAAGATATTAGATATCTTAAAATATTATAAACAAAATCTAGTTAAGGGATTTCTCTCAATTAGTTTTATTTGAAAAGTTGGAAATTTTGGGCTTCTTGCTTTTTCAACATAATAACATGTGGAGGATTAGCGTGTCAAATATGTGTCTCTTGTATCTTATGGGGTGAGTTTATGCAAGACTATTGTTATAATATTGACGTTCTATTACACTTTCTTTGAAACAAGGGAGAGTTTTCGTCACACTAGTCGGTTTGGAGACGTTGAAGAGAAGCTCTACATTGATATTTTAGATAGTGACCTTTAGGAGAGCCTTCCAGAACATGCAGTTCAATTTGTTACTGCTTTGTTGGTTTGCTCAAGGAGTCGTGGGTTTGAGGAAAGGTGATGAAGCCCAGTGTTCGTGAGTTTCAAGTGGGGTGAGGAATTTTATTGGCAACTGAAACATACCATTATATTTAAATGCAAAGCCAAACGAGGGCAAAGAGAATTATAAACTTAGCCATAAGCAACAAGGAGACTTTAATAAGGAAATAACGTGTACAACTTGTACCCATACCATTGTCACTGTAACGGTTTGATATACATTATTTGGCTCACTCTATGATAACTTAATTGTATTGAGCAATTGGTGGCAAAACGTAGTATCAGAGCCCTTGTATTGGGAAGTTTTAGGTTCTAGTCTCCGTCCCCATTTTGATTTGCACATTGAAATTTCTCATCTATTTTCTTTGCATCACTATGTGCGAGATGGGGTCACACATGGGGGAGGGTAGTAGAGCTTGATATACATTGCTGGGGACATTCTTTGATACCTTAAGCTTTTAGAGCAATTGGTGAGTTAAAAGTCATATTCCGTCGTTAGAGGTACTCAGGGGGCTATAGAAGAGTCCATGAACATGTAGCTCAAGGGTTTACGTGTTTCGTAAGTGTTTGGCTTGCCAAAATATAGATGCTTTCTTATCGATTTTTGAGTTGGATACGTGATGGCTCCCGGATGGACTCTGAAGGAAATGATTAAAACACAAAAGTAACTATTGTTGTAACTGCAAACGAAAAAATGGTAGAAAATCTAAAAAAGCTAGAAGTTGACAGTTGCTTTTTGTCTCTAAATTTTCTTCCGTTGCACATACATTGTTGGGTTTTTCAAGCTTTTGTTTTTGTTTGTTTTTTGTTTTTTTTTGTGTGTTGTGTTTTTTTTTCTGAGAGCTTGAGTGTATCATTTCCATTTTAGTGGGTTGGAAATTAATGATGCGGGTTTTCAAAATTTAAAGTTGTTGGAGCCTTTGAAGTTGAAATAGTTTTGGCTTTTAAGCTAGGGGAATTAGAATGTTTAGAAGGTAATTATGAAAATATGAGTAATTAGGAATTATGAAGTCGTTATGGCTTGTAGAAATTCGAAATAATTATTATTACGTTTTAAAGTTGGAAATAATTAGGCGCATTTTGTACAAAGGAAGTACTGCTATTCTTTATGCGATTATGTCATTGCTTAAGGTTTGTATGTCACTTTATACTTATATAATATTGGTCTATCCTATGTTACTTTGACTCCAGCATAGGTGTCAGGACTTGGGTGTCGGGTGCAATTACTGTCTAGGCATTAGACTTTCCGAATTGATGAATCTAAAGACTTGTAGACACATCAATTAATCTACATTTTCCTTGTGTTTCTTAGCGAAAATAGTGTTTTGATGTTGTAATAGGACTTTAACCTATGTTACATGGACTCTTCAAAGTGTCCGGAGGACACGGGTATGGTTGCCATATCCGACACGGGTACTTCGACTTTCTTGGCTGAAAACTATACTATACTGCACTAGAAGGATCCTACCCAAGTGTCATACCCATGTCCACAAAGAGTCGTATCAACACGAGTACTTCACCTATTTAGAAGAGTCCATGTAACATAAACTTTAACACGAGTTTTTGTACATTTTGAAAGACCTTTCTAGCAGAAGGAATATAATTGGACTTTAATGATCTAGTATACAAGTAGCTAATATGCTTCTTGGTGTTCAACCGGAGGTGTCAGACCCTTGTTCGAGAGTTAGACATCTGACTTGGGTACTTGAATCTATTAAAAAGAGTTCAGGTAACATAGGCTGTGTCCACTTCTCAAGATACTTGGACCTTTTGAGTTGGTGGGAGGAGAAGGAGAAAATAGTACAATAACAATTGGAGTCTTATGCGTTGAAGTAAAGGTAAAAAGATGTTTCTGCCCTTATTTATGAAGAGAATAGATTGTCCACACCACAAAATGTGGAGCTCTTTGGAGGAAAAGGTAAGATGAAAGGCAGTATTTTAAAATTGAGGTTATTGAATTAAAGCATGGTTCTTTTAAATACTGCAATCTCAAACCTTAGTGTCATGGAATAGGGTGTGTTTTATTGTACTTAGAGGTTAAAAAAAGAGAGAGAGGAAGACAAATGGTGAAGTATAGTCTTAAAACGTGTTTCAAGGCTTATATCTTGAGTTTGTCTTGAGCTATAAGAGATTTAACTTAATAAGAAAAAGAGAAAAAGGAGCTCAAGGAAAAGAGAATCCTTGAAAGAAATATGGATTTGGTGCTCAAACAACATCAAATCATGGAGTGAATTGAATAGCCGGGAAAACAGGTTGAGATAAAGAAAAATTAATTGACAGGGTAAAAGGACTTGAGAAAATAAGAAGAAAAAACAGGAGGTTGAAGCCAAAAAGCAACCCAACAACATAATGTGCATAGAAAAAGTCTAATTTGCCCCAAAAAGGCACATCATGGACTAACAAAATCCTAAAACAAGTCAAAGCATTCCAATCTTATCCATCACGATAATGGTTCATTACTCAATATAATACGACCTTAAGTTCCTTAGCATGGTGAATTTGGCATATTGCTCAACTTCATTAATCCTCTCTTTTGGGAATTGTGCGGAATCTTCATTTTTTTCGTCCCACTTACCGTGTTGCTGACTACTCTCTATCTCATGTGGAACCCCCTGACTTTCGATGTATGATTTGACCTTCCATACATAGAGCATTTTCCATGAACAAGGATACTGCCAAGAAAAAGCAAAATAGTAAACATATAACTAAACTGTATGTGATAACAAAATCATGTAATATGTAGTAAAATAAAAATGCCTAATTATCTTTAATTCCAAAGAGGCTATTTAGAAAGGCACTTGATGCAATGCCTAATTACCAGTTGTTTTTTTTGTGAAACCAATACCATGTGTGTGTTCAAGGTTTCTGAACTCCAAATCATAGGATTAAGGACTTGGCTTGAAATGTGTCTAAATTTGGGTAAGGTTCACGAACATGTCTTTAGCATATCAATATGAAAGATATTAGATATCTTAAAATATTATAAACAAAATCTAGTCAAGGGATTTCTCTCAATTAATTTTATTTGAAAAGTTGGAAATTTTGGGCTTCTTGCTTTTTCAACATAATAACATGTGGAGGATTAGCGTGTCAAATCTGTGTCTCTTGTATCTTATGAGGTGAGTTTATTCAAGACTATTGTTATAATATTGACGTTCTATTACACTTTCATTGAAACAAGGGAGAGTTTTCGTCACACTAGTCGGTTTGGAGACATTGAAGAGAAGCTCTACATTGATATTTTAGATAGTGACCTTTAGGAGAGCCTTCCAGAACATGCAGTTCAATTTGTTACTGCTTTGCTGGTTTGCTCAAGGAGTCGTGGGTTTGAGGAAAGGTGATGAAGCCCAGTGTTGGTGAGTTTCAAGTGGTGTGAGGAATTTTATTGGCAACTGAAAACATACCATTATATTTAAATGCAAAGCCAAACAAGGGCGAAGAGAATTATAAACTTAGCCATAAGCAACAAGGAGCCTTTAATAAGGAAATAACGTGTACAACTTGTACCCATACCATTGTCATTGTAAGGGTTTGATATACATTATTTGGCTCACTCTATGATAACTTAATTGATTGAGCAATTGGTGGCAAAACGTAGTATTAGAGCCCTTGTATTTGGAAGTTTTAGGTTCTAGTCTCCGTCCCCATTTTGATTTGCACATTGAAATTTCTCATCTATTTTCATCGCATCACTATGTGCGAGATGGGGTCACACATGGGGGAGGGTAGTAGAGCTTGATATACATTGCTGGGGACATTCTTTGATACCATAAGCTTTTAGAGCAATTGGTGAGTTAAAAGTCATATTCCGTCGTTAGAGGTACTCGGGGGGCTATAGAAGAGTCCATGAACATGTAGCTCAAGGGTTTACGTGTTTTGTAAGTGTTTGGCTTGCCAAAATAAATATACTTTCTTATCGATTTTTGAGTTGGATACGTGATGGCTCCCGGATGGACTCTTAAGGAAATGATTAAAACACAAAAGTAATTGCTGTAACTGCAAACGAAAAAATGGTAGAAAATCTTAAAAGCTAAAAGTTGACAGTTGCTTTTTGTCTCTAAATTTTCTTCCGTTGCACTTACATTGTTGGGTTTTTCAAGCTTTTGTTTTTGTTTTGTTTTTGTTTTGTTTTTTTTTTTTGTGTTTTGTGGTTTTTTTTTTGAGAGCTTGAGTGTATCATTTCCATGTTTAGTGGGTTGGAAATTAATGATGTGGGTTTTCAAAATTTAAAGTTGTTGGAGCCTTTGAAGTTGAAATAGTTTTGGCTTTTAAGCTAGGGGAATTAGAATGTTTAGATGGTAATTATGAAAATATGAGTAATTAGGAATTATGAAGTCGTTATGGCTTGTAGAAGTTCGAAATAATTATTATTACGTTTTAAAGTTGGAAATAATTAGGCGCATTTTGTACAAAGGAAGTACTGCTATTCTTTATGCGATTATGTCGTTGCTTAAGGTTTGTATGTCACTTTATACTTATATAATATTGGTCTATCCTATGTTACTTTGACTTGAGCATAGGTGTCAGGACTTGGGTGTCGAGTGCAATTACTGTCTAGGCATTAGACTTTCCGAATTGATGAATCTAAAGACTTGTAGACACATCAATTAATCTACATTTTCCTTGTGTTTCTTAGCGAAAATAGTGTTTTGATGTTGTAATAGGACTTTAACTTGTTACATGGACTCTTCAAAGTGTCTGGAGGACACGGGTGTGGATGCCATATCCGACACGGGTACTTCGCCTTTCTTGGCTGAAAACTATACTAAACTGCACTAGAAGGATCCTACCCAAGTGTCATACCCATGTCCACAAAGAGTCATATCAACATGAGTACTTCACCTATTTAGAAGAGTCCATGTAACATAAACTTTAACACGAGTTTTTGTCCATTTTGAAAGACCTTTCTAGCAGAAGGAATATAATTGGACTTTAATGATCTAGTATACAAGTAGCTAATATGCTTCTTGGTGTTCAACCGGAGGTGTCAGACCCTTGTTCGAGTGTTAGACATCTGACTTGGGTACTTGAATCTATTAAAAAGAGTTCAGGTAACATAGGTTGTGTCCACTTCTCAAGATACTTAGACCTTTTGAGTTGGTGGGAGGAGAAGAAGGAGAAAATAGTACGATAACAATTGGAGTCTTATGCGTTGAAGTAAAGGTAAAAAGATGTTTCTGCCCTTATTTATGAAGAGAATAGATTGTCCACACCACAAAATGTGGAGCTCTTTGGAGGAAAAGGTAAGATGAAAGGCAGTATTTTAACATTGAGGTTATTGAATTAAAGCGTGGTTCTTTTAAATACTGCAATCTCAAACCTTAATGTCATGGAATAGGATGTGTTTTATTGTACTTGAGGTTAAAAAAAGAGAGAGAGGAAGAAAAATGGTGAAGTATAGTCTTAAAACGTGTTTTAAGGCTTATATCTTGAGTTTGTCTTGAGCTATAAGAGATTTAACTTAATAAGAAAAAGAGAAAAGGAGCTTAAGGAAAAGAGAATCCTTGAAAGAAATATGGATTTGGTGCTCAAACAAACATCAAATCATGGAGTGAATTGAATAGCCGGAAAAACAGGTTGAGAAAGAGAAATTAATTGACAGGGTAAAAGGACTTGAGAAAATAAGAAGAATAAACAGGAGGTTGAAGCCAAAAAGCAACCTAACAACATAATGTGCATAGAAAAAGTCTTTAGGTTGTCTTCTTATTTTGCCCCAAAAAGGCACATCATGGACTAACAAAGTCCTAAAACAAATCAAAGCATTCCAATCTTATCCATCACGATAATGGTTTATGACTCGATATAATACGACCTTAAGTTCCTTAGCATGGTGAATTTGGTATATTGCTCAACTTCATTAATCCTCTCTTTTGGGAATTGTGCGGAATCTTCATTTTTTTCGTCCCACTTACCGTGTTGGTGACTACTCTCTATCTCATGTGGAACCCCCTGACTTTCGATGTATGATTTGACCTTCCATACATAGAGCATTTTCCACGAACAAGTGGTCCACACGTCATGGGCATGGCTCTTTGGCATCCCCCACTTTCACAAATTAAACTGTTAAACATATCTGTTCCCTAAGAAGCACAGACACGGATGTGGGCACATGACACGTATATGACACTACACACACTCATGCCGGGGACACGTTGGTTTTGTATTATTATAATTTTATTTTAACATGTAGAAAAAGTACAACATTATTTCCATAATAATTAGCATATAAATACACATCACAGCAGTGTTATTAGGATATCCGCATAATAAAAAGAAACGCATCCTAATTGGCATAAAAATTCACATCGTCGCACTGTTATTAGGATATCAGCATAACAAAAAGAAAAGAATGTTCCCTAATTCTATGAGATAGCCTCGATTGCTGGCCATAAAAAAGAAGTACAATTATGAGGAAGTGTTCTAGAAAATAACGGATATGAGTTGAGAGAAAAAGGGAAGGAATTTGAAAATAAACACGTACACAGATTCAATATAATACCAAAAGCATAACATCATAATAATTTATAAATTAAAAAAACATAGCATCACAGTGTAGATCAACTGAAAAGTCTTATCGTATAAGAAAAATTGAATTTTACTCATACATGGGTCTAGAAACTAGACATGGATAAGCAGCACTATAAAAGGAATTGCACTATGAATGTGGGAAAAAAAAACATAATTGGGACCTAATTTGGAAAAGCCCTAACGTGTCCTGGACATCCCTTACGTGTCCTGGACATGTATTTAATGTGTCCAAAATGTGTCCGGGATGTGTTTGGTATTCAAGAGAAATATTTCACATGTGGCATGCATGAGATGAGACATGGATAAGCAACACCATAAAAGGAATTGCACTATGAATGTGGGAAAAAAAAACATAATTGGGACCTAATTTGGAAAAGCCCTCATGTGTCCTGGACATGTATTTAATGTGTCCAAAATGTGTCCGGGATGTGTTTGGTATTAACCAAACCAAACCAAGCCTTGTGTCCCATCAATTCGGGTTGGCTGTATGGATCCTTTTTCTCCATTCTGCACGATCAAGAGCTATATGCTCATTTAAATTATATATATTCATATCTTGTTGCACTACATGTTCCCAAGTCAGTCTAGGTCTCCCTCTCCCTCTAACTATTCCAGGCACTACGATCTTATCACTCTTTCGCACAGGTGCGTGCATCTACAGGTCTTCGTTGCACATGGCCGAACCATCTAAGTCTATTCTCCCTCAACTTATCCTCAATATGTGTCACTCCTACAGTCTCTCGGATGAACTCATTTCTAATTCTATCTTTCCTAGTCTTACCACACATCCATCTTAGCATCCTCATCTGCGCTACACTCACTTTGCTAATGTGTTGTTTCTTAGTTGCCCAACACTCTGTTCCGTAGAGCATAGCTGGCCTAATAGCTGTCCTATAAAATTTTCCTTTCAATTTTGCTGGTATTCTCCGGTCACATAATACTCCAGAAGCACTCCTTCACTTAAGCCAGCCCACTTTAATTCTATGGGTCACGTCATCACCAATCTCTCCGTCTCTACTGATCATTGAACCTAGATAGCGAAAGTGTTCCCTCTTTGGGATCTCCTGATCTTCGAACTTCACTGCTTCGTTGTTTCTACTTCCACTGTTGCTAAAAGTACAATCCATGTATTCTGTTTTCGTCCTACTTTTCTTTAGCCCCTTAGTCTCCAGTGCTTCTCTCCAAGCTTCTAGTTTAGTGTTGAGTCCCCTTTTAGTCTCATCAACCAA
Organism: Hydrangea macrophylla; assembly: GCA_033977485.1. NCBI lineage: Eukaryota > Viridiplantae > Streptophyta > Magnoliopsida > Cornales > Hydrangeaceae > Hydrangea > Hydrangea macrophylla. The sequence continues at coordinate 56,315,314 of CM066991.1, read as the reverse complement.
GACAATATCATCTGCGAACAACATACACCATGGGACCTCATCTTGAATGTGTCTAGTCAATTCATCCATAATTTGGGCGAACAAATAAGGGCTCAAGGCCGACCCCTGGTACAGGCCTACGGTAATTGGGAATTCGCTTGTTTTTCGGCTGGTGATCTAATTGTAGTAACCGCTTCATCATACATATCCTTTACAACATCAATATAACCCTTGGTCACTCCTTTCTTCTCTAGCACCCACCAAATTAAATCTCTAGGCACTCTATCATAACTGAGATGTGTTTGGTATTCAAGAGAAATATTTCACATGTGGCATGCATGAGATGAGAATGTGTGTAATTGGTTTTGGACTAATTTTAGTCTTATTTAATGTTAGTTCTAGGAATATGTTGATAGTTGCCTTTATCTAAATTTAAGTTTATACATCAGCCTGTTTGGGTATTTTACTGTAATTTTGAATTTTGTTTCATATAGGCTGCAGTACATCTACATGTGTTTTGAGGTCAAATCATGTTCTCTTATTTATATTTAAGTCCTAGTTAGTTTGGAAAATTCGTTGTCAAAATTTACTTGTTCTCTTTTCTACTTCGAGTCTTAGTTCTAGTAAGATTAGGAGGGGTTCTAGTAGCCTCTAAAGTATTGATGTAATTTCTTCACTTACCAAAATTTGAATTGATAGTAACTTGAAAGTTTTGTTTGCGTGATATCCGACAATGTATTTTATAGGAGTTTTGAAGCTGCCGATTTTTTTCTTGAATTTGATGTGCCTTATCATATTCTTGATCATTGGTTTTCACTACATCAGAAAGAATGGATTTGAGGAAAAGGCCTTAAAGATATCTAGAGCATTTATAAGAAAGTGACATTCTTAATTTCAAAGTTCAATTCTCTTGAAATGAGATATATTCAAGAGGGAAGAATGAACTGGGGTAGTATTTTCGGGACAGAGAAATAGGAAGAGTATAAATGGGAATATGCAAAAAGGCAGACTCAGAAAATTTTCAAATAAATTGGTATATGCTAATTTTTAGACTTTGAAGCACCCCTTTCCCATGCACCATGCTGAAATTTGTGCGATGGGAGTTTGAATGTTGTAGAAGATCATACAAAGGTGATAACGGTCGTAAGATTTTCTGTAGGTCCATGTTAAACATGGTAGTTTATGAAGCGTAAAATAAAACATTATAGTTTTAAATGGTTGAGTTTAAACTTTAAACCCAGATAAAGACCGACTGTTCTATGATCTATGATATAGTAATAACGTTTATTATTCATTGAAAATTATTTAAATGCATCCCAAATAAGAAATGCTTGGACTATACTCAATAATCTCAAGTTTATGTCTATTAAATAATCACAATAGTGGGTCGGTACATTTGAATGTGCCGACCCACTATTGTGATTATTTAATAGACAAAATCAAAGAGCAAACATTATTTAACTACCGCTATCATTATCAGGAACTTAAATAGTTAGGAGAAAAATTGAACTCTGATGCACACTTATTCTGCTGTAGGTTCGATCTTACTATACTGAGTTTATAAATTCAAGTGACTAGACACATTGAAGAGAGAATTTTGTTCTGCAAGTTGTTCGTATTGGGGAGATATGACTGTATACTTGTACTCTGGTCTGATGTTATCACATAGTTAAATATTGATCTTGTTAAAAAATATATATATATATATTTTTGGGTCCTTTTTACAAAATTTTCCACTCTGGACTACATAGTGCCCTCATTTTGCTTTACTATTTCTATGATCAGCACAAGTTTGTCTTTTGGTATACTCGTCGAACATCTGGAGTTCGATCTCAGACATCATACGAGGACAACATTAAGAAGATAGTAGATTTCAGTACAGTAAGAATCTTCCGAACATCTCTTAATATAGCCCCACAATGCGATAACTCGTTAATCTTGATTTCTGTATCTTGGCTCGGTGTGTTGATCTTGTGTTTGAATATAACCTATTTATAGGTCGAAGGTTTTTGGGTCTGCTATTGCCATTTGGCTCGTCCATCATCTTTGCCAAGTCCAACTGATTTGCATCTTTTCAAGGAGGGGATTCGCCCATTATGGGAGGTAAACATTTGGTCCTTACATTACATGTGTATGCTAATTAAATGATAATTTTTCCCTCTTCATTTGCCGTCCGTCCTTTTTTTGGGTAAATCTTTAGCTTATTCTCAACACAATGCTCTTCTTTGATTGGATATTATTTTTCAATCAGGATTCTGCTAATTGCAATGGTGGTAAGTGGATTATACGATTCAAAAAAGCTGTTTCAGGTCGCTTTTGGGAGGATCTGGTAAGGAAAAACTCACTTAACTGTTGTATTTTATTTTATTTATTTATTTATTTTTTTGGTTTTGGGTACATCTCTCGAGAGTCTTATTTGTTGATAGGTTACTTGTTAATTTTAGTTGATGTTTCCATTTGCCTTTATGCAGCAAGATTTCCTTGCCAAGATTTTATATTTCAATGTAAATCTGTAAATTTTGTTTTATCTTTTGGTTGTCAAATCTTGAGCAATTACATATTTTTGCTGTTGCCTATTTGACCCATCTGATTCCAACTATTTGTTGGATAGATCTTAAAGTATGTTAAAATATTATTTCTACGTTCTAGCTACTACCTAAATACTTATACATATTAGACATTAAAGGATTAGATACTCTTGAGGCTTGTGAGGGTGCCATTTCTGCGGGATTATCCTTGATTTTCCAATGCGGGCATCTCCTGAAAGTTTTGTTGCATAGCTGGCATTGTGAGAAGAACTTAAGCAACAGTGAAACTGAAAGAGACTTGATTGAGTGAACCTAAATTCTTGACCGCAACATTAGTACAAAGATTTTCCTCGGCTTATGTACTCTGCCATTAAAATTTAGCTGTGAAAAGGTAATCATCTCCCTTTTTTTGCATCGAGTTAAATCACCTTGGATTCAGATGCACTAAAGCTTGTTTATGCACCAAACTGCGCGGAAGCTCTTTGTTAATCATTCTTGTGGGTTCTTTGTGATGAGCTTGAGTTGAAGGCGTGATGCAATCCTAGGTAGTTCAAATATGTTGATCAACTTTTACTTGAGACAAAGTGAACAAATGCAAGCAATTTAGCTTGCAAATAAGTAGTGACAGAAGCTGTAAATTCCAGCCAAAACTAATTCAAATAGATTTAGCTCATCGGACTTAAAAAAAAAAATATATATATATATTATTCATGCCAAGCAGTCACTAAAAACAAGAGGAAATTTTCAAAAGAAAATCACTGTTAGCCTAAACAAACAGGGGCTGCAGACGGGGTGGGGAGGGGGTAATGGCACTATGGCTGCGAAGAATCAGAAATAATAAGGAAGACGGCAATGACAAGAGATTTTGCAGAATTGGAAAGAGAAGAGGTAGAAGGTGAAGCAGAAGAAGAATAAGAAAGGAAGCGAAAACTAAACAAAGAAGAGGAGGAGAAAAGAAGAACAGAACAGCAGCAGGGGAAAGAGAATGAGAAGGAGAAGAGAGAGGAGAAGAGAGAAGGAGATTATATGGTAAGAGGACAGGGTGATGACACAGAGAAGAACGAGCAGCAGCAGAGAGAAGCAGAGATGAGTTAAGCAGATCCAGAGATGCAGCAACAGAGAAGGAAGATGAGAAGCAGGAGCGGTCAACCGTCAGCTAGGGTGTGAACCAAAAACTAAAACCCCCATCCAAGGACCGGCATTTATAATATAAGCCACTTATTTGCTTGATTGTGTAATCAGCTGTGTGACCTGCATGTTACCACTGAAGTGACGTGGACAATCCCCACATCCTAAGTTTATAAATAAAGATGAAGAAAACATAAGCAAGTAGAATTAATGGTAAAAGTCCAAAATTTAAATCACATTCACGCAGAAATGATTAATCTAAGCCCTAGAGAGGGTAGGGTGAATCGAAGGGTAGCCCTGAGGGAGGGACACTCCTACCTGTATGTTCTTTTGTTAGCTTTGCATTCTGACCTTGAAGCATAAGTCATGCCATTTTTTTTCTTATGTGAAATCACCTTTAACTTTGATCAGCATTGTAGGACTAAACATCACTTCAAATGCTATTTATTTTGCTCCAACAAACCATTTACATTCTTTTCATTCTTATCTGAAACTGTCAGTGTTGTATATCTGTTGGATATCAATTTTAAAATAAACTTGTGTACTTCTAGTTTACCCATTTACATTCTTTTCATTCGTATCTGAAACTGTCAGTGTTGTATATCTGTTGGATATCAAGTTTAAAATTAGATTTTGTGTACTTCTAGTTTGATGTATCCATGTTCCATATTTTATACCTGAGTCTTAAGCATCTTACACCAATAGAATTTGAATAATCTAGTCAAAGACTCAAAATCGTCTCTTATTGGGATATTGTTCGCATTTGCCCGTAGCCCGTCCAAAGCCTTTGGAAATAGATGGTCAATTTTTCACCATTACCATTACAAAATCTCACATGGTCAATTTCCATCAAAACCAACAGTTGACTTGGATGTAGGGATCACATAGAAATTGACATAACTGTAAGTTCAGAAGCCTAATTGACAAATTCCCCATCGAAAAGATAATTTGAGCCGTTCCTCTACAACCCTATTAATCTCTCTTTATGCCAATATTCAGATGTATATTTTGGAGGGAGAGAGAGAGAGAGAGAGAGAGAGAGAGAGAGAGAGGTCATGGGAAGTAGCCCACACACATCACTGGCCTTAAAATTTTTTTTGCTGAACTAATAAGGGTTGGAGAGGGGCAACCGTGGGTGAGACCTACCTCCTTGGGCGTGACCATGGGAGCCTCCTACTCGGGGGGTGGGGGGAGGATTCCACTGTGGCACCACATTGGGGGTCCTTAATGTGTAGAATCAATCACGGTCAAACTGGAGTTTAACCATGCAAGCACAGTTCGGTGACCACAAGAAGGGCCTTACTGTTGAGAATTATTATGTTTTTATTTTATGTTAGTCTTGTTAGAGTTAGCTTTATGCTTATTGCAATTTAAACATTAGTGTGTGGGTCATTATGTGATCTCTCTTTCTTATTCTTCTTGTTTAATATAAAAGGGGAGAGACAAGCTGTCAAACCCTAAGTTTTTTCCCAAAAATATGTTCAACATGGTATCAGAGCCTAAAATCAACAAACCCTAACAGCCGCCACTCTACTCCACCACAACCACCTTACGCCACTACCACCTGACCTGCGCCACCCTCCAGCCACCATCCTGGCTGTCGGCAACATCACAACCACCACCTGACTCTGCGTCGAGACCACCAACAGCCCCCAGCCTTACACCGAGACCACCAGCGCCCTTCCCAGCCTGTCGTAGCCCCCTCCTACAATAGCCGAACCACCCTAATCACCCTGGACTGATCTCCTACAACCCTACCCTCATCCTAACCCTATACCCGAACCCCTCAAGGGGGCAATCTCATCCAGCATCATTATTTGTGTGCTCCTTTGATTGGCTCTTTGATTTCCAGCTTATTTTGGTCCTTTAATGGACCTTTGAGTCAATTTTATTGACCTTCTCCTACCCATCTTCTCTGTTGCCCTTCCTTCTTTGGTTGGGTTTTCCTTTTTCGTGTACTGGAACTATGACAGAAACATAAGATAAACTATTGTCTGCTAGTCCAACCATACTACAGAGTGTGGTGACACCATTGGATTCCAACCTTAAAATTACTACCACTCCATTCAATGGCCAGAATTTCCTGACATGGTCACAAGCGGTAGGTCTTTACTTAAAGGGACGAGGGAAGATGGGACATCTTGATGGGCACATTCTAGCACCCGCCACTGCTGACCCTGGCTATGATAAGTGGGAAATTGAGAATTCCATTATCATGTCGTAACTATTAATTCTATGGTTCCTGAAATTGGGGAGAGTTTCTATCGCATGAAGACTGTTAGAGATATTTGGGATTCTGTTGCCTCTACCTACTCTAGGAAGGCGAACTATGCCCAGGAGTTTGAGTTGACTCGTTCCATTGACCGTTCGAAGCAGGGTGATATGACAGTCACCAAATACTTCACTTTTCTCACTACCAGTTGGGCTGTGGATCATCTCTAGGATTATCAGCCTGTCTGTCCCATTGATTCTGCAGGGTACCGAAAACTACTTGAGAAGTAAAGGGTGTTTAAATTTCTCCAGGGACTCCATCCAAATTATGATGCTGTGCGGAGTCGGGTACTTGGGATGGATAGTCTTCCCACTCTCCAGGAGGCTTTTGCTTATGATCAAATTGAAGAGAGCAGCAATCCCACTGATTTAGTTATTCTCTCCAGTCTCCACTGTGAGGTCCGCCTTAGTTTCTGTCCCACCGAGGGAGGGGACCAAGCAGTCTGAGTGTGATCGGCCTAAGTTATTCTGTGATTATTATAATAGACCTCATCACACTAGGGAGACCTATTAGAGTCTCCATGGACGTCCTCCTGGCAGTCGTGGAGGTTGTTCTGGTGGTCGTGGAGGTTGCTCAGGTGGACGAGGGGGAAATGCTCGTGCTCTATCATACTGCAGTCACTGATACTACAGATCTGGTTCCTACTGATGATGCTTCCTCTGCTGTGAGCCAGTTGTCTGCTACTGAGCTTGAGACTCTCAAGAATTTGATGGCCCGTTGTGCTTCACCAGCTTCCACCAGTGCCTCATCGTCTTTTGCTCAATCAGGTAACTTTGTCCCATTAGCAAGAGTATTTCTTTCTCACTCTTCATTTCCCTGGATTATTGAGCCTCGGATCATGTCACATCGTTTGACCTTTTCTCTGATTATAAGCCCTATTCAGGTCAGGACAAAGTTAAAATTGCCGATGGTACCTTCTCCTCTGTCTCAGGGAAAGGTCTCATTCGTGTTACTCCTTTACCATTAACTTCAGTATTACATGTTCCTAGTTTCTCTCACAATCTTTTATCCCTGAGTCGTGTTACTCGCGACTTAAACTGTAATGTAACCTTTTACCCTTTTCATCGTGTATTTTAGGATCTTATCACGAGGAGGACGATTGGCAGTGGTAGAGAGGAGCATGGACTTTACATTTTGAATGAAGGGGAGAACTAATAATACAGTAGTCTTGAAGAAGAAAGCTGAAGACTTAGAACTTTGGCATGAGAGATTATGACACCCGTCTTTTGCGTTACGTACACATGTTTCCATCTTTTGCTTCAAACAATAGTTTTTTGAATTTTTTGTGTGATGCTTGTGAACTTGGGAAACATCATAGAGCTTCTTTTGCTTCTAGTAATAATAAAAGTTCCATTCCTTTTGCATTAATTCACACTGATGTTTGGGGTCCATCTCGTACTGTGTCTTTGAAAGGTCATAAATGGTTTGTCTCTTTTATTGATGATTGTTCTCGTACAACGTGGTTATGTATGATGAAAGAAAAGCGGCAAGTATTCTCTATTTTTCGAAATTTTCATAAATTGGTGTGTACCCAATTTGGGGCTGTGGTGAAAGTTTTATGGTCTAATAATGGAAGTGAGTAATATTGATTCTGGATCGAGTGCATTTTTTTCTTCTCAGGGGATTATTCATCAGATGTCTTGCACCGACACTCCACAACAAAACGGAGTGGCAGAACGCAAAAATTGTCATCTATTAGATGTTACCCGATCTTTACTCTTCCAGGTTCAAGCTCCTCGTTCTTATTGGGGTGAAGTAGTTTTGATAGCTGCTTCCATCTCGTCTTCCATTCCTCCCCGTGTCTTTGGTTGTGTATGCTTTGTTCATTACCATTCTCCTACTCGGGGGAAATTGGATCCTCGCTCCATTAAGTGTGTTTGTTGGCTACTCACCAACTCAGAAAGGTTGTAAGTGTTTCCATCCTCCGTCTAGGAAATGGTATGTATCTATGGATGTTACCTTTCATGAGTCACAGTCCTACTTTCATGACCCTCAGCTATCTCTTCAGGGGGAGCAAAGGAGTGAAGAGATACCTGTATTACCTATGATGATTGAGGTGGAGGCACAGAGAGTTTGAGGAGGAGAATAAGTTGTTGGTCTATTCCAGGGGAACTTGGAGTAAACGAAAGACCAGAGTGATTCCAGAGGCTATTGCTCCTCCACTACCTCTGTCATCTCTCTAAGTGATGAAGATTCAGGTAATTCCTCTGTTATGCCCTCTCTTGAACCTGGTGATTTAGATGTTCCCATTGCTGTCATTAAGGGTGTTAGGTCTTGTACTCAACACCAGCGGATATGTAGTTGATATGGGGAGTTATCAGAGGTTAGTGGGTAAGCTCATATATCTCCCTCATACTCACCCCAATATTGCTTTCACTGTTAGTGTTAGTCAGTTCATGCACTCTCCTCGGGAGTCTCATCTCGAGGTTGTTTTTCTAATCCTTCGATACTAGTCTTCTCCGGGGAAGGGCTTGCATTTTTCGAGAAGTGATCATTTTAGGGTGGAAACCTATATTGATGCAGACTGGGCCGACTCTATTACTGATTGGAGGTCTACATCTGGTTATTGTACCTTTGTGGGAGGTAATCTGGTTACTTGGCGTAGTAAAAAGCAGAATGTAGTGGCTAGGTCAAGTGCAGAAGCTGAGTTTAGGGCAATGACCCAAGGGATTTGTGAGCTTTTGTGGATCAAGTCTCTGTTGAAAGATTAAGATGAAGGATTCCATGAGGCTTTATTGTGATAATAAATATGCTATTAGTATTGCTCGTAATCCAGTTCAGCACGATAGAACCAAACACGTTGAGATTGACAGGCATTTTATTACGGAAAAGCTCACCAGTGGTACCATCTGCACTCCTTTTGTGAAGACAGGTGATCAACTTGCCGATATTCTTGCCAAGGGAATAGGAAGTAGGTCGTTTCATTCTATTCTTTACAAGCGAATATGCGAGATATCTTTGTATTAGCTTGAGGGGAAGTGTTGAGAATTATTATGGTTTTTTTTTTTTTATGTTAGTCTTGGTAGAGTTAGCTTTATGCTTATTGTAATTAAACATTAGTGTGTGGGTCATTATGTAATATCTCTTTCTTATTCTTCTTGTTTAATATAAAAGGGACCCTAATTTTTTCCCAAAAATATGTTCAACACTTACCACTGGGCCACCCGCCTCGGTGGTATCACAGACCTTAATTTGTGTCAACATCCAATCTCCTTTTATGCGCAAGGTGGAATCCCATATGTGCTAATCTATTTGTTGGCACCTTCTTTGGAAGGATCTTATTCGTGTTAGTCTATTTGTAAAGAAATTCTTCTGTATCTTCTTTTCTCTGCTTTTGAAGCATGAATATATATATATATATATATGTAAACTAAATACTATGGAGTATGTAGCCGAAAATACCTTTGAATAGAAAAATTTATGTTTTACTTAGCTGGAAATATCATTGTAGTATTTTGCGGTCCATAGCTGTGAATATGGTTCATTTTTCAGTTATTGGACACTATAAGACACCATCCTCTTTGCTAATTCTTGGCGGAGAATGATGCTTCGGCTGATTTATGCTCAGAATTTTGCAGACATGGCACGTACTAATTATTATCTCTGATGGAGTGAAAGTTTCTCACTCTTCTCTCCTAAGTATGTAATCCTGTGTTCTTGGTGATGCAAATGCAGGTTTTAGCTTTAGTGGGCGACCAACTCGATTATGGTGACAACATATGTGGTGCAGTGCTAAGCATTCGTTTCAACGAAGATATTCTGAGCGTGTGGAATCGCAATGCATCTGATCATCAGGTCGGTGGATACAAAACCATCATTTCAGCCTGTAAATTGATGTTTATTTCGATCAACAAAGTCCAAACTATATTTATGGTTGTCAAATCATGATAATCATGAATCGTGAATCGCATCAAATGTGGATCGTATCGAACATGAATCGTAAGATTGTCTTTCTAAAAAAAATAATTATTTTAGCATATATACTGTATACATATTGAAACAAGTCTACCATGCTTAAACTAACATTTTAATACAAGTTTCATGTAAATATCAAGGCTCAAAAGGTTGAAAGTTTTTTGCTTGCGGCTCTGTTCTGTACATGGATTTTACGAGGGAAAAGAAAGAAAAATGCTAAGGCTATGTTTTTGGTTCATGGATTTCTTGAGCGAAAAGAGAAGGGAAAGGAAAACAAGAAGGAAAACTAGTTCCCTCATAATTTCCCTCGTGTTTTCCTTCATGATTAAATAATATTAAGAGTTAAAAATTACTAAAATATAATTGTAATATATGGATAAAGGAAGGGAAATGAGACTAAACATTGAAAATTTTAGTTTATCCCTCAACTTATTCTCTTTTCTTTCTTCTTTTCCTCATTGTTTTCCTTATTAACCAAACAAGTGAAAATGTTTTCCTCTATGTTTTCCTTTCTTTCCACTCACTGAATCCAAGAACCAAATAAAGCCGAAGAAAAACGCTTTCCTTTGTTTGGTTACCAAGGAAAATACGAAGGAAAATGAACTATAGTGAGAAATGAATTAGAACATTTGAATTATGTGATTGTCTTTCCTCCCTTTTTTCTTCAGTTCCAGGAGTATTTTAAAAATTTTTATTTTGTAATATTATTTACGCATGGATGAAAGTGAAGGGTAAACACAAGGGAACTAATTTTCCTTTTTCTTTTCCTTTTCCTTTTCTTTTCCTTCAATGACCTGAAACTAAACAAAGCCTTAAACTTAAAATTGCAATGTTAAATTTTATGAATCATATTGGGGTTTTATGAAACTTGAATCGACTAATGAATAGAGCAATTCTAACAACTATGAGTATAGTGTATTAACCTTGCTTTTCCCTATAACTCTAGGCTGTAATGGCTTTGAGAGATGCAATTAAACGGCACTTGAAGCTTCCGAACAGCTATGTGATGGAATACAAGCCACATGATGCTTCTTTGCGTGACAACTCGTCATATCGCAACACTTGGTTGAGGGGATAGGGATGCACTGGGTTATCCCATTTTGCAGCCAAGATGGCATAAAACTGAAGTTGCAGATTTGGGGTACTTGCAGATCCTTCTGTTAAGGTCCTTAATTCAAATGATGATTGCTATCCAACCAGTTAACCCAGAATGCTCTCATTTTACACCTTTTCTTTTCAACCAAACTTATGTTGATGTTTCTGTGGAGATATATAATGTGATGCATATTTTGTAAGCTCTAATCACTGGGACACGAGAAATGATTCTTGCCATGGCCAAGATTGAAAGTAGCTCTTCGAATTGTTATGATGGTAGGTAATGTTATCAACTGGTATGTTTTTTTCCCAGGGAAAGTTTTTATGAAAAGTTCCTCATTTTAAACCCTTTCCACCATTTGGCTAAACCCATTTTTACTTATAACGTCTTTCTAATGTCTTTTGCCCCAAGGTCCCCTCGAATGTTTATTTTTTTCCTAAAAATTTTGTTTCCAGATTTACCTTTAATCTCCCGTCCCTGTCTGTAACATTTCCCTCTACAACTTCTTTCTTTCCCTCTTCTCCTTCACCAATCACCATTACCACACCACAAGTCATCGTGACATCCACCTCATCTACCCTTGCCACGACAGCAATCATCACCATCACCTCAACCACCATCTCCACCGCTATAACACACGAACACGCATAGGTCTTCCCTCTGTCGACGACCATTGCCATTATTTTAGACCAAAAATAGGAAAAATTCAAAATTTCCTTTTTGGATCTGTGGACACGTAGTTGGTTGGAGATCACTTAATTGTCCTAAATAAAAATATAGCAAGAAGCATAATAATAATGGATATATGTCTAATTCGAAAAGTAGTGTAACTATTAAACATTAGCGGTCATAAGTTAACATTATATTACGGATCCAATTCTAAAAGAAACAAAAATAAATAAAAGAGGTCTTGTGACAACTCTTATCACTAAAAATCCAGCAACGTTAAATTTTTACATCAAATAGAAAAGATAAAAAGACTAAGGGGATGCGTCTTCAACTGGCAAAACCATAGTGGCCTCCGTAATAGTCCTCTTCGGATTAACCCTCGTTATAGAAGCCTTCGTTAGCAAACCCTACAGCGGCGTACCCATCATCTTCGTAGTTGCCCTCGGGTTGAGCATTACCTGCTAAATTTGGCATCGCTAGACGTGGAAGGTCTAATGGTATAAAATGCCGTCAGCTTGAATTCAAGCTGAGTGAGTACAAGTCCTCACAAAGCATCGTTAGAAACAGTTAATTTAACTGGGTTCATTATCCTTTATCCGGCTTATATACGTCTTTTAGTTATTACGAAATTCTAAATAACTGAAATTGATAAGAAACCAAACTCGATCATTCATTGCAACTTACAATAGAAATGACTGAACAAGAAGTCACTCGATTCACGAACTCAAACTCAACAGCTTCTCTTACTCACGATTCCGACATAAGCCGTTGATTTAGAATATACATGCCCTAACAGCCGCTTGATGAGTATACTATACATGCCTTAACAGCCGCTTGATCACCCTCGGTGCATCAAGATAGTATCATGCCTTAACAGCCGACTCAACCAAGATATTCAAGGTCTAAGACTTGTCCTAACATACTTTAACAGCCGAGTGATTAGCATACTATACATGCCTTAACAGCTGCTTGATCACCCTCGGTGCGTCAAGATGGTATCGTGTCTTAACAGCCGACTAAATCATTAATGTCCAAATAAATGACCATTTTTCCACAATCGTTCACCTTTCATTTCTGACTCTTGAAAACAATTATCAACAATGGACCAAACCAACGTGACTCAAATGGTACAACAAGGACTCTCATCAAACCGAAATCAAGATAAATAGATCAATGTACAAGTATTCGTGTGCGTAGTACAATCCATTAAAGCATATGATTATCACGGAAGTTCCAATCTTATTACGCATATATTATTCTTATTATTAGAGCTGGTGTACTACGGAAGTCGTTGTCACGTTATAAGAGTTCATAAGATGTAAGGTCTAATTACAACCTACTCGACCGCTCAAGTCTAAATGCTCCATCTCGAGCGCTCAGTAATGCGGAGTGCTCAGGCTTGCTATTCTAGAAATACTAACCTGTAGTTAAGGATAGCTACTAAGCACATAGATTTATTACATAGGTTGCGCATATAAACATGGATCATCTTTTTAACAAGTGAACTTGTGTGTATGTGTGTTAAACTAGACATGCAAGACTATATTATAGATTATAGATACCATGTTTGTACATGCAGGTACACATAAAATTCATTTCAGCATATAACATAAGATTCATAGCAAAATTGCTGCACTCGAGCGCTCAGGGGGCTAGAGCGCTCAAGAGCTTGAGCGCTCGACTTTAACAGAAACCAGATTCGTAGTTCCTATCACATGTATAAACGTATATAAGCTTTTATGGCACATGCAAGAACTCAAACACATGTAAAAACTGATCCTAAGGGTATCTAAGTGAGAATCTATACTCATAATAGTTTAGATGATGTTTGGATGATCAAAATATGGAAAATGTGCTGAGAATGCTAGGGAACTTGAGCTAGAGAACTCCTAATAGAGTTCTTCTTGATCATCATCTGAACTTCATCTTCTAGTTCTTCATCTTTAATCAGTACAATGTGTGTTTACATGTAGGAATGGGAGGGTGGATGATGGATTATAAGGCCATGCAAGTGTATGTATGAGTATACGAGGATGATCTCTCAAGAATTTTCTCTAATAAGCTCTCTATCTGTATGCTCTGTTCTGTAACGTAATAAATGCAGGGAAGGTTGAGTATTTATAGAGTTTCAAGACCCAATGGCAAAACAATCATTTCACTTGAAATAACAGCTCGAGCGCTCGCGGTTTCGACTCTCTCGAGAGCTAGGGTTAGCTTTCATGCAGAGCTTCCCTTAGGTCACATATATATCCAAACGTAAATAAATTATTCAAAAACAGTAAATGAGGAATAGGAAGGCGATTATATATATATATATATGATAAAGAAAATTACAAAGATGATCAGGAAAATAGATAAGAAAGTATAGGTGCTACATCTTTCCACCACCTATAAAAAGATTTCGCCCCGAAATATGAGTAAGCTAATCCTGAAATAACTCTAGATACTTCTCGCGTATTTATGATTCCATCTCTTAGGAAGGTTCTCTCTCGTTATGATGGCTTCATTGTACTTTTACCAGAGGAATCTCTTTGTTCCTCAACTTATTGATCTCTCTGCCCAAAATACGTATTGGCCTCTCGTGATAAGATACGTTGTCGTTCACTTCGATATCCTTGAAGTTGATCATTGGTGCAGAACCATGAACATACTTCCTTAACATACTTATGTGAAAGACTTTGTGTACTCCAGACATTCTTGGTGGCAGTGTAAGTCGATAGGCGACCTTCCAATACGATCTAGGATTTCAAAAGGTCCAATGTAACGATGTGACAACTTTTCCTACTTTCTTCCAAATCTGAAAACACCTCATACTGGAGATACCTTGAGAAACACATGATCTCCCACACTGAGTTCCACATCCTTCTGATGTTTATCCGCATAGCTCTTCTACCTACTCTGGGTGACCTACATCTTGTCTTTGACAATGCTGATCTTCTAACTCGAACCATTTCCGGTCCAAGAAGTTTACCATCTCTGACTTTAGCCCAACATAGCGATGAACGACACGATCTCCCATACAAGCGCTTCAAACAGTGCCATCCCTATGCTTGTGTAACAACTGTTGTTGTAGGCAAACTAGATTAAGGGCTAGTGGGTTTCCCACAAACTCTCGAAGTCGCGCAAGCTCGGAGCATATCTTCCATAATAGATTAGTTCACTCGGTCTGCCCATCAGTTTGTGGATGAAAAGCGAAGTTCAACTGCAAGGAAGTTCCTATTGCTACTTGAAAACTCCTCCAAAATCTTGAGGTGAACCTCAAGTCACGACCTGATACTATCGAGACTGGAACGCCATGCAGTCGTACTACTTGCTGAACATACAACTAACTTAGTTTCTCAACTGCTGTAGGCTATGAAGTGGGCAGACTTCATCAACCGACCTACTATCACCTAAATGGCATCGTGGTTCTACTGTGATCTTGGCAATCCGACAACGAAGTCTATAGTAACATGCTCCCACTTCTATTCTAATTGGTAGTGGTTGTAGGAGTCCAGACGGTTTTTGGTGCTCTGCCTTGACTTGTTGACACGTTAAACACTTGGATACATATTCAGTGACCTCCATTTTCATGCCTTCCAACCAAAAATTCCTCTTCAGATTCTTATACATCTTCATACCTCCTGGATGGACGGTTAGTCTAGACTTATGTGCCTCATCGATATGTCTGTTATGAGCTTTCCCACATTGGGTACAACAAGTTGGCCTCTGCATCTGAATCCTCCATCTGCTCCGATACTCCATTCTTTTTGTTCTATTGCTGAAACTCTAGCGTACCATTTCTTCAATCCTTCATCCTTCTGTTGAGCTTCCAAAATGCAACCAATGAGTGTTGGTTGAACCACAACACCCAAAATGTCGTACTTCCTTTGACTATGCGGGTTAAAGATCAAATTTTTGCTACGGTCTCCAAAGCTCTGCATCCCAGAATCATAAGGGAAGCGACTACCCCACGAGGTTTTTAGCTCAATACATCTGCGACTACATTTGCTTTACCAGGATGGTACTGCAAAGTAAAGTCGTAATCTTTCAATAGTTTCATCCACCTCCTTTGTCTCATATTTGGTTCCTTTTGCGAAAACAAATACCTCAAGCTCTTATGGTCTGAAAAGAAATCGAACTGCTCTCCAATGAGGTAATGTCTCCAAATCTACAAGGCGAACACTATTGCGGTTAACTCCAGGTCATACGTAGGATAATTCAACTCATGAGGCTTCAATTGACTGGATCCATACGCTATCACTTTCCCATCTTGCATAAGCACACAATGTAATCCTTGGTGCGAAGCATCACTATAGATGGTGTATCTTTTGCTGCTCTTCGGTATTGCAAGCACTGACACTGAAGTCAATCATTCTTTTAACTCATGGAATGCGCGTTCATGCTTATCCTTCCACTCAAATTTCAGGTTCTTCTTCATAAGACCAATTATTGGGGCTGCAATTTTAGAGAAACCTTCTACCAATCTCCAATAATAGCCAGCCAAACCAAGAAAACTCCTAACTTTTGAGGCTTTACTCGGTCTTTTCCAATCTAGTACTGCGTCAGTCTTTGAAGTATCCACAGAAATTCCATCTTAAGAAACAACGTGACCCAAAAACTTGATTTCCTCGAGCCAAAATTTACACTTGCTGAACTTTGCATACAAACGATTATCTCTGAGTGTCTACAACGCAATCTGTACATGCTTCTCATGTTCTTCTTGGGTCTTAGAATAGATCATGATGTCATCAATGAAGACAATAATAAACTGGTCTAAGTAAAGCCTAAATATCTTGTTCATCAAATCCATGAACACTGCTGGGGAATTGGTCAATCCGAATGGCATCAGAAGGAACTCGTAATGTCCATATCTAGTTCTGAATACAGTCTTTGGCACATCTTCCAGTCGAACCAAAAGTTGATGGTAGCCTGATATTAAATTGATCTTCAAAAATGCCATCGCTCCTTGAAGCATATTGAACAAATCATCTGTCACACCCAGGAACCGCACATACGATTCTAGGACACGTGGCACGCCACTAAGGCTCCTATTACACTCCTCAAGGTCCATTATTAAGTTTACAATCATAGTTAATAATATTCAACCACTCTTAAAACATCCTTGAAATCAAATCAATTTGAAATAGGGTATTTAGTCGACTGATCGGGGACCCGGTCGACTGGAAATGCAAAATTGCCGAAAGCTTAGTCCTAAGATCCAACTGGTCCAGTTGACTGAATGGTCTAGTCGAATGAGATATTGGACGCCCGATCGACTGAACATCGGGTCCAGTCGACTGAATACCCTGACCCAGAGTTTTAGCATTCTGCCTCCCGACCCAGTCGACTGAACAAGCACCTAGTCGACTGGTTTGCAGCAGCAGAATGCAACCTGCAGCAGCCCTATTTTAACACCAAAACTAAACCAAACATAATCAAATACCCAAATCCAATTCCAACAACTCATGGAACCAAAGCCCTACCAAAACATAACGCCCAAAAGTTACTCAACCAAAGTTATTACAAGGTTTAAATCTGGATTAAGAACTGGTACAAATACAAAACAAGTTCCACTTATAGTGCTAAAAGCTTACAAAGTTTAGAAACCAACCCACCACTTAACTTGTCAAAACATGGATTCAAAGTTAACATCCACAAGCATACCCCAAAGCTAATTGAATTAACATATTATAATTTCCTAGATTGAAACATAAAGTAAACTATGTATTCACAACCATTCACAAAATCCCACGTTCCTGCCAATTCCATTTCTTCATTCTTTGACCGTCTTGCCTTTATCACCTATAATGATTATTTAATAACCACTACAATATATCAGCTATATGTTGGTGAATGCCAATAATTATAAACATGCTCAATCTTATCTTTTCTACATATCACTATGGTCTCTGGGAACGCAAATACCGGTCACCCTTTCACGTTAGCCTGCGACTACTCCATTTGTCCGCGCGACTAACCGAGACCCACGCCTCTTTCCGTCAGACGTGCGACCTCATGACCATTAAGGCACCTAGTAACATTTTCGATGGCAAGTACAAGTTCCCCTTTGACCCATATTGACAACTCAACATGCTTACATAGTCATTACACCGTGCAATTTAGAAATTATGTAGGTCTTATTAACCACATGGGTTTGCCCACTAATAATTAAACATGCTAATTATACGAGTAGACATGCTTTTCATTTCAGAGATAATCTTAAACATCTAATCATTCATATTTCACAATTATTGTCACTCACTACAAGGATTTCGCTCCTATTAGCCAAATGAGAAACCCAATAATCTCCAAGTACAATTCCTATATAAGAATTACGGATTATGAGCTAAATTCCCGAATTGGGGGGCAGAAAAACTAACTTAAAACGCAATAATATTAGTACTACTGCGTTAGACTCACCTCCAGGAGTCCAAATATGTAGCCTGTTTTGAAATTACACGTCGTTAAGCGCGTTAATTGGCGTTACAATCGTCACCGTTGAGACCGTCGATATTTCGTACAAAATCTCTGTAACTCATTTGTTTTGTTAACAATGAAGAGGTTGATGGTGATGAGTCACCATGCCACGTGTCGCGTGGCATGCAGGCCATGTGTTGTCGATTTTATGTTTGCCTTCCCAAATTACTTCAGTTTTACATTTACACCCCTCTAGTTTATAAAACTTACTAAAATTATCCCAAACTTAAATGAGTGTTTGTCTAACTCACGCATGGGTCCCATAAGTGGTCCCACATAATATTATGAAGTTACTAATTAACCTACTAATTATGTAACGTGTCCAATTCGGCCTCGCTAAGGTATCCCTAATAGTCACAGAAGTGGCCTCTAACAATTAATATGCTTTAAATACATCATATTAAAATATTCACATATGCCTTAATAAACAATCAAGCACATAAGGGTTATTTTCCATATCTATCCCATCACACGATGACCTATCATAACTGTCCCAAATTGGGACTGTCACTTAGCCTATCTCTGGGTTCCAATCTGGACACCCCTAATCATCTTAGTGAGTTAAAACTCACTCAACACATATAATCACATCATTAATTAATGCTAAGGATGCATGCTAAATGCAATTAGGTACTGCCCGCGGGAGTGGGTGTTACATCTCTCTCCTCCTTAATGAGGAGTTTGTCCCCAAACTCGCTGTTCCTCAAGTCTCGAACAGGTATGGATATTCGTCTTGCATTTCTTTCCGTCTCCTACGTGGCTTCCTCAACCGTATGGTTCCGCCACAATATCATGACCAACGGAATGGTCTTTATCCTCAATACTTGCTCTTTCCGGTCGAGAATCCTGACTGGATTTTCAATATATGTCAAGTCTTCTTGAATTTCCAACGGCTCCGGTTCAATCACTTGATTCAAATCCGATACACATTTCTGTAACATTGATACAAGAAACACGTGTACATTAGCTAACTCTTGCGGCAAATCTAATCGGTATGCCGCCGGTCCAACTCTTCCAATAACCTCAATTGGTTCGACATATCTCGGATTCAACTTTCCTCGTTTCCCAAATCGTACTGCCCCCTTTGAAGGCGATACCTTCAAGAATACATAACCTCCCACTTCGAATTCTATCGATCTTCTTTTTAAGTCCGCATAACTCTTGTGACGACTTTGGGCCATTTTTAGACGTTGTTGTATCACTTTGATATTTTCTGTAGTTTGTTGAACTATTTAAGGTCCTATCAATTTTCTTTCTCCAACTTCAGTCTAGCAAATTGGTGAGCGACATTTTTGCCCGTATAAAGCTTCAAAAGGTGCCATTCCAATACTAGCTTGGAAACTGTTGTTATAAGCAAATTCTGCTAGAGGCAAATGTTCCTCCTAATCACCTTTGAATTCTAGTACACATATCCGTAGCATATCCTCCAATGTCTGAATTACCCGTTCTTACTGGCTGTCGGTCTGAGGATGAAATGCCGTACTAAAATTCAATTTAGTACCATAGTCCGTTGTAATCCTTGCCAAAATTGCGATGTGAACTTGCTATCTCTGTCAGAAACAATTGATACTAGAGCTCCGTGTAATCATACTATATCTTGGACATATAATTCCACTAGTTTCATCGGATCATAGGTCTTAATTAGTAGAAAATGCGCTGACTTGGTTAATCAATCAACACCTACCCACACGGTGTCATTTGACTTTCTTAACCTCGGCAAACTTGATACAAAATCCATCGTAATCTTCTCCCATTTCCATTCCGGTATAGGCAATGACATTAGCTATCCTGCAGATCTCTGATGTTCCACCTTGACTTGTTGACATACCACACATTTAGCCACATGTTCTACTACCTCTCGTTTAATTCCAGACCACCAATAGATCTCCCGTAAGTCACGGTACATTTTCGTGCTTCCCGGATGAATTGAATACTTAGTGTTATGTGCCTCTTCCAGAGCTGTTTCCATGATTCGATCTATATTGGGCACACAAACTCGATTCCTGAACTTCAATATCCCATTTTCAAAGGTGAACTCTGACTGCTTACCCTCTAGTATACCATCGCAAATCTTCTTCAGTTCTAGATCTTGAAAGTTGCTTACCTTAGATCTCATCTACTAAGGATGGCTGGGCAATGATGGCTGACATTAAGGCATCTCTAGTCTCTGGGATTACTTCCAATTTCAGCTTCTCCATTTCCTGTATCAGTTTCTCCTGACACATCGGCCTTTCCTGGATGATAGTGAATAGTTACGTCATAGTCTTTCATTAGTTCTAGCCAATGCCTCTGCCTCATATTCAAGTCTCTCTGGGTGAAGATTTACTTCAGACTCGTGTGATCAGTATAAATCTCACACTTTTCCCCGTACAGATAATGTCGCCAAATCTTCAAGGCAAATATCACACACGCTAGCTCCAAAATATGTGTCTTGATAGCTAATCGACAGATTCCAATTAGCTATGGCTTCCATTTTCTTTGGATGTACTGATATACTTTCCTTTGATATTACATGGCCCAGAAATGCATTCTTAGTTAGCCAGAACTCACATTTCTTCAACTTTCCAAACAACTTCTTTTTTCGGAGTCGTTGCAAAATTAGTCGAAGATGCCTTTCATAGTCTTCTATACTATTGGAATATATCAAGATGTCATCGATGAAAACAATTACGAACTCATCCAAGTAATCCTTAAATACCCGGTTCATCAAATCCATAAATGCGGCCAGTGCATTAGTAAAACCCCGAATGGCATGACAAGAAACTCATAGTGGCCATAACGGGTCCTGAATGCAGTCTTCTCTACATCCTCCTCCTTCACTTTTAGTTGATGGTAGCCCGATCGTAAGTCAATTTTAGAAAATGCCTGAGCTCCTTGAAGTTGGTCAAATAGATCATCAATTCTGGGTAACGGATACTTATTCTTGATAGTCAACTTGTTTAATTCCCGGTAGTCAATATACATCCTCATGGTTCCATCTTTCTTCTTAACAAATAAGACCGGTGCACCCTACGGCGATACACTAGGCCGGATAAACCCCTTGTCCAATAACTCATGTAGTTGAATTTTTAGTTCTTTAAGTTCCACCAGTGCCATTCTGCACGGCGTCTTTGATATGGGCTGAGATCCCGAAGCTACCTCAATAGTGAATTCAATTTCTCGTTCAATCAATTTATCTAGCAAGTCCTCGGGAAATACATCCGAAAACTCTCATACCCTAATATATCTTCTACCTTAGTGCCCGTAGCATGTGTATCAATGATAGAGCATAGGAATCGCCGACAACCTTGTTTTAACAATTTACCCGCCCGAATTGCCGACACCAATTCCCTGAAAAATAAATTCTCCCTACCCCGGTGGTCCAAAGATAACGCTTTTTCGTTCACAATCAACGAAGGCTTGGTTCGCGGATAACCAATCCATACCCAAAATCACATCAAAATAATTGACGGTCAATGGTATTAAGTCAACGGTCACTGTTCTATCATCTACCCGAATGTCACACGCCTTGAAATTTTAGATGTCGTCATTGGTTTACCAAGTGGTAGAGATACTGACAAATCATATCCTAAGGGTTCGGACATGCCATGTTGATGTTTAACAAACTCGCATGCAATAAAAGAGTGTGTCGACCCCGAATCTATTAAGCATGAGCTGGATGCGAACAAATTGGTAATATACCTGATACGACAGAGTCGGTAGCTGAAATATCTCCTAGAGCCAACTAGTAAAACCTTCCTTGCCTTGGCTTGACCCCCTTCCCCTTATCCACATTGGCTTTGCCCCGGTTGTAGTGCTCTGTTGCTTCTTTGTCGGACATTCTTTGGAGTGATGTCCCAGCACACCACAAGTGTAACATCTACCTCTTACTTTTAGATTGGAACCTCCCATACTCTAAGCTCTGATTTGCGGACAATACCGAGCAGCATGTCCCAGCGTCTTATAAATGTTGCACACCAAGGTAAGGTGGCAAGCTCCCATGTGTCATCGGTTTCATGTTGGGCACAATGGGGTAGTCTCCCTGGAGTAGGTATTCCTCCCTTGGCTTCTTGTACTCGAGCCTGAACCTTGTGTAAATGTTATCTTAGAGAATCCTTGCCCTTTCCCCTTGTCCTCGTAGGCTCGCTTGCCTTGCTGCCCTTGTTTGAATTTCTCAATATCTCTCTCCACTATCAAGGCCACATCTTGAACATCGGTCACATTTTGGTGTTGAAGAGTATCAACACGGCTGCGAATGTTATCTCTCAACCCCTCCTCAAACTTTCGAGCTTTGTCAACTTCTCTTGGAACAGATCGGTATCCAAAGAGAAGCAAATCATTGTACTTTGTAGCGTACTCATTGACAGTCATGCCCCCTTGCTGTAAATTTGCAAATTCCTGCCTTAATTGTGTCTTTGTAGCGTACTCATTGACAGTCATGCCCCCTTACTTAGTCTACCAGCTCTGAGCTCCCCCTTTTAGGGTATCGGTGGCACACATAATCTTTTCTGCGTCTGTACAATCCACAGCTCGGAAAATATGTTCCATATTTATTAACCAACGATCGGCTAATGATGTATCAGGACCTCCCTCAAACTAAAGTGGTTTCCATTAGTTGAACTGCTCAATGATTCCACGTTCATGTCGTGGATTCGCAGGTCCAATTTCTCCCGTTTGTATTCTATCACTAGCAGCCCTGACAAAATTACTCACGATGTCCTCCAAGTGATCCAACCTCGAATGTGGTGAATGTTCCCGGTTTGGGTATGCCAACCTGTCATTCATATATGTATAAATGCTATGCATACTATTATAATATAACATGCCACATTCATATCACATATTCATATACATTCATGCTATGCAACTAATTACTCATTTTTGTCAAGTGCTCTCAAGTCGTCGTCTCTCGAATCCAAAGTTCTAAGCCTATTTCTCTGATACCACTAAATGTCACGCCCTGGAACCGCACATACGATTCTAGGACACATGGCACGCCACCAAGGCTCCTATTAAACTCCTAAAGGTATATTATTAAGTTTAAAATCAGAGTTAATAACATTCAACCAGTCTTAAAACATCCTTGAAATCAAATCAATTTGAAACAGGGTATCCAGTCGACTGATCGGGGACCCGGTCGACTGGAAATACAAAATAACCGAAAGCTTAGTCCTGAGATCCAACTGGTACAGTCGACTGAATAGTCTAGTCTACTGAGAAATTGGAGGCCCGCTCGACTGAACATTGGGTCTAGTCGACTGAACACCCTGACCCAGAGGTTTTTAGCATTTTGCCTCCCGACCCAGTCGACTGAACAAGCACCCAGTCAACTGGTTTGCAGCAGCAGAATTTAACCTACAGCAACCTTGTTTTAACACCAAAACTAAACTAAACATGATCAAATACCCAAATCCAATTCTAGCAACTCATGGAACCAAAGCCCAACCAAAACATAACGCCCACAAGTTACTCAACCAAAGTTATTACAAGGTTTAAATCCGGATTAAGAACCGGTACAAATACAAAACAAGTTCCACTTATAGTGCTAAAAGCTTACAAAGTTTAGAAACCAACCCACCACTTAACTTGTCAAACATGGATTCAAAGTTAACATCCACAAGCATACCCCAAAGCTAATTGAATTAACATATTACAAGTTCCTAGATTGAAACATAAAGTAAACTATGTATTCACAACCATTCCCAAAATCCCACGTTCCTCGACCATTTCCATTTCTTCATTCTTTGATCATCTTGCCTTTATCACCTACAATGGTTATTTAATAATCACTACAATATATCAGCTATATGCTAGTGAATGCCAATAATTATAAACATGAATAATTAATATGCCAAATCTTATCTTTTCTACATATCACTATGGTCTCTGGGAACGCAAGTACCAGCCACCCTTTCACGTTAGCCCGCGACTACTCCATTAGTCTGCACGACTAACCGAGACCCACGCCTCTTTCCGTCAAATGTGTGACCTCATGGCCATTAAGGCACCTAGTCAATGTCCGATGGCAAGTACAAGTTCCCCTTTGACCCACATTGACAACTCAATATGCTCATATAGTCATTACATCGTTCAATTCACAAGTTATATAGGTCGTATTAACCACATGGATTTGCCCACTAATAATTAAACATGCTAATTATATGAGTAGACATGCTTTTTATTTCAGAGATAATCTCAAACATCTAATCATCCATATTTCACAATTATTCAGTCACCACACGGATTTCGCTCCTATTAGCCAAATTAGAAATCCAATAATCTCCAGGTATAATTCCTAAATTCCCGAATTGGGGCGCAGAAAAACAATCTCAAAACACAATAATATTAGTACTATTGCGTTAATCTCACCTCCAGGAGTCCAAATATGTAGCCTGTTTTGAAATTGCGCGTCATTAAGCGCATCAATTGGCGTCAGAATCGTCACTGTCAAGACCGTCGAGATTTCGTAAGAAATCTTTGTTACTCATTTGTTTTGTTAACAATGAAGAGGTTGATGGTGATGAGTCACCATGCCACATGTCGCATGGCATGCAGGCCATGTGTTGTCGATTTTATGTTTGCCTTCCCAAATTACTTCAGTTTTACATTTACACCCCTCTAGTTTATAAAACTTACTAAAATTATCCCAAACTTAAATGAGTGTTTGTCTGAGTCACGCATGGGTCCCATAAGTGGTCCCACATAATATTATGAAGTTACTAATTAACCTACTAATTATGCAACGTGTCCAATTTGCCCTCGCTAAGGTATCCCTAATGGTCAAAGAAGTGGCCTCTAATAATTAATAAGCTATAAATACATCATATTAAAATATTCACATATGCCTTAATAAACAATCAAGCACATAAGAGTTATTTTCCATATCTATCCCATCACACGGTGACCTATCATAACTGTCCCAAACTGGGACTGTCACTTAGCCTATCTCTGGGTTCCAATCTGGACACCCCTAATCATCTTAGTGAGTTAAAACTCACTCAACACATATAATCACATCATTAATTAATGCTAAGGATGCATGCTAAATGCAATTAGGTACTTCCCGTGGGAGCGGGTGTTACATCATCGATCCTTGGCAATGGGTCCTTGTTCTTGATGGTAACCTTATTCAACTCCCTGTAGTATATGTAGAGTCAAAACGTTTCATCCTTCTTCTTTACAAACAGCACTGGTGCTCCCCCAAGGTGACGTGCTAGGTCGAACAAAACCCAAATCTTCTAACTCTTGTGCTTGCTTCTTCAGTTCTTGCATCTCTGGGCACCATTCGATATAGAGTCTTGGATATCGGGGTAGTTCTAAGCACAAATTCTACGCAGAAGTCTATTTCACACTTGGGTGGCACCCCTGATATCTCCCTGAATACATCCTCGAATTCTCGCATCACTGAGATCTCGGTGACTATATCAACCAAGCGGCTCATGAGAAAAGCATCGCTCAATGGATTGCACTGAAATTTGAAGGGTTGACTTTCAGGTATTGAGAAGTCAATTGACTTGCTAACACAGTCCAAGATGGCGTGGTACTTAGTCAACTAGTCAATTCCTAAGATAATGTCGAACTCTCTCATCGACAATACTACCAAGTCTGCTAACAGGTTTCTATCCTCTAAATTGATAAAGAAATTATAGCACACCTTACTCAACCTAACAGATACCCCCAACGGGGGTGCAACATTCAAAGCTATAGAAAGGTCCTGAGGCACTAAACCCAAGTCTTGTACAATTCTACTAGCAATGAACAAATTGGATGCACCGGTATCAAACAAAGCTCTTACTCTATTACTGAAGAGTATGAGTGTACCTTCCAGATTCTGAGCCTCAACATTAAATCCCGCTGCTTTTGGTATGATTGCATTCAAACGAGTCTAAGCGACCTGACCTTGAGCTGAGTATCCTTGATGAGGCACTTTACAATCTCGGCTCAAGTGACTTATCTCACCACAATTGAAGTAATTAGCATCCTTTCGACTAGGTGCACGGCAATTCTGGGCTAGATGTCCTGGGGTCCACAATTGAAGAAATTCCCATCATCTCTTCTTGGGGGAGCTGAAGGTACAACCTGTCCTTCTGCTGGAGCATGTGCTCTATTCTGGGCCGGTGGTGATTGTGGTGCTGCTGGTCGAGCTGGATGGTGTCGGGGATACGCTGGCTAAGGTTTCCTTTCACCCGTCCATGTGCATTTGTTTCCTTGGTACGTCACTGGTGGTGTCCTTGATAAAATATTTGTGGTGTCCTACCAACGAATCCTCTCTACTCGGATCGTTTAGCACACTTAATGTGAATGGCAAGATCTACCAAGGACTCGAAAGGCTAGTGTAGATAAACTATAGTTTTGCCTTGTTTTTGGGGGTATCGACCATATATGATGCGAAATGAGACAAGCTATCACACCTTGGCATAGCGATAATTAAGGGAAGTAAGCTTCCTTATTGCACCCGTAGGCTCATAACAGGTTAAAGATCACATGATTGTCCAAACAACAGAAATATAAAACAACTTAATAATAATAGTTGATAAAATGTTCTAAGTTTAGCGGAAGCAACATCAGAGTCTTACAATCCTTCATTGCACATATTAATTATTACAGTAATCCAAAACCAACAGATACAGAAGTTTAGGGGCCAAATGGCCAATAACATCAACAACATAAAAGATACATAATAATAATAGTTCCCGTGGGAACAGAATGGCTTCAGCAATATAAGTGCTTCCTCAACTAGCAAAGCACCAACCTTCCTCGACAATGTGCTCATCTTCATAATACCCTCCTTGGGGAAAGCCTCTCCGATACCTGGAACTCCAATAGCTGGACACGGATGTCCAGGGCCATATGCTGTCAGCTGAAAGCTGAGTGAAATACTACATACCAAGCATAATATATACATATACACCGTTTAAGTTTTCATTAAAAGTTCATCGAGACATTTCGCAAGCTCTTGCCCAAACCCAACATTCTTTTCGACTATGTAACTATGATAATGCAAAACACAACACGCATAAATCCACTGTGCCCATAACTCATTAACTGGCCGTACTAGCTTCAGTCAACTCACGTCACAACATTGGCAGTACTAGCTTCTTCCCACAACCATAACAACACTGAATTGACGATGTTAGCTTCCTTCACACACGGCGCATAATACATCCTGATCAACAAGCCCAATTCAGCCTCAAATTCATATATGAGCCCAATTCAACCAATATAAATATATATTGAGCCCAATTTGGCTAATACAACACCTAGCCGAATTCGGCCCTAACTCGACTCCTAGCACAATTCGACCTAACTCAACAACACGCAAGACACAACATGCTCTAGACTTCCGAATCCACTCAACACAACTGACGACAAGATCGGTGAGACCGCTTCACTAATGCAACCATGCATAGAACAAGCGACGAAGTCATTCAACACAAACATGCCTCACATGTCCACTAACACGCTTATTCATTTAAGTACATTATTCGTGCATTCTAATTGTTACACCATTAATGATTCGACCCGACGCATTTCTTATTAGTCGTTCTATCAGGTGTATAGAATCAACATGTTAAGGACATTAACATGTCAGGAATAATCAATCTTACGCTTCTCAAAGTTAACATATAGCACAATTACATCTAAGTTCGACTAAGCATGGTACTACTAAGAAAGCATATAGTATAACTTTAGAAAACACAGAACTAACATACATGTACATATCCATCATATACAACTAGTGAAGCTCAAAGCACGACACTTAAAGCATAGAACATATTAGATCTAACATGAAACTAGCAAATTTCCAAAGTATAGTAAAGCTCGAATGCTCAGGCCACTCGACGCTCAGGTTTTGTAGATTTCCAGCAATTTTGCAATGTTAAAACAGAACTGCAATTTTGATATATGAAACTTTGAAACTCCAAATTAAAACACACATGCAATATTTTTATTTCTTTTTTGGGTAGTAAGAGAAATGGGACCACATTTATTCAGCTTTGTGGACTTATGATATAACAAATGTTCCCAAAATTTTCAATATTTCATTGTTACTGGGCCCGTCATTTGTTCTATAACCATATAGCAACTTATGTTAACACAACTTTTGCCTTTGATTCTCTCTCTCTCCATTACTATTACAGATTATAAATGTACATATAGACATTGTGTGTGAGTTGTAATACTCACCAACTAATAGAAATCAAATAGATGATAAAAAGATAATGAAGATGATGAATATGAGTGTTGATCTCCCCAAAAACTCTACATGCAAGGTTTAATGCTAAAATCCTCCTTTGAACCTTCAACCCTTAGCTCTAGAACTCCATTATGTGCAATATGAGTGTGTTTGTATGTAAGAGATTGAATTGATCATGAAATTGAAGCCATGCAAGTATGAATGTGTGTATAGAAGTATAAAATCTCTCAAAACTCTATTTCAAGCTCTCTCTATGTTATCTCTATTTCTAAACGTCAAAAATTAAGAAGTGGATGGGTATTTATAGAATTTTGAGGACGTAGGGGCAAATTAGACATTTTACAAATTTTATGCAAGCGGTCATGATGAGCTCGTGCACTCGCGCCTCGAGCGCTTGGGATGACTCAAGCGCTCGGGTTTGCAAAATAAGGAAAGTTTTGGTGTTGAACAAGGATTGATGATATGTAGTGTCTAGCAATCTCAAAATATCATTACATATATAGGAAATATCGATAACATATTAAAAAATTACATTATTGATAATAGAAATTATAGGTGTTACACAAGCGCTGAAACTGGGTCATATATTCCATAATCGATCGATTACCTTGTACCAATTCTAGAAATTCCATCATCTTTGCATTCCTTTCTGCTAACAGAAAATGCTAGGCTAAAAATCTTACCTTGAATGCAGCCCAAGTCATTTTTTTGATCCCATATTCTCTAACTGCAGCCTTTTCTGACTCCCACCATTCTACGACGACAAACGTCAACTGAAAGGTTTTTAGATGGCATTGTTCTTGTTCATTGCAGTCAGTAGTGTCAAACATTAGATCCATCTCCCTCAGCCATTGTTCTACTTTCCACGGTTCGCCTAAACCATCAAACCTTTCAGGGCGGAGAGTGCGGAATCTCTCTAATAATTGATCTTCGGTCTGGCCGAGATGAATAGACTGATTATGATTATTGTTCTTGTTCCCACGGTTGGACATGTTCCCATAGTGGCCGATGCACTCTCAATTCTTCCGACTAAGGCTTCTAGGAGTCTTGTCAGATCTAACTCGTGTGGAATCGTGTTTGAGGGTCTTGCTCTATTTCAGTTTCTTGAACCTCTGGTATTGTGAGCCTTTTATAATCTGTGTACCAGTGCAGTAACACAAATAACTATTGATCAATGTAAAACCTTTCGATAGGTGGACAGTATGACATGATATACCTGAAGATGTCTCATAAATTTAATAAGTAATAAATCTAGAAACATCAATATGTAAAACAGATCTCCAAAATAACTCTTTCATTAATATGAACATGAAATTTACAAGTAGAGTTTATGTACTTGTGGTAAAAAACATGTACAATGTGGTTACATCTAGAATCACAAGCGGCGTGGTAACTACTGCGCTATCTACACAAATCTACAATATACCACTACCATATATACAATATATACACAAAATAAATGGCCAAAGTCTTACAAAAGATAACTAACTGAAGAACTGATCTTTGGGGAAAAGATCCTAAAAGTCCTCATCATCAGAAACTATCGACGAGACCTCATCCTCTGGTAAAACGATCTCCTCTGGTGGCACCCAATCCAACCAGAAATCAAACTCATCAACGATGGGGCCATCAAGGTGATCACCCAAATCCTCTAACCAAGCCGCATCTCCCACCTGTGGATCCGGCTGTGCTGTTGGCTGAAAAAGATGAACTGGTGTCGTAGGAACGAACTCCTCCTACCCAACCTATATCCTCCGCGGCCTGATCCTTCTCAGGTCCTATCTCCTCTACCTCCTCCTCCTCCTCCTCCAGATCGTCCTCTAGGACTAACTTTGGCTCCTCTCCAACCTTATCCTCAAAGTCTCCTTCCATAACCACATCCTCTAGCTCCTCCTTTGGATCATCGTCCTCCTCTTCCTTGTCATCAGCGAGATCGGCAGGTTTTACATCTCCACTGGGCGATTTGATATGCTTGGACACATGTTTTGGATTTGACATCATTATTCATGTTATTATTCAGTTAATAATAAACCTACTGACTTCTATATATATATATTTGTTGTATGAATGGAATGAATGCACATTTCTAATATATCATCGGGTTTGAATCAACTTGCTCACATGGATGATTCACCTTGGCACTGAGATAGCGAACCAGGACATGTGTGTCCACGATGATTCGATGTCGAGCAAGATGAGACATTTATGTTCATGGTGCTTAGATAGCTAGCTAGGACATGTGTGTCCATAGCACTTAGAAAGCGAGCTAGAACACTTATATCTTGGTAGTGTAAGAAAAGTGAGCTAGATAAAAACCTTTAGTATCCTTATATGTCGCCTTAGATGAAGCTAAGATGAGACCTTTATATTTGGTCGAACATAGAGAGATCC
This sequence comes from Hydrangea macrophylla, assembly GCA_033977485.1. NCBI lineage: Eukaryota > Viridiplantae > Streptophyta > Magnoliopsida > Cornales > Hydrangeaceae > Hydrangea > Hydrangea macrophylla. The sequence continues at coordinate 56,284,700 of CM066991.1, read as the reverse complement.
CATGACTTTATGTAGCCTGTTTACAATCGAATGTGACTTTTTAGACGGGCGACAAGAGGAGCGACTGTGTTGGGAAACTCAAGTCAGACGTTTTGTGTAACGTCTAGACTAAGATTTGTATGGTGTTACTTATATTTCCAAGTACAGAGTGACATGCCCATTTTTATGGGAGAAAGCCATAGCATACATTTCATACTGTATGTGCTTTCGTGATCGACTATGGAGCAGTGAATGGATTCCTTTTCATTACTGTGTGGGCCACGTAGCATATCTAAAATTTAGTTATCCTACAAGCTAGTTGCCTTTATGACTTGAGACTATGTCATGAAGAGGATACTTGATGACAGTTCCTTTAACATGCTATCCTAGGACGAAGAGATAATTCCGTTTTATGGGGTATGTCTGGGAAATCGGTCAAGTTAATCGGATTAACATGTGGACTCAAGGAACACCATTCAATAACATACCATGTTTTGTGACTCATTAGCAGGCCTGCGACATTCGTATTTTGTTACTGATGATCATGAGTACATTACATTATTAAGGGGGTGCAACACTTCTTTTCATCGAGGGATTGGGAATGCTGTGTTCGATGTGATTGAATCGTCTAAGGCATACATGAGAAACTTCTAAGTGATGTGTCTTGCTGGTTATGGTGATGACTTAGCATTACAATCCTGCCATTGTACTTTCTTTTTATAAGGTCACATGTTCTATTTCCCTCTATAAAGAGATGAGAAGTTCTATTTTGAGAGATTGTTGCGTTAACAAGACCTATATGGGTGAGTGGGAGATGTAAGAAATGTTATGGGGCAATTGGTGCACCCCATATACATTGGACAGGGTCTAATGGGCCTTGGCCTTGGTGACCTAGGGCTTCCATCTGTGTGTGCCTATATATATGTATATTACACACACAACTAGGGGCATACACTACATACCCTAGCAGCCAACCTGTTTCTCTATCTCTCTCTCTTTCCCTCTCCTATCTTTCACAATTTTCTTTTTCTACGCCATCAGCATACATGCCCTGGGATTTAGAATGTGATATCAACGGAGATCACTCTTGTAGTGTCTTCTACGACGGATAAGAAGTACAGGAGATAACTGATGTTGTCAAAATCAATTTCTTTGTTAACCCTATTAAAAATATAGTATGATGGAAGTAGGGTGTCGAGTCCACAAGGATTGAATAGCAACAATGCTTAATGGGCGCTTAATGACCCATTACAATGCGAGGAGTATTAACAAACTAAGAAGTAAAATTTTATCTTTTTGACTTTGAGTTTGATTCAATTTGGACTAGATTATACTACAATGACTATTTAGAAAGTGAGAAGTAAACTTTGATCAAAGCTAAGTTTAATTAGAAATTGGGGGTTTTGCAAATGGAGAAATCGAGGTTGGGGAGCATTCCCCCACATTGACCAAACAACAATTGAATTCAAAGTTTGTGGTAATTCCTAGGGTAGAGAATTTCATTTAGGCAAATTATCAAACATGTGGTTGTCAACCTACAATCTTTGATAGGAGCTTTCATGAAATACATGAGGAATGATTTGAAGTGAAAGATTTAACAACTTAAGATACTAGACATAATAAGTGAAGTCTTAGAGATTCAAATCTTATACACAAGAACCCTAGAAATACCATAAAGCATAAAATTCCTACATTAGAGCTCAAGTGGGTCCAATGGTGGTTTTATGATCCCCAACCTACATTAACTATCTACTCATGGATGTAAAAGCGTACACATTAAAGAGGGTGAGTAAGAGATAATACTAACTAGAATAGCTCATCATAAATGCAAGAGCCTCCAAGAAATTACTTCAATAAATGCTTCAAAGTATTCAATACATTAACACTCTTCTCTCTCTAACACTATAATGAAAATCAATGTGGGTAGATGGAGGAGTAATTGAAGGGGGAAGATGAGGAGATTGGAGAGAGGGAGAGTTTACAACCTAAAACAACACAAAAAATAAAAGCTAACCCTAACAAAAACTCATCTCTAACTATTTATACTATATACATACAAGGGCAAACTTATAATAAACAAGGGTAACAATCTTCAGAAGCTGCAGATCGATCCCTTCTTTGGTCTGGATTGATCCACCTTTCATTTGGGCCTTTGATATCCTCTCAAGAAGCCTCGGATCGATCCCTTCTTTGAGCCAGATTGATCCATCTAAGGATCTTTATCGCAGAATGTTTCTTCAAAATCGCAGATCGATCCACTTCTGTTGATTCTAGTGATGAGCTCTTCTAAACACGCGGATCGATCCATGTAGAAGGTCGGATTGATCTGCTGCTACTGAGGTCCATTCCTTGCCCTTTTTTATGACATGAGTGTCACAAGGGTTTGGTTCTACTCCCCCCAAGTGTGTAAAACCTATAAGAAAGAGATCATTATTATCAAAAAGAGGGTAACAACGAGGGTTATCAAAAGTACAATTTATCCATTGAACCTCTCAGATTAGGTGCTAATTCGTGTTCAATAAGGATAAAATTATGAAGGTAAGAGTGTAATATTAGACACAAATCATGTACACAGAAGCTTTGTAGGAGCAGCGGTTCATGAGTTTCATCGTCGGGCTCGTAACAATGCCGTACATCGATCCGTCTGGCTTTATTCTACTAGGTAAGACCTATACCTGACTCGTATGCATGTGTGCATTTATTTATACTATGAAATACTAATTGAAAATGATGTTCTGGAGGATCTTCTCTTATTAGATCTAATTACTATGTCTGACTTTGTTAACAATTTCTAGTTAATGATTTTTAAGATTTATAATAAGTTCTTTTAATTTTTTATTAATGTATTTTTCCTGTTCTTTTATGGTTTGTAATGAAATTGAATTATTTAAATTATCAGATTTTACTTCTTATGTCTATCTAATACTTATAATAACATAATAGGTGATTAGGCTGAGGAACCATGCTTTGGTTTTAGATTTGTGGAAGATGGTTGTAAAAGATAACTAGGTACTCAAAGAAAAAAGAAAATACTAAATTCAAGAAAATATCTGAGGAGTTTAGTGTAATTGTTGAAACTACTTCTGTTCTAACTTTAATTATAAAAGACGTGAATGTACTTAATTGTCACACTTATGAAACTCTAGGGTCTAAAATGTCCTAGTTGAAATTGTAAGGACTAAAGTGTCATGACCTTCAAACTACAGGGATGGAAAGTGCAATTTACCATATATATATACATACATATCATGAAATAATGTACTAGTATTCACAGTTATTCTATTGTGGAACAAGTCGATTAGGTACTTATTGCAGTTGCTGATTTTCAAATAGTGCTAACTTTTAAATAGCTAGCATCTAAATCATTAGGTGGAGTTTTATAATGCCCGTGTGTGTGTTTCTCGTATTTCATTACATTTATCATGCATGATAATGTGGTGTGATGTGTTTTATGACACATGTGTGGGTGATTGTGACTCACGAGTTGAATTGGGTGTTTAATTGTCTATGTAAGAGAATCATTTGAGACTGTATGAAATGAATGTTTTGATGTTGCGAAGTCTTTCCGAGATTGAGAAGGTCATTGTGGAATACCCTAAATGTTTATCTGAAAGTAATTATCTACCTGTGCATTTCACTATCTGTATTATTATTTGATTTAGAATTTATTTCTGTTGCAAATTTTAGTAGCCTTGTGAGGGCGAATTAACATGCTACATAATTGGTAGGCTAATTAGTTATTTCGTAAATTCACGTGGGACTGCATTTTAGCAACCAAACAAAACTTAGATGGAAACTTTTATGTTTTATAGTTTACACTCGTGAAGCAATGAATTAGACATGTAAGACATTTCGGGGAATAATTAGGAGTTTCGAGAACTCCTGGGGAGGTAAACGCAATTTTTTAGAGTCGTGCCTTTATATAGAAAGAGGTAAGATATTTTCATTTACAAAAAGTTTCTAACCTAAAAGCTAAAGAGGACAAAAGGGAGATTTGGGAGCTTTGATCTTCACGACGCCAAACGACGACTGTTCGTCCGTTGGTTTTCAACCAAAATCATATTTTCGAACTCCTAGAAGTAAGAGGTTTGTTTTGATATCCACTATGACTTGTTTGACTAACTTTTTGAAAACTTGTTTTCTAGATTTTTTCTAAAAACTTGATAATCAGACTTTTGATCCATAGGAATTGTACTAGACAGACTTCTCCACGATCTTTGTGCTCGGGTTTTTTTTGGAACAAATTTTAAGAGCGTTAATCGGAGATGAGTGATTCAACTATGTGTTTTTGGGATGATTTCTTGACATGTATTCATGTTTTGTATGAAAAGCATGTGGTATTTCATAGATAAATGTTGTTTAGTTCATATTGGGCGACTATATTGATAAGTAGGCCCACTTGTATGGTGAAATGTTTTAATTATGTCGAAAGCACAATGAAATGTATTTGAGCATGTTTAGTTGCTATTTGGGCTCGAAGGAGCATGTGGTACCAAGCCATTTTGTGGATCCGTTATTGACATAAGGTCGCACGTTTGAAGAAAAGAAACGTGGGTCTTACCTTGTCGCATGGACTATTGGCGAGGAGTTACAGTCTAGGAGTATGGAACGTACACGTGAAACTCCGGAGACTAGTATGAAATGTAGAGAATGTGAACGTGAGCATGTTTATCATTCATGTGCATTGCTGCTTTATTCACTAAGCGTTAGCTTAAATGAATTAAAACATGTTTGGTTATTCAAATAACCATTTTAGGTGTGAATGTCGGCGAGGAATCGGAGAAGTGATCACGAGATGGCAGGAGTTCACTTAGAAGGCGACTTGTCATATCTATCTCGTAGTTTTGTAATAGAAATGATTATTTAATTTGTTTTTATAAGGAACTTGTAATAGAATTTGATAATATCTTGTAATTATGTTTTGGGTATGTTGTTATACAATAGAACCACTTTGGATTGGGGTTTAATGTGTGTAATTTGTCCCTAAATGGGTGGGAATAGCCTTAACTTGGCAAATTCTGTAAAATGCTTTACTGTAATAAAACCAGTCGACTGGTTTATGATTACAGTTGACTGGGTCCTTTTGTTGAATGAGACACTACATCAGTTTTGTAAAAGCGGCCAACTGGGTCCGCCGACACAGTCGATTGGTTTGTGTTTTCAGAATTTGATATTCAGGTTGGGCTGGAATTCAGTCAACCGGACATACCAGTCAACTGAAAATTTGACTCCCAAGTCGATTGGACTTGGTAAGTAGTCGACTGGACCTAGTGCTATGATTTTGGGCTCTCTATAGTTTTCATTTCTAGTCGACTGGACCTCTAATTAGTCGACTGGATTGCTGGTTTAAAAATAAATTGTTTTCTTTTCTGCTGCGTGTTATTAAACTGATTCTTTCAGGAATGTTAATGAATAGATTTAGCCTCGTTGGCATGCCACGGGCTTTGGTTATACTATTATGGGACCGGGATGTGACATTTAGTGGTATTAGAGCAATAAGTTTAGAACCTTGGGAATGAGTGATGATATATGCTGAGTAACATCGAGTGGAGTGTGTGATCGTGACGATAATATTGTTATCATTGTAGAAATGCTTCATATGTTTGCATCTGTTGATTGTGATGATGATCTGTGCGCATATAAATATTGTGGCATAGCATACATAGTCTTTATTCATTTTACTTATCAGGGTGAATATGTGATACATCATGACTACGACGATAAGAGAATTGTTACCGCATTCGCGTATGGATCAAATAGTGAACATAGTGGGAATTTTTGTTCAAGCCATAAGTGAGTGAGACCAGATGCACGTTCAGGCGCCAGCAGTTGAAGTTCGATATATTAATGCACCACCAGTACCGCGACCTCAACATATACTCACAAAACAGTTCCACAAACGGAAACAGACTTTGTAACATGGACAAACTGACATAATCTAGCCGATCATTGGATTATGGACATGGAAAGACATTTTTGTGCAGTGATATGCACTGACAAGGAAAAAATCCTTTACGCATCTGATACATTGATGGGAGAAGCGTTGGATTGGTGGAATAATGTGCTCGAATAAGGGAAGCCAACTACGTGGGAAGTATTCAAAGATGAATACAACAAGCATTTCTTTCTGCAATTTGCTCATACTTAGAAACTTTAAGAGTTTGCGAGTTTGGCTCAAAGAGCTATGACCATGGGTGAGTATGTCTATCATTATAATGCTTTGTTACACTTTGGGAAATCTACAGTTCTGACTGACTAAGATAAGGCGCGTAAGTTTGAGGAATGGCTTAGGGAGAATATCCGTAGCCATTTTGATACTTTGCAATTCCCGACTGTTTCTATAGTTGAAGAAGTTGCCCGTATCACTGAGAAAAGTGTTGAACGATATCGTCAACGGTGATATGGGAAGAGAGCCAATGATAATAGAAGCAAAGGCCAAGGGAATGCCAAGAAACCATTCATGCAAGGATCGGGATTGTATATGGGTAGCCAAGAAGGGAGTACGTTCGTCAGAGACTCGAGACCGTTATGCTCAATATGTAATATACGACATAAAGGGACTTGCTATCTACTGAGTACATGTTAACTTTGCAAGAAATTAGGGAACATATCCTAGAATTGTCCTTTGAATACAAATATGACTACACCAAACCCAACCTCAAACACCAAGAGCTGTAATCCAGAGATGAGGGAGAAATGTTTTGAGTGTGTCTAACCGAGGCATATAGCGAATAATTGTTCGAGTAAGAGACAACTGGGAATGAGTACCGGGGCATCGAGTATGTTGATCGGATCAAAGGCAGGGGCGACGAGTGGATAAAGGGAAAGGAGTCGACCAATAACAAGGACGGTACTTCCAGCTTAGGCCGGGGAATACGGATGATACGGTCGTATCATGTATTCTTGCTATTTATTCATATCTTGTACGTATACTCATAGATTCAGGTGCACCTCATTCATTTGTGTCACGTGATTTTATTAAGCATTTAATTATTGAATCCAAACTGTTAGGGTATGACTTGTATATATCATTGCCCAATAGTAAACCTTTAGTAATTTTCTTCGGTATTTAAGGCTTGTGAGATCAAGATAAGTGATAAGGTCTTGAGCGTTAATTTGATTCTGTTGACAATAAATTAATTTGATGTTATCTTGGGTATGGATTGGTTGTCAGTCAATCAAGCAAAGATCAATTGTGAACAAAAACGAATTAGTTTACATCTGCCAGGTCAAGGAGAGTTTACTTTTCAGGGTAGTAGGGTGACCGTACCGCCACACTTGATATCGACAATTCAAGCCAGTAAGATGTTGAAGAAAGGTTGCTCGGGTTTCTTATGTTTGATTGTTGACACACAAGTTCTTGTATAAGACATTCCGGTAGTTCAAGAATTTTTTTGATGTTTTTCTCGATGAGCTACTTGACGTATTGATTAAAAGAGAGCTTGAGTTCACGATAGAAGTAGTACCAGGGTCACAACCAGTATCCAAAGCATCATATTGAATGGCACTAGCAGAATTAAAGGTTAAGTTACAAGAGCTGCTTAAGAAGGCTTTTATCTGACCTAGTATTTCACCTTGGGAAGCTCCAGTTTTGTTTGTGAAAATGAAGGATGGGACAATGCGTATGTGCATCAACTATTGAGAGTTGAATAAGTTGACTGTCAAGAACAAATATCCGTTGCCACGAATAGATGGCTTGATTGATCAATTGCAAGGAGCTCAGGTATTTTTGAAGATTGGCTTGAGATCCGATTACCACCAGTTGAAGCTTAAGGAAGAAGATATTGAGAAGACAGCTTTCAAAACTCGATATGGTCATTTTGAATTTTTGGTTATGTAGTTTGGAGTGATTATCGCACCAACAACTTTCATGGACTTGGTGAATTGTGTTTTCAAGGACTGTTTAGATGAGTTTGTTATTATATTCATAGATGACATCCTAATCTATTCCAAGAGTGGTAAAGATCACGAACACCATTTGCGATTAGCCTTACACCGATTACGTGAGAAGAGATTGTTTAAAAAAATGAAGAAGTGAGAATTTTAGTTGATGGAGATTGCTTTTCTTGGACATATAGTATCAGCGAAAGGAATTTCAGTAGATCCTCAGAAGATAGAAGTCATTACCAATTAGTTGAGACCGACAAATGTGATAGAGATCTAAAGTTTCCTAGGATTAGCTGGCTATTATCGGAGGTTTGTGAAAGACTTTTCACATATTGCAATGCCGATGACATAGTTGATGAGAAAATATGTTTTTGTATGGAGTCCGGAATGCGAGGAAAGTTTCCAAGAGTTGAAGAGTCGACTAGTGAAGGCACCAATCTTAGCTATACCGACGGGGACTGAAGGGTTTGTCACTTACAGTGATGCTTTATATAGAGGTTTAGGTTGCGTTCTTATGAAACGTGACGAGGTCATTGCATATGCATCAAGACAACTTAGACCGCACGAGAAGAACTATCCGACACATGATCTAGAATTAGCTTTCGTGATTTTTGCATTGAAGATTTGGCATCATTACCTGTACAGGAAAAAAATGTGAGATATATACGGATAAGAAGAGTTTAAAGTATTTGTTCACGCAACGAGATTTGAACATGAGGCAAAGGAGATGGCTAAAATTGATGGACTATGATTTGTCAATTCACTACCATTCAGGTAAGGCGTATGTAGTCGCCGATGCTCTTAGTCGTAAGGCACCAACCAACATAGCTTTAAATTTGACTTCTCAGAGAGAATTGATTCATGATATGGAGAATTTGGAACTTGAAGTGATTCTGAGGATTGAAAGTGGCTCGATGACGACGATTATGGCACAACCACTCTTAATTCACGAGATCACATAGAAATAACTTCAAGACGTGGCTTTGAAGAAGATTTGTGATGAGACTTTGATGGGCAAGCAACTGGGATTCACTTTTAAAAATGATGTTTTGAGATTGAGGGATAGAATCTATGTGCCCAACGAGAAAGAATTGAAATGGAACATCCTAGAGGAAGCGCATGATACGAAGTACATCGTTCATCCGGGGAACACCAAGATGTATAGATACTTGAGACATGTTCATTGATAGCCCAGAATGAAGAGAGAAATAGCACGCTACGTCTCACATTGTACGAGTTGTCAAGTGAAGCCCGAATGCTAAGTACATTCGGGATTGTTACAACTGTTACCGATAGCCAAATATAATTGAAAACACATTACAATGGACTTTGTTAGTGGGTTTCTGAGGTCTAAGAAATCGAATACTATTATTTTGGTGATCATTGGCCATTTGACGAACTCGTCACATTTTCTATTACTTCGAACAACCAAGACGAAGACTTTAGCTAAGTTGTATATCAGCGAGATTGTGAGACTACATGGTATTCCAGTTTCTATTCTTTCAGATAGTGACAGTAGTTTTACATCGAAGTTTTAGAGGGTCTTGCAAAAAGCAATGGTATTAAATTGCATTTCAGTACCGCTTTTCATCCTCAGATCGATGGTCAGTCGAAAAGAGCGATCCAAATTTTGGAAGACATGCTTCATTTATGAGTACTTGATTTTCAAGGTGATTGGGATGACCACTTGCCATTAATTGAGCTTGCGTCTAACATTTTTTAGTCGAGTATTGGAATGACTCCTTATGAAGCTTTGTATGGTCGCATATGTCGTTCACAGATTAGTTGGATGGAAGTCGGGGAAAGAATGATTGAATGGCCGAAATTGTATAAGAGACGATGGACAAGATAAAGGTAGCTCAACAACGGTTATTGACAAATTAGAATAGGTATAAGAGTGATGCCGACAAGCGTAGGCGACCGTTAGAATTTGATGTGCGTGTTTCTCGTATTTCATTACATTACTAAGCATGATAATGTGATGTGATGTGTTTTATGACACATGTGTGGGTGAGTTGTGACTCATGAGTTGAACTGGATGTTTGTGTAAGAGAATCCTTTGAGACTCTGTGAAATGAATGTTTTGATGTTGTGAAGTCTCTCCAAGAGTGAGACGGTCATTACGAAATACCCTACTTGTTTATCTAAAAATAAATATTTACCTGTGTATTTCACTATCTGTATTATTATTTGGTTTAAAATTTATTTCTGTTGTTAATTTTAGTATCCTTGTGAGGGTGAATTAACACGCTACATAATTGGTAGGCTAATTAGTAATTTCGTAAAATCATGTGGGACTGCGTTTTAGCAACTAAACGGAAATTAGATGGAAACTTTTATGATTTATAGTTTTTGCTTGTGAAGCAATGAATTAGACGTGTAAGACATTTCAGAGAATAATTAGGAGTTTTGAGAACTCGTGGGGAGGTAAACACAATTTTATAGAGTCGTGCCTATAGATAGAATGAGGTGAAATATTTTCATTTACAAAACGTTTCTAGCCTAAAAGCTAGCGAGGCCAAAAGGGACATTTGGGAGCTTTGATCTTCACGACGCCAAACGACGATCGTTCGTCCGTTGGTTTTCTACCAAAATCATATTTTCGAACTCCTAGAGGTAAGAGCTTCGTTTTGACATCCACTAGGACTTGTTTGGCAAAGTTTTTCGAAAACTGGTTTTGTAGAATTTTTCTAAAAAGTTAATAATTAGACTTTGATCCATAGGAATTGTACTAGACGAACTTCTGCATGATCTTTGTGCTCAGGTTTTCTTTGGAACAAATTTTAAGAGCGTTAATCTGAAGTGAGTGATTCAACTATGTATTTTGGGATGATTTCTTGACATATATTCATGTTTTGTATGAAAAGTATGTGGTAATTCGTAGATATATGTTGTTTCGTTCATATTGGGCGGCTATATTGATAAGTAGGCCCAATTGTATGGTGAAATATTTTAATTATGTCAAAAGCACGGTGAAATGTATTTGAGCATGTTTAGTTGCTATTTAGAGTCAAAGGAGCATGTGGTACCAGGCCATTTTGTGGAGCCATTATTGGCATAAGATCGTATGTTTGAAGAAAACAAACGTGAGTCTTACCTTGTCGCATGGACTTATTGGCGAGGAGTCGCAGACTAGGAGTGTGGAATGTACACGTGAGACTCCGGAGACTAGTATGAAATATAGAGAATGTGAATGCGAATGTGTTTATCATTCATGTGCATTGTTGCTTTATTCACTAAGCCTTAGCTTAAACGAATCGAAACATGTTTGGTTATTCAAGTAATCATTTTATGTGTGAATGCCGGCGAGGAATCTGGGAACTGATCACGAGATGTCGGGAGTTTACTTAGAAGGCGACTTATCATGTCTCTCTCGTGGTTTTGTAATAGCAATGATTGTTTAATTTGTTTTCGTAAGGAACTTGTAATAGAATTTGATAATATCTTGGAATTATGTTTTGGGTATGTTGTTATACAATAGAACCACTTTGAATTGGGGTTTTATGTGTGTAATTAGTCCCTGAATGGGTGAGATTAGCCTTAACTTAGAAAATTCTGCAGAATGCTCTGCTATAATGAAACCAATCGACTGGTTTGTGATTGCAGTCGACTGGGTTCTTTTGTTGAACGAGACACTGTTTTGTATAAACGGTTGACTAGGTCCCCCGACACTGTTGATTGGTTTGTGTTTTTATAATTTGATTTTTAGGTTCGGTTGGAATTTAGTTGACCGGACGTACTAGTTGACTAAAAATTTGACCCCCAGTCGATTGGACTTGGGAAGTAGTCGATTGGACTGGCTGTTGAGATTCTGAGCTCTCTGTACTTTGCATTTCCAGTCGACTGGACCTCTAATTAGTCGACTAGACTGTTGGTTTAAAAATAAATTATTTTCTTTTCCGCTGTGTGTTCTTAAACTAATTCTTCCGGGAACGTTAATGAATGGATTTAGCCTCGATGGCGTGCCACGGGCTTCGGTTCCTTTATTGTGGGACCGGAATGTGATAAGTTTAAACTATCAGAGTTAATTTCAGTTATGGATAAATTTGAAATTAATTATTTCCTAGCTTTATGTGGTCCATATAAGAGTCTAAGTCTAATTAGGATATAATTGGATAAGTCAATATTGATAAGGCTTATTGGAGATTAGTTTCCTATTTGAAGTCTACTACGATGGAACGCAGAAATTAAAGGAATTCTATTAGGAATTGGGTCTTCCTCGCTCCTTATAAATAAGTAGGTGGTTCCATCATAAACCTACTACTATTACATATTATGAATTAAAGGGTTTGTTGGGCGAGAGAGAGAAATTCAAAGTTCTAAATTCACATTTTTTGCTTATTTTTCGGACTAGCAAATCTTATTCGAATTGGATGAAATTTTGACACAATGTTCCTGATATCGAGACGAAGCGGCTGCAAAAATTTCAGATCAATCGGAGATCGTTAAGTCTTTCTGCCAAACACATCTTTATCCGAATAGTGTGTTCGAGTATTTTCAACACTCAAAGTTTTTAACAACAATCGGAGATCGTTAAGTCTGTCTACCAAACACATCTTATCAGAATAGTGTGTTCAAGTATTTTCAACACTCAAAGTTTTTAACAACAATGAAGATAATATTCCGCATTCAAAGGTATGCATTTCTGATTAATCACATTAGGTAGTATTGTGTGCGATCATGAAGATTCAAGATCGTGGGATTTGTGATTTATGTATTGTTAGATTTAGGTTTATACGATTGTATGTTTCTGCCCAATTGTATTAAGGAATTTCAAACATGTGGTATCAGAGCTTAGGGTTTATAATCTCATGATTCTCTCTTAATGTTACTAGCTATAATTGAAATCTTAAGATGGCCTAACAGTTTTAGAAAGATAATTTTATCATTGTTTTGGACTATTTATGAAAAAGTTGACTTTCTAAAAAATTAATGATTTCAGACTGTTTATTGGAAACGTCGAAATAAACAAAACCAATTGTTATGTAATTGCCTATGCCATTTTTTAGCCATCCGAGATCGTTTAGGCCCGGAAAAGGTTGAATTTGATGCTTATGGTAATAATGTAAACAACCATGTCTTCTCTAGGAAATTGATTTTTATATTCCGTCAATTGTTTTGAGACCCTAAAATTAAGCTTTATGTTTCTGAAGTGCTACCTCAAAACATTCCTTTTTTTTTTTTTGGAAAAATTTGATTTATTCCGACTTTATGTTGTTTTCGATTAAGGGATTGTTCTGCCTTTTAGTGTTGATTCTAAAGGTCATGTTATGCATGGTTGGGTGTTCACCACAGTGCCCCAGTCTATGGTTATGTTCATTAAATGCATATTTCATATTATTAATTTTAATATTTATATTATGATAAATTAGGTGTTCAGCACAGTGCCATAATTTGTAAATAATAAATTTTAGACTAATGCTTAATACTTTAATATTAATTTTAATATTCATATTATGCAAAGTTTGGTGTTCACCACAGTGTTCCAAGTCCATAGCTTTGGGTATTAGACTAATGTAATATTTTAGTATTAATTTTAATATTCATATTATGCAATGTTTGGTGTTCACCACAGTGCCCAATCATTGCTTATAGATATTAGATGAATTGTTAATCTTATTCTAATATTTATATTATAATAGATTAGGTGTTCACCACAGTGCCCTAATCTAATAAAAAATATTAGATTATTATGTCCGCATTTATATCATGCATGTTCTGGTTGCCCACAGGTCCAAACATAATAATGAATGCGTATCCATTGATATGTTATTGTTTATTAATTAAACATTAAGGGGTGTGGTATTTTTTGAATTTTGAAAGTATAGGACATCCACAGATGCCATATTTTCTTTGATTGATTAATATATCAACCAATGAAGTATCTATAAATATTAATGGTTTATTATTACGTTGTTTGTTATTATAGTAGCCACAACATCTTAAGCAATTATGTTATATAATAAATAGTTGATATTCGGAGGTTTGGATTCCCTAGACCCATAGGCATGGAGTCCTTTCTTCTTAATATATTTTGATGATGTCAAATATTGGATTAGAGATGAAAAGAAGAACGAGACAAGAGAATTTGTATGTGGTTCAGCCCTGTTAATGAAGAGACCTACGTCCACGTGTGTGTCAGAGCACGTACACTATCAAATCACCGGGGGTCTTTGGTGAACCAACAAGGGAGACAGAACTACCAGAGATCGGCTGGGTATATGCGTATGTGTAAAATAAGTATGCAATCCTCATTAAAGGAGCAGAATTTATAGATACAAGAGAACTACTCGTACATAGCAAGTAAACTGATAAGGCAATACAATTCGATTGAGATTAATTAGCATAAATCATGTGAGTTTCCTAACTGGATTAGGAAATAGTCTACTCTTTCCATTAGTCTTCTAACTGAGATAGGAAACTGTCTTGGAAGAATCTGGATTGCGCCTCAAGGCAGGCCTGAGCTCTCCTGCGAGGAGCTAGGCCCAGGCGGCGTTTTTGACCTATAGGACGGGTTCTGTAACAAGGGACAAACCAATCGGGGTGACATTGCTTTGTGACCGGCACTGCTCGGTAAGATTACCGAGCCTCATGCTCATTTGGTTGAATGTTTTCGTATGTATCAATTGCCCCCCATTTCTAAGGATAAATTGGTGTTGCATCGGATGAGGCTTGGAAATTAGCACAGGCCGGGAGAACTGCACTGTACAACTGCCCGAGAGGGGACCGACCGTCTTGAAAATTTGGGTAATGAACCTAGCCTGTTGACTCGGGAGCCCAGGGTCCAAGATGCCATGTGTCATATGAGAATTGGTCTAGTCAGGATCCAACAAGGCTGGTGCATGGGTAACCAGGGCATCACGTCTTAGTTGAACAGTCATGTTGCTCATTAAATACGCACATCTTTTGATGTGCCGCTTTACGTGCTTGGGATTCCAGCTATTAGGTGTTTAGGCGGGAATGTTTTCTAGTCGTTAGATTTGAGATCATCCGGACCATCCGTGTCGCCTATATAAGGGAGACTTAAGCATTTTCACCCCTTCTGCTATCTATTGGAGGAAATTACTGAGCGGGTCCACAGGAAAAGCACCCGGTCAAGCTCCCAAGCTCTTCCTGGCACTCCTCTTCTTGTAAGTATTTGTTCCTCCAGCCTTGTCATTCATTGCATTTTTCCTTCCCTTCTTCTTTCGCTTTTACCCCCGAGAGAATCTGGAGAACAGGAATCCTTTGGGCTTCGTGAGGGAGTAGGATTTCTTCTTCCTTCGATTATGCTTTTTCCTTAGGGCAAGAGGTCATCTTCCATGGATAGAATAGTTTAATCGGTCAGTGTGTCCTAGGCCCGCTCTGTCTGAGTGTTATTTGACATCTAAGATCATACACGCCCTACCGTATAGGCTTTTGACTCTTTCACCTTTTAATTTTAAGCTACGAGTCTTTGATCCTTACTTAGGCCGCCAACTGCTACTCCGTCCTGTAGTAGAGATCGCAGTAATGTGTCATTCTGACTTCAACTCGTTGTCTCGATCGGAAGATGAAAGCTAAGGTCGGGGACCCCGAGCACTAGCTTGACCACCATAGCGAGGGTAGAATCCCCATTTGAGTATCCGATAAGGGAGTGTAGACACCCCATTTTGTCAGCTAACAGATTTAGGAGGCCACTAGCATGTCAAACCTCGATGATTAGAAAGATCGGATTTTCATAGATTGCCTCTAACAAGAAATCAAAGAAATGACCAAAATGCCTCTAAAAGCTCAAAACTCTCCGGATCGGCCCAGAACATCAGAAATCATTTGATGTTGTTCCAAACAAAAAAAAGTATTTTAAAAGATAAATATTTAAAATCGTAAGCTCCCGGAGACCCCCGGAAGTCCCAGAAGTTCCCAGAAAGTCTCCGTTGACCGATTTAACCAAGGTTTGACCAGGGTTTGACCAAAATCATCCGAATTCGTCCAAAAATTTTGAGATCATCATAGATCATGTGAAAAGTCTTAAAATATGTTTTAAAAGAAAATCGGACGAAAACGTTAGTCTTTGGAAGCTCCCAGAACTTTCTGGAATTTCCTGGAAGTGCACTGTTTGACTGATTTGACTACAAGTTTGACCAAAAGTCAGTATCCTTTTCGACGTTGAAATATTTTTATCAAATACTAGAGGTCAATAGCTTTTCAACGGTATACCACACATAATTTCTGGATCTAAAACGAATTTGTTATGAATTTCTGAAGGTGAAAATGCGATCAATTCGGCTTTTATCGCGAATACCGCAAAACTTTCTAGAGTGACCCAATTCCAAACTATTTTTTTTTATGGAAAGTAGGCCTCAATACCTTTCCAACGGTATGTCAGAATCACAATTTGGATTTTGTATGAATTTTCTGTGAATTTCGGACGAAATAGGCTGTTTTGCGAATTCCGGGAGTTCCGGGGGCCAAAATAAAAATTCTGGTCAATCGGGGGGAGGGGGGGGGTTGACTGCCACGGCGGCACTGGCCCACTGCCACGGTGGCAGTGGCCGAGTGCCGTGGCGGCACTCTGAGTGAATTTTTATTTTTTGGTAATTTTTTGGTTAATTTTTGGGTTTTAATTCATATTTTCAATAAACAAAACGACATAGTTTTGAAATTCTGAAGATTTTGGGCCAATTAGAGACTTTTTAAAACCCAAAATACCTCCCCAAGTTGGCCTATATATGAGACCCATTTGCTTCCATTTGGGGAAGAAGTTGGAAGCCATTAGAGAGAGATATAGAGAGTTAGGGAGAAATAGAGAGAGGAACAGAGATTTTCTTCTTCAAAATCCAATCCAAATGTGAGTTTCAATTAGTTTTCTCAAAACTAAACTTGTGTTCACAAGATTTCAATTCATTTTTTTCATCTTCTTTGAGTTTTAGAGAGCAATCTACACCCACATACACACATATATGAGAGGTTGAATGCTTGTGGTTCCATTATTGAATATCATCTATTGATTTGTTCATTTGCTTGCTTTTATACAATGTTCATCTCTTCTTACCTCATTTCTTTTTTATTTTCTTGATTTACTTACTAGTTCATAATCATCTAGATGATGACATGAAGTTTGAGGTGGGTGAATACTTATGGATAGTAGCTCTTGACCTCAAAAACATGTTTGATAGATGATGATTATAACCTCAATACATCCCTATGTATTCTTAAGGTCATTTCTAAAATAAAGCAAATCTTTCCAATAATCTTGGAGGTTCTCTAAATGAGTTAGAGGTTGATATTACAAGTGGTTTTAATCCTCTTTGAGTGTTGAAAATATACTTTCAAAACCCCTATTTCAAAGCCCTTTTAATACCCCCAATATTTGGATTCCAAGAAATAAACCTTGTTTTCTCAAAAATCTTTAAAACAGTGAGCCATTTAAATTCAAAGAAATATTATGAGTTCAATACTCAATATATGAATGTAAGACCACTTGGAAAGTTGATTGGAGAACACCTATGATTTTTGGCTTGTCTTGGAAATACTTGGAAGGATTCCATTTTGGTCCAAACATTCTCTCCAGATATTCTGCCTTTACTGCCACAGCAGCTTGGTTGACTTTCAAGTTGTTTTACAGAAACATTTCTAAAAGGAGTGGTCTTAAATCATTTTTATCTTGAACCTCAGTGTCTTAGGGATATTTCAGTATAATATGGGCCTCTAGATGTTTTGTTTTTGGTTTCTAAGAATTTTCAATATTTCAGTCGATAGTACAGACTCTGTTTCTGAGTAATCACTATTGTTTATATGATTTCTCTCAATCTGTAATAGTTATTGAGGATTGGCCTTTTGATTTGTGTTCTAGGCACAATAAGGATAATCTCCATAAAAAATCATGCATTGAAAACATTCCTAACCCTACTTTTTATTTTCCACAAGATCATGTCACTACTCTGTCCACTATTCACAGTAAGTATACTTTTACTTTCATCCTTTGATTTGATGCTTACATGCACTCCAAATTTGTTCATATCTTAGGAAGTAGTCCATACTACATTTGTACATGTCTCATGATGATTTCCTCCATAAGTTCATTTATATTGTAGATTTCTAAGTCACTTTAGAAAGTCCATGTACACAAACCACCTCAACCTTTGCACATTTTAGGATCATACATTGCATCCATGTAAGATTTGGGGTTTTTGTGACTCCTAATCTAAGAAGATTATAAGGATTGAACTTGATCACACGTCCATGCTTTCCCTCGATCCAATCTTCATTTCTCATCCGTCTTGTGAATTGAGAAATCTTCTTTCCTCAAAGATTAACATGCATCATACTAGCTTGCTAAGCATATTTTGATATCTTTGATTATTTGTTTCGAGAACAATTCATGTCCCCCCTTCTAGATCAGGAAAACTTGAGTACTTGATATGTGATTAGATGATTTTTCCTAGGTTTATTTGCGTGATCTTTCACTTTTGCATTGTATGATATTTGGCTAAGATCTTATGAATGATATCTTATCTTTTGATCTTCCATTTCAAAATTCTTGTGTGATGTAGTATACTATCATAGTATTAATTGTCGAACCATACATAGTATGAGATGATTATTTGGATGCTAATTGAGGCCCGTCGAAAGACGGGGGGGCGAGTTGAGGGTGTTTTAGTAGTGACAAAGGCTCATTCCTCTCTCGTACCAAAACCCCGAGTCAAGTTCTTTGGTTATGAAAGGCCGGTGCCCTTTATCCGTTTGGGTGAGTCAAAATTAGGTTTCTTGGTTCCTTAAAGACTAAGTGGCGACTCTGTATCTATTTTCAACAGACCTTTTTTCCAAATCAACTTCAAAACAAAAGGAAAATCAATTCTGAAGCCCTGCCGTAAGTAGAGACGGGGGTGGGCTCACGGAGGCCGCGTGTCCACAATCTGGCGACTCTGCTGGGGACTTTTATTTTAAAACAAAATAAATACAGAGGTTTGACTCATAAGAAGCATCTTTAAAATCATCTTTTTACTGTGTCCAGTTCATCGCATTGCACTCTTGCATTTCCCCTCCGACTGTGTCTGAAACGCGGCGCTGACATTGTTCAGATCTTGCTGTGCCAGGACACAAGTCACCGTTGATACTGTACCTTCCAAGGTATGTCAAAAAGAGTAAAACTTCCGTGCGGTCTCTTTGACAGTATATTGGAACTCTCGTCAATGGACCCTCTTTGACTAAACCCAGCCTTTGCATATAGATTCCTGTAGAACCTTTCATAGGACTGTTCATTTATCTTTTCAGATAGGACAATGTGATATAACTGCTGTATGCCCTGATGGGATTACCTGCGCGGTGTAGACACTTATGTGGCATGAGGCAAAACTTCTTTCTTATGATCCCCAAGGCAATCACTTACATGTGATCATAGTGAGTTGACCTGCCTAGGCACCATGACAAGGATGTCTGCTCCATGTTCACAAAGATATACACCGCAAACCTTGTTTATTAGTCCTAAGACATAGGAGTATGAAAACTTGCTAGACAGTATGATCACCATCATCAACTGTTCCCCGTCATATATCCTTATTTCTTCCAGAAACTCTGCCCAACTCATCAGGATATACTTGTTTCTCTTAGAAACTCTGTCTGAATCACCCGGATATTTTCGCTTCTCCCAGAAATCCTATTCGAACTCCCCAATATCTTTGCTTCACCTAAAATTCTATAAAATCCATGTTTTTCCTGAACCTCTACCCAAGCTTCCCAGAAACCCCGTTTTCACCCAGAAACTCTAAAATTCCTGTTTTTTTCCAGAAACTCTCATAATACCTGTTTCTCCCAAAAACTCTGTCTAAATCTCCCAAAATTTCCAAAAACTCCAACGACTCCATCCAACCTACCCAGAAATACCTGTCTCTCCTAGCAACTATGTTCGAAGTTCCCAAAATGCCCGGACATGCCTGTTTCTCCCAGAAACTCTTTCCAAATCTCCCAAATAACCTAGAAATTCCATATTTCTTCCAAAAAACTCCAATTCTCTCCTACTGGTGATCATACTAGAAAGAAAAGTCAGCATACTCTATATGGCTAGGACCTTACTTGCTTAGCTGTTATCTGTTAGAAGTAGGGGCATCATGTAGAATAGGGCTTGCATCCGCATGCTTGCTTCATCAATCTGCATACACTGTGATGGTCGGTCTGTACACAAGTTAGTCCTCACTTATCAAAGTCTAACACACAGTCCTTTCACATCTATATGTCAGTATAAGTTCTGAGCACCAGGATCTGCGTTGTGGGTCAGAGGATCAAGGAGACGCCTTATCCAAATCACTTCGTCGAAAGTTAGCTTTATGGATTCGGAAGGTTTGGTAGCAAGAATGACTGAAATGATCAACCAATAGTCTGACCGATTGGCCCAAGTTTTAGCCTTCATGGAAGAATTGAAACAGCAACAGCCACATTATCCACCTGGGTTCCCACCACCATCGGGATTTATGCCGCCACCACCATTGGGGTTTGTACCACCTCCCATCGGTATACCTGAGAATAATATAGATGATGACTGGTTCAATGGGGCCCCACCGCCTGCACTTAACAAGAAAGTTCAAGAAAAACTAGATAAGGTCGACAAGCTTGAGAACATACTGAGAAAGAGCAAAGGGGTCGATGATTACATGTTAGATCTAGAAGTATTGTTTGAGCCCAACAAATTAAAGCTACATGAGAACTTCAAGTTGCCTAAAATTGATCATTTTGATGGGACTGGGAATCCGAAGAGTCACGTAAAGTTCTGCATGAGTGTTTTCCAATCAATGGGCTGCACCCATGAGTACATCACAATGTTGTTCCCTCAAACCCTCGCCAAGGCTGCTCTATCCTGGTTTCTGACCTTGGAGGTTTCTAAGACGCGAACTTAGGAAGATATAGTCCAGGTCTTCGTTGATCATTACTTCTACAACCAAGAGCTTAATGTCACCATCCGGGATCTGGAGACTACCCGACAGA
Source organism: Hydrangea macrophylla (assembly GCA_033977485.1). Classification (NCBI taxonomy): domain Eukaryota; kingdom Viridiplantae; phylum Streptophyta; class Magnoliopsida; order Cornales; family Hydrangeaceae; genus Hydrangea; species Hydrangea macrophylla. The sequence continues at coordinate 56,263,895 of CM066991.1, read as the reverse complement.
ACTTCAATGAGTCCTTCACTGCGTTCTTGAGCAGATGGAGGAACAAAGTGGCCCAAATGACCCACCGACCAGTCAAAAAGGAACAAGTCTGGATGTTGATCAAGAATCTACAGCCACTGTACCATGAAAAACTATTCTGCCAGTCCATCTCAACATTTGAAGAGCTGTTTGAGATTAGGACTAGAATTGAGGATGTAATCAGGGAAGGGAAAATCAAGAATGAAGAATCACAAAGCTAGTCCAAGAGCCCGACTACTCCCGAAACCCTTCGGATGTCAACGCCCTTAGTAACCAACCCATGGCCTATTCTCCCCAACCATACCAGCTCACAAACCAAACCAGCTCGGCTAGCCGCCCTTACCAAAATAGGGTGCCCTGTGAATTTTCCAAGCTAGATATCTCCCCCTCCGTAGCCTTAGGCTGCCTGCTAAAAAAGGGACACCTCCAACTCCTTCAGCCTCGTGCGGATCCCCCCACCACCTAACTGTGACCTATCCAAACGATGTGCCTACCACTAAGGCCCAGGCTATGACATCGACCGGTGCATACATCTCCGCCATGATATCTAAGACCTCATTGACCAAAGAATCATCGAGCCACCACCCATTTAACCCCATGTCACCTAAGCCCCTGGCCAGTCCTTTCAAATGATCCCCTTTACTGAGGCCAATGATTGTTGAAGCTACGTGGTGAGTTGATAGTGTTTGGAACTTCTGCCAATAAAAAAAAGAAGAATAAGCAAGTCACTGTGACACTTAACTTAAGACCAGGTCAAGTCTAGTGACTTTCTTGTATGTTTTGAGTCTATTTCAAGTTTTGTCTTGTGGTCGAGTCTGTCTGTCATCGAGCTGTTAATGAGTCTGTAATCCTTCTCTATTGATAGAATGAAATCTCACTTTGCTTAATCTGATGTGCCTAGTCATAAATGCATGAATCATTGAACTGAAATGTCACTTTTTACCATGGATATTAAATTTTTGCATCAAACCAAGAATAAAAAAAAGAATCCTAAAAAGGTTAAAGTCGATTTCACGCTGACACCGATGAAGAGCTGAGAATTGAATAGTCTTACTTTAAGAATTTCAAAGAAAATCTCGAAAAGAGATACTTGAAACTGACTTGGGGCTTGTCCAACACCTTTTTCTTCACCATTTCAACATCTTGGGCCCTACCCAATTGATAGCCATACGAAGCAGTGCAGACTTAGTCCTTGATGGTAGCCAAACACTTTCAATGAGTTTCTTCTCCCCTTTCAAAAAAAAGAGAACAAAAAAGAAATAAAAGAAAAGCTTGCTAGGTTGAAAACCCGAAAGGGCACCTAGGCAAAAGTTAGAGCTGAAAAGGTGTTGATTTCCATAATCTGATCCTAGCCAGTCAAAATGATAGAGAGAAAAAAAAAAAGAAAAAAGAAAGAAGAAGAAAATTTTGATGAGACAAATGAGAGAATTGTACACTTCAAGGCACATCATGAGAATGTGTCTAGATCATGTTTCGAAAGACTCAGAGCAGTCACGAACGAATTTTGAGAGCTGACATGCACATTATGAAATTTTGAGATTGCGATCAGACGATCTCACATGAATTTACTACATGAAAAGCAAAATTGACTGGCTAGGTGAAAGTGAAAAGGATCAATCCTCAAAAAAAAAAAAAACAAAAAAAAGGAAAGAAAAGAAAAGAAAAGAAAAGAAAAGAAAGGTAGACTGAAACTGAATCTTTTTATTCAAGGCTACCATAAGTGACCTAATTTTGAACTTCTTTGACAATTGGTTTGAAAAAACCCTCAACCAATTTCTTTCAAAGCCTTTCCTTGAACTTCGCTCGACCTGATTCCCACTCAGGGATACGTAGGCAACCGCATCGATTCGGTTAACACCATCAATATTAACCCCTCTTCTTTCAAGGTCCTGACCTGAACTACGTTGGACCTGATCCCCTCTCGAGGGTCGTAGACAGACGTTCAAAAGAAAAAAGAAAAGAAGGATGGCTCGCTAGGTCGAAAATCTGAAAGGACGCCTAGGCAAAAATTAGAGCTAAATTCAAGGTGAGCAATAATAAAAGAGAGAAAAGAGCTCGCTAGGTCACCTCACTGGTGCCTAGGCAAAAGTTATGAGCATCTGAGAGATTAAAGTGACGGTCCTTGCCTCAAGCCAGAAACATCTCCCACACTAGGGGAAAACTTCGGCTACCCACCTCGTTTGCCTAAATTTTACTATCTACCCTTCATTCAAGGGGCAAACTTCAGTCATCGACCTCGTTTGCCCAAAACCTCCAATAAACCATCGTCCAAACTAGGGGCAAACTTTGGTCACCTACCTCGTTTGCCTATGAATTCTACTTCCTACACCTCAAACTAGGGGCAAACTCCGTTTGCCTAACATGATCCCTTCACACCAAGGGCGAGTTTTCAAGTCACCTAATTCTTTTTGATATATTTTTTTTAAATGGAGCATCTTTATTTTAAAGGCTAAGGCACTAATTCAAAGCACTTCCTGGGAGAAGTAGAGAATTGATTAGATCAATAGGAAGGAATTTCAAAAACCAGATTTATCAGTAAAGTGCTGTCTTATTAAGATGAGGAGTGAACATAAAAGATGAGCGTACATCATTCATGATGAAGGCACATTAGATCGTGGCAATTTGAGAATTTCATGTCCAAGTCAATCCTTCTTTGTTTGAGTCAGTAGTAATCTGATCAAAAGTGTGTCAGAGATCAAGGTTTCATACAAACTAACCAAACTTTCCTTGTTGTTCCTGTTAAGTCCATTTATCTTGACGGTCTCAAATGTGTGGGTTAAAGGTGATTCCCAATTATAAAAAACTTTGGATAGAAGCAGAAGTACCAAACATTATTACTACACCAGTCAAGGTCGTAACATGAGAAGTGTCCCAAGAACGAGTGGCATAAACTCGTAAGTGGCTGCAAACTACAAACCGATAGTTGTTTCTTAAGGCGGCTGATTGGAGGAAATATCGCCAATACTAAGAAACTATTGCTGATGTGTTGATGAGGTGTGTCGATGAGATGTGTTATTGAGGTGTTTTAGGGCTCAGAGTCCAGATGTTTTGATAAGATGCGTTGTTGAGGTGTTTTATGGCCCAGAGTCTCGATGTGTTAATAAGATGTGTTGTTGAGATATTTTATGACCCAGAGTCTAGATGTGTTGATAAGATGTATTGTTGAGATGTTTTATGACCCAGAGTCTAGATGTGTTGATAAGATGTATTGTTGAGGTGTTTTAGGGCTCAGAGTCTAGGTTTGCTGATAAGATATTTTTGTGTAATACCCTGTATTTTTGTAATATATTATATGTATAAGACCCTGTATGTTTCTTTTAATACTTGTATGAGCCTGGCCTTACCCGTGGTATAATTTGGATACCAATCGATTGACAAGTTTTCCAATCGATTGCCTTATTTTGGATACCAATCGATTGAACTTTATACCAATCGATTGATTATATCAATCGATTGACACTGATGTCAATCGATTGGAGGCAGCTGGGCAGATGCTTTTGCTCTGGCTGGGGAGAGGCCACGTGAACACTTCCTCTCTATATATACCAGCCCATTTTGGACGGATTTCTGTTTACAGAAATCAGAGAGAGTGAGAGGGAGAGTCTTGTGTGTGTATGTTATATATATACACTCATATATATATATACACATATATATACCATTTCACTCATACACAGAGAGAGAGAGATTGAAGAGGAAGAAGAAGAAGACCAGAAAGAGGAAGAAAAGAAGGAGAAAGAGTAGAGAAGACAGAGAACTAGAGAGAGAGGGAGGAGCCACCATTGAAGCTCCAAGCTTCATTACACCCAACCAAACACGCCCTTAATGCCTAAGGTGAGTTCTAAACTCACTTGGTAGCCTTACATTGATGATTATGACATGTTTGAATGAAGAAATGGAAGAGAAACTATGTATTCCCGTTTATATGTTGCTGGGCAGTCTTCTCTGTAAAGAAGACGAAGTGTCAATCGATTGACACTTTACCAATCGATTGACATCTTTCATGTTCCAATCGATTGACATTTTTCCAATCGATTGACATCTTTCATGTACCTATCGATTGACACTTTATGCAATCGATTGACATGGATTGTGATCCAATCGATTGAATCTTTGATCAATCGATTGACACTACTTTTATACCAATCGATTGACATCTATACCAATCGATTGGCAGTTACAGTTTACTGTTTTACTTGTTTAGATAATGTGATAACTATTTAGTTGTTTATTTACTGCTCAGTATTTCCCAGCATGCCTTATTATTGTGATACAGACATGATAACGAGTTAATGCGGCGTAGGATCGTAGTAATAACGAGATTAATGGATAATGTTTATAATGTTAGATAACGGAATAGTTGTGAATCCTTTGGAGTTAACGTTCATTTCATTCAGAGTAGTCGGGCCACATTGGGATTGTCATGTATCGGAAATAGAGTTGAACTTAAGTAGGTTTGCTAAGATTCGGGAACCCTGCGTGGGCGGGCTTTGGTCGATCATATGTTCTTAAAAGCGGTAGACAGACGAAGGTGTCTATGACTTGCGGTGAACCGGACCATTTGCCCTAGGATAGCCAGATGATCTAATCATATGTTCTTAAAAGAGGTAGACAGACGAAGGTGTCTATGACATGCGGTGGACCGTGATCACTGGTAGACGTCGCTAAGTCGTGGCATAGAATGATGTACTGTTGTTTAAAGCGTTATATCCCTGACATGCGGTGGACTGTGCATATGTTCTTAAAAGCGGGGGATGGACTAACGTGGTATCCATGACATGCGGTGAACTGTGCATATGTTCTTAAAAGCGGTGGATGAGCAATGGTGTGTTATAGAGTTGAACTACTGTCGAGTCTGTCTCCCCTATCTAGACGTGTTATCGGTCTTATAATGAGTAAGATGTTAGTAATCGGATAATCGGTTTGATGTAAAGGAGTTACCCTTACAGAATTCTAATTTGGTTACGGCTTATAACTTGTAATAACTTCAATAGTTGATACCCTGTTAGTATCTAACTCACTCGGCTTTCATTAAGCTGACGGCGTTTATGCCGCTGGACATTTCTACGTTCCAGCGCACCCTGATTATGACTATACAGGTGAAGGGTATGCAGGAGAGGACTACTATGCCGGTGACGGAGTCCCTGTGGAGGATTTCCCCGACGGAGGTCAGGCCGAAGAAGACTACTACGCCGAGGACTACCTTTATGCCAACTGAAGACTAGACTAGAATTGTAGCTAGTTGTCGTTACCCTTTTTGAACTTTTGTAGTTAGGCATATGTTGCTTTGGCATTTGTACTTCCGCTGCCTTATATTTGATTCGAGACTCTGATATGTAATAGTTAGTATCTTCTGTTGACTTTATGTTATGTTGTGACCAGAACCTTGACTTCATTGTTGTTACACTATTACTTCTTATTGCTTAGTACTGCGTGGTGTGGACAATCATGTGACTTCACCCGTCACTGCCTTTGGACCCAAAAAGGAAATTTATTTTTCTCTATTTTTGCCGTTCCGGGGCGTGACATTTTGTGAGGATGTTTTAGAACCCAGAGATTAGAGGAGCATCGAGGCACATCAAGAGAGTTGATAAGCATTGTTGGAGCATCAAGGAACATCAGAAGAGTTGAGAAGCATTATTGGATCATCGAGGAACATCAGAAGAGTTGAGAAGCATTGTTGGAGCGTCGAGGAACATCAGAACAGTTGAGAAGTATCGTTGAAAAGTTGAGGAACATCAGATGTGTTGAGGAGTATCAGATTTATTGAAAAGTTGAGGAGCATCGTTGATGTTTTGAGGAGCATCGGTAAGATTTGAAGAACACCGTTGAGAATCAAGAAGCACTGAGAAACACCGTCAAAGAATTGAGGAACAACATAACCACCGTTGAGAATTGAGGATCATCATTGAAATTTGAGAAGTACTGTTGAGAATCTGAGAGTCACCGAGTCCATAGCATCATGATTAAGGGGAGCACGAGTCAAGTCTAGAGGGCCACTTCACCCAACACAACAAATTGGGCATAACATGATACATAGCCCATCGGTCGCAGCACACACAAATCACAAACCCACTAGGAGTGGCAAACACACCATAAGCATTCTTTTGAGCACTGTAGTGTCACTTTGAGCACCAACGCTCTTCCTTGGGTAAGACCCCTGGGTCGAGATCCTTCACAAGTCTATTCGTAGCGAAGCATAGATCACCAAGCCCACTAAGAGTGGCGAATACACAGAACACATGTACTAGGACCACAAGCACTTTAGAACACAATATAGGCATGACACAAGTCCACTCGGAGTGGTACACCCCACAACACCAGTTCATACTTGGATCAGAACACTAGACATGATAGGACTCAGGATACAATTCATATCACATCCATGCATTGCATATCATTCTCATAACATAGCATCATCCCCGCATAGCAACCACCTGATTGTTGTGTATTTGCATGTTTTGTTTCTTTGTGCCCCGAACTACGTCTTGGTCTGATTCCCCTTGGGATACGTAGGCAGCTCACGCAGAGCGCAACCAACACTAGGCTCAACATCGGTTTCTTTCTCTTGAATTTTTCGCAACGCACTTGTTTTTTATCCTAAATCTTTTAGCCTCCAAAAGACCTGTCTCTTCAAAGCTTTGACACTCGCTTGCGACACGCATTGCCTCGCAAGTTCATGCCAAAGAGAGGCAAATTGTAGACACCCCATTTTGTCAGCTAACAGATTTAGGAGGAAACATGCATGTCAAACCTCAATGATTAGAAAGATCAGATTTTCAGAGATTGCCTCTAACAAGAAATCAAAGAAATGACCAAAATGCCTCTAAAAGCTCAAAACTCTCCGGATCGGTCCAAAATCTCAGAAATCATTCGATATTGTTCCAAACAAAAAAAAGTATTTTAAAAGATAAATATTTGAAATCATAAGCTCCTGGAGACCCCCGGAATTCCCAAAAGTTCCCGGAAAGTCTCTGTTGACCGATTTGACCAAGGTTTGACCAAGTTTGACCAGGGGTTGACCAAAATCATCCGAATTTGTCCAAAAATTCTGAGATCATCCTAGATCATGTGAAAATTCTTAAAATATGTTTTAAAAGAAAATCGGACGGAAACGTCAGACTTTGGAGGCTCCCAAAACTTCCCAGAATTTCCTAGAAGTGCACAGTTTGACTGATTTGACTGCAAGTTTGACCAAAAGTCAGTCTCCTTTTCGACGTTGAAATGTTTTTATCAAATACTAGAGGTCAATATCTTTCCAATGGTATATCGCACATAATTTTTGGATCTAAAACGAATTTGTTATGAATTTCTGAAGGTGAAAAATGCGATCAATTCGGCTTTTATCGTGAATACCACAAAACTTTCCAAAGTGACTCAACTTCAAACTATTTTTTATGGAAATTTGACCTCAATAACTTTCCAACGGTATATCACAATCTCAATTTGAATTTTGTATGAATTTTTTGTGAATTTCAGACGAAATAGGGCCGTTTAGCAAATTCTAGGAGTTCCGGCGGCCAAAATGCAAATTCTGATCAACGGGGGGGTTGTCTGCCACAGCGGCACTGGCCCACTACCGCGACGACATTGGCCGAGTGCCGCGGCAGCACTCTGAGTGATTTTTCATTTTTTTTTTGTAATTTTTGGTTAATTTTTGGGTTTTAATTCATATTTTCAATAAACAAAATGACATAGTTTTGAAATTCTGAAGATTTTGGACCAATTAGAGACTTTTTAAAACCCAAAATACCTCCCCAAGTTGGCCCATTTGCTTCCATTTGGGGAAGAAGTTGGAAGCCATTAGAGAGAGATATAGAGAGCTAGGGAGAAATGGAGAGAGAAATAGAGATTTTCTTCTTCAAAATCCAATCCAAATGTGAGTTTCAATTAGTTTTCTCAAAACTAAACTTGTGTTCACACGATTTCAATTCATTTTCTTCATCTTCCTTACCCAGAGGGCGGTTTTGGATCATCCTGAGTGGGATCTCTCGGGCTACTCATGGGCTGAATCTAATTTTGGAAGGAGGGGAACTTTGCTGCTGAGGAGGGGGCCCCTGCTGATGGAGGGACAGCTACTAGTGGAGAGGCAGCTACTAGTGGAGAGGTCGGGGAGACCGAAGATACCGTGATCATCGTAGATGAACAACGGTAAGGATTTTTTTTTATAGGGAGGCTACTATAATTATCCCCTAAGCAATGTACTTCTCTCCAAATCGGTAATGACAAGGCCCCTTGAGGTCACTTTTTTTGCATATTGTTTGTACTTGTGTATTTCTGCTTGTTTGTGTTTACCCGTGCCCGACTAGTTGTTTAGCTTTATTAGAACCCCGCCTTAGCAAAAGGTTCTGAAATTGTGACTGGTAAGGAACACTCGGTCTTATGGGGACCTATATAGGCTCTTAAATTTCCCGAGCTATTGATGACTAGGAGATTTTAGATCTGTAGGCCCCAGCCGGGGTAGTGTAGGAACTTTAAGTCTTGTACGTACCCACTCGGTGTACCCTCTGAGTATTGTAAGTGCTTGGGAATGTCTAAGGGTTTACACTTAGTTAATTTCGAGTCTTGTAAATGCCTGGTGTGACTTCCTATTCAGTTCATTATTCCCTCCTGCTCCCCAAGCTTTTGCTAAGGCGGGTGTTTATAGAGGTAATGACTGTAGGTAGCCAACCTAGAACCTTGGTAGTTCTAGGGTCCTTTGACTCCTCTATTGTAGGCCACCTAGGGAGTTTTCCCCCATCATAGGTTATGGACCTAAGTGGAGCTATTACCTCAAGCATGTTCCTGAGGTCTTGTGTTGTGCCTCGGGTGTGATCCTAAGGTCTTTTGTCGTGCCTCGGGTGTAATCCCGAGGTCTTTGTTGTGCCTCGAGTGTGATATCGAGGTCTTTTTGATGCCACAGGCATGATCTCAAGGTCTTTTGTTGTTATGGAATAAGGAACACTATTTGCAAGAAAGATTCTTTATTCAGTCTGGAAAATAGTTCGAAAAGAGCTATAACTTTTTTAAAGAAAATGTAAACATCCCTAACCAATATATTAACTCTGCCACTATTGAAAGTACTTCCGTAGATGCTCCACGTTCCAAGGGTGTGATAGGTCCTACCCTTCTAGCGTTTGTAGCCAATAGGTTCCCAGTCGATTGAACCAGGTAACCTTATAAGGTCCTTCCTAGTTTGGCCCCAGCTTCCCGTGGCTCGGGTTTTTGGTGGACTAATTTACTGCTTTGAGGACAAGGTCCCCCACTTGGAAACTTTTGTGGTTTACTTCACTATTGAAGTACCGTAAGACTCTCTATTTATAGGCCGCCACTTTGAGATATGGCCGGTCCCTTTTTTCTTCTATCAGGTCGAGCTCCCCTCTAGGGCTTCTTCGTTGCCTTGCTCACTATAGTTTGCCACCCGGTATGTTGGTAGTCCCAGTTCTGTGGGAACCACTGCTTCGAAGCCATAGGTAAGTGAGAATGGGGTCTCTCCCATTACAGCTCGGGGAGTAGTTCGATAGGCCCACAGAAGTGTCGGCAGCTCCTCAGCCCAGAGTCCCTTGGCCTTTTCAAGCTTGGTTATAATGGACTACAGAGTGGTTCGGATTATTACCTCGGCCTATCCATTAGCTTGAGGATGCTCGGGAGAAGAGTAGTTATTCGATCATCCGTAGCTCGAGCAGAACTACCTAAATACCGGCGTGTCAAACTGTCTTCCGTTCTCACTAACTAGTACCCAATGCACTCCAAACCTGTTGACGATGTTTTTCTCAATAAAATTTTCCCTTTTCTTCTCAATTAGTGTGGCCAAGGGCTCGACTTCTAGTTACTTGGTAAAGTAGTCCACTACGATGACAGCAAACTTGACATGACCCTTTGCTATGGGAAGCGGCCCAAGTATGTCGATGCCCCATTTAGCAAATGGTAAGGGGCTGAGGATTGAAGTTTGGGACTCTGTCTGATGGTTGATCATGTTTGCATGCCTCTGGCACTTGTCACATCGCTTGACATAATCTCGGGAGTCCCGGGCCATTGTGGGCCAGTAATATCCTTGCAACAGTGCCCTACGAGAGAGTGCCCAGCCTCCAATGTGGCTTCCACATATTTTTCATGGATTTCATACAAGATTTCCTAGACTTGGATAGGGTGGATGAATCGGAGGTAGGGGATGGAAAATAGCCTCTTGTAAAGCACACTGTCAATGAGGTGGTACCTGGCTGCTCAGTATTTCACCTATCGGGCTTTATCCTTCTCGGTTATGAGGAACATCGTGATAGGATCCATCCAGCTGGGCCCTAAATCAACTGGTTGACCTCCATACCTTTCGAGTTGGACACACTGGGTTCAGGTAGGTATTCTACCCTTATTTTAGGGAGGTCTGACTCAAAAGATGATGCGAGGCATGCTAACCTATCGGCCCTTACGTTTTCTTCCCTCGAGATTTATATGATAGAGAACACTTTAAGTTTGCTGCTAAGCGCTCTGACTAGGGCCAGGTAGGCCACCATGTTATCTTCTCGGGCTTCATACTCCTGTCGGACTTGATTGACAACTAGCTGGGAGTCACTATACACTTGAACTTGTCTTGTGCCCACTGAGGTAGCCAACTGTAGCCCGACCAATAAGGCTTCATACTCGGCTTTATTGTTCGATGCCTGGGATCTAAAACTTAGGGCGTACTCAAGCTGGATCCCATCGGGTGTGGTCAGGATGATTCCTGTCCCACTGCCTTGCTTATTGGAGGATCCATACACATAAAGTATCCAGGTTGGGATGTCAAGCTGTAGCTCAGGCAGTAACTCAGTTGGATTATACTCGTCGATCGAATCTTCAGGATAGGTGAACTCTACAAGAAAATCTACTACTGCTGGCCCCTTGATTGTTGTCTGAGGTCTGTAAACTACCTCGTACTCTTCCAATTCCAATGCCCACTTCATGAGTCTCTTGGATGTTTCACTCTGAACACAATCCTGCACAAAGGCTGATCCGTGAGGACAACTATAATATGGGCTTGGAAGTACGAATGGAGCCTTCGAGTTGAGGTGCGCCTTGGAGTGCTCGGCTTGTGTAGTAGACCGGGCATTGCATCCCATGTTCTTCTCTGACCAGTGCTGAGCTTACCGTTGAAGGTGATATTGCCAAGTACAGAAACAACTCTTCCTTTGGTACGGGCATTGAGAGTAGAGAAGGTAATGTAAGGTACTTCTTGAGTTCTTAAAACGCCTTTTCACACTCCTCTGTTCACTTAAAGGCTTTGCGGAGGATCTTGAAGAGTGGCAGGCACCAGTTGGTTGCTCGGGATATGAATCTGTTCAATGCTACCACCCGCCCTGCCAGATTCTGAACCTCCTTGGTTGATCTGGATGACCATATGTTGATGATGGCTTGGATCTTCTCTGGATTAGCCTTAATTCCCCGCCTGCTGACTATGTGTCCCAAGAACTTACCAGATGCGACTCTGAATGCACACATAACCGGTTTCAACCTCATCCAGAATTTTCTTAGGATGTTGAAGGCCGCAGTCAAGTGCTCGAGATGGTCGGGCTCTTTCTGGCTCTTGACCAGGAGGTCATCAACGTATACCTCCATTGTCTTCCTGATCAAATCTCTGAACATGTGGTTGACCAAGCGCTGATAAGTTACCCTGACATTCTTAAGGCCGAAGGGCATCACCTTGTAGCAGTATGTTTCATGGTCAGTGATGAAGGAAGTTTCTCTTTGTCAACGGGATACATGCAGATCTGGTTATACCTTGAGTAGGTGCCATCAAGGAGAGGAGTAAGTGATCGATTATTGAGTCTACAAGGATATCTATCCTGGGTAGTGGATAGCAATCTTTGGAACAAGCCTTGTTTAGGTCGGTAAAGTCCCACACAGCCTCCACATTCCATTGCTTGTCTTGATAAGAATGACGTTTACCAACCAGTCGGTATACCGGACTTCGCGGACTGACTTCACTTTGAGAAGTTTCCCGACCTCCTCATATACCACTTCTTGCCTTTCAAGGGCCATTCCTCTCCTCTTTTACTAAATCGAACGGTAGCTCAGATCAACATTGAGTTAATGAGACATGACCCGGGGATCAATTCCAGGCATGTCCTCATGGCTCTAGGTAAGGACGTCTTGGTTATGTCTTAGGAACTGGACTAGCTTCTCTCTTCGATCTGGTTCCAGGAGAGTGCCGATGCTGATGGACCAATCAGTAATCTAGGGGTCCAATACCACTTGACTGAGTTCTTCAATTGGGCTAACTTCATCCCTAGCGTCCCATTGGTCCATCACCTGAAGGAAGCTACTGCACGCTAAAGGAAGAAGACAAAATCAAAACTGGGTTCAAGACTAAAAGGTAATAATCTTGGCCCTATCATCCCTACGCATCTATAGAATTGATAGGTAGTAGATCCAAGGCAACCATTAAACTTTTTGAAACTATTTTTTCGATGTGCATGTTTTAAGTTTTTCGTAAACTAAATCCTACAGTGGTTATGCTCAAATCCATCAGAATATTCTTATTCATTGATACATGCCTATATTATGAGATTTGGAAGATGGATATCTTGATTCTTGAATGGAAATCTTGAGGAGGACATTTATATGCAACAACCAGAAGGGTTCATAGCTGGTGGAAAAGGTAACTTAGTATGCAAGGTGCAAAAGTCCATTTATGGGCTTAAGCAAGCATCCAAGAGTTGGAACATTCGATTTGATCAAGTGGCCAAGTCATTGGTTTCATACAGAATCTAGATGAACCTTGTGTATACAAGAAAAGTGAAGGTAAGTTGGTGGCTTCCCTTGTGCTTTATGTTAATGACATTCTACTCATTGGGAATGATGTAGGGGCATTGTCATCAATCAATGTTTGGCTAGCTGTAGATACCTAATTTTGACCACACTGATAGGATTTAGGGTGGACAATGTCTTGGAGGATTCGATGATGAAAATTATCTTGTGGAAGGTACTGGATTTCACATAATCGAAAGATCGAACTTCGGAAACTGACTTCAAGCTCAGAAAGCCCTTTTCATACATAAAATCCTGATTTTGTCAAAATCGTCTCTCAGAATTCATATTCACTCAGGGTTATATGAACATGAAGTGTTCTTTACACAATATTCTAGGTATCCAGAGATCCAATTTCAAAGAAAAACCCGAAATCAATGCACACTGAAAAGCAATTTTGAAAAAGAGGTCGTTTGATTTAAAAAAGATGCTGAAAGTTCTGGAGGAATTCTGGACTTCAATTGAACTTCAATTTTCATTTCAAATCCTCCTAGAATATTTTTATACTGAAATTCAACTCAACAGATTTCCAATGGTATGTAAACGGACGATTTTGGACACTAAGAAGAATTTTTACGAAAATCTGGAAAAACAGTGCCTGTAAATTTTGAAATAGGACATAAGCCTTAAGGACAACCAGGGGAACCATAATAGTAAGTGGCGGGTCCCACTTATGGGGTGGTGGGTCCCATCTAAGCCGCCACCTATATGTGGCATCTTCCATCGAGCTTTTTGAGTTCCAGACCCTTTCAGAGACTTCCCACTGCAAGGAAATTGCCCAGAAACTGCGTTTAGGCACTGAAATGGCCATTTTAACCCTTTTTTGACCTCTAAAATTCCTGTTTTTAACCTTGAAATTTAAGAGTTAAGTTTTCAATACTCTATATATAGATCACATGCATCTCATATGAGATCATATTGGAATATCTTGAACCATATTGAATACACCTTGAATATACTTGAAGATACAATCACATATCCTTCTAAAAATGAATTTTAAGATAATTAGATAAGAAAATTGAAGAGAGTGTTAACATCAGTTGCCTCCCTTAACTTCCACCATGGATAAGTGCTTGAAGAACACTTGAAGAAGAAGATCCTTCAAATCAATTTTGATTGCATAATTGAGAATCCTCCAAGAGGTAAACATCATAATTTATCTCTAATTCTTATTTTTATATATAGATCTATAAGGTTTGGATCTAGTTTAGTTTTATTTTTGTTAGAACATTCATCTTTTCCTTCTCTTGTTCTTAACACACTCACATAGTTAGATCCAAATCCTCTTTGATTTTGTTAATAATTCATAATTAGAGATTGATTTTCACTTTGATTTTCAATTTTGATTTCATTCTACTATTTAGTTTAGATCCATGCATTCATGACTATATACATGTATCTATTTTGAATTCTATGATGGTTTAGAAGTATGTTCTATGAGAAGGATGATTCCTATATTCATACCTTTCTCTTGATTGTTCCTATTACCTAGAATTCCTATTAAATTTCATCTCCAATAAGATGTTTGTATGTCCCTTTGATCCATGATCTACAGTTCTTCATAGAACTTGAGGGCCAAATTGATTGGGAATCATGACAATGAAGTTGATCTATGAGTTTGATATCTCTAAATGAACCTAAATCAACACCTAAGATGCTTTCCTCACACTTTAAAATGAACTAGTTAAAATTCAGCAAAATAGATTGGTTTTGTCCATAAGATTTGGTCTATCAAAATCCACAATTTGATGGATTTTAAATTTTTTGGGTAAACTTTGATGAATTAGATTTCATTCGATCCATTTTGAGAATCATTAGGATCCATATGCTATTTATCTATGATAGTTATCGATGATCTACTTTTTGGGGATGATTCCTAACTCATGTATCTATATGCCGATGTAAAATCGTGAGCATACGATCGAGTTAAAATCGTTTTCTAAGCGTTTGAAGTTGATATAGCTATTATGGAAATTTTCTAAGTTTAACTACAATCATGATTATGTATATAAAATGGTCATACCTTGATCACTCAACAACAATTGATGAATAAAACTTGATTTAGAAATCATCTTGGATAAATGGATGAGAGATCAAAAGCTTAGATTAACTTGATTAACATGATTCATGAACTTCTATTATGTCTTGCATTCCTTTATCAAATGATACCAAATTTCCAGAATAACAGAGTCTGTTTAAAACAACTTTTCAGAAACCTTATGATCATTAAGTGTCCATGGGATTATTTTTGTTCATAAACTACAATGAAATAGCTTTCTTTTGCACCAAATAGAGCTTCATGTGATATTTGTAGAATTAATAATAAATTTTACAAGAACAGTGTACAGTCCTGATCCACTATTGCCAAAACTCTTATTTCTCAAATCTCAAAAATGGTAATGAGGTCTTACTTTTTAGAAAAGCTACCTAAGACATGTATCTAACTTTCTGTAAAAGGGTTTTACCCAGCTCATGTTTAAGATCACTTTTGATAGGATTCTTTAGAGGTTGCTAAATCTGGAAATTTGATTGATGACATCTTCTTCTTGTTTTCCATGCATATCATTTATTTGCTTTTATTTTTGCAATGCTTGGGTATTCCTTGGTGTCTTAGTGCAAAGAATTGAATGCCGTGGATCCAGACTTTGATTTGTGAGTTTGCCTCGTCTATATGTGGCATAGTGCCCATGTATTATGTACTATCTCTACCCTTTCTCTTAGAATTTTTCTAAGCTTACAACTTTATTTTCAATGACACGGTTCCTTTAGGATAGTCTCCATTTATGTGCTTATATGTTAGAGACATCTTATCTAGGATTGTTGCATGATTGCATTACACATTTCCTTTCCTTTGCTTTTTGCGACTCCGCTTAAGTCAACCCAATGTAAGTTTTCTTGTTCCCTTTTACATATCATGACACGTTGTCATTATTTGCATCGGTCCCTGGCGGGACTAACCACTGTGAGTATACCTCGCTTTTGTATTACATGTCCATCCGACTGCTACTTGATTTTATCTCTCTTGAAATGATTTTCATTATATGTTCCTTTTTGCCATATATATGTATTATCTAGTATGATTGAGGAAACAACACCTATTATGAATTAAGAACAAGGATATTTGAATCAAGGCCTACCGTTCGATAGGGCATGGATGGGTGCTTTAGTCTTGCTCGGGCTCCTTCCCCTCTCGTACCAAGCCACCCGAACCTTGTTTCTGGTGATGAAGGGCAAGTAACCTTATTCAATTTTGGGCGAGTCAAATTTGGTTTCCTAATTCTCAATAAAAATTAGGTGGCAACTCTTTGTCTCTATGATCGCGTGAGGAGTTCTAATTCCTTGAAGTGTGCTCCTTGGATCTGTCCCGGGACACTGTCAAGGAACACCAGAGCGCTGTGCGTGCGTGGTCCATAATTTGGCGACTCTACTGGGGATTTGAACATGAAACTTATGGTTTCTTGTACTTCGAGGGTTTGGCTTGAGCCAATAAGTATCCTTGTTATTAATTCGATAATCATATTATTTCTGCCTGCATTTGTACTTGCATTGTTCTTTCACTGCGACTGCTTGAGACCATTGCCTTGAGGGTGGAGGGCCCCCTTTCCTCCATTTGTCAAGACACTTTGGTAGCATGTAGTCACCGTTAGCCTTATACTGTGTGCGGTATATAGAGCCCTTGGCTTGCTAATGGACCCTTTATGAAACTAAAACCCGACTTTTGAATATAGTTTCTATAGTACCCTTCAATTAGGATCTTGATTATCATCTTTGATTAGGACAATATGATGAATTATTTGTGTTTTCCCATAAGGGATTATGTGGATGATAAGGACGTGTATGCTAAGGCATCATCAAGCCTTGTATGGTAGATTCCTCTAGGGTAGTATGGTCTTTATTCGAACATCCAATCATTATTTGAGTACGATTTTTGAAAATTTTGAAAATACTAGCACTTCTTTGAAAATTTCCCAATCTTTTGAAAATTCTGGGAATGTCCCTTTTGAAAATTTGCTTTGAAAATTCACTTTCAAAATATCCTTCCAAAAAAATTCCCCCTAGATTTGAGAGAATTTCAAATTTCTAACCTTGATTTTCTAAAATCACAATTTCACACTTTGATGATTCAATTTCAAATTCTTATCTTAGATTTTAGAAATTCAAATTTCCTACCTCGATTTTCAAGGATCACAATTTCACACCTCAGCCGTTGATGGTTCAAAAGTGCTTTCAAAAATTACAATCTCCCCCTCTTTTTCAAAATTTTCATGAAAAATTCAATTTTGTAAACATGAGCCATCAAGAATTTCAAAAGCTAGAAATCTTTGGATAATGATTGGATTAGTAGGGTGATTAGCATACTCAAGGAATCTTATGTGTTTATGTGTTGATATGCTAGGTCTAAGCTAGATTAAAGTGCATTGCATTTAGATTAGATTGCATTTCATCTGCATTGCATACACTATACGAGCATTGCATATATGACTCACGAGTGCGACGCCTCTAATATACTTTCGAAAAAAAAGAATTGTTTTTCTCAGAATTATTTGAAAGAACTTTTAGAATGATTTCTTTGATTTCAGAAAATATTTTGAAAATGAAAATGAAATGATTTTCCATCTTTGTAGATATCATTCTTTGAAAATTCTTTTGTAATTAAGATAGCTGATTATTTGAAATTCCCTAAATAAGAGAGGAGAAAAGAAAGGACCAAAGAGTTGTGCTCCTTCTTGTGTCAAAGCTCCAAATAGTAGATTGATCAGATCAGAGTTTGGGATAAGATCAGTCGAATTAGTCAGGGTTGGAGAGATGACACATGAAGCCGATATGGATGCTAGGATGTCTTCTATGGAATCTATTGTCAGCCAAGTCAGTGAGCTGCTTGTGAAAATGATGGGTGTGATAAACCAATTGGCTGACACAACACCTCTGACTCCACCTCTTGTACCTTGTGATGCTAATGAGTGGTTTGAAAGATTAACTAATCTAGGAATATAAACTCTGGATCAGGAAATCCTTGACAAGCTTACCAAGAGTGGTATACTGGAAAATGTGACCTACGAGAGTAGAAGAATTGATGACCACAAGCTTGATAAGGAGGGATTATTTGATATACCCAATGCAAGGCCTTCAAAAAAGTTCAAAGGGCCTCTTTATTTGAACAATCATCCATTACCTGATATCGATGTATTGGTACCACAATTGCCAAAGAGACCAATTCAACGGCAATGGGGAAAGAATACTAGAGTTCCAAGGAAAAACCATAATCAGGGGCAACAGAAAGAGAAGAGAGAATTTTCTAAGCTAGGAATGTCCCTGAGCAGCGCACTTGAAAAAGATACTAGAGGAAGGGTACTTAAAGAAGCTGGAACCCAAGCCAGAACCTGATCCACTTCCACAAAGCTTCAAGATTAAGTACTACTGCGATTTTCATCAAAGCCATGGGCATAGCACATATAGATGCTAGAGACTCAAGCACGAAATTTCTGGACTTAATCGAAAAGGGTATCATCATTCCTCCACCCAAAAGGCCCGAGGAATTAGCTAAAGAATTTGAGCCTTTGTTGAAAAATGAAAAACTTAGGAGAGCTTACAAGGGGTGGTATTGTGATGATGTTTGGAATAGCTTCTTGTTGAAGCCGAATGGATGTTTTAAGAAGGAATAAGTAGATCGCAGTGACACTCCACCTGAGATCAAGTCGAGTCCAGTTAAGTCGAGTCTATTTTATGTTTTGAGTCTTGTCTGTCTATCGTCAAGTTGTGCTCGAGTACTATAATCCTTCTAAGTAATGAAATAAAATCTTCATTTGCTTGATCTAATGTGCCTTGTCATGAATGAATGAATCTTTAAGCTGAAAGTGTTATTTCTCTGAATATTATGAAAAATGCATTGCTGATAAACTTTTGCATTGAATAGAATCCTGGAATGATCAAAGTTGATTTTGCGCTAACGCTGAAGAAAGCTAAGAATTGATTAGTCTTACTTTAAGAATCTTGAGATGCTTTTGCTTAAATCTTGAAAGGATATGCTTGATAGTAACTCAGGACTAGCTCAATTTCCTAATCTTCCCATTTCAAAATCTTGAGCCTAGAAAAATGAGCCATTCAAACTTGTCTAAACTGCAAGCCATGTACATTTGTCCTTGAAGGTAGCCAAACATTTCAATTAAACTACTTCTCTCAAAAAGAATAAAAGAAGCTCGCTAGGATGAAAACCCGAAAGGGCGCCTAGGCAAAAGTTAGAGCATGATCCTATCCAGTCAAAACTTTAGAGAGAAAAGAAAAGAAAGAAGAGAACAAGAGGAAGGAG
Source organism: Hydrangea macrophylla (assembly GCA_033977485.1). Classification (NCBI taxonomy): domain Eukaryota; kingdom Viridiplantae; phylum Streptophyta; class Magnoliopsida; order Cornales; family Hydrangeaceae; genus Hydrangea; species Hydrangea macrophylla. The sequence continues at coordinate 56,244,808 of CM066991.1, read as the reverse complement.
AATGAAGAAGGTCGAGAAATCGGGAACATGAATTATCCCAAAGCTTTGATTTGTAATTTCTTTAAGTAAACCCAAAAGATTTGAAGGGCTAATCCTGCTCTATATATGATGTATGATGAGTGATGTAAAATTGATTGGCTAGTGAAAAGGTGAAAAGAATCAATCGTCAAAGACAAAAAAAAAGAAAGAAGAAAAAGAAAAGAATATAAAAGAAAAAGGAGAGGTGGTTTAGTTTCTTTCAATGCTACCACAAGTGACTTGCTCCAGAAAATCTGTCTGATGACATGGCTTAAAAAGCCCCCAATTCGTGAATCCTTGCTCTTTCAAAACCTCCAGCCTTTGAGGAACTACGTTTGACCTAATTCCCACTTGGGGATACATAGGCAACCTACTCGGTTTAGTCACTGCTCCTGAAACACTCAGCCACATCTCAAATACCTTCTTTCAAGACTTGGCCAAACTACTTTGGATCTGACTCCCACTTGGGGATAAGTAGGCGAGCTTTCCTGGCTCTCGGTCCCTGACCCTTGCAAACTAAGGGCAAAATTTCTAGTTTGCCCAGAACCTCAAGATATCATTGCCATACTAGGGGCAAACTGTGTTTGGCCATGCTTTAATTTATCCTAGTCAACTAGGGGAAAAAAATCATTCGCTTGTACCCCCCTTTCACATTATGAGCAAATCCTGAGCCGCCAAGTATATCTTTGAAAATTTTTGAAATGAATTATCTCTTATTCTATAAGCTAAGGCACTAATTCATAGCACATTTTAGAGAAAGCAAAGACCTAATTGAGATCTATATGGAGTATTTTCAAAACATTACTGTATCAGCTAAGTATTATCGTACTAAGATGAGGAGTGCATATGAAAAGCAAAGAGATACGTCAAACATAACAAATGCGCATTAAAATCATGGAAAATTGAGCTGTCTCCTCCAAACTTGTATTTCAGTGTCGAGAATGTTATCTTCCTGTGTCAATGTCTGTCGTGGTCAAGTCTATCGTCATCTAGTCTATCGTGATCTCGAGTGTGTGGGTCCAGAGTGATCTATAATAAATTTTCAAAACCTTAAGAAGATCTAAAGGTGGATACGAGCAGAAGTTCCAAGCACAGTTATTACATCAATTATGATCAGGATGAAGCATTAAGTGGAAGATCATTAGAATCGAACGATTGATGGAATCAGAATTGAATGAGTAGAGTTGAACAATGAATTAAGCATTTGTTTGATTAGTGTCATTGAATCAGGATCAGTATGAAGCCCTAAAAAGGCCAAGAAGCTGTTAGAGTCATCGCGTACTTTCCTGTCTGAACATTGATCAGAATTGGTGAAGTTATTCTGTCTTCATGTTTTGGCCCCCGAAACTTTGAGTATGACCCCGGGATGGCTATCTCTTGATTTCAAACCTTGGAAACACTTTGGGAAATCGTTTCGAATGATCTTGAGAAGTTTGAATTTAATCGGCAAAAGCAGAAGAAAGCTACTGATTTTGGGAATTTTGATAAGGAAGTGAAGTTTCAGCAGCTTGGAATAAACCTTTGATCAAGGATCAGATGAATGGTGATTTAAACTCATTAGTCAAGATGAATAGAGTTAAAATGGATAAAGCACTTGTAAGCAGTAGAGGCTAATTGAAGATCACTCAGAAAGTCATCATAAGAAGACGCCCTCTAATAAGTCGTCATTTGGAGACGCCCTCTACAAAGTCACTGTACGGAGATTCCCTCTACCTTTGAAAGCCGTCGTAAGGAGACACCCTCTACATCAGAAAGTCATCGTAAAGAGATGACCTCTACAAAGTCATCGTAAGGAGACACCCTCTACTTCATAAGTCATCATAAGGAGATGCCCTCTACTTCACAAAGGCATCGTAAGGAGATGTCCAATACTTCACAAAGTCATCGTAAGGAGATGCCCTCTACTTCAGAAAGTCGTGGAAAGGAGACGCCCTCTACTTTAGAAAGTCGTCGTATGGAGATGCCCTTTACTTTTGAAAGCGATCGGATGGAGATGCCCTCTACTTCAGAAAGTCGTCATAAGGAGATGCCCTCTACTTCAGAAAGTCATCGTAAGGAGACGCCCTCTATGAAGTCATCATATGGAGTTACCCTCTACCTTTGAAAATCATCGTAAGGAGTTGCCCTCTACTTCAAAAAGTCGTCGTAAGGAGACGCCCTCTACTTCACAAAGTCTTCGTATGGAGATGCTCTCTACCTTTGAGAGCCATTGTATAGAGATGCCTCTTACCTTTGAAAGCCATCGTAAGGAAATGGCCTCAACTTCACAAAGTCATCGTATGGAGACACCCTCTACAAAATCATTATATGGAGATGCCATCTACTTCAGAAAGTCGTCGTAAGGAGATACCCTCTACAAAACCTTCATATGGATACACTTTCTATACTTGAAAGTCGTCATTTAGAGACACCCTCTACTTCTTAATGTCATTGTAACGATACACCCTCTACTTTTGAAAGTCATCATTGGGAGACGCCCTCAACATTTGAAGTCATCAAAAGGAGATGACCTCTGCATTTGAAATATGTACCAACAATCTGAAGGATAAACAGGTTTAAAATTAAATTCAAACGCACAGCGGAAGTATTTAGTTACAAAAATAAAACTGGTAGCCCAGGATCTACTACTTGTTAATTCTATAGATGCGTATTAACCAGCGGGGACAAGAAATATACCTCAGGTCTTGAACCCAATTCTGATTTTCTTCTTCCTTGGTGATGCAACAACCTCCACTAGGTTGTCTTTACCCTAATGTCGTCTCCTGCAAATGCTTCCCGGAGAGACTAGAGATGGTGGGATCTCTAATAGAGAGGAAGGAGAAGGTTTGGGACTCTAAAACAGTATCTGCAGCTTCTGGTTAATAAAAATAACGAACTTCTTTTCCAGAACGCAACTGCTCTATTTATAGATTCCCAGAACTGACCTAACGTTCGACCGATCGAAGTGTTATCGATCGATCGAACCACATTTAAGCGATCGAACCTATCATGACTTCGATCGATCGAACCAACTTCGATCGATCGAACCTGCCTTAACAAGATCCTCATGTGCCTTTCCAAGTATCCTAGCAGAGCTAAGAGTGGGACCTCCTAGGCTCTTTATTGTTGGCTCAAACCAGTAGTTAATTACTATGATCAAACTCTTTAATTAGCAAACTAACCAACAGGTCAGTTATCGTTTATTCCACTATAAAATGATAATTGAACTCCAACGCAAAAGAACATATCTGAAGCGATAATTAGACTTGTATGGTGTATTAATGTCCCTCTACCGTCAGCATTCATAATCATATTCAGGTAGTCGGATAACTGTTACTGTCAACCTGAATCATGATTACTTCTTGTATTCCTTGAGTCCCATTCACCTCTCATGATTACCAAACATGTTGATAACTACTTATCAATAAGACTGCAGTTCTTAGTAATCAACTTAGTGACATTCTCAAGGGAATGCTTACTCTTTTTCAGAGGTTAGATTCTATCTTGACAATATATGTTCACAACCCCTATGAACATGACATACCCAAGATACTTAGGTGTTGATCTTCTATAGACCTCACTGATTGGTAAGTCAAAGCAGCCATATCCACAGTCTGTGTTCATAATCGTCTCAAGATTGAGAACACGTACCTTATACAAGTTATGAGTTCCTATCGACTGTTGACAGTCTTGAGTGTCAATAGGAAAGCTCAGGTCCGTCAATGCACTCTAAGCACTAGCATATTAGCTAAGAGTTACACTCTAGTGATTGAGAATAATCACTCCATCCAATGGTAGTTAATCATGCTGCAGTGTATACCTGATGAGATATCCAGTCTCATCATCCACTGTGACAAGTTCTAAAGTACAAAAAAGATAGTAATTCGTATCTCACTTGTATGTATCTCATACACACGCGAAATACTTACTATGATACTTAAGGATTAACAATCATCTCAGGAAAGAAACATACACAATAAAATGTAAAGCTGATATCCATATAATAAAAATGTCAATGTATCATACATAAAGTAATGGTTTGAGGGCACAAACACAACAAACTCCCACTTGCACTCATAACCATATAGGATTACATCTGAGACCTAGACTATCTAAATGACGATCAAAGACCTTCTGTGGCAAGGCCTTTGTAAACGAATCCGCAAGATTGTCAGAGGTGGCAATCTTGCTGACAGTCACATCTCCACATTGAACAATATCTCGGATTAGATGATATTTTCGCTCTACGTGCTTTCCCTTTCCGTGGTTCCATGGCTCCTTGGACTGAGCCACTGCCCTACTATTATTACAATAAAGCGTAATAGATGACAATGACGCTGGTACCACCTCGAGCTCCATAAGGAACTTCTTGAGCCAAACAGCTTCCTTTGCAACTTTACAAGCCACATACTTAGCTTCTGTAGTTGAGTCTGTAACGCATTTCTGCTTAATGCTCCTCCAATTGACAGCACCACCTCCTAAGGTAAGGAGATTGATCGGATGTCGATTTCCTCGAATCGTTATCTAACATAAAGTCCGAGTCAGTGTATCCCACTGGAATTAACTCGCTACCACTGTACATAAGCATGCAATCTTTAGTCCTTCTCAAGTACTTAAGAATGTGCTTAACGGCTGTCCAGTGTTCTGGACCTAGATTCGATTAATACCTTCTAACCATGCCAATGACAAAGTAGATATCTGGTCTAGTACATAACATAGTATACATGAGACTTCCCAATGCCGAAGCATAGGGAACTCCTGTCATGCGATTCTTCTCCTCCTGTGTCTTTGGACACTGGTCCTTGGAGAACACTAAACCATGCCTGAAAGGTAACAAACCTTTCTTCGTATTATCCATTGAAAACCTAGTTAGCACCTTATCAATATAAACAGCTTGAGATAATCCCATTATCTTTTGCTTACGATCCCGAAAGAGCTTTATTCCAAGAATATAGCTCGCCTCTCCTAGATCCTTCATATCGAAAGTACTAGCTAGCCAAACCTTGACCGTTGACAACGTCGCTACATCATTCCCAATGGGTAGAATGTCGTCAACATAAAGCATAAGAAAAACCACCACTTTCTCTTCAGACTTCTTGTATACACAAGGTTCATCAAGATTCTGTATGAAACCAAACGATTTGACCGCTTGGTCAAAACGTATGTTCCAACTCCTAGATGCCTGCTTAAGCCCATAAATGGACTTTTGCAACTTACATACCAAGTTACCTTTTCGACTAGCTATGAACCCTTCTGGTTGCTACATATAGATGTCCTACTCAAGATTGCCATTCAAGAATGCAGTCTTGACGTCCATCTGTTAGATCTCATAATCTAGGCATTCAGTAATAGATAAGAGTATTCTGATGGACTTGAGCATGGCTACCAGCGAGAAGGTTTCCTCATAGTCAATGCCCTCCCTCTGAGTATAACCTTTCGCTACAAGCCTAGCTTTAAAGGTCTCAACCTTTCCATCAGATCCTCTATTCCTCTTGTAGACCCACTTACAGCCAATGGGTTTAATATTGGCTTGAAGTTTTACAAGATCCCAGACCTGATTGGAATCCATGGATTCCAATTCAACTTTCATAGCTTTAACCCAATGAGCTGAGTCAACATCAGTCATTGCCTCTTCGTATGTGGTAGGATCATATTCAGATTCTATGGAGACAACTTCAAAAACTTCTCTTAAGAACATGTATCTATCAGGCTGGTTGATAATCCTCCCACTACAACAAGGTACTAGTGCGGAAATGGGTGAAGAAGTGGTATTTTCTCGATTTACATCGTTATCAACTGCGGGTTGGACTGAGGGCTCTACTTCTATCTCTCTCAGATCTATCCTTCCCTTAGTTTTATGGTTCATGATATAATCATCCTCCAAGAAAACATTATTTGTACTAACAAACACTTTCTGTTCTCTTGGATCATAAAAATACCATCCATAAGTACCCTTTGGATACCCTACGAAATAACATACTTCTGATCTAGAATCTAACTTGCTCATCTTTCCTTTCAGCACATGTGCCAGACACCCCCATATCCGGAGATGTTACAATGAAGGCTTGCGCCCAATTCACATCTCACGTAGTGTCTTGGGAACAGATTTGCTTGGTACTAGATTTAGTATGTATGCAGCGGTTTCCAAAGCATAACCCCAAAGGAATAAAGGTAACTCCGAATAACTCATCATCAACCTAGTTATGTCTAAAATAGTCCAGTTCCTTCTCTCCGCTACACCATTCTATTGAGGCGTACTAGGTGGAGTCAATTGTGATAGAATCTCATTCTGTACGAGGTGATCAATAAACTCATTAGAGAGGTATTCGCCACTGTAGACACCCCATTTTGTCGGCTATCAGATTTAGGAGACCCATAGTTTGGTGGTTCACAATGACAAAAAAGACTCAAAAAGGACTCTTGGAAGTTAGTTCTATCTCTTAAAATGCACAGAATGACCAAAATACCCCTGAAAGCCCAAAAACTCCCAGATTTGGACCAAAAGCTCTGGAAACATACTACGTCATAAGAAAAGTGGTAAAATGACTTTTGAAGTAAAATCAGATAAAATTGTCAGCTCCCAGAGACCCCGAAAGTCTCAGAAGTCCCCGAAAAGTTCCCGTTAATCGGTTTGACCAATGTCTGATCAGGTTTGACCGAAATCATCTGGATTCACCCAAAAATTCCGAGGTCATTCTAGATCATGAAAAAAGTATTAAAATGAGTTTAAAAAGAAAATCGGACAAAAACGTCAGCCCTTGGGAGCTCCTAGAGGTTCCCATAACTTCCTGGAAATCCCGGTTAGACCGATTTGACCTAAAAGTTGACTTTGAAATCGGAGTGCCGTATCACTTTTAAATATTTTTCATGAATACTAGAGGTCAATATCTTTCCAATGGTATATCGCACATATTTTCTGTATTTAAAACGAATTTATTATGAATTTTCGAAGGTGAAAAAAGACGATCAAATCGGTTTTTATCACGAATACCGCAAAACTTTTCAAAGGATTCTATCTCCGAACTATTTTTTATGTAAAGTAGACTCCATTACCTTTCCAACGGTATATCAAAACCTTAGTTTGGAGTTTGTATGCATTTTCTGTGAATTTCGGACAAAATAGGGCCTTTTTACGAATACCGGAATCTCTGGGGGCCTAAATAGCATTATCTGGACGAAGGAGGAGCAGTGCCGCTGCGGTACTAGCCCAATGCTACTGCAGCATAGGCCTAGTGCCGCTGCAACACTCTCCCCCAGAACAGTCCATTTTTGTAAATTATTTTGGGGGTTCATTTTGATTAATTAGAAACCAAAACGACGTAGTTCCTTGTTCACAGACATTTGGAGCCAATGGGAGCACTCTTTAAATCCCAAAACCACCCCAAGTTGGCCTATTTAAACCCCCCTTGAATTCTCATTTGGGGGGGGGGGGGGGTGCAAACACAAAGCTTAGAGAAGTTGTAAGGAGAAAGTTGTAGAGATAAGGTTAGAATAGAGAGAAAAGAAGCTCCTTCCTTTGATTTTCAACTTGAAAAGTGAGTTCTAAACTTTGTTTTCAACTTCACTACTCTCATTTACTTCACATTCAATACATCCAAATACCATTTTAGTGAGCATTTAAGAGAGAGGAAGATACTTCCATGTCCAATGTCATCACATATGAGTGAAACACCAAGCTACAAGTCCAATGCATCATTGATCATCAACTATTGATTGCTATTTATATGCTTTTTTTTTATATAAATGTTCATCTCTCCTTACCCCATTTCTTTTTTACTTTTCTATGTATACTTTCTAGTTCATCATCATCTAGATGATGACATGAAGTTTGAGGTGAGTTAATCCTTATGGATAGTAGCTCTTGACCCCAAAAACATGTTTGATAGATGATGATTTCAACTTCAATACATTCCTATGTATTCTCGAAGTTGTCTTCAAAATGAAAACAATACTCTCCAACAATCTTGGAGGTTCTTGATATGAGTTCAATATTGATATTTCAATCGGTCATAATCTCCATTTAAGTGCTGAAAGTATACTCTCAAAACCTTTATTTCAAAACCCCTCTTAAACCCCCATTTTGATTTCAAGGAATAAAACCCCAGTTCTTCCTAAAACCGTCAAAACAGTGAACAATTTGAGTTCAAAGATTTCTCTAGGACTCAATACTCAAAGTATTAACATGAGACCACTTGAACAGCCTTCTTAACTCATTAGAGAACATCCATGATTTTTGGTTTGATTGGGAAACACTTGGAAGGGGTCCAATTGGACCCAAACATTCTTTCCAGACATTCTATTTTTGTTGTCACAGCAGCTTGGTTGACTTTCAACTTGTTTTACAGAAAACTTTCCAAAGGGAGTGGACTCAACTAATTTTTCCCTTGAACTTCAGTGTCTTAGGGAACTTTCTGTATAATATGGGCAACTAGATATTTTGTTTTCATTTTCTAAGATTTTTCAACATTTAACTCAACAATACGAACTCTGTTTCTGAGTAACCTCTCTTGTTTATATGATTTCTCTCAAAATGTAACTTCAAAAGTAATTTGGCTTTTTCACATGTGTTCTAGACACATAAGGATGATCTCCATAAAAAAATCATGCATTAAAAACATTTCTAACCCCACTTTCCAATTTTTACAAGATCAGCTCACTGTTCTATCCATTATTCACAGCAAGCATACTTTTACTTTCATTCTTTGATTTGATGCTTATATGTACTTCAAATTAGTTCATATCTTAGGAAGTGGTCGATACTATATATTTACATATCCCATGATGATTTCCTCTATGCATTCGTTCATACCCTAGACTCCCAAGCCACTTTAGAAAGTCCATGTACACAAACACACTACAACCTTTGCACATTTTAGGATCATGCATTGCATTCATGCAAGATTTGGGACTTTTGTGACTCCTAATCTAAGAAGATTATAAGGAATAAACTTGGTTACACGTCCATGCTTCCGCTTGATCTAATCATCCTTTCTCATCTGTCCCGGGGATTGAGAGGTCTTCTTTCCCCAAAGATTAACATGCATCTTTCTAGCTTGCTATGCATATTTTGATCTCTTTGATTATTTGTTTCAAGAACAATCCATGTCCCCTCCTAGATTAGGAAAACTAGATTACTTGATATGTGATTAGATGATTTTTCCTAGGTTTGTTTATGTGATCTGACACGCGAAAAATCTTGTGCGCTTTTGTGCAATACCCAAGTGTAGGTAGACGTGCAAGTAGTAACTGGTAAGACCAGGTCGATCCCACAGGGAAGGTGTTGACCTATTGAATTAGACTATCCTCTAAAAGAAAGTAAAATAAAATGACTAAGTTTGAACGATGGTGCGGAACACAAAGTTCCACAAACTAGGATTACTACTGAAAATAATTAAAATTAACTGAACAATCTAACTAGCTAATTAAAACAGTACTCTAAATTGAGAAGTTTAACTTTTAAAAGAAAGTGTAGGGATTACACGAATCCACAGTAATCTAGCTATCTACCATGCATTTGCCTTGAAGCACAAAGGAGTACATTACCCACAGTTTTCCGTATTCCTCTAAAGATGGAGAATCCATGGCCCTTTCATGACCGGGACCATATCATCACAATTAAATTAAAATACGTAAAAGCGGTTTAATTCAATAGTTAAGACTTGCATCCTCAATGGTGTTAGCATTGAAGATGGTTTGCAAAATTTATTGAAAGAAAATGCCTTAGGGCCTTAGTTTTAAAATCTGTTTTGACAAACTGAGCATTTATTTGGGATAGAATGATAACAAATCTTCAAACAAAAGGTCCTGGAATACTGCAGGGAACATCCTCAAGAATCAGGGAGTTCGATCGATCGACGCGCTTTCGATCGATCGAAGACCTTCATCCCTCAATCGATCGAACTGACTTCGATCGCTTGACTGTCTCTGGTTCGATCGATCGAACTAACTTCGATCGATCGAACACAACGATTATTCTGCTGCATGGCAGAGGCTGGAGATCACTGTTTCATCGTGTTCTCCCAACCTGGGACTACTCAGACATCGTCTGGAGTATCACACAATGATATTTAACGTAAGAAAACATTAACACTTTGTTTGGTTGTGAGTTTTTCATAAAAAATCTAAAAACTATGGTTTTATAAATATTTAGCATGTAACACTATAAGACGAGCAATTAAACTACAACTACCAAGTGCAAGATATGAATAAACAATAAATATATAACCTGGAATGAAGAATACTCGTATTAATCTTAAGAAATCCGGTTCACAAATGAAACTTCAATGAAAAACCTACAAAACCAAACACAAACTCTATCTCTCTCTCTCTAAAAAACTGTAAAAATGTAAAGTGGGCGTCCTTCTGGACGTGTACAGTACTCCTATATATAAGAAAACCTAAGAAACTAGGGTTAAAACCCGCATCTGCTGCGCACGCAAATGTTACTGGAAATACCCCGTTCGATCGATCGAACTGGTTTCGATCGATCGAACCCTTAAGACTCAATCGCTTCAACTCTCTTTGAGCGATCGAACTCTCGATCGATCGAACCTTCTTAGATCGATCGAACTCCACATTTCAGCTTTGGCTTCTTTTGTTTTCATTCCAGCATTCCATTTATTCTGATGTTCATCTGTTTAGTCCACACAGCAGTAATCTGCACAAACAACAGCTAAAACAATACAACTTATCATAGATTAATCATATTGTATAAAAATTAGCCTTGCAATGCAAATTGCGGATAACACGGGAAGTTGTGATAAAAACTAATACAATTCTTCCTTTTAGCGCGGTTGTATTTTACAAATACCCCCGCTTTGCACAACCCCCAACTAGCTTATCGCTAGTCCCTAGCGATAAAGCGAAAATAAAATAAAATAAAAACTCCTAAACTAAACTAAACTACCACAACTAAGAAACAAAGAAAAACTAAAAACAACCTAAACTAAGATAAAAAGAAAAATCCTAACTCACTTTCGCAGGAATCGCGGTTGCATTTAGCGAATGCAACAAGCCGTTAAACCCCTAGGTTCCCCCTAGTGGACGAGTGTTGTCTCGTGAGGGTTTGTAGTGAATATACCCACAAAATTCCAATTTTAAGCTCAAAAAGAATTAAAATAACTTGTAGAATTCACCCTTCCATTAAATTGTTAATTCAGCTCTACAATAATATAATATCCTCTATCAACCCATGAAAGAGATCCACATGCTCCCCTATATCACTAAGTAAAATATACAAATGTATTACCATCATGCACCCGTGTGTGTGTGAATTTAACAACCATGCGTCCAACCCTTATTAAGAGTTATCTAGACTATTGTACTTTGGAAACTTGCAGTTTTAGCTCAATTCTCACATTGGTCACACTCAAAAAGAACGTCTCTCAGAAACTTGCTTTACAATGATCGCACATCGTATGAAAGCTTTGATAAGGATGATTTTCTAAGTGCTAATGCTTTCATACTTGACTCTATGAAAAACGAACATTTAAGAGTGTATAGTCTCATGAATGGAATACTACTTACTAGAGGAGCGAAATACCGTGGATAACTCAACTCACACTTTCATGTTTAAATCAATTGTTGAGAATCTTCAAGACTATGAATTACGACTTTTATTTAGTAGGTGGGGGTGTTGTAGAGAAGAGTGTGCTTTTTAGTATGTGATGGAATTTCCACTTCTCTTTTTATTCTTTATTCTTTTCTCCACCCAATCTCCCATTCATTTCTTATGCTCTTTTTTTTTTTTTTTTTTTTTTTTTTTTTTTTTTTTTTTTTCTTTTTCTCCTTCATTCATCATTTTTTTTTATGAATATAACCTGGAACATCCCACAACAACTTCCTTCCATTTCACATACTTTGATGACTTATTCTCAACAAATTTATCAAACGGCTCAATGAGGTCAAGGTATAGATCAAGGATTTGGATTCTTGTGATTTCATTGGAAATATTTAATTGAGGTGGGATCAGGGGTGAAACGATTCAATGAATGTAGGTGAGCTATATTAGGTAAAGGAATGGGTAAACGATGGCTTGAATCATTTTCTCAACTTTCAATTTTTAGCACTTAAGTGTTCATTGAGTTTAATTGGTAAATCCTGAACGTTCTCCTCTAACAAGCAGTCAAAATTTTTAAAGAAAACTGAGACTTAACAACGAATTCACAAGTATATGCAAGAAAAACCATTCGACAATGTATGAGAATCCCCTCAGAAATGACGATTGGCTCAATAGCTCACAAAGGGTTATTAGCTTCCACTACTTGTTCTTTTCGCACAATATTCATATTAACTCAATTTTCAGGTTTTCTACATGGCTGCTAATTAGTGTGCAAAAGTGTTGGGTACATAATAGCTTTACAGATGCAATTCATTTCAGTGATACAGAAAAACGCGTGGATTTAATCCATAAAAAGATGAGACTACTACAAATGTGTCATTGTCTTATTAACAAGCAGGAGAGGTTATTCAGAGTTATTCTATCAATACGATTCAAAAATTTTCAAAATTTTAACTGTGTTCTTATTTAAAACATATCCAAGTGCAAAACCTGATCATTACGGGTGTATACCTATCTATTATCTCCTACCCCCAACTGAAAACAACAAAGTCCCCAGAAGTTGATTTTCAATAAATAAAATAGATGGGTATCACCTGTATGGAGCAAATTGATGATCTCAAGCACGCAACCTAGCATAGAAAAGTAGAACACAATCTCCAAAACAAACAGGATCAATAGATAAAAGTAACATGATAAAACCATGATCCACACAAACTAAACCACTGTAATATGAACAGAATAAAATAAAAGCAGTGATACATAATGTCCATACAGAACCAACTAACCAAATAATCCAACCAAAACTACCAACATATATCCAACCAACCAAAAATATAACAAAAATCAGTACACTAACTAACCAAAAATACATAAACACCACCTCCCCAACTAAAACTAATCGACCCCGGACGGCGCATCATCAGCTATATCAGAAGGGATGTCGATGGGAGCAGGCGGCAATATGGTAGTAGCAGGGGCGGCAGCAGATGGCTCGGAAGCAGCGGTAGAAAAAGGATCAGCAGCCTCAGAATCTGGGGCAGCATCAGATGATGGAACAGTGGTAGGTGGTGCAGACGGGGCCATCGATGGATGCGGAGTAGAATGAACAGTCGACTCAACCCCAATCTGAATCAAAATGGACTCCAGTAAAGTCTGGAGATGGTCTATCCGGCCCTCGAGCCTAATCCTGGCCTCTCTCTCCTCCAATAGTAGCTCGTGAACTGTCGGGAGAGGCACAGAAGATGAAGACTCTCCCTGGGCCTGAGTCTGCGACCGCTGTCGCAGCTCAAACTGCCGAACCGCAGCAACTGGATCCTCATCATCATCGGAATCAAGCTCCTCCACCTCGGTGGGTGTCCCTGAAGCTCCCGCCTCCGTGTCCGTCCCACCACGCCTCTTCTTCCTCCCCCTCACCCTTGCTTTCCCTTTCCCCTTTCGTTTCCTCTTCTGGGCGTCGGAGCGGCGAGCAGCCGCCTCGCTAAATCTACGGGGAGAAGGGCGAACATCGTCACCAACGAGCTCGGGGAAACCGGCATCCGCCATAACCCTATGAATCGCCCAAGCACCCTTCAGGTGCTTCTTGGACGAGATATAACGGGTGGGGTAGACCATAAAATCAATATATAGGCGTGGTATACAAACTGGCTGTCCCGTCCCCACTGCATATAAGACTCGCGCATACCAAGCCGCGATCTTCTCTCGATAGGACGTCACTAGGAGGCAGTTGCTGAGGACCAGGTGAATCATGTGGTAGCCATTAGTGAGAAAGTGGTCCTCAATCAAAGCATCGCCATCCCAAGACGGAACGGCGCCTCCAGTGAGCTCACGGATAATAGTGGATGGTGGGGTCACTGGTGCATCAGGCCGGTGGGGGCAAACATAATCAGGTACCTCTGGTACCCCCAACGCGGCTGAAACGGTGGCGGGACTGATGATGAACGGGCGACTCCGAAAGAAGGCATGGTAGGTGAATGGTGCATACGGGTCGCTGATCATAGTCACACACGCACCTCGAATCCAAGATAAATTGACACTCTTGGCCAATGAAAGGAGATGGAACCAGTGCGGTATAGAGCAGATCCGTGTCAGGAACCATGGACTCTCTGTCCAGATGTGCTCAATAGGGCGCTCGACCATCACCATCCGTGTCTGAAAATACCTCTCGTACCATAGCCTGTCCTCGTCATTCCGGAACCCGTGTGCGGGTACCGGATCTGGTATAATACGGCTGAGGGGCTTAGACTTATGGTAGCCCGTCACTGGATTCATCTGGCAGCCCTGAAAAATAGACCACACAAGACACAGATAAGGACAGGGAGAAGAAGAAACAAAACTGCCACTGCTGGAGTTCGATCGATTGAACTGGGTTCGATCGATTGAACTGTAGTAGACTTCGATCGCTTGAACATTGTTCGATCGATCGAACATCTCCCATTCGATCGCTCGAATTCAGTTCGAGCGATCGAACACAGCGGTGTGCAAAGATCGCAGAAACGAAAAGGAAACAACAGTTACACTAATCAAAAGAAGATCCTAAGACCAAGGGGACACCCCCTTGGGATTTTCTAACACGAATATTAAGGAAAAGGAAGACACAAACAAGTGGGGCCTACCTCGGTGTAGAACACGCAGTGGAGATGGACGGGATGATGATATGACGATGAGGATGATCAGAGGGGTGATCAGGGCGCCTTATTTAGTGCAAGGACACGAAAATTTCCGAGTTACCCCCCCCTCTGTGTTCGAGCGATTGAGAGTGAAAGTGAGGGAAATGAAGAGGTGTTCTGAAGACGCCTCGTTTAAAAGCTTCGTTCGATCGATCGAACTATGGTCGATCGATCGAACACAAATCCCTCAATCGATTGAACAGAAAAGTCAAGCGCTTGAACATCCAGGTTTCGATCGATCGAACTGGGTTCGATCGATCGAACACAAAAATTCCAGAATTCAATGGGAAACATGAACCACATCACACCCAACTATCAGAAACCATTCTGGACATGCAGAGAAACTGAAAAGCAGTAGAAGTACAGGCATGTGGGACAGAAATTCATCCTCAGAATAGAAAATTGCAATTTATTGTCAATCAAAATTTTATAAAAACATCCGCACTGCAACCAAATTCTCCCACATGGTAGTCAGGACCTTATTTAACTAAAGAAAACCAAACAAAATAAAACTAAAACTAAAACCAATAACATTCTGTCAAGGATTACATTCCAGTTGATAAATAAAAGATGAAATGAACAAAAACAACTGAAATGCAGCACTAATCTTCGAGTATAAAGATTTCTTCTTCCACAATCTCTTCATAACCCGCCGAATCTTCAGAAGTGAAGTCCAAACTCGATGATTCCCTTTCCCAGAACAATCGAAAAGCAGCAAGGACATCATCAAACAAGTCTGGCGTCTCCAAGGAATTGAAAGCCCATGCAAGAGGTGATCCGGATGGAGACAAGGATAAAGGAGTGTGATTGCGCAACGGACTATCCTCTCGCGGCGGAGTGAGTGGGGGCCTTATGTAGGGCCCAAGACCATGAATCAGTTGATGTGGAAGGAATACCGGAATACCATTTAGGAACATAGTGACAATCCTGGACAAAAGATAACAAACTGAAATCAAAATAATAGAACACAAGAAACACGAATTAACACAAAAAGAAAAACAAAGAATAGAAACAAAAAATACAAAGAAATGTGACAAGTTCCAACCTCACTATTGGCATAGGTTCCCAAAATGCACTGGCTGGTAAGGGGCATTGGAGCCTAAATAGCAGGTAGCTCAGGTGCACATAGCGGTATGGGACCAACTCAGGCACAAGGAAATCGTCCACGAAAACAAAGACGGCATTGTGGCGGTCTGGGACAACATCCTGAAGGTCATGATCCTCCCATGGCTCCCACATATCATCATTTTCCCACTGTGCCATGAGTGCATCATCCACCATTCGTCCCATGTACAGGTCTTCTTCCTCATCCACCTCTTCGTAATCCTGAAATCCCATATTTTCGTATGGATTGATGTCCAGGAGGGCTGGTGGATATGGAATGTACCCTTGAGCAGCATCAATGAGAGAATGAGCTTCAGGATCTTGATGAAGCAAGGGGCAGGGTATGAGTTCACCCTCAGTCCAGGTGCCACAGCGACATTCTGAATCAGGCCAAGAACCGACAGAATGAACATCATCACCTCGCATCTACGCACCTGCAACAGAGTGGTTTAAGGAATAATGGATTAGAACTAAATCACAAACACGAAAGAATAATAAAAAGTTAAAAGCAAAAGAGAGAATAAAAACGCAGGGAAAGAAAAGAAATACAACAACAATTTGGAACTTCACTTTGGATTTTTAAGTGTGAGAATAGCTGGGCTCATCCAGCTGGATGTGCTCAACTTCAGTGTGGAAATTCTCCAAGAACGGTTTCAATCTTTGGCCATTGACCTTGAAACACTCATCGTTCTTTGGATTGACAATCTCAACCGCCCCATGTGGAAAAACAGTTTTTACGATGAACGGGCCTTTCCAACGGGAACGGAGTTTTCCTGGGAAAAGGTGGAGGCGAGAGTCATACAGCAAAACTTTCTGCCCCGGCTCAAATGCTTTACGACAAATCGTACGATCATGGCGAGCCTTCAACTTTTCCTTATGCAACTTTGCAGAGTCATACGCATCTCGTCGTATTTCCTCTAACTCTGCAAGTTGGAGCTTGCATAGCTGACCTCCCTCTTGAATATCAAAGTTCAATGAGCGTGTTGCCCAATAAGCTTTATGTTCAATTTCAACAGGAAGATGGCAAGCTTTCCCGTAAACCAATCTGTACGGGGACATACCAAGATTCGTCTTATAGGCAGTACGGTATGCCCATAACACGTCAGTCAATTTGTATGCCCAGTCTTTTCGAGTGGAGCTAACCGTCTTTTCGAGAATATGCTTGATTTCTCGGTTAGCCAATTCTGCTTGCCCATTTGACTGTGGATGATAGGCAAGAGCGATTTTATGATGGACCCTGTATTTCTTGAGAAGTGACTCCAAGGGCCTATTGCAGAAATGCTTGCCTTGGTCACTTAGTAAAGCTTTCGGAGTACCAAAACGAGACAAAATATGCTCTCTTAGAAATGACATGACCGTTCTGTGGTCATTTCGTCTCGTTGGTATCGCTTCTACCCATTTGGATACATACTCGACAGCAAGGAGTATGTATTCACAGTTATTCGACTTGGGAAATGGGCCCATAAAATCTATGCCCCAACAATCAAATATCTCAATTGTGATGATCGGGGTTAAAGGCATAGAATTCCTTTTAGAAATGGTTCCAAGCTTTTGACAGCGTTGGCATGTCTTACAAAAGGAATAAGCATCTTTGAAGACTGTGGGCCAGTAAAAACCGCTTTGTAAGACTTTTTGTGCGGTCTTTTGTGACGCGAAATGGCCACCGCATGCCTCAGAATGGCATGACGCTAATATTACGGTTATATCCTCGTTGGGGACGCAACGCCTGATGACCTGATCAGCACAGTATTTGAAAAGGTAGGGGTCATCAAAGAAGAAATGGCGTGCGAACGAGAGGAACCGTTTCCTATCTTGGTTCGACCAATGAGTTGGTGTTTCTCCCGTAACGAGGTAGTTTACAATATCAGCATACCAAGGCAGACTACTTACTGCCAGTAGCTGTTCGTCTGGGAACTCGTCCTTAATGGATTGGGATTCAGTATTGTCAACAAAAGTTAACCGAGACAAATGATCCGCAACCACATTCTCTACTCCTTTCTTATCTTTGATTGTTAGATCGAACTCTTGGAGTAAGAGTATCCAGCGAATAAGCCGTTCTTTAGCGTCTTTCTTTGACAAAAGATACTTGAGGGCCGAATGATCTGTAAAACAGACTATTGGTGACCCTATCAGGTAAGACCTAAACTTGTCCAGAGCGAATACTACGGCCAGCAGCTCCTTTTCAGTAGTAGTGTAATTCATTTGAGCTTCATTCAAAGTTCGGCTGGCATAGTATATAACATATGGCTTATTGTCCTTCCTCTGGCCTAGGACTGCGCCAATGGCGTAATCACTAGCATCACACATTAATTCGAAAGGCAAACTCCAGTCGAGTGCCTGTATTATAGGTGCGGAGGTGAGGAGATCTTTTAGATCCTCAAAGGACTTTTGGCAACTCTCCGACCACTCGAAAGGTGCATCTTTGACAAGAAGTTGACAAAGAGGTCGAGAGATTGCGCTGAAGTTCTGGATAAATCGACGATAAAATCCTGTATGCCCCAAGAATGAACGAATTTCTCGCACAGTACGGGGGACAGGTAGATTTGAGATTATGTCGATCTTAGCCTTATCCACTTGGATTCCTTCATCGGATATTATGTGGCCGAGGACTATTCCCTTGGTCACCATAAAGTGACACTTCTCCCAATTCAAGACTAGGTGTTTGTCCTCACACCTCATTAAAACCTGCTCGAGATTGCTGAGGCAATCTTCGAAGCTATGGCCAAATACTGAAAAGTCATCCATGAAAACTTCAAGGATGTTTTCGACCATGTCACTGAATATACTCAGCATGCACCGCTGAAAGGTAGCCGGTGCATTGCATAGGCCAAACGGCATTCGTCGGTAGGCAAAAGTACCGAATGGACACGTGAATGTGGTTTTCTCCTGATCTTCAGGAGCAATCTCAATTTGATTATATCCACTGTATCCATCCAAAAAGCAGTAATACTTGTGACCCGCCACACGTTCTAGCATTTGATCCATGAATAGCAAAGGAAAATGGTCCTTTCGGGTCACAGTATTTAACTTCCTGTAGTCAATACACATCCTCCATCCAGTGGGGACACGTGTTGGTACTAGTTCACCATCTTTGTTCGGGATGACCGTTATGCCTGCTTTCTTTGGAACTACTTGGGTAGGACTAACCCAAGGACTATCAGATATCGGATATATCATCCCAACATCAAGTAGCTTTAGCACTTCCTTTTTAACTACTTCTTGCATGTTGGGATTCAGACGCCTTTGCATTTGCCTTGAGGGTTTAGCGTCTTCCTCCAGATATATCTTATGCGTGCATATGGATGGGCTTATTCCTTTAAGGTCAGCAATTGTCCATCCCATAGCATCCTTATGCTTAGTCAGCATTTCCACTAGTTTACTTTCCTGTTCATGAGTTAAAGCAGAAGAAATGATCACAGGATAAGTTTTTCCAGTCCCTAGGAATGCATATTTCAGCTCTTTTGGAAGCTCCTTCAATTCTAACTCCGGGAACTGGAAACTAGAGGGCATTACCAACTTGGTTTTAGGAGGCAGTTGTTCATATGGCATTACCCACATGCAATCGGCTCTATCCTCCTCTATCGTATCCATCATAAGACACGTCTGGTTTAGGTCAGCATCCAATGGAGTTGACTCTGCAGGCTGATAGATATCGCCAAATTGAGTTATCACAACTTCCAAAGGATCTTTGTAGTCGACCAAGTCAACTTCATCTTCAATGACCGTGTCTATATAATGGATTTCTTCCTCATCATCGTATTCTTCAGGTCGGGGATTAGAAAAAATTTTGACATTCAATGTCATGTTCCCGAATACGATAGTCATGATACCACTTCTAATCTTGATTGTGGCATCAATAGTGTTGAGGAACGGCCGTCCAAAGATAACCGGGATATGTGCACCAGGATTAGACACAGGTTCTGTGTCTAATATCACGAAATCAACCGGAAAGACAAAAGAGTCTATTTGGACCAGGACGTCCTCTAATACCCCTCTAGGGTACTTCACAGATCTGTCTGCTAATTGCAACGCGACTCGGGTGGGTTTGAGTTCACCCAACCCCAGCTGTTTATAGACTGAATATGGCAGCAGGTTCACGCTTGCTCCTAAATCGAGGAGTGCGTTGTCTATCTTTTGATTCCCAATTCGGCATGAGACAGTAGGTGTGCCGGGATCTTTGAGTTTTGGAGGCAACTCATTTTGAATGATCGCGCTTGCTTGGCACGCGACATAAGCATGTTTCTTCACGCTTTGCCTCCTCTTGACCGTGCATAGATCTTTGAGATACTTAGCATAGGCCGGCACTTGCTTGATAGCATCTAGGAGTGGAAGGTTAATCTTAACTTGCTTAAACAATTCCAGAAACTCCTGATTCTTTGTCTCATTCTTGGGTTTCTTCAACCGTTGAGGATAAGGTGCAGGAAAGGGGCATTTTGGTGGTTCCTCCTTAACAGACTCCTTTCCAGGCCTTCGCTCAACTTTTTCTTCTACTCTAGGAGCTTCAATGTTTGCCTTTATTGGTTCGTCATTAGTAGACGGCTCCTTCTCTTGAGTAGATGGTAGCTCAACTTCTTCATCCACCACTTCCTCCTCTTTGTACACTTCGGGAGTGGACAGAGGCATGCTTTTCTCTATGATTTTTCCACTTCTCAGTGTAGTCACAGCTTTAGCATGTTCTTGATTGTTAGGACCATTGTTATGTCCTTTGGGGTTCTGAAGTGGTTGGGCAGGGAATGTTCCTCCTGAGACTTCTTGCCGTGCATCTATCCTCTCTAATGTAGCAGACATTCTACTCATCATTTGGATGAGTTGCTGAGTTAGATTGGCATTAGCAAGTGGCTCTTCTTCTTGTACCTTCTTGTGCGGTGGCACATAGGTATTGGTTTGTGGTGCATTGGAGGGTTGAGCTTGATGGTAATTATTGATTCTGTTTTGATTGTAATGCTGGGCTGGCCTATTGTTTTGCCCTTGATATTGATTGTTGTTGTAGGGCTGCTGTTGATATTGATTTTGGGCCCCAGCATTATTTCTCCAATCAAAACCGGGGTGATTCCATCTATTGTTACTTTGAAAGTTATTGTTGGAATTCCCCGCCCCTCGAAAACCTTGCATGGCATTCATCTCTATAGGGGCTTGCTCTTGAAAATATGGCACATTAGGACAATATTGAGTTGTATGTCCCAACATGTTGCATGTGCCACATGGTTCTTCAGGCATGACTTGCCTAGAGCTCTCTCCTTTCATGCTTAACTCCTCTACCTTCTTTGCTAGCTCTGCATACTTAGTCATGAGGTGATCTTCATTGGTTAGCTGGTATAGGCTTTTCTCCTCTACACAGGATATCTGTGAGCGTGAGATATTGTCAGAATTTGACCATTCATGAGCGTATTCAGCTAACCATTCGAAATGGGCTTCGGCCTCTTCAGTGTTTTTACGCAGAAATGGTCCAGAGCTCATTGTTTCCACCAACTTCTTTGTTTCACCATTCAATCCCTGATAAAAGAAGCTGATAGTTCGCCATTTCTCAAACCCATGGTGTGGGCATGAGAGAAGCAAATCTTTGAAACGCTCCCACGCTTGTGTGAAGGTTTCATTGCTCTTTTGTTTATAGGAATTGATTTGACGCTGAAGGTCTGTGGTCATGCGAGTAGGGTAGAATTTCTTTAGAAACGCGGTGCTCATCGCATGCCAGGTGAAAATTGAATTCGGTTTTAGGGAGTGGAGCCACGCCTTCGCTTTATCTTTCAAAGTGAAAGGGAATAGCATTAGATGCGTCACCTCCCTAGGACAATTTTGCGAGAATGTTTTACAAACATCCTCAAAATCGGTGACATGTAAATACGCCTTCTCACTTTCCATCCCATGAAAAGTGGGAAGCAATTGAATCATCCCATTGCGAAACTGAAATTCGCCATTATGCGGTGGGATTTGAATGCAAGAGGGCGTAGGTGCATGTTCTGGTTGCATAAGATCGCAAAGAGGACGGAGTGCCTCATCAATTGGCACCAAATTATTGTCACCATTTTCACTCTGATGATCACCATTGATGCAGTTGGAGTGACTATTGGGTTGATGGAGCTATCAGAGTCAGACAGGTAAAAAGGATTTCCAAAAATTCCTTCAATAGAATTCTCGGACATGAACTGGGAGGATCCCTAGGGTGAGAACTTACCCAAAAGAACTGAAAAGAAGAGAAAATAAAAATAGAAAGAGATGAAGAGAGACTGAGGTAATCTAAGGAATTGATCTTCGCCTTCCCCGGCAACGGCGCCAAAAACTTGACACGCGAAAAATCTTGTGCGCTCTTGTGCAATACCCAAGTGTAGGTAGACGTGCAAGTAGTAACTGGTAAGACCAGGTCGATCCCACAGGGAAGGTGTTGACCTATTGAATTAGACTATCCTCTAAAAGAAAGTAAAATAAAATGACTAAGTTTGAACGATGGTGCGGAACACAAAGTTCCACAAACTAGGATTACTACTGAAAATAATTAAAATTAACTGAACAATCTAACTAGCTAATTAAAACAGTACTCTAAATTAAGAAGTTTAACTTTTAAAAGAAAGTGTTGGGATTACACGAATCCACAGTAATCTAGCTATCTACCATGCATTTGCCTTGAAGCACAAAGGAGTACATTACCCACAGTTTTCCGTATTCCTCTAAAGATGGAGAATCCATGGCCCTTTCATGACCGGGACCATATCATCACAATTAAATTAAAATACGTAAAACCGGTTTAATTCAATAGTTAAGACTTGCATCCTCAATGGTGTTAGCATTGAAGATGGTTTGCAAAATTTATTGAAAGAAAATGCCTTAGGGCCTTAGTTTTAAAATCTGTTTTGACAAATTGAGCATTTATTTGGGACAGAATGATAACAAATCTTCAAACAAAAGGTCCTGGAATACTGCAGGGAACATCCTCAAGAATCAGGGAGTTCGATCGATCGACGCGCTTTCGATCGATCGAAGACCTTCATCCCTCAATCGATCGAACTGACTTCGATCGCTTGACTGTCTCTGGTTCGATCGATCGAACTAACTTCGATCGATCGAACACAGCGATTATTCTGCTGCATGGCAGAGGCTGGAGATCACTGTTTCATCGTGTTCTCCCAACCTGGGACTACTCAGACATCGTCTGGAGTATCACACAATGATATTTAACGTAAGAAAGCATTAACACTTTGTTTGGTTGTGAGTTTTTCATAAAAAATCTAAAAACTATGGTTTTATAAATATTTAGCATGTAACACTATAAGACGAGCAATTAAACTACAACTACCAAGTGCAAGATATGAATAAACAATAAATATATAACCTGGAATGAAGAATACTCGTATTAATCTTAAGAAATCCGGTTCACAAATGAAACTTCAATGAAAAACCTACAAAACCAAACACAAACTCTATCTTTCTCTCTCTAAAAAACTGTAAAAATGTAAAGTGGGCGTCCTTCTGGACGTGTACAATACTCCTATATATAAGAAAACCTAAGAAACTAGGGTTAAAACCCGCATCTGCTGCGCACGCAAATGTTACTGGAAATACCCCGTTCGATCGATCAAACTGGTTTCGATCGATCGAACCCTTAAGACTCAATCGCTTCAACTCTCTTTGAGCGATCGAACTCTCGATCGATCGAACCTTCTTAGATCGATCGAACTCCACATTTCAGCTTTGGCTTCTTTTGTTTTCATTCCAGCATTCCATTTATTCTGATGTTCATCTGTTTAGTCCACACAGCAGTAATCTGCACAAACAACAGCTAAAACAATACAACTTATCATAGATTAATCATATTGTATAAAAATTTGCCTTGCAATGCAAATTGCGGATAACACGGGAAGTTGTGATAAAAACTAATACAATTCTTCCTTTTAGCGGGGTTGTATTTTATAAATACCCCCGCTTTGCTGTGATCTTTCACCTTTGCATTGTGTGATATTTGGCTTAGATCTTATGAATGATATCTTATCTTTTGATCTTCCATTTCAAGATTCTTATGTAATGTAATATACTATCATAATATTAATTATCGAACCATACATAGTATAAGATGATTATTTGGATGCTAATTGAGGCCCGTCGAGAGACGGGGCGAGTTGAGGGTGTTTTAGCCGTGACAAAGGCTCCTTCATCTCTAGTACCAAAACCCCGATCCAAGTTCTTTGGTTATGAAGGGCCGGTGCCCTTAATCCATTTGGGTGAGTCAAAATTAGGTTTCTTGGTTCCCTAAAGACCAAGTGGCGAATCTGTATGTATTTTCAACAGACCTTCCTTTTTTTCCTTTGATCCAAATCAATTTCAAACCAAACAAAAGAGTGGATGACCGATTCCGTGTGTCAACAACCACCTCGATCAGAATGAATGGCCTTGATGTGTGTGCCCAATTGCTTGTCCACTTCAGCCCTAAACTCTTTGAACTTTTCAAAGGCTTCAAACTTGTGCTGCATTAGGTACACATATCCATACCTAGAGTGGTCATCACTAAATGTAATGAAATACTCATAACCACCTCTTACTCTAATATTTATTGGTCCACACACATCAGTATGAACTAATTCCAACAATATATTGGTCCTATTACCCTTAGCGGGAAAGGGCATTTTGGTCATCTTACCCTCTAAACAAGACTCGCAGACTTCCATTGATTCGAGAACCAAATCGCCTAAGATCCCTTCTTTGACTAGTCTGCAAATCCTATTTAGATTGATATGGCCAAGCCTTATATGCCAAAGCTTTGTTGGATTAGTGGAAGGCTCCTTTCTTTTAAATGGTACAGTTACCACTGAGTTATTAAGTTCCATACAAGAATCTTTAGAAGTATTGGGAGTAATCACATACAAACCATTTGATTTAACACCAGAACAAGTAAAAGAACCATTTCTTTTAATAACAACTTCAGTTTCAAAATGAAAAGAATAACCATTATTCGATAAATTAGAAACTGAAATTAAATTACGTCTCATTGAAGGGACGTAAAGTACATCTGATAAAATCAAAACTTTATTGTCTAGAAATTCTAAAACTACGACTCCTATAGCAACTGCAGATACGGTTGCACTAGAACCTAGAGTAAGTACGATTTCCCCATCACTGCATCTCCTGATTGATCTGAACCCCTGCAATGAATTATAGATATAATTACTCACACCAGAATCAATGCACCAAGTGTTTGAAGTATCCATTATAAAACTTACTTCAATCACATGTAATTCAATCATACCTTGAACTCTTGTAGCTAAGAATTTTGGATAGTTCCTCTTCCAGTGGCCCTTGTCGCCGCATTAGAAACACTTTCCTTTGCCTTGGCCACCCACCTTCCCTTTTCCCTTACCTATTCCCTTGGATTTTGTAATCTTAGGGACCGCTCCAACACTTGGACCACCAGTACCAGCCTTCTTCTTTCCTTTCTAACCTTTCGGCGTAGATTGGGAAGAAGAAGAGGTTTTCTCAACGTTCAAAACGTTGCCCCCAGGTTTGATCACCCCTTCCGCTGCCAGTAAAGAACTCATTAATTCGCTCATTGAAAAATCCATTTTATTCATGTTGTAATTCAGTTTAAATTGAGCGAATGATGGCGACAGCGTATTGAGGATTATATCAGCTTGGGTCTGTGCATCGATGTTAGCACCTAGGGTCTCCAGCTCGTTTAAATAACCAATCATTTTTAAAACATGTTCTTTGACTGTAGTCCCTTCCGACATCTTTGCACTCATTATTTTCTGCATAGCTACCTGCCTGGTAGGCTTGCCATGCTCCCCAAACATCTTTTTCAGGGATTCAATAATGTCACTGGCAGAATTATTCGACTGGAATTGGTATTGCAACACACCAGCCATTGAGGCCAGAATGTAGCAACGAGCCATTCCATTCGATTTCTTCTGTTTATCGAACTCGCGTTTGGCAGCTGCTGAAGCATTTGCCACGGGTTCTTCGGGGCATGGGGTGGTGAGGACATATATGTGATCCTCCGTAGTTAAAATGATGTCAATGTTTCATTTTCATTCTATGTAGTTATTTCCAGTTAACTTGTTTTTGAGTGAGTATGGTGGCAAGTGGACTAAATGTAGATCCAGATATTATGATTTACTAAAAAAATCAAAAGACAAAATAAATATGGATATCATATTTTGACAGTTTGAAATAAAAGAATCCTTAAAACTTTTATTTTAAAACAAAGTCATCGGAATATCAAAACGAAAGATTAAAGCCTCCATGTGGCAGTCAATACTCGATTTTTCGATTAATCATGACTTATCCGCTATACAACTCTTGCAAAACAATTTATGACTCCCGAACCTTTTTGATCTCTAAGTTTTTGAATAATGCCCTATGTAGGATCCCTTGTCCATAGCTTAGCTAGTGTGTACCATTAACTAGGATCCAATCACAATCGCCTCAAGTAGCACCTCCGTGTGGTGGTCACCCTCTAACACGTTTGATTGATCCTATCCATAGGAAGTTCACATCTAGTAACCAATGAGTAGTGTACCCTCCCTCCGTATGGAATGATCACCCCTGGCGAGGTGACACAGAATGTACTATTCATCTTATAATGAACCGTTAATAGAAGATCGTGGGTGTTATTAATAAGACCCTCTCCTACTAGATTTAGTAAATAAGGATTTTGCTTTTAGAAAAAATTGTTTCCACACATTTCCCATAAACATCCAATGTTTACTAATGTATTGAAAGCGGTTTTTGAATTTTATTTTAGAAAACTTATTTTACGTGCATGCAAGTTGTAATAATATAATTAAATGCCAATCACAAATGAAGCACATAAAACAAAAAAACTAAAATGAAATAAAAGCATCCAAACGACGCCTCTATCTCCCATGGCTCTATCTTCATAGAACCTGATTCTTGGTTTAATCACCTTGAGCTCCATCTTCAAGGACAACGACTTGCTCCTCCGTCTTCATGTATATTATAATTCTATTACATTGGTCCTATGTTTCTTTCAAAGCTTACAATTTATCTAGAAAAAGAAATCAACAACAAGAAAATAAAAGGCTAGGAAAACCGGTACGACTTTCCTTTTCATAGGATTGAAGTCACAGCGCCCTTTACATATGCCTTAAAACCAAACCAATAATAAAAACATAATATACACCAATCTCAAACCATTAAATACAAAATTTAAAAGTCTTGGTGCCATGGGAGATAGTGGACTAACTTTGCTATAAGAAGGTTAGTCGTACACACAACCACACATATATAACATATTTATACTACTATTAGAACCCTAATTGATTCACATAGTATATAAACTCTTTATATACTGATTTAGAACATAAAACGGCATCTCAGTTCTCTATCACACTTCGATCGATCGACAAGGGTTCGATCGATCGAACCTTCGATCGATTGAACAATGTTCAATCGATTGAACTTTTCAGTTTCACAGAATGATTTGAAAATATTTACAGAATAATTTAAAATTAAAGCATACATTTTAAAACTTTTGAATCTGTGAAAAGTACACCTGGATAGAGAAGCATTCTCGATCGATCGAACACCATTCGATCGATCGAACAGAACCAACGTTCGATCGATCGAATCCAGTTTGATCTCTTGAGAATAAATGAGCTTTGATCGATCGAGACTACTTCGTTCGATCGAACTCACTTTGCATCCAATGCTATCACAGATTTGTATTCTGCAGCGTAAACACTGCAGAAAAACATCTGTGACGATGTAGTTTCGAAAACAGTCCTAAAATTAGCATGCGAATCAAAACTAGTGTTCCAAAACACATCTATAGATGCAAACAAGTGTGGCTCGGATACCAATTGAAGGATAAACAGGTTTAAAATTAAATTCAAACGCATAGCGGAAGTATTTAGTTACAAAAATAAAATTAATAGCCCAGGATCTACTACTTGTTAATTCTATAGATGCGTATTAACTAGCGGGGACAAGAAATATACCACAGGTCTTGAACCCAAGTCTGATTTCTTCTTCCTTGGTGATGCAGCAGCCTCCACTAGGTTGTCTTCACCCTCATGTTTCCTGCGGATGCTTCCCGGAGAGACTAGAGATGGTGGGATCTCTAATAGAGAGGAAGGAGAAGGTTTGGGACTCTAAAACAGTATCTACAGCTTCTGGTTAATAAAAATGATGAACATCTTTTCCAGAGCACAGCTGCCCTATTTATAGATTCCCAGAACCGACCTAACATTCGACCAATCGAAGTGTTATCGATCGATCAAACCTTCGATCGATCGAACCAACTTTGATCGATCGAACCTACCTTGACAAGATCCTCATGTGCCTTTCCAAGTATCCTAGCGGAGCTAAGAGTGGGACCTTCTAGGCTCTTTATTGTTGGCTCAGACCAGTAGTTTCTTACCATGATCAAACTCTTCGATTAGCAAACTAACCAACATGTCAGTTATCGTTTACTCCACTATAAAACGATAACTAAACTCTAACGTAAAAGAACATATCTGAAGCGATAACTAGACTTGTATGGTGTACTAATGTCCCTCTACCGTCAGTATTCATAATCATATTAAGGTAATTGGATAACCGTTACTGTCAACCTGAATCATGATTACTTCTTGTATTCCTTGAGTCCCATTCACTTCTCATGATTACCAAATATGTTAATAACTACTTATTAATAAGACTGCAGTTCTCAGTAATCAACTTGGTGACATTCTCAAGGGAATGCTTACTCTTTAGCAGAGGGTAGATTCTATCTTGACAATATATATGTTCACAACCCCTATGAACATCACATACCCAAGATACCTAGGTGTTGATCTTCTATAGATCTCACTACTTGGTATGTCAAAGCAGCCATATCCACAGTCTGTGTGCATAATCATCTAAAGATTTAGAACACGTACCTTATACAAGTTATGAGTTCCTATCGACTGTTGATAGTCTTGAGTGTCAATAGGAAAGCTCAGGTTCGTCAATGCACTCTAAGCACTAGCATATTAACCAAGAGTTACACTCTAGTGATTGAGAATAATCACTCCATCCAATGGTAGTTAATCATGCTACAGTGTATACCTAATGAGATATTCAGTCTCATCATCCACTGTGACAAGTTCTAAAGTATCAAAGAATAGTAATTTGTATCTCACTTGTATGTATCTCATACACACACGAAATACTTACTATGATACTTAAGGATTAACAATCATCTCATGAAAGAAACATACACAATGAAATGTAAAGCTGATATCCATATATTAAAATGTCAATGTCTCATACATAAAGTAATGGTTTGAGGGCACAAACCCAACATAATCATCAAAGGAAATCCTTCAATCTCAGCCTCTGCTTATTTTCAAAGACGAACCCTCAGTCTCAGCTACTACTTATCGTCGAAGATAATCATACCATGAAAGCATCATGAAAAATAAAAAATAAAATAAAAAAATAAAAAATTTCTTACCGTCTGTGAGAGAGAGAGAAAGAGAGAGATGTTGCATTCTTTGCGTTAGATTTTTTATTCCTCCAGCACGTGCACATTCAGGTGTCATACTGCATCAGCATCCTAGGATAGAAGCATTTCATCTGTATTATTATTTGTGTGTGTTCTTTGTCTCCTCACACATTTAAACTATGCCCTGGTCTGATTGCTGGAAAGGATACTGATCTTGTCAGAATCAAGATATAAAAAGTATACTTTACTTTCTTTAGATTTGCAGTGTAGGAGTAATGGTCGAACCCACAGAGATTGAATTACTACAGCTTTTGATTTGAAATCTTAATCTAATTAATTAAGAAAACGGATTCTGATTTGAATTTTAATTAAACTAATAAAACTAATGAAAATAAATTTAAACTACGAAAATAATTTAAAATTGGTTTTTATGAATATGTTTAGGGAACCTAGGATTGCAAACCACCAACAGCTTCATAATAGGAATATTTATGAATTCAATTAGCTTATTAAGTTAGATGATAGTGGGGAATTGTAGCTACAAGCCCAATTCCTCCGTCAGGGCTGTGGCATAATCCGTCTAATCTAGGCATGGGCTATTCGGATACTTGATAGCACAATTCAATTAAGTACCATTACATGTAAATAATCCATACAAGCACAACAAATATAGATCATTGAGCATATCACAGTCAAAATAGATCTAAGACAAGAATAGATTTTGAAAGCAATGATTTTATCACGAGAAGTACAATTTTATTATAAAAATCCTCTAAACATGTAATCATTATCCATACATAATAAAACTAAAAGAAAAATATAAATAACACCCTATTACTTGGCTACGGTTTCATTGAAACCCTAGATCTAGGTTTAGTTGGCCATAGAATTGATGAACGGCAAGAGGTTGATGGTGGAAGCCATGGAAATCCTTGGTCTTCTTCTTCTTCCTCTCCTTGCTTCCCTCTCTTCAATGGCTGCCTATATTGTTGTGTATATTGATGTGTATATGGTGTGTCTATTAATGTCCAACCCCCCTAATTGATTTACAATAAGATATATATAGATTTGGAGCAAGTTTGGAGACTTTCCTAAACCTATTCGCACTGAAACAACTATATTTTACAATCTGGACGTAATTAGGCAGTTTCGTTTATGTGGGGATCTTCAGTACACTAAAATACGCAACTTTAATTTTTACACAGGTCGCGCGAGCAGGCCGCGCGAGCACGATTTATGGAGGTAAGAAAGACCTTTTTAGGAGTATGAAAGACCTTTTTCAGTAAGAAAGACCTTTTTAGGAGTATGACTACGCAATTTGTGCTTTTGAGTACATAGGTCTTTAGGGCATTTAGCGTAAGCAGGAATTTGCTTTATCGCATCGATGAATGGATTATTTATTTTAACTTATTTAAATACCTTGAGTATATCCTCTATTTTTGACCCTTTCTTTGAAAAATTTGACGGTTCCTCAACATTTAGTGGAAAAGGTAGCTTTGGAATATACGTCGTCGGGGCCGGTTCAATTTCTTTTCTACTTTTAGTTGTTTTCCCACCCTTTTCTTTATTCAAATTAATTTTACCCTCCTTCTCACTCTTATTCGGAATCTCCACAACTTCTTCTTCCCGAATAGTCATCCTAGTTGAGACGGCGTTTACTTGCTCACTCAACCCCTTAATCTCATATTGTCCCTTAGGGTTTTGAATAGTTTGACTAGGCAACTGACCCTTTTTCTACGACTCATTGTATTAGCTATTTGTCCTATTTGGGACTCGAGCTTTACAATGGTTTGTGTGTGAGAGTGCACTATTTGTGCTTGTGCTTGCACTTGCGTTTCAATGTTCTTAAGGGATGCCAACACCTTCTCCTCAAAAGCATTAACCCTTGGAGGGTTAGGATTAGGAGGGGGGTGTTGGTATTGACTTTGTTGAAAATTGGGTCGGTAGGCATTAGGGAAATTAGTTATCTCATTATTATAATGATTATTGGTATTTTTCCACGAGTAATTAGGATGATTTCTCCATGGTGCATCCGGATTATTAGTACTAGAATTATAAATATTTCGTGGGAATTGTTGAATAGAGTTAATGTGTTGCTCCATGAATTCTTGAAATTGAGACGCTAATGGGCATGCAAATATAGAATGTGAAGGATCGGATCATAATGCACAACTTTCATGAGCGGATGGGGCTGACGTTGGGTTTATTGTCAAAAGTCGGCCAAGTTTTTTAGATAGTTCCTGAAATTCAATTGATTGACTTGACTCAAACTTTACCTCACGTTTGGGTTGTAAAAGATATCCCTCAAAACGTACCAACACAGCTTGATGCATCGAGTTCTCGCTTAGTGTTTCAAAAATTTTCCAGGCCTCGTCGGCGCTTTTGTGTAGGAAGGTCCCCGCACAAACGACATCGATGGTATTACGAACAAAGGGAATAAGTCCCTCATAAAAGACCTAGACCAACTGCCACTTAGGGACCTGATGATGTGGGCAGGAACGTAATAATTTTTTAAATTTCTCCCATGTATCATAAAGCGTTTCTCCATCTTGCATCACAAAGTTTGTTATGGATTTTCTTATTAGATTTGTTCTTGTGATTGGAAAAAACTTTTGTAAAAATGCGTTGAGTAAGGCTTCTCATGTTTTAATTGTGTTTGGCTCAAGTGATTGAAGCCAATACTTTGCTTTATCTCTTAAAGAAAAAGGTAAGAGACGCAGTTTTAATTCATCATCAGTGAAATTTTGAATTTTTAAAGTAGAGCATATATCCTGAAAATCTCCTAAGTGTTGATATGAATCTTCATTTATACGGCCATGGAAAGGAGGAAGTAGCGAGATGGTAGACGACTTTATCTCAAAGTGAGATGCCATCACCTCCGGTAATTCGATACTTGATTAAGGTGTTTAAGTCATAGGAATAAAATAATCTTTAAGCGGAGGAGGTAGAGGTATATGAGGGTCATTCATATTATTACCGTTATTCTGGTTATTACCGTTATTTCCAATGTCGGCCATTGGAATGGGTTCTATGTTAATACCGCGTGGTTTCTTTAGTCTTTTAAGGGTACTACGTATTTTGGACTCAAATAAAGACGATGATTTTGGCGTCAATTCGTCGTATATTATCAACCTAGCTCTAGAAGTTAAGTTTGAAGACTTATTAACTCTTCGGGTGCGTTCAAGTTCAAGATCGAAAGGTTATAATTTCGGTTTACTTGAGCATGTACCAAACATAAACTAAAAGAAAAACGACACTAAAATAAAAAACTAACTCAAACAAAAACAAAAAGCAATCACACAAATAGCACAACAAGCACAAAACTACTATGATGCATTAATATTATCCTGTAATGCAATGACCACGTCAAAGCCCAGCGCCCTGGGTTTCCTAGCTAATGCAGTGCAATTCACTCTAAACTAATGCAATTAGTGCATCTCAGTGCCCTGACTTATAGTGGTTTGAAACGTTAGTGCATCTCAGCGCCCTAACTTACAGTGGTTTGAAACGACTTTTAAAGGAAGCAATTTACTTGAATTTTATTTATTTATTTAAAAAACAATTGCGTAAGCTCCTTCGATGTGCTAAGCTGTTCTACTCTGACACACTAGAATTTGATTTTGTGAAACTACAAAACAAAAAGTGAAGTTAGTAACTCAAAACAAAATGAAAAATAAGAAAAAGAAAACCTAATCTAATAATCAGAATCAAGATATAAAAAGTATACTTTACTTTCTTTAGATTTGTAGTGTGGAAGTAAAGGTCGAACCCACAGAGATTGAATTACTACAGCTTTTAGTTTTGAAATCTAAATCTAATTAATTAAGAAAACAGATTCTGATTTGAATTTTAATTAAACTAATGAAACTAATGAAAATAAATTTAAACTACGAAAGCAATTTAAAATTGGTTTTTATGAATATGTTTAGGGAACCTAGGATTGCAAATCCCCCACTAGCTTCATAATAGGAATATTGATGAATTCAATTAGCTTATTAAGTTGGATGATAGTGGGGAATTGTAGCTACAAGCCCAATTCCTCTGTCAAGAAGATAACTATGGTTCAAGCACCAACATAATCCATCTTCAGTTTGCACGAATTATCCCACACTAAACTAGGGTTGTGGCATAATCCGTCTAATCTAGGCATGGACTATTTGGATACTTGATAGCACAATTCAATTAAGTACCATTACATGTAAATAATCCATACAAGCACAGCAAATATAGATCATTGAGCACATCACAGTCAAAATAGATCTAAGACAAGAATAGATTTTGAAAGCAATGATTTAATCACTAGAAGTACGATTTTATTATAAAAATTCTCTAAACATGTAATCATCATTCATACATAATAAAACTAAAAGAAAAACATAAATAACACCCTATTACTTGGCTACGGTTTTATTGAAATCCTAGATCTAGGTTTAGTTGGCCATAGAATTGATGAACGACAAGAGGTTGATGGAGGAGGCCATGGAAATCCTTGGTCTTCTTCTTCTTCTCCTTGCTTCCCTCTCTTCAATGGATGCCTATATTGTTGTGTGTATTGATGTGTATATGGTGTGTCTATTAATGTCCAACCCCCTAATTGATTTACAATAGGATATATATAGATTTGGAGCAAGTTTGGAGACTTTCCTAAACCTATTCGCACTAAAACTGCTATATTTTACAATCTGGACATAATTGGACAGTTTCGTTCATGTGGGGATCTTTAGTACACTGAAATACGCAACTTTGATTTTTACACAGGTCGCGTGAGCGGGCGGTGCAAGTGTGATTTCTGGAGGTCGCGCGAGCGATATCTGGATTTTTGCGTGAGCGGGGCCCGCACGCGCGATTGGCCTTTTTCAGCTTCTTTTCTTCTGCTTTCTCACCCCATTTAGCCTGGAATCCTTACTTTTCTCCAAATCCTGACAGAAAACAAAAAACAAAGTAAAAATACAAAAAAGCAGGATAAAACGACTAACAAATATGAATTAAGGCGTGTAATTAGGATTTGTTCTCTCCCGATCAGATACGTAGGCAGCTCCAACGGAGCACGACCAGCAGCAACCTTGATTTAGAAGCGTCTACCCAGTATTGCATTGCATTTTTGTATTCGTAATTTCTTGATTTTCTCAGATTTTGAATTTCTTTATTTTTACGGACTTTTGTTTTTTCCTAAAACCTCTCAGTATGGTTTTTGGGTGCCTTCTGGCTTTGGCACTCACTTGCAGTTCACATTGTTCACAGCAAGCTCGACTAAAGAGGGGAAAATTGTAGACACCCAATTTTGACCACATTGATAGGATTTAGGGTGGACAACGTCTTGGAGGATTCAATGATGAAAAGTACCCCGTGGAAGTACTGGATTCAACATAATCGAAAGATCAAACTTCGAAAACTGACTTCAAGCTCAGAAAGCCCTTTTTCATGCATAAAATCTCGATTTTGTCAACATCGTCTCTCAAAATTTATATTCACTGAGGGTTACATGAACATGAAGTGTTCTAAATGCAGTATTCTAGGTATCCAAAGATTTAATTTAAAAAAAAAACTGAAATCAATGCACATTGAAAAGCAATTTTGAAAAAGAGGTGGTTTATTTCAAAAAGACGACGAAAGTTTCGGAGGACTTCCGGACTTCAATTGAACTTCAATTTCATTTCAAATCCTCCCGGAATATTTTTATACTAAAATTAAACTTGACATATTTTCAATAGTACATAAACGGACGATTTCAGACACTAAAAAGTATTTTTACAAAAATCTGGAAAAGCAGTGCACGTAATTTTTGAAACAGGACATAAGGGCAACCAGTGGAACCAGAATAGTAAGTGGCGGGTCCCACTAGGTATATATATAGTGGGAGAAATAGTTTTAGACCTAACTTTATTATTATTAATTTTAATCGTTCCCTGGCAACGACGCTAAAAACTTGAGGACGTCCTACTAACGTGTTTTCTTATTAACACCCAAGTGTAGGTGATTGTAAAAGTAATAAAGTTCTGATAAGACCAGGTCGAACCCACAGGGAACGGAAAATTAAACTTATAAAGATAGGCAGTAACTATTTTGTACCTAAAAAGAAAATAAAAGATGATGGATTTTTGGGGCTTTTCCTAAACTACTAGTTCTTACTTTTTTGGAGTAAAACTTAATTAAAAGCTATTTTCTTTTAACAGTTTACGGTAAAGATTTTAACAGTACAAAATAAATTAACTAAGATACTAGTCAGAAAAGGAAGAAAAAGAAATAAAAGCTAGATTTATATGACATGAGCTTTTTTGATTTTATTATAGCGAAAGACAAAAATAATACAAATATTTAATCTAAGTTATTTAAAAGCAAGAACTATTAATTAGCTAAGAAGAAATGATTTAAAGGGATTGAGAATACGCAAATCAACAATACATCCCACAACTTTTGTGCTTTTGCAAAGGATTTGGCATTTCTAAATAGAGTACTTTTTTATTTGAAAATAAACTTGTTCTAGTTGAAGTCATATCAAGTGTGTCAGGTTTGATATGAAACGATGTCGTTTGGTTTAAAGAAAATAAAGAGGCAATTGGGCAGTAGTCAGGTTTGAACCGTGACCCGCCGTGGACGTGGGTTATTCGGCGCCCAGTCCCCACCACTCTGCTACTACATAATTGCATGTCGATTAATAGATAGAAATATGTTTGTACACATACTTGAAATATAAAATTTGTTAAATAAATTATTTGTGTATGCTAGGTGTTTTTTTTATGACAAAAGCCATAGTTTGACAATTCACATAATTAGATTCTTATTTCAAATATGGAATCTTTAAAGTCCAATATATCCATAGTCTATAAACACGTTAAATGGTCATAAGCCATAGATATTTTTTTGGCCATGAATGGAAAAACAACCCATCTAGATAAATATGCACATTTAAGATTAGTGCACAGAAGCTATGATTTCTAAGTTTTAATTGCATATCCCCAATTCAAGTTTTAGCCTGCCATTTTGGAATTGAAACTGTCTTCTAAATAACCTTTTAAAGAAAGATTAAATAGATGTACACAGTAACTGTCCAATTAAAATTAAGGTTATAACACCAAGGTAAGAATGAAATATAATATTAATATACTTTTCTTCACTTAACATGAGTTGGGATTGAATTCATGGAATCTGCAAAATAACAAAGTTTAGTACAACTAGGCTAATAAAACATAAATAAATGGAAATACTGAACCAAAAATAAAATACTAAACCTTTGACTTTGAATTCTTATGAGGTCACAGTGGTTGAACTCCAAGAAAACAAGCAAGGTCAAACCAAATCCTAATCTAATTTGGGAGTGAGATATGGATATGGAGCACTTGGGGCTTTATTAGGTAATTATAACAACTATTTAGCAAAGAAATCTGGCATTTACTTGCAAATTCTGTCTTCTAGTCAATGGAATTTATTATTATAAAAATTGGAAATTTGGGGTTTCAAACTATTATAGGGGACAACTACAAGTACCAACTATGCTAAAAACATTACAGGAAAGTTTTAATAGGAACATTTTACTACTACAGATTAACAAAGAAGAGAAAACATATATTTTAATTTGAGAAATACAGCACACAAAGTTTTGTTACATATTTTTGAACATGAAATCATCAATTACATAAAAGCAAATTTTTACAACTTCTAGAACTAGAAAAACCAAAGAAAAACTTAAGTTTCCTACTCCTAGGGACTCTATGAAGTGCTCACATGGTAACATCCCTAAACTATTCTCTCTATCTTTGGCAGTGTGTTGAGAGTGTAGGTTGTCTCTCTGTGTTGTGCGTCGTTTATTTCGTTGTGATGCCTATGTTTTCTGCCCTCAATTTATAGACGAAACTTTGATGCAAATTCATTACTGAGATCGTCATTTGAACAGAGTAAAGTAGTGTGTTTGCCATTTTTTTCTTTGCTTCGTCCATTTTTCCTTCTTCTTCTGACAGTCCTTCCTGTAGAGAGAGAGAGAGAGAGAGAGAGAGAGAGAGAGAATCTTTACATATACAAATATATATAAATCGTTGTCAAGCAGTTAATGCTTGACAACTTTTTCAAACACCTTTTTTTTGGATTGTTTTTCTAAAATTTTACTATTGAAATGTTGACTAACATATGGGAGATACTACAGTGTGGTTGCTATTTCTTTCCTACCCTTTATTGATTTCACTTAATTTTCACCTAAACATATAAAATATGTAAAAACACATAATTACACACATTTGAGTGACATCACCATTGAATTATATTAATTTAAATATACATATAAAACTATGAATTTGGGGATTAAATGAACACTATATCTATTATATTACAATATTCATTGTTTGTCAGCGTTCTTGAGGCTAAAGGACATCACCTTTTAGCAGTATGTTCCTTGGTCAGTGATGAAGGAGGTCTTTTTTTCGTTTCCAGGATACATGCAGATCTGGTTATACCCCGAGTAGGCGTCCATGAAGGAGAAGAGTGAGTGACCGACCGTTGAGTCTACAAGGATATCTATCCGGGGTAGTGTGTCCATGAAGGAGAGGAGTGAGTGAGCGGTCGTTGAGTCTACAAGGAGATCTATCTGGGGTAGTGGATAGCAATCTACGGGACAGGCCTTGTTTAGGTCGGTAAATTCCAAGCACAGCCTCCATTTTTTGTTGCCTTTCCTGGCCAAGATGACGTTTGCTAACCAGTCGGGATACTAAACTTCTCGGATTGAATTTGCTTTGAGAAGTTTCCTGACCTCCTCACGTACATCTTCTGGCCTTGTAGGGGCCATTCTGGTCCACTTTAGTTTAACCGGTCGGTGGCTCATATCAACATTGAGTCGGTGTGACATGACCTGGGGGTCAATCCAGGCATGTCCTCATGGCTCCAAGCAAAGACATCTTGGTTCATCTCAGGAACTGGGTTAGCTTTTCTCTGAGATCTAATTCTAGGAGAGTACTAATGTTGACGGACCGGTCGGTAAACTAGGGGTCTAACTGAGATCCTCATCTGGGCTGACTCCGTCCCTACCGTCCCTTGGATCTATCTCTTGAATGTTTAGCGCTTCTGTGATCGCCTCTTTGCGTAAGAAACTAACATAATAGCTTCGAGCGGTGGCTTGATCTCCCTCAGACTTCTCGGACCTTACGGGGTCGGGAACTTGAAGAATCGGGTTGTAAGTCTACACAATCGATCTGGCCTTGTTGAGTGTCGATCTCTCAAGAATGAAGTTGTTAGTAGACAGCGCCTCTACCATAATAAAGTTTGTGAGAACGAAGGTCTGTTGTGGGTAGGTCCCTATTAGAACTGGCAACTCGATCATCCCGAGCGGCTGTGTACTAGATCCGTTGAATCCTACCAAAGGAGTGGCCATTGATCGAAGTCGGTCTCTTGACATCCCGAACTGATTGAAGGTTGAGGCAAATAGTATGTTGGAGGAGCTACCCGTGTCCACGAGCACCCTCTTCACCATGTAATTGGTTATAGAGAGTGTTACCACCAGTGGGTCATCATAGGGGTAATGCAGGTCCCGGACATCATCTAATCAAAAAGTCAAGAGATCGGTCAGTGGAGAGTTGGCTGGTTTGGACTTGCAGGACATCCGCCCAGGATGCCCGAGCATGCCTCTTCCTTACCGACTGTGAGTCTCCCGCGCCCGATGTTCCTCTAGAAACTATATTGATATGGCCGAGCGGTTGTTGCTTCTTGGGAACCTAGATATCTTGCTGCGATCATCTATCTGTGGTGACAAACTCGGCTGAATGGCCCAGCTCAATGAGCTTCTCAATAGTGATCTTGAGCTTAAAGCAGTCCTCGGTATCATGGCCGTGGTCTTTATGATATCAGCAGTACTTGTCCCAGTTCCTCTTCTCGGGTGGGCTCTTTAACTTAGTGGGCTTCTTGAGCAGCTTCTGTGTCTTAGTAGCTACCATGACCTATTGGATGGGCTAGGAAAGTGGTATGAAGGCGATCGGGGTCTGATCCCAGCCACCCCGTTGCGAATTCTATTTTTGTTTCTTTCCTGAGTTCTTTTCTGAGGCCTTCCATTTTTGTTTGACTCTTGGGGAATCATCTTCTGTGAAGTTCAAACGTTTGGACTTCAAAAACTCCTCGGTGTCGATGTATTTCTCGACCCTCTCCGAGAGTTTAACCAAGGTTGCCGATCGTTAACGGTGGAACGACGTGGCGACCTTGGTGTTCTGAACCCCCGAGCAGAAGGTTATGATTGCGACCATTTCATTTAGGTTGTGGATCTAAAGTTTTGCTGGTTGAACCAGTCATCATAGTACTTCAGGGACTCTCCTTTTTGTTTCTTGACATTTAGCAGCTAAATATCTGGCTTTGGTCGGCCAAACATCCCCATGAACTGGCTGACAAAAAGATTGTTGAGTTCCCTGAAGTCACCAACCGATCGGGGCTTAAGTGAGTGAAACCACTATGCGGTTGGCCCCTTGGGAGTACTGGGAAAGGACAGGCAGAGAAACTCATCAGTGTTAGTTGCCAGTGCCATTTGAGCCTTGTAAGTTCAGACATGGTCAACCGAACTTCCCCGTCCCATCGTAAGAGTCGAGATGAGGCTATTTGAATTTTCGTGGAATGGCAAATCATATGACCCGGTCGGTGAATGGTGACTCGGTCTCTGTGTTGGCATAATTGCGACTTGGTTTTTGGCTTAATTTCTGGATCTGTCTTTCCAAGTCATTGATGTAGGCTTCTACGTCTTCCTGACCGGTGTCTCATCTGGTATCAGTATTGTAGGTCGGGTCTGACGAAGAAGCCTCTTCCGAGACGTGTGTTGTCCTCAGGGATTAGACTCGGCTTTGACTCTGGTTAATTATGTGCCTAAGGTCACTTCAGCTCCTGGCCGGGCAATCCTGGGCTGATTTCTGATTTTCGGATCAATCGCTATTGTCTGTCTCCTCTGGCCGCGTGCCTATCATTAATGATTTCTCTAGCATCCCTCGTACTATTCAGGTTAGCCCGGGCACATTACCGGATATGTATGGAACCCCAGCCATGCTCATTGTCCCGGACCGTCATGCTAGTACAGTTCGGGCACATCATCGAGTTCAGACAGGGACTTCACCATGCTCGTAGCTCCCGAGCTGTTCATTAGTCTGAGGGGGCTTGCTCTATTGGGTCAGCAGGAATTTAATTTGCATCTGGGCCAGATGTTTACCCTCCAGAAGTTGTACAAAGGCCATAATTTGCTCCCGAGTCATGGGGACCACCGGTTGCACGACCGGTAAGTCCGCCTGACCTGTTGACTGAGCGGTCTTCTTGCTCTTCTTCGGCGACATGGTTATCAGTCAAGAGATTTATTTTTTGAGAAATCTGTCGTTTCCAACAGACGGTGCCAAACTGATGAAGCCTAAATTTGGATTAGAGAGAAGAATAAGAAGATAAGAGGGATTGTATGTGGTTCTGCCCTATTAATGAAGAGACCTACATCTACGTATATGTCAGAGCACGTACACTATCAAATCACCGGGGGTTTTTAGTGAACCAACAAAGGAGATGGAACTACTAGAGACCAGCCAGGTATATATGTATGTGTAAAATAAGAATGCGATCCCCTTAAAGGAGGTGAGTGGTCTCTTTTATAGATGCAAGAGACCTACTCGTACATGGTAAGTAAACTGATTAGGTAATACAATCTGATTGGGATTGATTAGCACAAATAGTGGACATTTCCTAATCGGATTAGGAAACAATCTACTCTTTCCGTTAGTCTTCTAGCTCGTGTAGGAAACTGTCTGGATCATTCTGGATCACGTCATGAGACATGACTGGGCTGTGCCCGTGACGAGCTGGGCCTGTACGGCTATCCCGACCTGTTGGTCGGGTCCTGATCATGCTGGGCATACTGCTAGATTTTTTTGTACATATCATATATATAGATATAGATATACAGTGAGACTCTTAAGTGAATAGGGTTGAGTGAAAATGCCCTGTGAGCATGTTTTTTTAGCCTTAAAGAACCCACGGGTCAGTGGAGCGCGTAGATCAGCGGGGCAGCCAGCAGGTACTTTTAGGCTAAAAAACATGTTCACTGGATATGTTTATTCAACCATGTTACTTAAGAGCCTGACCATATAGATATATGTATATATATTCTATATGTGCGCACATTTATATGGCCTCTCCTTTCTCTCTCTCTCTCTCTCACTCACTTTCCTGTCTTTTCTTTTCGATCTCTCTCTCGACCTTTACTGCTATATATATAAACATATATATATGGTCACTCTCATCTCTTTCTCTTGTTAATCTTGCAGATCTAGAGATTTGTTTGGCTCTTTTTGAAGCAAAGTAATCATCTTGCTTGGTTTACCCTAATCTCAACTGTGTAATTACTGTTGATTTTTGTTGTTGCTTGTATATCTAAATCTTTTTCATATCGGAAAAATGTGGATTTCTTACTATGATTTAATGGGTTGCATATGAGATATGGTGGTTTTGAAGTTCATGTATGGTCTGTGTAAATGAATATGCACACATGCATATGAGTTGGGTTTAGGTCTTACCTAGCAAAGTATAGCTTGACGGATCGATGTTTGGCATTGTTACGAGCCAGACGATGAAGCACACGAACGACTGCTCCTACAAAGCTTCCGTATGCTCTCTTGTGCTTCTTATTGGTCATAGAAGGCACTACTAGAGTGATCTCCATTGATATCACGCGCAAATCCCAAGACACCAATGGTGATGGACTTAGAGAAAGAAAACTGTAAGAGAAAGAGAGACTGAGAGAGGCAGCCGAATTGAGAGAGGGAAAAGTATGTGTTTATGTTATATATACATATATATAGGTACACAAACACCTAATTGCTCTAGGTTTCCAACAGCCCATCCCAAAGGATTTCTTGGTGCCTTAACAAAACCTTATTGGACCCGGTCTAATATTATGTGGGTGCCCCAAAGGTCCACATTATTTCCTACATCTCCCACTCACCTACATAGGGGCTAGTCACAAAAAAATCTCTCGAAACAGAACTTCTCAACTCTTGATATAGGAAATAGAATGTGCGACCTTACGAAAAGAAATTGCATCGACAGAAGTGTAATGCCAATCATCACCATAGCTAGTAAACATTCTCAATCCTTTGGTGAAAAAGAAGTGCTACACCTCCTCAGTGTAATGTACTCACTACATATCAGTTATAAATATGATTATCTCAGGCTGGCTAATGAGTCACAAAACATGGTGTGTTATTGAATGGTCTTCCCTGAGCCTCCATGTCAATCTGACTAACTTGACCTCTTGTTAAGACATGCCCCTATAGAATGGAATCTTCTCTTTACCCTAGGATAATATGCTAAAGTAGCTATCATCAAGTATCCTCTTCATAACATAGTCTCAAGTCGTAAAGGCAACCAATTTGTAGGATAACTAAATTTTAGATATGCTACATGACTCATACAGTAATGAAGTTGAATCCATTCACTGCTCAGTCAATCGCGAAAGCACATACAGTATGATATGTATGCTATATCGTTATTCCATAAAAATTGGCATGTCACTATATGTTAAACAAAATAAGTAACACCATACGAATCTTAGTCTAGAGATTACACAAAACATCTAACCTGAGTTTCCCAGCACAGAAGCTTCTCCTGGCGCCCGTCAAAAAAACTCACATTCGACTATAAAACGGGCTACATAGAGTTGTGGGATCTCTCTATGTCTGACCAAATATATGATGGATTTAGGTTTTGAAAGAACGTTAAATCATGAGCAGCGGAAAAAAAAAGTTCAAAAAGTTTATTGGTAAGCCATATCTACTTTTCATCGATCTGTAGATGCGTAGGGAAGAGTGTATTACCTATTAGTCTTGAACCCAATTCAGATTGTCTTCTTTATTTGATGTGTAGCAATATCCAGCAGCTTTCTCTAGTAAATCTTCACCCTTATGTCTCCTTGAACACTTCCCAGAGAGGCTAGGGTTTATGGGAACCTAATAGAGAGGTGAGGGAGGCTAAGAAAAATCCTAAAATAATTTTTGGAATGCTGGAGTAGTAAAAATGACGTTCAACTTCATTCTGCACACAGCTCTCCTATTTATAGGTTTTCAAAATGACTTTTGGTTTCAATCGATTGATCTCGTTTCGATTGATTAAGACAAGTCACCAATAAATTGAAAGAAGTTCAATCGATTGGTTTACGTCCTTCTTCCTTTCCAAGTATTCTTGCCGAGCTAAGAGTGGGACCTCCTAGTTTTTTTTATTCTTAGCTAAGACTAGTCATTAATTCCCATGATCAAACTATTTAATCAATGAATTAACCAATAGATCACTCAATGTTAACTCCACTATATAACGATAATTGCACTCTAACACAAAAGAACATATCCGAAGCAATAACTAGACCCTCTACCTTTAGCATTCAAAATCGTAGTCGAATAACTGTAACTATCGACCGGAATGATAATTACTTCTTCCCATTCCTTAGTTTCATTCACCTCTCATGATTACCAAATATGTTGATAACTACTTATCAACAAGACTGTAGTTCCCAGTAATCAACTTGGTGACATTCTCAAAGGAATGCTTACTTTATATCATAGGGTAGATTCTATATTGACAATATATGTTCACAACCCTATGAACATGACTTACCCAAGATACCCAGGTATTGATCTTGAAGTCCTCACTAATTGGTAAATCAAAGCATTCACATCCATAGTCTGTATCCATAATCATCTCAAGATTAAGAACACGTACCTTATACAAGTTATGAGTTCCTATCGACTGTTGACAATTTTTAGATGTCAATAGAAAAGCTCTT
This sequence comes from Hydrangea macrophylla, assembly GCA_033977485.1. Taxonomy (NCBI): domain Eukaryota; kingdom Viridiplantae; phylum Streptophyta; class Magnoliopsida; order Cornales; family Hydrangeaceae; genus Hydrangea; species Hydrangea macrophylla. The sequence goes on along the minus strand of CM066991.1, from coordinate 56,200,799 downwards.
GGCCTGTCAATGCACTATAAGCTCTAGCATATTAATTAAGAGTCATATTCTAGCGATTAAAATTCATCACTCCATCCAATGGTAGTTAATTATGATACAATGTATATCTGATGAGATATCCAGTCTCATCATCTTTGTGACAAGTTCTAAGTATCAAAGAATAGTAATTCATATCTCACATGTATGTATCTCATACATACACGAATTATCTACTAGAATACTTAAGTATTATAAACAATCATCTCATGAAACATATATAGTAAATTGTAAACTGATATCCATATATAAAATGTCAATGTCTCATGCATACAGTAATGGTTTGAGGGCATAATCCCAACAAACTCCCACGTGTACTCATAACTCATTAAAACTACATCTGAAACCCCAGACTATCTAGGTGATGAACAAAGACCTTCTGTGGCAAGGCCTTTGTAAACGAATATGCAAGATTTTCAACGGTGGCAATCTTGGTGACAGTCACATCTCCACGTTGGACTATATCTCGAATGAGATAATACTTCCTCTCTAAGTGCTTTCTCTTTTCGTGGTTCCTTGGCTCCTTGGACTGAGCCACTTTTTCACTATTATCGTAATATAGCATAATAGGTGACAATGATGCTGGTACCACCTCAAGTTCTATAAGGAACTTCTTGAGCCAAACAGCTTCCTTTGTGGCTTAACAAGCTGCCACATACTCGATTTATGTAATTGAGCCTGCAATACATTTCTGCTTAATGCTCCTCCAACTAACACCACCTCTTAGGGTAAAGAGATGTCCAGATGTAGACTTTCTCGAATCTTTATCTGACATAAAGTCCGAGTCAGTGCATCCTACTGGAATTAACTCATCTCTGCCATACATAAGCACGTAATCTTGAGTCTTTCTCAAGTACTTAAGAATGTGCTTGATGTATGTCCAGTGTTTTGGACGAGGATTCGACTGATACCTGCTAACCATGCCAACGGCAAAGCAGATATCTAGTCTAGTGCATAACATCGCAAATATGAGACTTCCCACACCCTAGGCATAGGGAATTCCTGTCACATGATTCCTCCTCTCCCATGTCTTAGGACACTGCTCCTTGGAGAACACAAGACCATGCCTAAAAGGTTGCAAACCTGTCTTCGAATTATCCATGGAAAACCTAGTTTGAACTTTATCGATATGACTAGATTGAGATAATCCCATTATCTTTCGCTTATCTCAAAAGAGCTTTATCCCAAGGATATAGCTCGCCTCTCATAGATCTTTCATATCAAAAGTACTAGCTAGTGTGGACCACACATGCGTGGCCCTCTGGCATTCCTTGACAGTGTCCCAGGACGGGTCCAAGGAGCACACTTCAAAGAATTAGAACTCCTCACGCGATCCTAGAGACAAAGAGTCGCCACCTTATTTTTATCAGAAATTAGGAAACCAAATTTGACTCGCCTAAAATTGAATAAGGTTACTCATCCTTCATCACCAAAAACAAGGTTCGGGAGTCTTGATACGAGAGGGGAAGGAGCCCAAGTAGGACTAAAGCACCCCCTCATCGCCCTACTGAACGGTAGGCCTTAATTCAAATATCCTTGTTCTTAATTCATAATAGGTGTTGTTTCCTCATCATACTAGATAATATATACATGGCAAAAAGGAACATCTAATGAAAATCATTTCAATAGAGATTAAATCAAGTAGCAGTCGGATGCACATGCAATACAAAAGAGAGGTATACTCACAGTGATTAGTTCTACCCGAGACCGATGCAAATAATGGAAACGTGTCATGATATGCAAAAGGGAACAAGAAAACTTACATTGGGTTGACTCAAGCGGAGTCACAAAAAGCAAAGGAAAGGAAACGTGTAATGCAATTATACAACAATCCTAGATAAGATGTCTCTAAAAAATAAGCACATAAATGGAGACTATTCTAAAGGAATCGTGTAGTTGAAAATAAAGTTGTAAACCTAGAAAAATTTTAAGACAAAGGGTAGAGATAGTACATGATACATGGGAATTAAGCCACATGTAGACGAGGCAAACTCACAAATCAAAGTCTGGATCCACGGCACTCAATTCTCTGCACTAAGACACCAAGGAATACCCAAGCATTGCAAAAATACAAGCAAACAAATGATATGCATGAAAAACAAGAAGATGATGTCATCAATCAAATTTCCAGATTCAGCAACCACTAATGAATCCTATCAAAAATGATCTTAAACATGAGCTAGGTTAAAACCCTTTTACACAAAGTTAGAAACATTTCTTAGGGAGCTTTTCCAAAAAGTAAAACCTCATTAGCATTTTTGAGGTTTGAGAAATAAGAGTTTTGGGAATAGTGGAACAAGACTGTCCACTGTTATTGTAAAAATCATTATTAATTCTACAAAAATCACATGAAGCTCTATTTGGTGTCCAAAGAAAGCTATTTCATTGTAGTTTATGACATAAATAATCCCATAGACACTTAAAGAACATAAGGTTTCTGAAAAGTTGTTTTAAATAGACTCTATTATTATGGAAATTTGGTATCATTTGACAAAGTAATGCAAGACACAATAAAAGTTCATGAATCATGTTAATCAAGTTAATGTAAGCTTTTGATCTCTCATCTATTTATCCTAGATGATTTCTAAACCAAGTTTTATTCATCAATTGTTGTTGAGTGATCAAGGTATGACCATTTTGTATACATAATCATGATTGTAGTTAAACTTAGAAAATTTCCAGAATAGTTGTATCAACTTCAAACGCTTAGAAAACGATCTTAACTCGATCGTATGCTCACAATTTTACATCGGCATATAGATACATGAGTTAGGAATTGTCCCCATAAAGCAGATCATTGATAACTATCATAGATTTTTTGAAATTCAAATACAAAGAGACTATGTTCGAGTCTGTCAACCGATTTCTCAATAATTTCTAAGAATAGCATATAGATCCTAATGATTCTCAAAACGGATCGAATGAAAGTTAATTCATCAAAGTTTACCCAAAAAATTTGAATATCAAACTGTGGGTTTTGATAGACCATATCTTATAGACAAAACCAATCTATTTTGTTGAATTTTAACTAGTTCATTTTAAAGTGTGAGGAAAGCATATTAGGTTATTAGGTTCATTTGAGAGATCAAACTCATAGATCAACTTGATTATCATGATTCCCAATCAATTTAGCCCTCAAGTTCTATGAAGAACTTTAGATCATGGATCATAGGGACATGTAAATATCCTATGGAGATAAAATTCAATATGAATTCTAGGTAATAGGAACAATCAAGAGAAATGTATGAACATAAGAATCATCTTTCTCATAGATCATACTTCGAAATTATCATAGAATTCAAAATAGATACATATGTATATATAGTCTTGTATGCATAGATCTAAACTAAATAGTAAAATGAAATCAAAATTAAAAATCAAAGTGAAAATCAATCTCTAATTATGAATTATCAACAAAATCAAAGAGGATTTAGAGCTAGCTATGTGAGTGTGTGAAGAACAAGAGAAGGAGAAGATGAGTGTTCTAACAAAAATAAAACTAAACTAGATCCAAACCTTATATATGTATATAAGTAAGAATTATAGAAAAACTATGATGTTTACCTCTTGGAGGATTCTCAATTATGCAATCAAAGTTGATTTGAAGGATCTTCTTCTTCAAGTGTTCTTCAAGCACTCATCCATGGTGGAAGTTAAGGGAGGCAATTGATGTCAAAACTCTCTTCAATTTTCTTATCTAATTATCTTAAAATTTATTTTTAGAAGGAATCAATTCATGATTCACTATTCTCTCTCTAGAAATCTCTTGAATTCCAAGGTATGTGATTGTATCTTCAAGTATATTCAATGTGTATTCAATATGGTTCAAAATATTCCAAGATGATCTCATATGAGATGCATGGGATCTATATGTAGAGTTTGGAAAACTTAACTCTTAAGTTTCAAGGTTAAAATAGGAACTTTGGAGGTCAAAAAAAGGGTTAAAATGGCCATTTCAATGCCTAAACGTAGTTTCTGGGCAATTTCCTCGCAATGGGAAGCCTCTGGAAGGGTCTGGAACTCAAAAAGCTTGATGGAGGGTGCCACATTTAGGTGGTGGCTTAGGTGCAACCCGCCACCACTATAGATATTTCTTCCTTGTTAAATATATATTATAAGTATCTACTTGTCCATCTTCTAAAAAAAACATATATAAAGCTATCTTCTAAAAAAATAAATATATAAAAATAACAATATACATATAAAAAAAAGAGTTTTTTTAGCTATAAATGATAATAATAATATTTTTAAAACTTAGTTTTTCTTTTACTTCATATGTCCTTAGATACTACTGAAGCTTTATATCAAGTACCACATAATTCTAATATTTCTAGTGATTCATCTAGTATACAATTTTCTAGAATAATGGCTGAAATTGAAGGCATAAAAGGAATAGGTGATGATGTTCATAGTGAACATGGGGAAAATATACCACAATTTGATTTACTAGAATATGAACAACGCTCTTTACATGATCTATTTACCCCAGAACGAAACATCACTCCTTCTTGCATTACTCTACCTAAACATACAAGAAATTTTTACTTTAGACAAGGCATGATTCCACTCTTACCAACTTTTCATGGAATGGGGGTCAAAACGTGCTTATCTTCACATTCATGAATTTGAAGAAGTTTGTAGTATGTTCTCTGACCAAAGTTGTCCTATTGAAATAATCCATCTTAAGCTTTTTCCTTTTTCTTTAAAGGATAAAGCTAAAGCCTGACTTTTATCTCTCCGTTCTAGATCTATAACTTCATGGCAGGATATGAATGAAGCCTTTTTTAAAAAAATTATCCTAAAAATTTAACTAATAGCATGATGCGTCAAATTAAACTTTCTACTTAAAAAGAAAAGGAACCATGCCCTAAAGTTTGGGAACGTTTTAAAGTGATGGAAAAACCGCTTTAAAATTAAAAGTTTAAACGCGCAGCGGAAAAATCAAGTTGTAAAAACTTAAAGGTAGCCCAGGATCTACTACTCGTCAATTCCATAGATGCGTATACCTTAGTGTCTTGAACCCAATTCTGATTTCTTCTTCTTCCTTGGTGATGCAGCAGCCTCCACTAGGTTGTCTTCACCCTTATGTCTCCTTCCTGGAGAGACTAGAGATGGTAGGATCTCTAATAGAGAGGAAGAAGAGGCTTTTGGGGCTCTAAAACAGTTTCTGCAGCTTCTGACGTTCTAAAACGACGAACTTCTTTTCCAGAACGCAGCTGCCCTATTTATAGATTCCCAAAATCGACCTAACCTTCAATCGATCGAAGGACTTCGATCGATCGAATGTTCGATCGATCGAACCATTCTCGATCGATCGAACCTGCCATGACTTCGATCGATCGAACTAGCTTCAATCGATCGAACCTGTCTTGATAGCTTCCTCAAGTGTCTTTCCAAGTATCCTGGCGGAGCTAAGAGTGGGACCTCCTAGGCTCTTTATTGTTGGCTCAGACCGGTTTGTTAATTACCATGACCAAACTCTTTGATCAGCAAACTAACCAACTGATCAGTTAATGTTTACTCCACTATAAAATGATAACTGAACTCCAACTCAAAAGAACATATCTGAAGCGATAACTAGACTTGTATGTTGTACTAATGTCCCTCTACCTTCAGCATTCGTAATCATATTCAGGTAGTCAGATAACTGTTACTGTCAACCTGAATATTGATTACTTATTGTATTCCTTGAGTCCCATTCACCTCTCATGTTTACCAAACATGTTGATAACTCTTATCAACAAGACTGCAGTACTCAGTAATCGACTTGGTGACATTCTCAAGAGAATGCTTACTCTGAAACAGAGGGTAGATTCTATCTTGACAATATATGTTCACAACCCTATGAACATGACATACCCAAGATACCCAGGTGTTGATCTTCTGTAGACCTCACTGATTGATAAGTCAAAGCAGTCATATCCACAGTGTGTGTTCATAATCGTCTCAAGATTGAGAACACGTACCTTATACAAGTTATGAGTTCCTATTGACTGTTTGACAGTCTTGAGTGTCAATAAGAAAGCTCAGGTCTGTCAATGCACTATAAGCACTAGCATATTTACTAAGAGTTACACTCTAGTGATTGAGATTCATCACTCCATCCAATGGTAGTTAATCATGCTACAGTGTAAACCTGATGAGATATCCAGTCTCATCATCCACTGTGACAAGTTCTAAGTATCAATGAATAGTAATTCGTATCTCACTTGTATGTATCTCATACACACACGAATTAATTACTATGACACTTAAGGATCAACAATCTCATGAAAGAAACATACATAATGAAATGTAAAGCTGATATCCATATATTAAAATATCAATGTCTCATACATAAAGTAATGGTTTGAGGGCACAAACCCAATATAAAGATCTCCTGCTATCTTGTCAACATTATGGATTTGAAAAATGACATCTAAATAATTTCTTTTATGAAGGATTAGAACCAAAATCAAAGAAATTAGTTGAAACTATATGTCTAGGAGAATTTTTGAGTAAAACTGTCGATGACGCTGAATCATACTTTTATTGGATTGGAGAAAATGCTTCCCAGTGGGAAACAGAAGAAATTGGTAGGACAGAAAAAGCTAAAAGTTTATACCAATTATAATCAGAAGATGAATTAACACTGAAATATGAAGAATTAGCACGTAAAGTGTAAGCTATAACAGTAGAAAAAATTAATCCACCTAAGAAAAAAAGAGACCTTTGTGATAACTGTCATACGTTAGGACATCCTACGAATGAATGTCCTAACAGTTCAAATTGTCAAGAAATTGCTTCAGCAGAGATAAATGCTGTGAATAATTATAGGGGTCCTCAAAACTCCTATGGTAATTCATACCAGTCTAACTTGAGGAATCCTCCAAATCATATGTATACCAAAGAGGGTATTTTACAATTTTAACTTCAACAATATCCACCTCAAAATAATCAATATTAACCTCCTCCACCTCAATTTCAACAAACACAAAATACATATCCTAATACACAGCAAAATTCTAATATTTATGTGCCTCCGCATAAGAAAGTACAAGAGGAACCTTTACAATCTATGATACAGCAATTACTGTAAATCATGGAAAAATTACAAACATCTGTGGATAGGATTAATAATCAACATGATTCTAAGTGAAAATGCATTTTTCCTGCCCAACGACAACATAATCCAAGGGGACAACCACAAGGTGATCCCTCAACTTCTGGTAATAGTCAACATGAACAAATTAAAATTGTAACCATACTAAGAAATGGTAAGGCTGTTGGACAACAAATTTCACCTTCTTTAGAAGAAATTGAACCTACAAATAAGGATGATAATATGCTAGAAATTGAGGAAGAAATAGATGAAGATAAAATTCCTAATGAAGTTGAAATTGAAACCTTTGAAAAATAACAAATTCCTCAAGAAAATGAAACATTTGATTTACCAGTGGAAAAAGAAACAGAGGAAACTCGTGAATATTTTCCTCGAATTCTTTATCCATAACATTTAAGAAAACACCAAAATAGAATCAGGAACATTTAGAATTATTTAAACAAGTGCATATTAACATTCCTCTTTTAGATGCGATTAATCAAGTACCTGCTTATGCAAAATTTTTAAAAGATTTATTTACTATCAAATGTAAGCAAAATGTAAGAAAGGATGCGTATTCTGCTGACTTCGTAGAAGAAATTAATTCCATCGTACATCATAATTTACCAACAAAATTTAAAGACCCGGGTACACCAACAATATTGTGTATTATTGAAAATCACAAAATCAATCACGCACTCCTTGACTTAGGAGCTAGTGTGAACTTACTTCCTTATTCTGTTTATCAAAAGTTTGGATTAGATGAGCTAAAGCCTACTCGCATGGTATTACAACTTGCTGATAGATCTACAAAATATCCGCGACGAATTTTGGAAGATGTTCTTGTCAAAGTTGACAAATTTATTTTTCCTGTAGACTTTGTTATCCTTGATAAAGAACCAGTATTAGATACTAATGTACAAATACCAGTCATTTTTGGAAGGCCCTTCTTGGCTACCATTGATGCCACTATTCGAATTTGCAATGGTATGATGACTGTAGTATTTGAAAATATGACTTTAAATATTAAAGTTTTTTTCTAATCCACAACATCAAGAAGAAGATGAGAATATTGAAAAAGTTCATGCTACGAATCTCTATCACAAAAATATTTTAACTTGACTTATTATAATGATACAGTAGAATCTGTTATTAACAATTCTATTCATACCCTAGACATTAATAATCTGCAATAACATCTTATGAATCAAGTATGTTTTAACGAAGATTCAACAGAAGAAATAATTCAAGAAGCAATGTGGACCACACATTTTGAACCTTTACCACCAAAGACTACATTAACACTTCCATCTAATTTACAAACTCCACAGTTGGAATTAAAAGAACTCCCTAAAGAACTTAAATATGCTTTCCTTGGTAGTAATGATACTGATCCCATATTAACATCATCTCTTTTAGACTCTAGTCAAGAAAATAAACTCATTAGTATGCTTCAGAAGCATAAAAGTGTCATTGGTTGGAGTATAGCAGATTTAAAAGGAATAAGCTCTTCAATATGACTCACAATATATATCTTGAAGATAATGCTAAAACCTCAAGAAAAATGAAAAGGAGACTTAATCTTATTATGCAGGAAGTAGTTAAGAAGGAAGTTCTCAAACTACTCGATATGGACATTATATATTCAATATCCGATAGTAAATGGGAAAGTTCAACACAAGTTGTGCCAAGGAAAGCAGGAATTACAGTAGTTCCGAATTCAAAGGGAGAATTAATTCCCACTTATGTCACTACTGGATGGTGTGTATGCATAGACTACAAAAAACTTAATGTTGTAACCCGTAAGGATCACTTTCCTTTACCTTTTACGGATCAAATGTTAGAAAGAGTAGCGGGCCATAAGTATTATTGTTTTCTAGATGGTTATAGTGGTTACAATCAAATAGAGATCGCACCAGAAGATCAAGAAAAAACTACTTTCACATATCTATTTGGAACTTTCTCCTATCGCCGAATGCCCTTTGGTCTTTGTAATGCACCTGCGACTTTTCAAAGGTGTATGCTAAGTATTTTCAATGATATGATAGAAAAGAATTTGGAAGTTTTTTTGGATGATTTTTGAATTTTTGGCAAATCCTATGATGCTGCCTTAGCAATCTTCAGAAAGTTCTCCAGAGGTGTGAAGCAAAAAGTTTAGTTTTAAATTGAGAAAAATGTCATTTTATGGTCACTAAAGGTATTGTTTTAAGACACATTATTTCTGAAAATGGGATGCAAGTAAACAAAGCCAAAATAGATCTTATAGCTAATTTACCTATTCCCAAGACTGTAAAAGACATCCGTTCATTCTTAGGACATGCAGGTTTTTATTGCAAATTCATAAAAAAAATTTCAGTACTATTTCTAGGCCTTTATGTCAATTGTTGGCCAAAGATACACCTTTTGAATGGACTAAAAAACCCCTTTGAGAAATTAAAAGAGCATCTCACTATTGCACCTATTATGCAATCTCCTAATTGTAGCTTACCATTTGAATTAATGTGTGATGCAGGCGACTTTGCCATTGGAGCTGTCCTAGGACAGAGAAGAGATAAAAAGGCATCAGTTATATACTACGCCAGTAGAACTCTGGATAGTGATCAAATGAACTACTCAACTACTGAAAAAGAATTGCTAGCAGTGGTATTTTCCCTTAATAAATTTAGTCAATACTTGATTGGTTCCCCTATTGTTTGTTTTAGTGACATTCAGCTCTAAAATACCTACTTTCAAAGAAAGACACTAAGCCTAGGCTTATTAGATGGATACTCCTACTACATTAATTTAATTTAATAATCAAAGACAAAAAAGGAGTAGAAAATGTGGTAGTTGATCACTTATTCCGCCTCACTTTTGAAGACAATACTAGTAAACCCTTACCTATTCAAGACTCTTCCTTATGAACAGTTATTTTCTGTGACTTCCCTGCCAAGGTATGCTGATCTTGTTAATTATTTAGTAACTACAAAAATACAAAGCAATTGGTCATCATCAGATAAAAAGATATTCTTAGCTATTGCTAGGCATTTATACTTTGATGACCCATATCTGTTTAAATATTGTGCTGATCTGGTAATTAGGAAATGTGCTCCTAATGAAGAAATCAAAAATGTACTCTTCATGTATCATTCATCCTTTTGTGGATGACATTTTTCATCCCGAGTAACTACCACAAAAATTTTACAAAGCGGTTTATATTGACCCACTATATTTAAAGATTCATATTTATACTGTAAAGCTTGTAACAGCTGCCAAATGTTGGGTAGTATTACGAAAAGAAATCAAATGCCAATGACCCCTATAATTACAATTAAAATCTTTGATTGTTTGGGCTTTATGGGACATTTTCCTCCATCTTGCCAATAGGAATATATTTCATTAGCAATCGAATATGTTTCAAAATGGGTAGAAGCTATTCCTACAAGAAAGAATGATCACCATACAGTTATTACATTTTTAAAAGATAATATGCTTTCTCGATTTAGAACTCTAAAAGCAATAATAAGTTGTTAAGGAACTCATTTCTGTAACAAGCCATTTGAAAAGTTAGTGAAAAGATATGGAGTGACTGACACGCGAATAATCTTGTGTGCTCTTGTGCAATACCCAAGTGTAGGTAGACGTGCAAGTAGTAACTGGTAAGACCAGGTCGATCCCATAGGGAAGGTGTTGACCTATTAGCTTAGAATAAACTCGAAAGAAAAAAAAAATCAATAAGATTTAATAATGGTGCAGAACACGAAGTCCCACAAACTAAGACTACTAACGAAAACAATTCAGATTAAATTAAAGAACTAATTAGCTAGTTAAAACAATACTCTAAAATAAGATTTAACTTTAAGAAGAAAGTGTTGGGATTACACAAATGCACAATAATCTAACCATCTACCATGCAGTTACTTTGAAGCACTAAGGAGTATATTGCCCACAGTTTTCCGTATTTCTCTAAAAATAAAGAATCCATAGCCCTTTCATGACCGGGACTATATCATCACAGTTAACTTGAAACACATAAAAGCGGTTTAATTCAATAGTTAAGACTCGCACCTACAATGGTGTTAGCATTGAAAGTGGTTTGCAAAATATATTGAAAGAAAATGCCTTAGGGCCTTGATTTTAAAAACTGTTTTGACAAACTGAGCGTTTGGGGACAGTATGATAACAACTCTCAAAAACAAAAGGTCCTGGAATACTGCAGGGAACATCCTCAAGAATCAGAGAGTTCGATCGATCGACGATCGTTTGATCGATCGAAAGCCTTCATCCCTCAATCGATCGAAATGTCCTTCGATCGCTTGACTATCTCTGGTTCGAGCGATCGAACTACCTCCAATCGATCGAACACATGATTTATTCTGCTGCATGGCAGAGGCTGAAGATCATTGTTTCATTGTGTTCTCCCAACCTTAGGACTACTCAGACATCGTCTGGAGTGTCACAGGTTGGTATTTAACATATGAAAACATTAAGGCGTTGTTTGGATGTGAGTTTTTCATGAAAACTATGAAACTAGTGATTTTAACTTATCTAGCATGCAATACTACGAGATTGAAGATTAAACTACGATTAACTAAGTGCAAAATGTAACTGAAACAATAAATAAGTAACCTGGAACGAAAAATTCATATTTAAACTATAAGAATCCGAGCTCACAACATAAAACCTTGAACAAAAACCTACAAAACAATGTAAACTCTCTATCTCTCTCTCTTAAAACTGATGAAAAGCAAAGTTGGGCGTCCCTCGGGACGTATACAATGCTCATATATATAGAAAACCTAAAGGCTAGGGTTACAATTCCGCAACTGTTGCGTACGCGAAAGTTTCTGAAAATACCATGTTCGATCGATCGAACATTTCTCGATCGATCTAACATTTGGAACTCAAGTGCTTCAACCTTCTTTAAGCGATCGAACGTTCGATCGCTCGAACTAGCTTCGATCGCTCGAACTTCAAACTTTAGCTTTGAATTCTTTTGTTTGCATTCCGGCATCCCAATTGTCCTGATGTTCATCTTTCTAGTCCACACTGTAGTGATCTGCACAAACAATAGCTAAAACAATACAGCTTATCATAGATTAATCACATTGTATGAAAACTAGCCTTGTAATGCAAATTGCAGATAAAACGGGAAGTTGTGATCAAAACCAATGCAATTCTTCCTTTTAGCGCGGTTGTATTTTACAAATACCCCCACTTTGCACAACCCCCAACTAGCTTATTGCTAGTCCCTAGCGATAAAGCGAAAATAAAAACTACTAAACTAATACTGCAACGACTAAGAAAAACAAAGGAAAACTAAAAACAACCTAAACTAAGATAGAGAGAAAATTCCTAACTCACTTTCGCAGGAATCACGGTTGCATTTAGCGAATGCAACAAGCCATTAAACCCCTAGGCTTCCCTAGTGGACGAGTGTTGTCTCGTGAGGGTTTGCAGTGAATATACCCACAAAATTCTCCAATTATAAGCTCAAAAAGATTTAGAATAACTTGTAGAATTCCCCCTCCATTAAACTGTTACTTTAACTCTACAGAAACATACTATCCTCAATCAACCCATGAAAGAAATCCACATGCTCCCCTATATCACCAAGTAAAATATAACATATGTATCACTATCATGCACCCGTGTGTGTGTGAGGTTAGCAACCATACGTCCAACCCTATTAAGAGTTATTCAGACTATCGCACCTTGAAAAACTCGCAGTTTCAGCTCAACTCTCACATTGGTCACACTCAAAAAGAACGTCTCTCAGAAACTTGCTTTATAATGACCGCACATCGTATGAAAGCTTTGCTAAGAATGATATTCTGGATACTAATGCTTTCATACTTGACTCTATGAAAAACGGACATTTAAGAGTGTATAGTCTCTTGAACAGAACACTACTTACTAGAGGAGCGAAATACCGTGGATCACTCAATTCACACTTCCATGTTCAAATTAATTGTTGAGAATCTTTAAGACTTTGAATTTCGGCTTTTAGTTAGTAGGTGAGGGTGTTGTAAAGAAGAGTGTGCTTCTTAGTATGTGATGGAATTTCAACTTCTCTTTTTATTCTTTTTATGTCTCAAGCCAATCTCCCGTTCACTTCTTTTTCTTTCCTTTCTTTCATTCATCATTCATCATTTTTTTTGTTATGTATTATTGTCCCACAACTACTTCCTTCCATTTCACATACTTTGATGACTCATTCTTAATAAATGTAAAGTAAAGCTCATTGAGGTCAAGGTATAGTTTACGAACTTGGCTTCTTGTAATCACATAGGAAATATTTAGTTGGTGTGGGATCAGGGATGAAACAATTCAATGAATGTAGGTGAAAGATATATCAGGTTAAAGAATGGGTAAACGATGGCTTAAATCATTTTCTCAACTTTCAATTTTAGCACTTACGTGTTCATTGAGTGTATTTGGTAAATCCTGAACGTTCTCCTCTATTACGCAATCAAACCTTTTAAAGAAAACTGAGACATTTACAACGAATGTACTAAGTATACGCAAGAAAGATCATCCGAAGTTGTATGAGAATTCCCTCAGAAATGATGATTGGCTCAATAGCTCACTAAGGGTTATTAGCTTCCACTACTTGTTCTTTTAGCACAATAGTCATATTAACTCAATTTTCAGGTTTTCTACATAGCTGCCAATTAGTGCATAAAAGTATTGGATACATAAAAGCTTCACACATGCAATCCATCTCAGTGATAACAGAAAATGCGTGAACTTAATCCATAAAAAAATGAGAATACTACAAATGTGTTATCGCCTAATTAACAAGCAGGAGAGATTATTCAGAGTTATTCTAGCAATCAGGTTCAATATTAAAAAATTTCAAAATTTTACCAGACCGCATTCTAATTAAATTTAAGACATATCCAAGTGCAAAATATGATCACTACGGGTGTATACCTATCTATTAGTATCCCCTACCCCCAACTAAAAACAACAAAGTCCCCAGAAGTTGATTTTCAATAATTAAAATAGATGGGTATCACCTGTATAGAGCAACGCGATGATAACAAGCATAGCAACCTGGCATAGAAATATAAAACACAATCTCCAAAACAACAAGGATCAATAAATAAAGATAAAACAATAAAAACCATGATCCAAACAATACAAACCACTGGAATGATAAAGGAATAAAATAACAGCAGTGATAAATAATGATCCTACATAACCAAACTAACCAAAAAAAAAAAACTGTCCAACATATCCAACCATATACACCCACCAAAAATAGTACAACAAAAATAAATAGATAATCAAAAGTGAAATAACACCACCCCCTCCCCAGAAAATGCTACGCGGCTCCCGACGGATCATCATCAGCCACGTCAGAAGGAATGTCAATGGGAGTAGGTGGCAGCGGTGCAGTAGCAGGTGCAGCAGTATTAGAAGTGAATGGAAGATCAGCAGTAAGTGGAGCAGAAAGTGATGGATCGGCTGCAGCAGAAGTAGTGGATGGACCTGTAGGAGTAGGAGCAGCTGAAGATGCTGGATCGGCAGCAGGCGGTGCAGACGGGGTAGTCGTAGGATGGTGAGCAGAGTGAACGGCCTGATCGACCCCAATCTGAATCAATATAGACTCAAGCAGGGTCTGCAGCTAATCCATCCGGCCCTCAAGTCTAATCCTGGCCTCTCTCTCCTCCAATAGCAGCTCATAAATTGTCGGGAGAGGCACAGAGGAAGAAGACTCTCCCTGGGCCTGAGTCTGCGACCGCTGTCGCAACTCGAACTACTGAACAGCAGCAACCGGATCCTCCTCCTCATCGTTTGTATCAAGCTCCTCGGCCTCTGTGGGCATCCCTGAAACTCCAGCCTCTGTGTCTGTCCCACCACGCCTCTTCTTCTTCGCCCCCACCTTCGCTTTCCCTTTCCCCTTTCGTTTCCTCTTCTGGCCGTCTGAGCGGCGAGCCGTTGCCTCGCCGAATCGGCTGGGGGAAGAACGAAGGTCGTCTCTAGCAAGCTCAGGAAAATCGGCCTGAGCCATAACTCTGTGAATCGCCCAAGCACCTTTCAGGTGCCTCTTGGAGGCGATGTAGCGGGTGGGATGGACCATAAAATTGATATAAAGCCGTGATAAGCAGACCGGCTGTCCTGTCCCCACTGCAAATAAGACTCGCACATACCAAGCTGCGATCTTCTCTCGATAAGAGGTCACCAGGAGGCAATTGCTGAGGACCAGATGGAGCATGTGGTAGTCGTCGGTAAGGAAATGGTCCTCAATCAAAGCATCGCCATTCCAAGAAGGAACGGCGCCTCCGGTGAGCTCGCGGATAATGGCAGATGGTGGGATCTCAGGTGCGTCAGGCCGATGGGGGCAAATATAATCTGGTACCTCTGGTACCGCCAAGGCGGCCGAAACTGTAGCGGGACTGATGACGAATGCCCGACCCCGGAAGAAAGCATGATATGTGAACGGTGCGTCCGGGTCGCGTATCATCGTCGCGCACGCACCTCGTATCCATGACAGATTTACTCTCTTGGCAAGCGAGAGTAAATGGAACCAGTGGGGCATGGAGCAAATCCGTGTCAGGAACCACGGGTACTCCGACCAAATAGACTCGACAGGACGCTCCATCATCACCTTCCGTGCCCGGAAATAACGCTCGTACCATCCCCGATCCTCATCATTCCGGAACCCATGTGCGGGTACCGGATCAGGTATAGTGAGGCTAAGGGGCTTGGACTTGTGGTAGCCATTTACTGGATTCATCGTGGCAGCCCTGAAAATAGAACACACACACGACACAGATTAGAACAGGGAAGAGAAAAGAAAGAAACTGCTACTGCTCTAGTTCGATCGATCTAACTTAGTTCGATCGATTAAACTGGAGTAGTCTTCGATCACTTGAGCATAGTTCGATCGATCGAACATGTCGGCTTCGATCGATCGAAACCAGTTTAATCGATCGAACATAGCGATGTGCTGCGATCGCAAAAACGAATGGGAAATCGAAAAGCGAAAGAAAAAAGAACTTCAAACGGGAAATCCTAAGACCAAGGGGACACCCCCTTGGGATTTTTCTAACAAAATAGAAGGAGAAAAAGTTAGGTGGGCCTTAACTCGGTACAAACACGCAGTGGAGGTGAGATGATGATAAGGGTGATAATCCAAACCCCCAAAATGAGGCATGTGGATGCTAGAGATGGAGAAATCACCGAGTCACCCTCTCTCTGTGTTCGAGCGCTTGAGTGTGTGAGAGTGAGGTAAATGAAGAGGTGTGCTGAAGATGCCTCGTTTAAAAAAACGTTCGATTGATCGAACAACGTTCGAGCGATCGAAAGTAAATCTCTCAATTGATTGAATAAAGCGTTCAAGCGCTTGAACATGCAGGGTTTTCGATCGATCGAAATAGGTTCGATCAATCGAACACAAAAATTACAAAATTCTTTGGAAAAATGAACCAAAACACCCCCAACTATCAGAAACAAATCTGGACATGCAGAGATACTTAAAAGCAGTTCAACCACAGACATGTAGGCCAGAATGGACATCACCAAAAGATAAAATTGCAAAGATTTAGTAATAAAAGATTCAAAATGCAGTCAATTTGCAAAATTATAACTCCCCACATGATCCGTAGACCTTATTACAAAGAATAACTAAAATAAAAACCAAGCTAAAAATCATTTGCCCAGAATTACACTTCAATTGAGAAAGGACGAAAATGACAAAACAAAATTGAAGTGAATCACTAAACTTCCAACACGAAAACTTCTTCTTCTTCCATTGCTTCGAACACCTCCAGATCTTCGAGATTGGACTCCAAACCTGACAATTCCCGTTCCCAAAATAATCTGAAAGCGGCAAGAGTGTCATTCAACATGTCTGGAGTCGCTAGGGAGTGAGGTGTGCACATGAGAGGAGACTGTAGTGGAGACATAGATAATGGTGTGAAAATCTGCAGTTGTTCTTCCTCTTGCAGTGGGGTGCCAGGGGACTACGTGCGAGGCCCATGGAACAGCTGATGTGGAAGGAACACCGGAATACCATTGAGAAACATAGTGACAATCCTGGACAAAGAAAAAAAAGAAAAAAAAACAAAAAAAAAACAAAAGACGAACAAACCGAAATTACGATAACGGAACACAAGAAACAAGGATTAAACACGAAAAGAAAAACAAGGAACAGAAACAAACTAAAAAGAAATGTGACTAAGTTCCAACCTCACTATTGGCATAGATTCCCAAAATGCACTAGCTGGTAAGGGGCATTGGAGCCTGAATAGCAGAAAGCTCAGGTACACATAGCGGTATGGGACCAACTCGGGAATAAGGAAGTCGTCAACAAAAACAAAAACTGCATTGTGACGTTCCGGGACGACATCCTGGAGGTTATGATCTTCCCATGGCTCCCACATATCATCATTTTCCCATTGTGCCATGAGTGCATCATCCACCATTCTCCCCATATACAGGTCTTCTTCCTCATCCACATCATCGTTATCATAAAATTCCATATTTTCATATGGATTGATGTCAAGGAGGGCCGGTGGGTATGGAAGGTACCCTTGGGCAGCATCAATTAGAGTGTGAGTTTCAGGATCTTGATGAAGCAAGGGGCAGGGTGTGAGTTCACCCTCAGTCCAGGTGCTACAACGACATTCTGAATCAGCCCATGAACCGATAGAATGAACATCATCACCTCGCATTTATGCACCTGCAATTGAGTGGTTCAAGGTATAACGGATTAGAACGAGATCACAAACATTAAAAGAATGAACAAAGAATTAAAAACAAAAGAGAGAAACTAAGATGCAGGGAAAGATAAGGAATACAACAACAATATGGAACTCCACTTTGGATTTTAAGTGGGAGAATAGTTGGGCTCATCCAGCTGGATGTGCTCAACTTCTGTTTGAAAGTTCTCCAAGAACGGTTTCAACCTTTGGCCATTGACCTTGAAACAATCATCGTTCTTTGGATTGACGAGCTCAACCGCCCCGTGTGGAAAGACAGTTTTTATAATGAACGGGCCCGTCCAACGGGAACGGAGCTTTCCTGGGAAAAGGTGGAGGCGAGAGTCATACAGCAAAACTTTCTGCCCCGGCTCAAATGATTTGCGAAAGATCGTACGATCATGGCGAGCCTTCAACCTTTCCTTATGCAACCTTGTAGAGTCATACGCATCTCGTCGTATTTCCTCTAGCTTTGCAAGTTGGAGCTTGCGTAACTGACCTCCCTCTTGGATATCAAAGTTCAATGAGCGTGTCGCCCAGTAAGCTTTATGCATAATTTCAACAGGGAGGTGGCAAGCTTTCCCGTAAACCAATCTATACGGGGACATACCTAGATTTATCTTGTAGGTAGTACGGTACGCCCATAAAGCATCGGTCAGCTTGTATGCCCAGTCCTTTCGGTTGGAGCTAACCGTCTTTTCGAGAATATGCTTGATTTCTCAGTTAGCCAATTTCGCTTGCCCATTCAACTGTGGATGATAGGCAAGAGCGATTTTATGGTGGACTCCGTATTTCTTAAGAAGTGACTCCAAAGGCCTATTGCAGAAATGCTTGCCTTGGTCACTTAGTAAAGCTTTCGGAGTTCCAAAACGAGACAAGATATGCTCTCTTAGAAAGGACATGACCGTTCTGTGGTCATTGCGTCTCGTTGGTATCGGTTCAACCCATTTTGACACATACTCGACAGCAAGAAGTATGTATTCACAGTTATTAGACTTGGGAAATGGGCCCATAAAATCTATGCCCCAACAATCGAATATCTCAATTGTGATGATAGGGGTTAAAGGCATAGAATTCCTTTTAGAAATAGTTCCAAGCTTTTGACAGCATTGGCATGTCTTGCAAAAGGAATACGCATCTTTGAAAATTATAGGCCAGTAAAAACTGCTTTGTAGAACTTTTTGTGCGGTCTTCTGTGAAGAGAAGTGGCCACCGCATGCCTCAGAATGGCATGATGCTAAAATTACGGCTATATCCTCATTGGGGACGCAGCGCCTGATAACCTGATCAGCACAGTACTTGAAAAGATATGGGTCATCAAAAAAGAAATGACTCGCGAACGAGAGGAACCGTTTTCTGTCTTGGTTTGACCAATGATTTGGGGTTTCTCCCGTAACAAGGTAGTTCACGATATCAGCATACCAAGGCAGACCACTTACTGTCAGTAGCTGTTCGTCCGGGAACTCATCCTTAATGGATTGGGGTTCAGTATTGTCGACAAAAGTCAACCGTGACAAATGGTCCGCAACCACATTCTCTACTCCTTTCTTATCTTTGATTGTTAGATCAAACTCTTAGAGTAAGAGTATCCAGCGAATGAGCCGTTGTTCAGCGTCTTTCTTAGACAGCAGATACTTGAGGGCCAAGTGATCTGTAAAACAAACGATTGGTGACCCTATCAGATAAGTCCTAAACTTATCCAAGGCGAATACTACAGCCAGCAGCTCCTTTTCAGTAGTTGTATAATTCATTTGAGCTTCATTCAAAGTTCGGCTGGCATAGTATATCACATATGGCTTATTGTTCTTTCTCTGGCCTAGGACTGTGCCAATGGCGTAATCACTAGCATCGCACATTAATTCGAAAGGCAAACTCCAGTTGGTTGCTTTGATTATAGGTGCGGTGGTGAGGAGCTCTTTTAGATCCTCGAAGGACTTTTGGCAACTCTCTGACCACTCAAATGGTGCATCTTTGGCAAGAAGTTGACAAAGAGGTCGAGAGATTGCACTGAAGTTCTGGATAAACCGACGATAAAATCCCGCATGCCCCAAGAACGAACGGATGTCTCTCACTGTACGGGAGACAGGTAGATTTGAGATTATGTCAATTTTGGCCTTATCCACTTGGATTCCTTCTTCGGAGATTATATGGCCGAGGACAATTCCCTTGGTCACCATAAAGTGACACTTTTCCCAATTCAAAACTAGGTGTTTATCCTCATATCGCATTAATACATGCTCGAGATTGCTGAGGCAATCTTCAAAGCTATGGCCAAACACTGAAAAATCATCCATGAAGACTTCAAGGATGTGTTCGACCATGTCACTGAATATGCTTAGCATGCATCGCTGAAAGGTAGTCGGTGCATTACATAAGCCAAACGGCATTCGACGGTAGGCAAATGTACCAAATGGACAAGTGAATGTGGTTTTCTCCTAATCTTCAGGAGCAATTTCAATTTGGTTATATCCACTATATCCATCCAAAAAGCAATAATACTTGTGACCTACCACACGTTCTAGCATTTGATTCATGAATGGCAAAGGAAAATGGTCTTTTCGGGTCACAGTATTCAACTTTCTGTAGTCAATACACATCCTCCATCCAGTGGGAACACGTGTTGGTACCAATTCACCATCTTTGTTTGGGATGACCATTATGCCTGCTTTCTTTGGAACCACTTAGGTTGGACTAACCCAAGGACTATCAGATATCGGATAAATCATCCCAACATCAAGTAGTTTGAGCACTTCCTTTTTAACTACTTCTTGCATGTTGGGATTTAGACGCCTTTGCATTTGTCTTGAAGGTCTAGCGTTTTCCTCCAGATATATCTTATGAGTGCATATGGATGGGATTATGCCTTTGAGGTCAGCAATCGTCCATCCCATAGCATCCTTATGCTTAGTCAGCATTTGCACTAGCATACCTTCCTGTTCATGAGTTAAAGCAGATGAAATGATCACAGGATAAGTTTTGCCAGTCCCTAGGAATGCATATTTTAGCTCTTTGGGTAGCTCCTTTAACTCTAACTCCGGAAACTGAAAACTAGAAGGCATTGCCAACTTAGTTTTAGGAGGCAATTGTTCATATGGCATTACCCACATGCATTCTGCTCTATCCTCCTCTATCGTTTCCATCATAAGACACATCTGGTTCAGGTCAGTATCCAATGGAGTTGACTCTGCAGGCTGATAGATATCGCCAAATCTCACATCATAACTTCCAAAGGATCTTTGTAGTCGACCAAATCAACTTCATCTTCAATGACTGTGTCAATGTAATGAATTTCTTCCTCATCATCGTATTCTTCAGGTCAGGGATTAGAAAAAATTTTGACATTCAATGTCATGTTCCCGAATACGATAGTCATGATACCACTTCTAATCTTGATTGTGGCATCAATAGTGTTGAGGAATGGACGTCCAAAGATAACCGGGATGTGTGCACCAGGATTAGACACAGGTTCTGTGTCCAATATCACAAAATCAACCAGAAAGACAAAAGAGTCTATTTGGACAAGGACGTCCTCTAACACCCCTCTAGGGTACTTCACAGATCTGTCTGCCAGTTGCAAAGCGACTCGGGTGGGTTTGAGTTCACCCAACCCTAACTGTTTATAGACTGAATATGGCAGCAGGTTCACGCTTGCTCCTAGATCGAGGAGTGCGTTATCTATTCTTTGATTCCCAATTCTACATGAGACCGTAGGTGTACCGGGGTCTCTGAGTTTTGGAGGTAACTCATTTTGAATGATCACACTTGCTTGGTACGCGACATAAGTATGTTTCTTCACACTTTGCCTCCTCTTGACCGTGCATAGATCTTTGAGATACTTAGCATAGGTCGGCACTTGCTTGATAGCATCTAGGAGTGGAAGGTTAATTTTGACTTGTTTAAATAATTCTAGAAACTCCTGATTCTTCGTCTCATTCTTGGGTTTCTTCAACCGTTGAGGATAAGGTGCAGGAAAAGGGCATTTTGGTGGTTCATCCTCAACAGACTCCTTTCCAGGCCTTTGCTCAACTTCTTCCTCTACTCTAGGAACTTCAATGTTTACCTTTATTGCCTCGCCATTAGTAGACGGCTCCTCCTCTTGAGTAGATGGTTGCTCAAGCTCATTATCCACCACTTCCTCCTCTTTGTACACTTCGGGTGTAGACAGAGGCATGCTTTTCTTTATGATTTTTTTGCTTCTCAGTGTAGTCACGGCTTTAGCATGTTCTTGATTGTTAGGACCATTGTTATGTCCCTTGGGGTTCGGAAGTGGTTGGGCAGGGAATGTTCCTCCTGAACCCTCTTGCCGTGCATCTATCCTTTCTAACGTGGCAGACATTCTACTCATCATTTGTATGAGTTGCTGCGTTAGATTGGCATTAGCAAGTGGCTCTTCTTCTTGAACCTTCTTGTGTGGTGGCACATAGGTATTGGTCTGTGGTGCATTGGAGGGTTGAGCTTGGTTGTAGTTATTGGTTCTGTTTTGATTGTATTGATGGGACGGCCTATTGTTTTGCCCTTGATATTGATTATTGTTATAGGGCTGCTGTTGATATTGATTTTGGGTCCCAGCATTATTTCTCCAATCAAAACCCGGGTTATTCCATCTATTGTTACTTTGAAAGTTATTGTTGGAATTCCCCGCCCCTCGAAAACCGTGCATGGCATTCATCTCCATAGGGGCCTGCTCTTGAAAATACGGCACATTGGGACAGTATTGAGTTGTATGTCCCAACATGTTGCATGTGCCGTATGGTTCCTCAAGAATAACCTGCCTAGAGCTCTCTCCTCGCATCCCTAGTTCTTCTACCTTCTTCGCCAGTTCTTCGTATTTGTTCATCAGATGATCTTCACTTTTCAATTGGTACAAACTCTTATTTTCCACACTCGATATTTGAGTTCGAGGTGTATCTTCAGAGTTAGACCATTCATGAGCATGTTCAGCTAACCACTCAAAATGAGCTTCAGCCTCTTCGGTGTTCTTTCGAAGGAATGGTCCAGAGCTCATAGTTTCGACCAACTTTTTCGTTTCACCATTCAGTCCTTCATAGAAGTGACTGATGGTACGCCATTTCTCATATCCGTGGTGGGGACATGAGAGAAGCAAATCTTTGAAACGCTCCCAAGTTTGGGTGAAGGTTTCATTGCTCCTCTGCTTGTATGAACTTATTTGGCGTTTTAGCTCTGTGGTCATGCAAGGTGGAAAGAATTTCTTCAAAAACGCAGTGTTCATCGCATGCCATGTGAAGATTGAATTCGGTTTTAGGGTGAGTAACCATGCCTTCGCTTTATCCTTCAAGGTGAAGGGAAATAACATTAAGCGTGTCACATCTAAAGGACAAGTTTGGGAGAATGTTTTACAAACATCCTTGAAATCCTTAACGTGTAGATATGCCTTCTCGCTTTCCATCCCATGAAATGTTGGGAGGAGTTGAATCATCCCATTACGAAATTGAAATTCGCCAGCATGTGGGGGAATGAGAATGCAAGAAGGAGTAGGTGCGTGTTCTGGTTGCATGAGATCGCACAACAGATGTAGTGAATCATCAATTGGTATCACAACATTGTCACCATGTTCACTCTGATTATCATCCATTGATTCAGTTGGAGTGGTGACAGGGTTACTAGAACTGGAAGAATTGGATGAATATAGAGGATTTCTGTAAATTCCGTGGACGGAATTATCGGACATTAATGAGAGAACCTAAGAAGATTGAAAACCTAGAGAACTCAAAGAAAAAGGAAAACATAAATAGATCAGGAAAGATTGAGGTAATCTAAGGAATTGATCGTCGCCTTCCCCGGCAACGGCGCCAAAAACTTGACACACGAATAATCTTGTGTGCTCTTGTGCAATACCCAAGTGTAGGTAGACGTGCAAGTAGTAACTGGTAAGACCAGGTCGATCCCACAGGGAAGGTGTTGACCTATTAGCTTAGACTAAACTCGAAAGAAAAAAAAATCAATAAGATTTAATAATGGTGCAGAACACGAAGTCCCACAAACTAAGACTACTAACGAAAACAATTTAGATTAAATTAAAGAACTAATTAGCTAGTTAAAACAATACTCTAAAATAAGATTTAACTTTAAGAAGAAAGTGTTGGGATTACACAAATCCACAATAATCTAACCATCTACCATGCAGTTACTTTGAAGCACTAAGGAGTATATTGCCCACAGTTTTTCGTATTTCTCTGAAAATAAAGATTCCATAGCCCTTTCATGACCGGGACTATAGCATCACAGTTAACTTGAAACACATGAAAGCGGTTTAATTCAATAGTTAAGACTCGCACCTACAATGGTGTTAGCATTGAAAGTGGTTTGAAAAATATATTGAAAGAAAATGCCTTAGGGCCTTGATTTTAAAAACTGTTTTGACAAACTGAGCGTTTGGGGACTGCAGGGAACATCCTCAAGAATCAGAGAGTTCGAAAAACAAAAGGTCCTGGAATACTGCAGGGAACATCCTCAAGAATCAGAGAGTTCGATCGATCGACGATCGTTCGATCGATCGAAAGCCTTCATCCCTCAATCGATCGAAATGTCCTTCGATCGCTTGACTATCTCTGGTTTGATCGATCGAACTACCTCCGATCGATCGAACACAGGATTTATTCTGCTGCATGGCAGAGGCTGAAGATCACTGTTTCATTGTGTTCTCCCAACCTTAGGACTACTCAGACATCGTCTGGAGTGTCACAGGTTGGTATTTAACATATGAAAACATTAAGGCGTTGTTTGGATGTGAGTTTTTCATGAAAACTATGAAACTAGTGATTTTAACTTATCTAGCATGCAATACTACGAGATTGAAGATTAAACTACGATTAACTAAGTGCAAAATGTAACTGAAACAATAAATAAGTAACCTGGAACGAAAAATTCATATTTAAACTATAAGAATCCGAGCTCACAACATAAAACCTTGAACAAAAACCTACAAAACAATGTAAACTCTCTATCTCTCTCTCTAAAAACTGATGAAAAGCAAAGTTGGGCGTCCCTCGGGACGTATACAATGCTCATATATATAGAAAACCTAAAGGCTAGGGTTACAATTCCGCAACTGCT
Organism: Hydrangea macrophylla; assembly: GCA_033977485.1. NCBI lineage: Eukaryota > Viridiplantae > Streptophyta > Magnoliopsida > Cornales > Hydrangeaceae > Hydrangea > Hydrangea macrophylla. The sequence goes on along the minus strand of CM066991.1, from coordinate 56,175,917 downwards.
GTGTACGCGAAAGTTTCTGAAAATACCATGTTCGGTCGATCAAACATTTCTCGATCGATCTAACATTTGGAACTCAAGCACTTCAACCTTCTTTAAGCGATCGAACGTTCGATCGCTCGAACTAGCTTCGATCGCTCGAACTTCAAACTTTAGCTTTGAATTCTTTTGTTTGCATTCCGGCATCCCAGTTGTCCTGATGTTCATCTTTCTAGTCCACACTGTAGTGATCTGCACAAACAATAGCTAAAACAATACTGCTTATCATAGATTAATCACATTGTATGAAAACTAGCCTTGTAATGCAAATTGCAGATAAAACGGGAAGTTGTGATTAAAACGAATGCAATTCTTCCTTTTAGCGCGGTTGTATTTTACAAATACCCCCACTTTGTAGTGATCCATTAGGTATCAACTGCATACCATCCACAAGCAAATGGACAAGCTGAATTAGCTAATAGGCAAATTAAGCATATTCTCAAAAAATCTGTGAATTCTAATTGTAAAGACTGGTCTTCAAAATTAACAGATGCTTTATGGGCATATAGAACTACTTATAAGACCCATTCGGGGATGTCCCTATACAGACTTGTCTATGAAAAAGCTTGTTACCTACCTGTAGAATTAGAACGTAAGGCATATTGGGCTACTAGGACTTTAAATTGTAATGCTAATGCTAAAGAGGGAGGAATTTTAAGAAAATTACAATTAAGTGAACTTGAAGAAATTCATAAAGACACATGATAACTCTCGAATTCATCAAGCAAGAACTAAACTGTATCATAATAAGAATCTCTTGCGCAAAAGATTTACCCCCGCGCAAAAATTTCTATTATATGACTCAAGACTACATCTTTTTAGAGGAAAGATGAAATCTCGGTGGACTAGTCCGTATATAGTAAAAAATGTTTATCCTTATGGAACTGTCAAGATTGAGGACCCTAAAGATGAAAATACATTTAAAGTTAATGGGCATAGATTAAAGCTATTTTTAGAAGGATTTGAACCTGAGTTGAAGTCCATTCCTTTGGAGGACCCCAACTATAATGCTCCTTAATATTGTAAATCATAATTGGTATAGGACATAGTGTATCAAATTATTTATATTTTCATAGTCCTATACTCTTAATTTGATCACGATTTATTACATATATATATATATATGTAAGTTAATCTTGTCATTATTATTCTATCTTTTCTTTGTGTAATTCTTTTTATTACAGATCCTTGGCTTCTTTTCTCATCTCACTCATTGAGGACAATGTTAGACTCAGTTGGGGGGGACGGCTTCACGATTAGCACCTGTTTGTTTGTTTGTTAATTTTATCTTTATTTTAAATTAATTTAGCTAATTTTTTTTTTTTAAAAAAATAGTTTTTTTTTATGGAGAGCTACACTGAAAAAGAGAAAATGGCTATATATAGGGCTTAAACCCTAAAATCTTTTACACTGAAAAAGAGAAAATGGCTATATATAGGGCTTAAACCCTAAAATCTTTCACCATCTCTCGTTTTCCTTTCTTTTTCTTCCTTTCTTTTCTTTCTCTTCCCTCTCTCATCACAGATTTCTCACTCTCTCGTCTCCCACTCTCTGCAACTCTCTCGCTCTCGCTCGGATCTCTCATTCTCTCATTTATTTCCATTTTTTTTTGTTTTCCTCGATCCAAAATCAAGATCCACTCTATCGTTCACTAAAGGTAAGATCTGTAATCTAGAGAAAAGCTTGATTTTGATTTTATTTAGTTTTTTTTTTCTTTCTTTGCAATCCGGCTTAAATTTTTAGTTTTTGTTTCTGATTTTTATTTTCTCTCTTTTCCATTATTTAACAAAAATATAATGCACAAGTTGTAGGTACCCACTCACCAAAGAAACTTGGAAATACCACTCGTTTCACGACCCTACCATGTTCTCAGATCTCTGTGTGGCAGGTGATATTTTTCCATTTCAGCTTTTGAACTACAAAAAATGGATGACGCGCTAGCTATTGGTCTTGTGTATTTTAAACTTTACCTTGTCATTTTCCTAATTGCTGCTATGAAAATACTACGTTGCCCTTGTTAAAAAAAAGAGAGAGAGATAAAAATATAATTATTTTTCCTAGTTTTTTTTTTTTTAAAAAATGAATGACGCACAAGTCAGCGCTCTTATAATTTTTTAAGTTTATACCATAATTTTTTGTATTATTATTGTTGTAATGATACATTGTCTTAAACTTTGCTAAAAAAAAATTAGTTTATGAAAATATATATATATCTTAATATTAATATAGTTTTTAAATAAAATATCCACCCACCCCCTCTAAGCTCTCTTTAATTAGATCTTAGTTGATAGTTGAAAGGAATGGAGGGTTGAGTCTAGCCTCTCTTGTTGGTTGAGAGTATAAAAAATGATTCCGACAGTCGATGATCAGGCGTTAATGGGTTGCTTACTTGTTTCTGGGCAGAAGAATTGCTGGTACTAGCCTTTATGCCATCAAAACGAAAGCTAAAATGTTAGGATGATGCTTGAATTGCTATAGAGAAAATGTCCTGGTGTAATTTCTTATAATGGCACTTCTTTTAAAGTTTACTACTGCTACAAAAGACAATTCAAATCGAAACAAAAGAAAATTTTGGTTGAGAAAGTGGACTAAATCCTTTGATACCCAAATGAACTTTGGTTTCCCATCCCTCATTTTAATTTAATTGTATTTTATTTTTAAATTTTAATTTTTAGTACATTGAATAATTTTCAGTCAGGTCAGACTTTAAAATAATCCTACGTGTACATATGGCTTTTAATAGCTGGTTCGATAGGAGTAATTTGCATGATCCCAACATCACCAGATATGTCTGGTGCGGTGATTGACTCTAGAGGTAGCGAAAAACTAGGTAAAGCCAGAGTTATCTTCTAGCCTCTTACTGATATTTTAGCTTGCTAGTGGTTCTAGAACCATCTCTTTTACTAGAGGTGGATGGCGATCATGACAATTTGGACGCTCCGGATTGTGTAGCCTCTTTTGTATAGGTGAAGAGGATACTAGTCGCACCATATATGTATCAAACCTAGTGGATGTGCTAAGGATTTTTCAGAAATTTTCTTTTACTTCTATATAAGATAAAATTTGACACGTTAATGTTATTTTGGGTATGTTAATAGCATATAGCACATTGTCACATGTTTTACTATTTCCAAATGCTAGAAACTCTTTAAACTTTAAATATTTTGAAACAGTGTGAAAATTTTTACTGAATCTAAATGGATGAGTAAGCATAAACTATGCAGTCTACAGACAGGTAGTGGAAACTAATTAACCCATGTGAGCTTTTGTGCCAATCTTCCTTTATGAGGGTTACTGTTCTTTTCTGTCTCATTTTCTTATTATATCACTCGTTGAAAGTCTCATTATTTTTCTTTTTCTTTGACTGATCATTAGAAAAGAACGTTTAGGATTTATCATTAGAACTTCTAAATTGCTCAAATGAACAAAGTCAATCTATTTTGAAAATGATTTAGGCCATCTTTTCTTTCAAATGCACCCCCTTCACCTAATATTGCCTTATTCTCAGTTCTCTCCAAATCATGCCTTGCTCCACCTGGGAGTACAAACCTCACTTCTATATCTAGGTATGTGATTAGACTGTAATGATATTGCAAGAAGTGGTAAAGAAAGAAAGGAATTGATTTAAAAATAAAAAAATTAATTCAAAAAAAAAAGAAGAAAAAAATGAGAAACTAAAAAAAAAAAAAAACTGTATAAATGATAAAAAGGTGAAGAAAAAAAAAGAGGTTGGAATAAACTGCGCAAACATTCCAATCACATGCTTAGAACAAATACACCCCAAATCTCCTAATCATCTTAAATTCTAACCTACCAGTCAAAGTCCTAATTTTTAAAAGAAATTGATTTTTAAATTTAAGTGATAAAGATGTTCTCCATGGTAGATCACTCTTCTAATGCTAAAGTATTCTTTCATGAGACTTATTGTACTCCAAATGCTAATATATTGAGTTTTCAAAATGGAAGCAATTTCTCTGTCTTTGTTTCCCTACCATGTGAGATGTTCTCTACACCAGTTTCTGAGAGTTTCTCATTAAAAGAGTTAAATCCTAGTGAGATTGGAGTTAAAACTACAAGTTTTATGACTGTTAATGGTTATGTGAATTTTGAAGTTAAGATCAACTGTTTGACTTTTCAAGCACATACTGTAAGTTTAAAGAGTATAAAATACTGCCATTGACAAACTATGAGTATCTGTGTTACATTACTATTATATACTTGGAAATTTCATTTTATTGCCAAATTTAATTCTATCTGTTGTTATAAAAAGAAAAAATCTACCTTTATTTTGACATTTTAAAATTTAAAATTGAATTTTGTGGGTACATTCACTATAAACCCTCACGAGACAACACTCGTCCACTAAGGGTTTAACGGCTTGTTGTATATGCTAAATGCAATCGCGATTCCTGTGATAGTGAGGTAGATTTTATTTTCCTTAGTTTATTCCTACTTTTGAATAAAACTTTTAGAGAAATTTCTCTTTCAGTTTATTGCTAGGGACTAGCAATAAGCTAGTTGAGGGGTGTGACAAATAATGAATATTGTATATTCATGTGCCAATATAATAGATATAGTGTTCATTTAATCCCCAAATTCATAATTTTACATGCATATTTGAATTCATATAACTTAATGGTGATGTTACTCAAATGTGTGTAATTATGTGCTTTTACATATTTTATATGTTTAGGTGAAAATGAAGTGAAATGATGCAATAAAGAGAAGGAAAGAAGTAGCAACCACACTGTAGTATCTCCCATATGTTAGTCAACATTTCAATAGTAAAATTTCAGTAAAACGATCCAAAAAAATAGGTGTTCGAAAAAGTTGTCAAGCATTTACTGCTTGACAACTATATATATATTTGTATATGTAAAGATTCTCTCTCTCTCTCTCTCTCTCTCTCTCTGTGCAGGAAGGACTATCAGAAGAAGAAGGAAAAATGGACGAAGCAAAGACAAAAATGGAAAACGCACTACTTTACTATGTTCAAATGACGATCTCAGTGACAAATTTGCATCAAAGTTTCGTCTATAAATTGATGGCAGAAGACACATGCATCATAACGAAAAAAACAACGCACAACACAGAAAGACAGCCTACACTCTCAACACACTACCAAAGATAGAGAGAATAGTTTAGGAAAGTTACCATATGAGCACTTCATAGTGTTCCCAGGAGTAGGAAACATAAGATTTTCTTTGCTTTTTCTAGTTCTATAAGTTGTAAAAATTTACTTTTATGTAATTGATGATTTTATGTTAAAAAATATGTAACAAAACTTTGTGTACTATATTTCTCAAATTAAAATATTTGCTTTCTCGTAGGTCCTTTGCTAATTGTAGTAGTAAAATATTCCTATTAAAATTTTTCTTTAATGTTTTTAGTATAGTTGGTACTTGTAGTCTCCTAAAATAGTTTCAAACCCCAAATTTTTAGTTTTTATAATAATAAATTCAATTCACTAGAAGACAGAATTTGCAAGTATATGTCAGATTTTTTTGCTACATAGTTATTATATTAACCTAATAAAGCCCCTAGCACACCATATGTTGCGCCCCGCCCCGACACGAGTCCCGGCAATGGGGTGCTAATATAAAATAATAGTAAGGCTGAAGGACTAAACATACTTATAATACTCCGAGTCCTAGACACGAATCTAACCTGAAAACTTTCCCTTTAGAAAAACAAACGTTTAAACTTTAAAATCATTTAAACTCCGAAGCTCTGAAATATTTAAACTTTGAAACCTCAAAACTTTGATACCATTTTATAGTGCCCCGAGTCCTAGACTCTGAGGGTTACTGCGGAAGGATAGAATAGCCTTTCAAAAAATCTTTGATGGGAAATCAAAATCTTTAAAGACTCACGGATCTGAGTAAATCGATGGCAGAAGCATTAAGTCTTTTGAAAAACTTTACTTGTCAATTTAAAATACATTAACAAAAACTCTTTATCGGTTCATCAAATGAACAACAATGCAGCGGAAAACATACAGTTCTAATAAGCATTTATCATACTTTTTCTCAAACTTCATAAAACAATTTTTAAATAGAAACTCAAACTTGGTTTCACATATCGAAAAGTAATACATGATTTACTTTCTTTTTCTCAAACTTTAGAAACTCTTAAAATAAAAACACAAGGTTGTTAAGAATATTCTGACATCAATACAAAGTATCACGATCTCATAATTTATTCCCAAATGGGGTCTTCACGAGTAAAGTCTACTCCGGGCTTTAAAAACATGTTCATCATTTGGAAAAAATTAATAAAATAGAAATCGGTTTTCATTTGAAAACTATTCTTTCTTGAAACAAATCGTTTTCAAGATAAGCAACGGAAAATCAGAGTTAAGCTATCATGCTATTTAAAAGCGGGTGGACTAACACTTATCCAATTAAATCATAACATGTTCTTTGAAACAGAATTTATTACATCATTTAAATTAAAATCCCATAAACGGGGCCTTTATATAAAGCATAAGCTCATCAAATCTCCGGGGCCTTGCCCTTATCTATATCACCTGAAAAAGAGAGTTTATATAGTCCATAAGCCAGGGAGGCTTGTATAGTCATATAACCATGCAATAACATCTGTTTTATAACATGCGTGAGTGCAATGAATGCCAATGTCGTGTATGAAAACCATTTTCATGCCTTTTTAAACACTCATTCTCGATCGTCAATATCACTACCCGGACCATAGGCTTATCCTCCACGGAGGCCTAGCCTTCAACGTGTGGGACTTTGGGCCTTACGAATTACACGGAGGTCTAGCCTTCAATGTTACGGGGTTTTGTTGGAGCACATCCCATAATTCGAGCTCCTAGTGGTACCCATCTCACACGCCTACCCACAAATCTGAGATTTCTATCCTTTCAAAACAAAATCCCTCCTAGAGGGTTTTATGCATAGAAGCCTCTATGGTCTTTCCTTTTCAAAGCCTGGAATCCTCTAAGGTCTTCCATTTTTAAAAATTGAAAGCCTCTAAGGTCTTTCATCCCAAAATCATTTTCGTGTTCATGCTCATGCTTATGAAATGTTATGACATATGTGAGCTCTAAGCATCAAGACATATTCAACGTTTCATAAATCACATATCAAAACGTGCTATCGATTTAAAGCAACATAATAGACATGCTGAAATCACCCAGGTAAACACATAAGACAGAGCAGCTCAAGTAACCACTTAAGGCATAACATCTCATGTAAACACTTACACCGTTAACATGTTATACAACTTTATTGAGGGTTATACGGAACTATCGTTCAGCGATGATTGAATAAGTACTTAGAATAGAAACCGAAACTGCTCAATCAGCTACAAATCTTGATATACAATAATGTGCGTATATTAGTGAGGTACAACACCTCTAAGCATAAGTATAACTACTATTAAAGTGAAGTATAACTCTTAAAGCTTAGGATGCAAGGCCCCTTAGCTAAATGCTGACTTAAGTATAAGAAAACATTAAGTTTTTACCAAACTGCCTCAGGTCGCTCGCGCGGGACCTCGCTCACACGGATTATACTCAGAAAGGCCACGTGTGCATTTTAAAACAATTTTCAGAAAATAGCCAGGTTGCGCGCACGGGCCGCTCGCGTGAGATATAACAGGGTTGTCTTCTTCCTTTTTCTTCCCCTGTTTTGAAATCAAAGACTGGTTCTTACCCATTTTGTAAACTTAACCAAAACAGGACTTTCAATATGTGAAACTCTTTATTTTTCCGCATAGATTTCAAATTTGAAATCAAAATTTCATGAATCAAATCATAGCTCTCGGTTTTGTCAAAAATCTGAATGGTGACAAAACTTTAAATCGATCGTTCGTCGCAACCGTTGCAAATTAGCTTCTGAAATTTGAAATAAAGCCTCGTGGGATCGAGACTTTTCATTTGATATAAAGAAATCAAGTTTTCATTACAGTTTTTCTACTTGCTATTTTCGGACCCTTAACGATATATATATATGAAATTCTATATATATATATATATCTACAGTGCTATATAAACTGAAATCAATATATAGAATTGATTTGAAAACTTACCCAAATTCAAATTATAAATAGAATAGCAGAAAAATCCAAATAAATAATAATCCAAGCCTTTTAATTCAATTTTTCCTCTGTATATTAACTTGTGCATGTATATGTGTATACACATATATTTCGTGTGTGTGTGTGTGTGTGAGAGAGAGAGAGAGAGATAGAGAATTAAGATGAGACAAAAAGAGAGACAGAGAGTTGGTGAGAGAGTAAGAGGGGGGGGGGGGGGGGGGGTGTGTATAACATGTTTTGCTTGGCTACCATGTGGCTTCAAGCTTAAGTCCCCCATAAACACAATACACATTAACACATACAGTACACACGCACACACTGTACACTGAAATTTCTTTGGCTCCAAGTTCTAGTGAGAAATACTTGTGTGATACACACAGGTAAAAATTATACAGCTAGAAATTCCAAAACTGGTATTTTTCTGTAACGAAAACAAAAATTAAACTTTTAATATATGCTTTAAATTTCCGGGTCACTACACTTCCGGGTCATTACACTCTACCCCCCTTAAAAGAATTTCGTCCGCGAAATTCAGGTAAGATCATATGACAACACGGATATTCATTTACGAGCATTCTGAAATGTCAGATCATAAGAACCTTAAAGTAGGTCATAACATTTCATCTCCCCTGAAGTAATTTTTCTCAAAGGCCTAGTATCCTATTCTCAAATAGCATTCCTCGAAATTCCAAATGAGATTCAATTATCAGAGTGCAACATCTACTGGAATACAGGTTGAGAGATTCCTCAATCGCTTCGTATATGCCGTGATATGATAACACCGTAAATAGGTTGAGAGATTCCTCAACCATCCCATAGGCACTGTAATTGAATATCTCTTGAGATAATACCGTCAATAGGTTGAGAGATTCTTCAACCATCCATATACATCGTATTAGAATACGTTCGGATAATACCGTATTAGAATACACCGCAATATAAGATGAGAGATTCCTCATCTATATACCATAAACCATAAATGAAATTGTAAAGGAATACTGCAATAACACGTCGTACGAAAATAGTGTAAGGTATACCATAAGATAGGTGAGAGATTCCTCAACCGTCCAATATCCACAAAAATGTACTACTCTCAAATGATTAATATTTCCAACGATACTACCGTCGGTTCCCGTCATACTTAACTCATATCCCCATGTACTCACGTCACAACGCATAAACCCAAGTTCAAAACAGAGATTAATGTTCCCAATGTGTGAACCACATAATACTTACCAGGATAAAGTCCAGGAAAAATAGTAAATACACTTTGCTCTACCTCACGTGCTGTCTTAAATTCCTGTGTTCATAGCAAATAAAACTGCATATTACGATGTTCCCTACACATTTCTTCTGATGACATTTCTCAAACATCTAAGGGTCAATATAATAACCTCAAAGATTCCATAACATGGCACGATTACTGAATGATATGATCATAACATGACACGCTCTTTCTAGAAAAGCGTGACAACTTGCACATAAAGATAGCCACACTAAGAAGATTCACTAACATAACCAGTCATCCAAATCAAAAGATAAGGATCCGTAAAAGCAAGCATACCCAACTCATAAAGGATTGAATTCAGCTGTTCAAAAGAATTTCCAAGGAATAAGGAGTACCAGGGTCTAACCCAAAGGAGAGACTACTCCAAAAAGTCAAGAAGTTACCTATAGCCAAACTTTCAAAATAGGAGGGGCATAGGAACTAAACAAATGCTCTCACTACCCATTTCACTCAAGAATCCAATTCAAGCCACACTCAAGGGTTTAACGCAATCGTGTACACGCTCATGGGTATGTATAACGACATAAACATATCCGTAGAAAGATATATTTTTAGCATGCTTGTCGCTTAATCTAAACATATAAGCATATAAGCATTTTAAAGAATGTAGCATGTTATATCAAATAGTCCCACAGGCCAGTAAACATGCTCAATTCATCTTCTCAAAGATGCGTGCAGTTAAAACTTTAAATAGCATATCACAAGTTATCAAGTAACAAGTTAGTGCATGATAATACGTTTCTTAATTTATCGACTAACATGTCAAGAAAACAGTCTCTCAATCAACATGAAAACATAACCCGACGTTCTGAAGTATTCGACCCAGTATGCTCTGATACCATCTGATATGTACGAAAATGTCTAGTCAAAGTCAAACCTTGCCACCTCAGCAAAGAGAAGTCAATTCACCTTGAATCCAGGTCTACTATTCAATCCTCCTGAGCTGTTGTATGAAACCACCCGGTTCGGTCAGAAGCCTGGGCGTTCGCTCCAGATTGGCCCCACATGGGCGCACCTCCAGAAGGCGTAGTTGCTTGCCCAGCGGGCAACCAGGCAATTACCTATCCCAGCTAGAAGACTAAATAGAAGGAGCAAGTAGGTTCCTAAACCACTTAGGAAACTCTCCTAAATTCATGTAAATTGATTGTAATCAGATTAAAGCTTCCTAATCTGCAGACTTACCTTGTATGGGTGGTCTCTTGTACCTATAAAAGAGGCCACCCACCCCCATTAAAGGGGGTCACATTCTATAGCATAATATATTCACTCATACGCATACACCCGGTCAGTTTTGCTGGTAGTGTCGCCTACTGTGTTGGCTCACCAGTTCCCGTCGGTGATCTGTTAGTGAAAGCACACTAATGCACCCGTGGATGTAGGTCACCTCATTAACGGTCGAACCACATCCAAACTTCATTGTGTTCATCTCTTTCATATAATTACTCTTACCCAATTTTTGGCATCATCAGTTTGGCACTGTCTGTGGGAAGCGTCTAGTTTCTAATCAACAAATCTTTTGACTGATCAACATGCCCCCGAAGAAGGGTAAGAAAACTGCCACTCAAACCGGTCAGGAGGATCAAGCCGATCAGGAGGACTCACAGCCCGGCCGACCGACCACCTCTATGACTTCCGAGCAAGTCATCGCGGCTCTCGCACAACTCCTAGAGGGCCAACGATAAACCTAGCAGTAGATTGAAGCACTGTTGGCCCGGTAGGATGAGCTCCCCCGAATCGAGGAACAGTCCGAGAAAGGTGCGCCCAACCAAAAGCCTCCTTGGGTTAGACAACATGCCCACACTACACCTGCATCCCCACGGGGTTGGAGGCAGCATAGGGATAACGAGCGTAGCCAGGCCCCCAGGCAAAGTCGATGATATGCTCGGGCTAATCTGCGTCGGGCAGGAGATGCCAGAGACATTATCAACAGTAGGCGTGTTGCCAAAAAGGAGGGGCTAGGATATATCGCCTGGGAATCGGCCGAGGACCCCCCGGCCAAAAATCGGGGAGATCTCAGGCACACGATCACCCGGACACAAAGCCGGGTCCTATCCCCAAGGACAACACACTTCGAAGAAGAGGCCTCGTCGTCTGATCTGACTTACCGCTCGGACATAGAAAGGAAGACCGAGCAAAAAGACTTGAATGCTCAAATCCAGGACTTGTAGAAATAGATCGAGCAGTTGGGCCGTAAGCAGCACAATGATCATACCAACATAGAGACCGAGTTGCCCTACACCGTTCGAGTCACCAGATTTCCCATCCCGCGGAAGTTTAAGCCTCCGCATCTCAGCTCTTACGACGGGACAGGGAGCCCAGTGGATCATGTTCGTACCTACAAGGCCCAGATGGCATTGGTCACCACAGTCAACGAATTACTATGCCTGGCCTTCCCCAGCACTCTCAAAGGGCCAGCCGTGCAATGGTTCCACTATCTTAAACCCCGAGCGGTTGATGACTTCAAGATACTGAGCAAGCTTTTCATTAGCCAATTCGTAGGGATGCTTGACTAGTCACTATCAGACACTCAACTACTGACTATGAAGCAACGTAAGGGGGAGTCCTTAAAGGACTACGTGGACCGTTTCGACCAGCAAAGGCTTCAAATTCACCATTTAAATGAAACGGCTGCTATCATGGCCTTTTGCTCGGGAGTCCAACACACCAAAGTTGCTACGTCATTTCATCGTGACGGATCAGCAACCCTAGTGGAACTCTCAGAAAGAGTCAGAAAATACATCGATATGGAGGAGTTTCTATTATCCAAGCGCGCCAGCTTCACGGGAGACGAGTCACCGAAAGCTAAAAGGAAACATGAAGACTCAGAGAAGGGTCCAGGAAAGAAGCCTAGGCAAGATCAGCAAAGAGGTGGCCGGAATCCGACCCTGATTACCTTCACGCCACTTTATTGTCCAATCCAAGAGGTCATAGCTGCCGCTGAAGCCCAGAGACTACTCCAGCAGCCAGGGAAGCTGAAAAGCCCACTCGGTAAAAGAAACTGGGTTAAGTTTTTCCGCTTCCTCAAAGGCCACGGACATGACACAGAGGACTGCTTAAAGCTTAAGATCGCCATTGAGAAGCTGATTGAGCAAGGACACCTAGCCAAGTTTGTGGCGGCAAACAGATGACCTCGACAAAATGCCCGGGGTTCTGAGCAGCTGCGATCCCTTAGGCAAATCAATGTAATCTTCAGAGGAACTTTGGGCGAAGGGGATTCATAGGCGGCCAGGAAGAGGCATGCTCGGGAATCCCGATCGGATGTCTGGCATGTCCAATCCACTAGTTCCCCCCGACCGATGTATTAATATTCTCATCCGAGGACATACTAGGCCTGCACTACCCTCACGATGATCCGCTGGTGTTAATGCTCTCTGTAGCAAACTATGTGGTTAAAAGGGTATTGGTGGACATGGGCAACTCCTCTAATATTATGTTCGTCTCAGCATTCTATCAGCTCGGGATATCACAGGTTTGGCTCTGATTGATGGCCACTTCCCTGGTGGATTTCAATGGCTCCAGCATGTAACCGCTCGGTACCATAAGCTCCCAGTTCTTATGGGGACTTACCCCCAACAGACATCTATACCGGCCAACTTCCTAGTTGTAGAAGCTCTGTCCGCATACAACGTCATCCTTGGGAGACCAACTCTCAACAAAGCCAAGGTAGTTATGTCAACATATAGCCTGGTGGTCAAGTTTCCAACCCCTCAGGGACCTGGAAGCTTACAGGGAGACCAAACGACCACTCGGAGCTACTACGTCAGCTCCCTGCGCAGAGTGGCCATCACTGAAACATTGAACATTTAGGAAATGGACCCGAGGGACAAAAGCGATGGAGTAGGTCCGGTGGAAGAACTAAAGCAAGTGATGCTGGACCCAAAGTTCCCAGACCGGTGCGTTAGCATAGGCACTCTCTTGGAGCCAGGCCTTAAGGAGAAGTTGATCCGATTCCTGCAGCAGAGCCGGGATGTCTTCGCCTGGATCCATGAAGACATGTCTAGGATAGATCCCCGAGTCATGTCTCACCATCTCAACATCGACCTGGACACCTGGCCGGTCAAGCATAAAAGGCGGGGTATGGCACCCGAAAGATAGGCGGCGGTATGTGAAGAAGTTGAGAAGCTCCTGAAGGCGAACTCTATCCGAGCGGTCTATTATCTCGACTGGTTAGCAAATGTGGTATTAGTCAAGAAAAGAAATGGGAAGTGGATAATGTGTGTGGATTTCACTGACCTGAATAAGGCCTGCCCCAAGGATTGCTATCCACTACCTAGGATAGACCTCCTTGTGGACTCCACAGCCGAGCGTGCACTCCTCTCATTCATGGACACTTATTTAGGGTACAACCAGATCAGCATGTACCCCAGGGAGGAAGAGAAGACCTCTTTTATCACAGACCAAGGAACATACTGCTACAAGGTAATGCCATTTGGCCTTAAGAATGCCGGGGCAACCTATCAATACCTGGTCAATCACATGTTCAAGGATCTGATCGGGAAGTCCGTGGAAGTCTATATTGATGATCTCTTGGTCAAAAGCTGAGATGAGTCTGATCATCTCAAACATCTGGCCAGGGCCTTTGGCATTTTGAAGAAGTTCGGAATGAGGTTGAACCCGGTTAAGTGCACATTTGGCGTCTTATCCGGGATGTTTCTGGGACACCTAGTCAGCAGACAGGGTATCGAACCAAACCCCGATAAAATCCAGGCCATCATAAACATGCAGTCGCCCAGGTCAACCAAAGAAGTTCAGAGCTTGGTTGGGCGGGTCACCGCATTAAACAGATTTGTCTCCCGAGCTACTGACCAGTGTCTGCCATTTTCCAAAATCCTCCGCAAGGCCTTTTAGTGGTCGGAAGAGTGAAATGAGGCATTCAGGAATTCAAGAAGTACTTGGCATCGCCCCTTTTACTCTCAACACCCATGCCAAACGAGGAATTATTCTTATATTTGACAGTGTCACTTTCAGCGGTCAGCTCGGCTCTCATTCGAGAAGAACACGGGATACAATTCCTAGTCTACTACATCAGCCAGGCACTTCAAGGCGCAGAAATTAGATATTCTCGCATAGAGAAGGTCGCCTTTGCCCTCATCACGTCTGCCCGAAGACTTCGCCCATATTTCAAGGCCCACACTATTATGGTCCTCACAGATCAGTCGCTCCACCGGATCCTGAGCAGGCCTGAAACACCCAGAAGGCTCGTTAAGTGGGCCTTGGAGTTAGAAGAATTCAAAGTAACCTACAGACCCTGCACGACGATCAAGGGACAGGCTGTAGCAGATTTTTTTCATGGAGTTCACATGTCCAAAAGACCTGGTGGAAGAGGATGACCCACCCTATCTACCGCTCGAGTTGCAAAAGGACGTCCCGACCTGGATACTTTATATAGATGGGTCCTCTAACATGCAAGGCAGCGTGGCAGGGATCATCCTGACTACTCCTGATGGAATCCAGTTTGAGTATGCATTGCGGTTCGGGTTTCGGGCCTCCAACAATGAGGCTGAGTACGAAGCCCTGTTGGTTAGATTGCAACTGGCCCATTGATGGGTGCGCGGCAAGTCCAGGGGTACACTGACTCCCAACTCGTAGTTAATCAAATTACCCAGGAATACGAAGCTCAGCAAGAAAACATGGTAGCTTACTTAGCCCTTGTTCAAACACTTTCGAAGAAGTTAGAAGGCTTCTCCATAATACAGATCCCCAGGGAAGAGAATATGAGAGCAAATCGGTTAGCCTGCCTCGCCTCGTCCTCCGAGTTAGACTTGCCAGGGATAAGGGTTGAATACTTACTCGAGCTAAGTGTGATCAACTTGGAAGGCATGGAGGTCGATCTGGTCACCTTAGGCCCTAGTTGGATGGATCTGATCACGATATTTCTCACAACTGGCTCGTTACCGAACGAAATGGAAGAAGCCTGCCGGATAAAGTACCGGGTGGCCAGATCTCACCTCGTTGATGGCATCCTCTACAAAATGGGGTTTTCTATCCCATATCTCTGCTGTGTCCACCCCACACAGGTCCAACAAATACTACATGAAATCCATGAAGGTGTTTGCAGTAACCACGTAGGAGGTCGGGCGCTCTACTGAAAAGCCCTGCTGCATGGCTACTACTGGCCGACAATGGCTCGGGACTCCTAGGAGTATGTCAGACTATGCGACAAGTGCCAATGATACTCCCCCATGATCAACCGCCCGGGAGAACTCTAAACACCCATCCTTAGCCCATGGTCGCTCGCTCAGTGGGGCATCGACATCGTCGGTCCCCTCCCGATGGGAAAAGGGCAAGTTAAGTTCGCTGCTATCACCGTGGACTACTTCACCAAGTGGACAGAGGCCGAGCCCTTAGCAACAATCGCCGAGAAAAAGATGGAAAGCTTCATCGAGAAAAACATCCTCTGTAGGTTCAGCATTCCTCGGGTTCTAGTCAGCGATACAGCAGACAGTTTGACACTCCGATATTCAGGCAGTTCTGTTTGGGCTACGGGATATCCAATCACCATTCTTCACCCGATCACCCTCAAGCAAATGGTCAAGACAAGTTGAAAAACCAGACTATTATGCATTCAATCAAGACTAGACTCAAAAATGCCAAGGGGCTTTGGGCAGAGGAATTACCTACCCTTCTGTAGGCTTATCGTACCACTCCCTGGGCGGCAACAGGCGAGACAACATTCTCACTAACCTATGGCTTTGAGGTAGTGGTCCCCACCGAGCTTGGGTTACCTATATACCGAGTGGAAAATTTTAGATAGCAGAGCAATGAAGACGCCCTCCGAGCAGAACTCGACTTGGTAGAAGAAAAAAGAGACCGGGCATATCTAAAAGTGGCAGCCTACAAGCACAGAGTTTCTCGGAACATAAATAGCAAAGTTAAGCACCGGAGTTTCTAGGTCGGGGATCTCGTTCTAAAGGCGGTAAACCAGTCTACCAAGATCTCGAGCCATGGGAAGTTGGGGCCAAACTAGAAAGGACCATACCAAGTCACGCGGGTCAACCGTCCGGGGACCAAGTGGTTACAAACGCTAGATGGGCATGATCTTCTTCACCCTTGGCATATTCAACATCTCCGAAAGTATTTTTAGTAATGCTCAATTGCGAGCGGGTTAACACTGGTTAGGAAATTTTGTAGCTCTACTTGAGCAGCTACTATAAATTCTCGAAGGAAATAAAGGTTTTCTGTTTTAACGACAAGCAATGATACCTACCAGTGTTCCACGAAAAGCCCTCGGGATCACGCCCGAGGCACAAAAGCACTCGGGATCACACCTGAGGCACACAAGACTCGGGATTGAACCCCGAGGCACCCGCATTGGTTAGGCCCAACCAACGACGGGGGCAAATCCCCCTAGGTGACTGATGATAGCAAGCCTCAAAAGACCCTGCAACCACCCACGTTCCAGGTCGGTTTCCTACTGTCACTCCCTCCATACGCCCGCCTTAGCAAAAGGCTTGGGGGGCAGGGGACCAAGCTGAATAGAAAATTACACCGGGCACTAACAGGACTTGGAATCCTAGAATACCTAACATTCCTAAGTACCTACAGTAAACAGGTCACAAGCCTACACTACACCCGAGCGGGACCTACTTAATAGGTCCCTAAAAGACCAAGTATTCTCTGCCGGTTATAGTCTTAAGCCTTTTGCTAAGGTAGGGATTTAGATAGGCTAAGAACCGATCGGGTATTGAAAATCACAAACAAGCATACACGTACAAGTACAAAATATAAAACAATTGATGCAAAAGGTGGCCTCAAAGGACCTTTTCATTAATTAAAAACAAAAATATTTACATTGATTAGGGGGGCAGTTGTAGTAGCCTCCAAAAAAAAAAACCAAGTGTTCTAGTGTAGGCCGATCCCTACACTAGACGTTGACGATGTCCACATCGTCACCCGTGACATCCCTACCGGCTGGCACATCGTCATCATCAGCAGCAGTGGCCCCCTCATCATCCTGAGCCAGCTCTTTCCAAAAGTTGGAGTCAGCCCAGGAGTACTCGGAGAGGTCCCAGTCCGAGTGGTCCAAGGAGACCCGAGCAGCCAGGTCGGCATAGCCCTTGAGGAATCCCACTTTGAATTCTTCCTCGGCTTCCTTAGCCTCGGCATCCCGAGCAGCGGTGACCTCAGCCAGGGTCGCTGTCAGAACCTCGGCTTCCTTCTCGGCGGCCATCCTCCCAGCCTTTGCATCCACAACTTTAGATTCTGAGGCCTTTTGAGTAGCCCGCTCGATGGAGATGGTGTCACGGGCTTCCTCCAGCTCAAGGGCCAAAGCCCTAGACTTTTCCTCTACCACAGAAAGGGCAAACCCTGCAGACTCCCGAGCAGCCTTCTCCTCTGCCAGGGTGGCCTCAACAGCGGCTAGTTTCTTGGCTATCCCGGGCAGGGTAGCCTCGGCCACCACCGCCAAACAGCCGACCTGCAAGAAAAGTTTCAAAGTATAAGATCCTGGGCAGAGAAGATAAAAACACGAAATGTGCAAAGGGCAACTAACCATGTGGATGACGTTATACAGCCAGCCGACCAAGGCCTCGGGGCCCAGTAGAGAGCATTTGTCGACCTGACTATGTAGTACCTCAGTCCGGACTCTCCCTTTGACTGCATTCGCCGTCTCCACCGCTGGCATTGCGGACGGCTCCGCGCAAGGTCCCGGGAGCATTGGTTCATCCAAGGTTGGGAACGACACTCCAGCCGGTGTGGCGGTGGGGGGCAGCTTCGGTGCTGTAGCAACGTTGACCCCAGTATTTGAGGTTCCGATCGCCTCCTTATCGGCCCAGATGGCGATCCCCTGGGTGATCCTCTTCAACTTATAATCCTCGATAGGGTCCTACTTCTTCCTTTTCATCCTCGCCCGGGCCAGTAGGGTCGCCTCCTTCTCCTTCAATGCCGTCGCATTTTTTGGGGCCATCTCTGTCAAACAATCAAGCACGAGTCAGTTATGCCTAGAGTTGAACAAATAGCAAAGTAATCCGAGGATAAGATCAAGTTACGTACCGGGAATGATTAGGAAGAATCTGGGAGCCTCGAGGCGACGCTTGGGCTTGTACGACGTCTTCTGACCCCCCGCCCGGGTCAGCAATTTACTGATGTCTATGGGGTCCTCGATCAAGGAAAGAATCCTTGCCTGGAACTCGTCAGGAATGTTGGGTGGATTGACCGATCCCTCTGCATGAAGAAAGTAGTCAGTTTGGTAATAGCAGCAAAATAGAAGTAAAACACGAGAAAGGATAGAGGCTTACTCCTCAACTCCCCTGCCAAGGAGGTCCTCAATTGAATGCCCGACGCCTCCTCACAGAACCCGAGGGTGGATACTTGGAAGAATTTCTTCTTACACCCCCTATTGTTGCTCAGGTAGTTAATTATTATTTTCCTACCCTACCGAGCAGATAGCAAGAAGAAACTGGCCTCCCCGTGCACTTTGAATGGCCGGTGGGCCCAAAAGAACTCTGTAGGGTGAGCACGTAACCTAGAACCTGGGGCCACAGGGAGATTGCCCCCATCAAGAATCTCTACCCGTTTGGGGCGAGCTGCCCGGGCGAGATCCTGAGGTATATAAGCACATCACGGGCAGTGGGATGTAAGGAAGAGGGAGGCCCGCTATAAGGGCATCCTCGTACAGGGTGACGAAGCCCGACTAGTGAAGGTGAGCCCCATCGCTATACACACCTAAGGAGAAGCGGTCGAGAACATCATATTTTTCTCTGATCCGGGATAGGTCAGCAGAGCATAAGGTGCTACCAATCTACTCGCAAGAGAAAACCACGCCCGGATTATTCAGAACAGACTCCTCGGCATCTTGTCTCCCAGACGCTGAGGTAATGGGCATATCATGAACCCCCTCATCATCAGGCACCTGGATAGGAATCTTGCCCTTGCTATGCTGGTCTGACGGGGATACCGAGGATGGGTCTAGGCTGGTGTTAGGGGTCCCAGAGCAGGACTGCTCATCTTCCGACCGGGAACGAGTTGAACCCTGAGTGGCACATCCTTAAAGCACCAGAGGCTGGGAAAGGGAGTAACTGGCGACCTTGATACGGGTCAGGAACTCCTAGCCTGAGGTACAACGGGGACAAAGTGACGAACCTAAAGGGAAAAGAGTAAAGGGTCCCCAATGTAAAGCAACACTCGGTCAACACTGCAACACGGCAACTCGATCGGTTCAACCGCTCTACAACTAAGGACGGGCTACTCGACCTGAGAATAGAAATGAACTTAAAAAAAAGGAAGTCCCAGTCCCAGGCAAAAACCTACTGAGTTTGATCCCTCCAACCTCACTCAGAAAGAAAGAAAAAGAAAAATGAGAAGGTGGAGTGCAGTAAATGGAAGCTTAGAAAGGAAGGACTTACAAGAATCAATGCAGAAAAGGAGTCGGGAAACTTGGCCGGGGAAAGTCTTGCTCTCAAAACCGCTCAGTAGTCTCTACTTCTTGGTAGTAGGAACTAACAAAATGAGTAAGTGTTCTTTATATAGGAGATACGGACAGCCCAGATCAGATTGGATCTAATGGTCAAGGAGCTTTCCCGCCAAAACCGACCAACAACTGTCATCTCGGGCACGTGAACTACCGCCTCAAAAGGTGCGCGCATTAAATGTGCAATGGGACAGTCCGGCAACCACGTAACTGCTTGGTTACTTTCACGCCGACCTCGTTAGATCCTGACCAGGATAGTGACCAGATGACACATGACAGTAGCTGGTCCCGGGCCCACATAGCCACCGCTCGGTCTAGACCCCGGAAGACCAGCGCGACTGATCACGTCCCGGGGGTCCCAGCCTCTTTCCCGAACAAATTTTCAGAAGCACTCTTAATTTTCAAACCTCATCAGATAGAGCATCCCATTAGTTTCGAAAATGGGGGGCAACTGATATGTACGAAAATGTCTGGTCAAAGTCAAACCTCGCCACCTCAGCAAAGAGAAGTCAAGTCACCTTGAATCTAAGTCTATTGTTCAATCCTCTCAAGCCATTGTATGAAACCGCCTAGTTCGGTCAGAAGCCCGGGCTTTCGCTCCAGATTGGCCCCACATGGGCGCGCCTCCAGAAGGCATGACAATTACCTATCCCAGCTAGAAGACTAAATGGAAGGAGCAAGTAGTTTCCTAAACCACTTAGGAAACTCTCCTAAATTCATGTAAATTGATTATAATCAGATTAAAGCTTCCTAATCTGCATACTTACCTTTTACGGGTGGTCTCTTGCACCAATCAAAGAGGCCACCCACCCCCATTAAAGGGGGTCGCATTCTAAACCTAAATAATAGCATATTATATTCACTCATATGCATACACCTGGTCGGTTTTGCTGGTAGTGTCGCCTACTGTGTTGGCTCACCAGTTCCCACTGGTGATCTGTTAGTGAAAGCGTACCGACGCACCCGTGGACGTAGGTCAACTCATGTAATACCCTGTATTTTTATATTTATTTAATGCAGAGAGATTCTATATACTTCCTTTGACCCTTCATGAAATTTCATCTTCGATCGATCGAAGCTCGTTCGAGCGATCGAGCATCCCAGAAGTTCAAGCGATCGAACCTTGTTCAATTGATCGAAACCCTACCGACTTGAATTTAATACGTGGTCCCCACTTCAATCGATCAAACCCTTCTTGATCGATCAAAGCTGGCCGAATCGATCTCGAGCGATCGAACATACTTCGATCGATCGAACTTGTAATGATTTGAATTCTAGTTTCTGTGCAGAACAGGTCACATGCACCCTCATTCTCCCTATATATACCATGTGTTTGTGTGAGTTGGGGAGTTTGCTGAACCTTGAGAGTTGAGAGAGTGTGTGCTCGTGTGTTGGTACATATATATACACCTACCTCCATATCTATATGTATACACACACCACATATATATATATATACTCAGCTTGGAGAAGAGAAGAAGGAGAAGAAGAAGAACAAGAAGAGGCAGAGAAAGAGAGATAGAAGTGACGAAGAGAGGAGCAGAGAGAAGAGGCCACCATTGAAGGAAGCTTGGAAGCTTTCAACCGAGCCAAACGCGCCCTAAACAAATTTTGGTGAGTTCCAAACTCACTCGGTAACTTAGTTATGATGTTTTACATATTTTGGACGTATTAATTATAACCCAAACACCCCTAGCACATTCTGCACGTTCACTGGCAGAATCTGTGGAAGACGAAGTTCGACCGATCGAACGGAGTTCAATCGATCGAACATCACTAAGTCTCAATCGATCGAAATAAGTTCAATCGATTGAGACCACCTTCACTTCGATCGATCGAAAAGACTTCAATCGATCGGACATCACCTTTCCTCAATCGATCCAGAGGACCTCAATCGATCGAACCCGAGCAGAACATGAATGTATTCTTTTCAGTTTATTATGCATAATGCATAGTTGTTTAATCTTTGTTCCATATTCCTATTATGCGATATTATGGATTTCGGAGGTAATGGGATACGATAATGAGATTTGAGATAACATGGCGAGTAACGTAGTCGGGTTCGGAGCGCTAGTAATAGTACGACGCGATAACGAGATAAGTTTGAGATGATAATACTGGGTAGTATTTGGATAACTGAGAAGTGAGTCAGTAAGAGGATTAGTATGTTCAAGGTTGTGTAAGTCGAGCTGATGATTCGCTCAGGTTGAATCCGATAAGTGTATGTCAAGGATTTGATCAGGATCGTGAGAATTATGGGTGCACAGTACTCGCAAGCATTCTTAAAAGCGGTGAACAGTAAGAGTTCTTAAAAGTGGTGAACAAGAGTAGTTGTGGCACGCCCATTATTTATATTTACCAGAGCTGTGTATGTATCGTACTCGCAAGCGTTCTTACAAGTGGTGAACAGTAAGAGTTCTTAAAAGCGGTGAACAAGAGTATGGGTACATCCATGGACCAGTCGTTATATGAGAACGATGTATGGGTGCTCGCAAGAGTTGTTAAAAGCGGTATAGCGGTGAACAAGAGCACTGGTATGTTGTGCTGATATAATCAATTCGAGATAGTCAGTTGGGTATTGTGAAATCAGTCTTAGAGTGGGAATTGATAAGAATCGATTAATGATATGTCTGAATAAACGAGTAAGGAATATATTTAGTATCACTGTCCTATATTGTTCATAATGGTAATTATGTTATTTCTAGGAGACTGTGTGAGATAGTGCTTACTCAGCTTTCAACAAGCTGACGACCTTTATTGCCTGGATATTCCCCGTCCAGACTACCCTGTCCTTTACAATGCAGATGACGGAACATATGGCAATAACTATTATCCTGAAGGGAGTTACGCAGAGAACGACCCCACTGTTGCCGGTCAGGCTGATGACTATCCGTACGCCAGCTGAAGACCTGAAGATAAATAGTAGTTTATGTTACTACTTTTCTTTTACTGTTGTACTTTATAGTTAATGGGTACTTAGGCATATGTTGTCTCCAGACTTGTTGTGATCCTGTGGACCATACTCTGATGTTTGTAATAGATAGAACCGTGTTTATGTTTTAGTTGATTACTGTTCCCGTTTGGACTAGTACTGTGTGGTGTGGATATTAGTGACTTTCACTTGTCATTCCCTATGGACCCATAAAGGAAATTTATTATGCTCTATTTATGCTGCTCCAGGGCGTGACAGGGTTTTTTTGGTATCAGAGCCCCTGGTTATATTACGATTAGGTTCTGATATTGTCGTTCACTTATGGATTCCACACCATCTGGTTCTAGTATTTAAGATTTCCTGAGATGAGATATGAATATAAGATAAGTTTATCTTCCTGACGATAGATAGTTTCCTTTGTAGGATAGCATGGATCTAGGGTTCCATCAGTTTGTTACCGATACTTATGGAGGACACGTGATCCATGGGGATGCCATGGAGCCTGCTGACCCAAAGTTTTATCATGAGCGTGTATGCCAGATAGCTAGGAGGCATTTGGAAGAGGACATGTGGAAAGCACTCTATGAGACTGGGAGGACTCACCCGACGCAGATGCGTATGGATGCTTACCACACTACGAGGATTGGTAGAGACATTTGCCAGGAGATATTACGGTTAGTTCAGAGTAAGCCAGAGATGGATGAGATTGAGTTGAGAGCCATTGTAGCCGGTCCACCAGAGCCTGTAGTTGCAGCAGCACCACCACCATCACCGGTACCCAACGTACCAGTTCCAGAGCCTGAGCCGATTCAGGGAGATGGGGATCTAGAGCTAGAGGATGAGCATCCCGATGAAGATATGGATGGAAATGGAGAGGAGGAGCCGATAGATGATGAGGGACCAGCCGAGGAGGAGCCTGTAGTCGACGATGACGATGATGAGCCCGAGGATGATCCGGAGGAGCCAGAGTTTGAGCCAGAGGACCCAGTACCGGACCCAAAGGCTGTTGAGGCAGATATAGTAGTAGATGAGGATACACCCGATGAGGAGGTAGTTGTGCCAGAGGTACCTGTTGTGCTTCAGATACCAGCCGGACCCATTATGCGTATGGCAGCTATGGCCGACATGGCAGTAGGATGGTTAGCTCAGATGGTAGCACAACCAGCAGGTTTCGTTATGGGAGAGGCAGCCATAGCAGGAGCTCTTGATATAGTCGATGGATTCGCCGCAGTAGTAGTCGATGTCGCCAACCAAGCGATAGCAGACGGGATGGAGGATGATGATGCAGAGATAGTAGAGGAGTGGGTTATAGGAGTTGTAGTCGGAGATTTTGTTGCACCAGTTGAGGATAATCCACTCGAGGAGATGGATATTGATTCAGAGGATGAGGCTCCACCAGCGGGATCAGATGCTGACGACTTTTGAGTCAGGACCTGCAAGACTTAGTTTTTGTCAGTTTTATTAGGACATGTTGTCCACCAGATATTTTGGGAGCTTGAGAGATAGCTATTTGACCATAGCTTTGTATAGATATTAGCAGTAGTATTGTATAGTTGACCTTAGTACTGTTTTAGCCTTGTTCCACGTGGTACACAGTTGGATTTGTGGGTACTATACGGTACATCTTTTGTTATATACGAGCAGTACTTTTGATATTGATTGTTGGTTGTTTGATGTGTTGTTTTGTAGAACTGTTAGCTCTTGTTACTTCTCGTTCTATCTTGGTTTCGTTTCTACGAGAAGAATTTCAGCTGATCAATATGTGTCTTGTAGGCGATACTCATTATCATCATGGTAGGGCCCTTGAGGAATCACCAAGCGCGAATTGGAGCCCCTATTCCGGAAGGGATGGATCCAACGGGAATTTTCGAAGCCTTCATGCAAAGGATGGAGCATGTGGGAGATACCTATAATCATTCGACTCACCAGAGACCTGTTGCACCACCGCTACCGAGACAGACTGGAGATAAGTTGTTAGCAAATTTTCGTGGGTTACGTCCAGAGAAGTTCGATGGACTAACAGAACCATGGAAAGCGGAACAATAGATAAGAGAAATGGAGTTGATATTCGAAGCGTTAGAATGCAGCGAGCAAGAGAAGCGTCGCCTTGCTAAGTTTTAACTCACTTACGCCATCGCAGATTGGTGGGAGGCCGAGCGAGCCACTATCGGGATCAATGCTGCTAGAGCTATACCTTGGGAAACGTTCAAAGGCAGATTTTTGGAAAAGTACTTTCCAGAGGACGAAAAGGATCAGCAGGAGAAGAATTTCATGAGCTTAGTTCAAGGAGGATGGACTCTACGGGAATATACAACACAGTTCGAGCGTCTATCCAGATTCGCTCAACATATGATAGACACTCCATAGAAGAAGGTGAAGAGATTTCACCAAGGATTGAATCCCCACCTCCGACACATGATGGTTGGTCATCTGAATCAATCATTTGAAGGGATTATTAGATTTGCAGCAGGATTGGAAAAGGATGCTTATCCAGTACAGCAACCACAGATGAATTGACCTCAGTCATCTAGAGGTTTTCAACAGAGGAATTTCCAAAACCAGCCGCAAAGGAATACCCAAGGTTGGAGACCACAGGGTAACGATCAAGGAAATAAGAGAACTTGGGAAGGAACCCGAAAGTCACAGCAGAACCACGACGCTATTTGGGTAATCGTGGATCGACTTACTAAGACGGCACATTTTATCGCCTACAGTATGACGTATCCAGTGGAACGTTTGAGCCGAATGTATCTACAACACGTAGTACGGATACACGGAGTACCTGTTTCTATTATGATAGATCGAGATTCGCGTTTTACTACAGAGTTTTGAAAGGGTCTTCAGACAGCAATGGGAACAACATTGAATTTGAGTTCAGCGTTTCATCCGCAGATCGATGGGCAGACTGAAAGAGTTAATCAAGTGATGGAGGACATGTTACGTGCTTGTGTCATTGATTTTGAGAATTCTTGGGAGACACACTTACCTTTTTCGCTTACAACAATAGTTATCATTCGAGCATAGGAATGGCGCTGTTCGAAGCTCTGTATGGAAGACCTTGCCGATCACCGTTATGTTGGACTGAAGTCGGAGATACTCAACTTCTTGGGCCAGAAATGGTACGAGAGACAAGTGAAAAGATTCAAGTTGTACGAGAGAAGATGAAGACAGCTCAAACCCGACACAAAAGTTATGCTGACAAGCGACGCAAAGACTTAGAGTTTACCGTTGGAGATCATGTGCTACTCAAGGTTTCGCCTGTTCGAGGCATCGTCAGATTCGATCAGAAGAAAGGCAAGCTATCACCGCGATTTATCGGACCATTCGAGATTTTAGAGCGTGTTGGAAAAGTTGCTTATCGACTTGCATTGCCGCCAAAGATGTCAGGAGTGCACAACGTTTTCCACATCAGTATGCTGAGGAAATGCGCTCACAACCCAGCACACGAGATCAACTTCGAAGATATTGAAGTCAACAACAATGTTACGTTCAACGAAGGACCGGTTTGTATTTTAGATCGTGGAGTCAAGAAGCTCAGAAATAAGGAGATTCCATTAGTCAAGATCCAGTGGAAGCATCATGATGAAGGAGAGGCTTCATGGGAGCTAGAGTCAGAGATGCGTGAGAAATTTCCTTTTTTGTTTTAACACTGTATGTTTCTGATTTCGAGGACGAAATCTCTTGTTGAGTGGTGGATGATGTAATACCCTGTATTTTTATATTTATTTAATGCAGAGAGATTCTATATACTTCCTTTGACCCTTCATGAAATTTCATCTTCGATCGATCGAAGCTCGTTCGAGCGATCGAGCATCCCAGAAGTTCAAGCGATCGACCTTTGTTCAATCGATCGAAACCCTACCTACCTGAATTTAATATGTGGTCCCCACTTCAATCGATCAAACCCTTCTCGATCGATCAAAGCTGGCCGAATCGATCTCGAGCGATCGAACATACTTCGATTGATCGAACTTGTAATGATTTGAATTCCAATTTCTGCGCAGAATAGGCCACCTGCACCCTTATTCCCCCTATATATACCATGTGTTTGTGTGAGTTGGGGAGTTTGCTGAACCTTGAGAGTTGAGAGAGTGTGTGCTTGTGTGTTGGTACATATATATACACCTACCTCCATATCTATATATATACACACACACCACATATATATATACTCAGCTTGGAGAAGAGAAGAAGGAGAAGAAGAAGAACAAGAAGAGGCAGAGAAAGAGAGACAGAAGAGACGAAGAGAGGAGCAGAGAGAAGAGGCCACCATTGGAGGAAGCTTGGAAGCTTTCAACCGAGCCAAACGCGCCCTTAACAAATTTTGGTGAGTTCCAAACTCACTCGGTAACTTAGTTATGATGTTTTACATATTCTAGACGTATTAATTATAACCCAAACACCCCTAGCACATTCTGCACGTTCACTGGCAGAATCTGTGGAAGACGAAGTTCGACTGATCGAACGGAGTTCAATCGATCGAACATCACTAAGTCTCAATCGATCGAAATAAGTTCAATCGATCGAGACCATCTTCACTTTGATCGATCGAAAAGACTTCAATCGATCGGACATCACCTTTCCTCAATCGATCGAGAGGACCTCAATCGATCAAACCCGAGCAGAACATGAATGTATTCTTTTCAGTTTATTATACATAATGCGTAGTTGTTTAATCTTTGTTCCATATTCCTATTATGCGATATTATGGATTTTAGAGGTAATGGGATATGATAATGAGATTTGAGATAACATGGCGAGTAACGTAGTCGGGTTCGGAACGCAAGTAACAGTACGACGCGATAACGAGATAAGTTTGAGATGATAATACTGGGTAGTATTTGGATAACTGAGAAGTGAGTCAGTAAGAGGATTAGTATGTTCAAGGTTGTGTAAGTCGAGTTGATGATTCGCTCAGGTTGAATCCGATAAGTGTATGTCAAGGATTTGATCAGGATCGTGAGTATTATGGGTGCACAGTACTCGCAAGCGTTCTTAAAAGCGGTGAACAGTAAGAGTTCTTAAAAGCGGTGAACAAGAGTAGTTGTGGCATGCCCATGATTTATATTTACCAGAGCTGTGTATGTATCGTACTCGCAAGCGTTCTTAAAAGCGGTGAACAGTAAGAGTTCTTAAAAGCGGTGAACAAGAGTATGGGTACATCCATGGACCAGTCGTTATATGAGAACGATGTATGGGTGCTCGCAAGAGTTCTTAAAAGCGGTATAGCGGTGAACAAGAGCACTGGTATGTTGTGCTGATATAATCAGTTCGAGATAGTCAGTTGGGTATTGTGAAATTAGTCTTAGAGTGGGAATTGATAAGAATCGATTAATGATATGTCTGAATAAACGAGTAAGGAATATATTTAGTATCACTGTCATATATTGTTCATAATGGTAATTATGTTATTTCTAGGAGACTGTGTTAGTTAGTGCTCACTCAGCTTTCAACAAGCTGACGGCCTTTATTGCCTGGACATTCCCCGTCCAGACTACCCTGTCCTTTACAATGCAGATGACGGAACATATGGCAATAACTATTATCCTGAAGGGAGTTACGCAGAGAACGACCCCACTGTTGCCGGTCAGGCTGATGACTATCCGTACGCCAGCTGAAAACCTGAAGATAAATAGTAGTTTATGTTACTACTTTTCTTTTACTGTTGTACTTTATAGTTAACGGGTACTTGGGCATATTTTGTCTCCAGTCCTGTTGTGATCCTGTGGACCATACTCTGATGTTTGTAATTGATAGAACCGTGTTTATATTTTAGTTGATTACTGTTCCCGTTTGGACTAGTACTGTGTGGTGTGGATATTAGTGACTTTCACTTGTCATTCCCTATGGACCCATAAAGGAAATTTATTTTTCTCTATTTATGCTGCTCCGGGGCGTGACACCTCATTAACGGGGCCGAACCACATCCAAACTTCATTGTGTTCATCTCTTTCATATAATTACTCTTACCCAATTTTTGGCATCATCACTATCTGTAGCGCCCCGCCCTGACACGAGTCCCAGCGACGGGGTGCTAATATAAAATAATAGTAAGGCGAAAGGACTAAACATACTTGTAATGCTATGAGTCCTAGACCCGAAGCTTACCTGAATGACTTTCTCTTTAGAAAAACAAACGTTTAAACTTTAAAATCATTTAAACTCCGAAGCTCTGAAACATTTTAACTTTGAAATCTCAAAACTTTGATACCATTTTTACAATGCCCCGAGTCCTAGACTCTGAGGGTTACTGCGGAAGCATAGAATAGCCTTTCGAAAAATCTTTGATGGGAAATCAAAATCTTTAAGGACTCACATCTGAGTAAATTGATGCTGAAGCATTAAACTAGTCTTTTGAAAAGCTTTACTTGTCAATTTAAAAGACATTAACAGAAACTCTTTATCGATTCATCAAATGAACAACAGTGCAGCGGAAAACATACAGATCTGATAAACATTTAACATACTTTTATTTCAAACTTTATAAAATAGCTTTTAAAAAGAAACTCAAACTTGGTTTCACATATCAAAAAGTAATACAATGATCTACTTTCTTTTTCTCAAATTTTAGAAACTCTTAAAATAAAAACCCAAGGTTTTTAAGAATATTCAGAAATTAATACAAAGTATCACGATCTCACAATTTATTCCCAAACAGGGTCTTCATGAGTAAACTCTACTCCAGGCTCAAAAAAATATGTTCATCATTTGGAAAACATTAATAAAACAGAAATTGGGTTTTCATTTGAAAACTATTATTTCTTGAAACAAATCGTTTTCAAGATAAGCAACGGAAAATTAGAGTTAAGCTATCATGCTATTTAAAAGCGGGTAGACTAACACTTGTTCAATTAAATCATAACATGTTCTTTGAAACATAATTTATTACATCATTTAAATTAAAATCCCATAAACGAGGCCTTCAAATAAAGCGTAAGCTCATCAAATCTCTGGGGCCTTGGCCTTATCTATATCACCTCAAAAAGAGGGTTTATATAGTCCATAAGCCGGAAAGGCTCGTATAGTCATATAACCATACAATAACATCTATTATATAACATGCGTGAGTGCAATGAATGCCAATGTCGTGTATGAAAACCATTTTCATGCATTTTCAAACACTCACTCTCGATCGTCAATATCATTTCCCGGACCATGGGCTTCTCGTCCACAGAGGCCTAGCCTTCAATGTGCGGGACTTTGGGCCTTATGAATTACACGAAGGCCTTGCCTTCAATGTTATGGGGGGAAGCACATCCCGCAAATTCGAGTTCCTAGTCACACACGCCTACCCACAAATCTAGGATTTTTATCTTTTCAAAACAAAATCCCTCTTAGAGGATTTTATGCATGGAAGCCTCTACGGTCTTCCCTTTTCAAAACTTGAAAGCCTCTAAGGTCTTCCCTTTTTAAAAATTGAAAGCCTCTAAGGTCTTTCATCCCAAAATCATTTTTGTGTTCATGCTCATGCTTATCCAATGTTATGACATTTGCGAGCTCTAAGCATCAAGATATATTCAACATTTCATAAATCACATATCAAAACATGCTATCGATTTCAAGCAACACAATAGACATGCTAAAATCACCCAGGTAAACACATAAGACAGAGCAACTCCAGTAACCACTTAAGGCATAACATCTCAAGTAAACACTTAAAGCATCACAGCTCATCCATTCATATAAACATATAAGTACACCGTTAACATGTTACACAACTTTGTTGAGGGTTATACGGAATTACCGTTCACCAATGATTGAATAAGTACTCAGAACAGAAATCGATACTGCTCAATCTGCTACAAATCTTGATATACAATAATGCGCATATATCAGTGAGGTACAACACCTCTAAGCATAAGTATAACTACTATTCAAGTGAAGTACAACTCTTAAAACTTAGGGTACAAAGCCCCTTAGCTCATTACTGACTTAAGTACAAGAAAACATGAGTTTTTACCAAACTGCCTCAGGTTGCTCGCGCGGATTATACTCAGAAAGGCCAAGTGGGCAATTTAAAACAGTTTTCAGAAAATACCCAGGTCGCACGCACGGGCCGCTCGCAGGATCCCTCGCTCGCGCGGGTCGGTCGTGCGAGATATAACAGAGTTGTCTTCTTCCTTTTTCTTCCCCTGTTTTGAAATCAAAGACTGGTTTTTACCCATTTTGTAAACTTAACCAAAATAGGACTTTCAACATGTGAAACTCTTTGTTTTTCTGCGTAGGTTTCAAATATGAAATCGGAATTTCATGATTCAAATCATAGCACTTGGTTTTTCAAAAATCTGAACGGTGACAACTTTAAATCGACCGTTTGTCGTAGCCGTTGCAAATTAGCTTTTGAAATTTGAAATAGAGCCTCATGGGATCGAGACATTTCATTTGATATAAAGAAATCAAGTTTTCATTATAGTTTTTTTGCTCGATATTTTCGGATCCTTAACAATAAATATATATATATGAAATTCTATACATATATCTATAGTGCTATATAAACTGAAATCAATATATAGATTTAATTTGAAAACTTACCCAAATTCAAATTGTAAATAGAATAGCAGAGAAATCCAAATAAATAATAATCCAAGTCTTTGAATTCAATTTTTCCTCTGTATATTAACTTGTGCATGTATATATGTATACACATATATTTCGTGTGTGTGTGTCTGTGTGTGTGAGAGAGAGAGAGAGAGAGACTTAGAGAATTGAGATGATAGAAAAAGAGAGACAGAGAGTTGTTGAGAGAGTAAGAGACGGGGGGTGTATATATAACAAGTTTTGTTTGGCAACCAAGTGGCTTCAAGCTTAAGCCCCCACAAACACAATACACATTAACACATACAGTACACATGCACACACTATGCACTGAAATTTCTTTGGCTCCAAGTTCTAGTGAGATATACTTGTGTGTGTTGAGCTCACACAATGATACACACACAGGTAAAAATTATACAGCTAGAAATTCCAAAACAGGTATTTTTCTCTGACGAAAATAAAAATTAAACTTTTAATATATGCTTTAAATTTCCGGGTCACTACACCATATCCATATCCCACTCCCAAATTAGATTAGGATTTGGTTTGACCTTGCTTGTGTTCTTGGAGTTCAACCATTGTGACCCCACAAGAATTCAAAGTCAAAGGTTTAGTATTTTATTTTTGGTTCAGTATTTCCATTTATTTATGTTTTATTAGCCTAGTTGTACTAAACTTTGTTATTTTGCAATTTCCACGATTTCAATCTCAACTCAAGTTAAGTGAAGAAAAAGTATATTAATATTAGATTTCACTCTTACCTTGGTGCTATAATCTTAATTTTAATTGGACAGTTACTGTGTACATCTATTTAATCTTTCTTTAAAAGGTTATTTAGAAGACAGTTTCAATTCCAAAATGGTCGGCTAAAACTTTAATTGGTGATACGCAATAAAAACTTAGAAACCACAGCTTCAGTGCACTAATCTTAAATAGGCATATTTATCTAGATGGGTTGTGTTTCCATTCATGGCCAAAATAATCTCTATAGCTTATGACCATTTAATGTGTTTATAGATTATGGCTATATTGGACTTTAAAGATTACATATTTGAAAAAAAAAATCTAATTATGTGAATTGTCAAACTATGTCTTTGTCATAAAAAACACCTAGCATACACAAACAATTTATTTAACAAAGTTTATATTTCAAGTATGTATACAAATATATTTCTATCCATTAATGGACAGATAATTGTGTAGTGGAAGAGTGGTGGGGACTGGGCGCCGAATAACCAACGTCCGCGGCGAGTCACGGTTCGAACCTGGCTGCTGCCCAATTGCCTCTTTAGTTTTCTTTAAACCAAATAACGTCGTTTCATATCAAACCTGACACACTTGATATGACTTCAACTAGTACAAGTTTATTTTCAATTAAAGAATCACTCTATTTAGAAATGCCAAATCCTTTGCAAAAGCACAAAAGTTGTGTGATTTAGTGTTGATTTGCATATTCCCAATCCCTTTAAATCATTTCTCCCAAGTTAATTAATATTTCTTGCTTTTAAATAACTTAGATTAAATATTTGTATTATTTCTTTCTTTCGCTATAATAAAATAAAAAAAGCTCATGTCATGTAAATCTAGTTTTTATTTTTTTTTCTTCCTTTTCTTACTAGTATCTTAGTTAATTTATTTTGTTTAGTTGAAATATTTACCGTAAACTGTTAAAAGAAAATAGCTTTTAATTAAGTTTTACTCCAAAAAAAGTAAGAACTAGTAGTTTAGGAAAAGCCCCAAAAATTCATCATCTTTTATTTTCTTCTTAGGGACAAAATAGTTACTGTCTATCTTTATAAATTTAATTTTTCGCTCCCAGTGGGTTCGACCTGTTCTTACCAGAACTTTATTACTTGTACGATGACCTTTACTTGGGTATTAATAAGAAAATGCGTTAGTAGGACGTCGTCAAACGCCGGGGCAACTTATCAACACTTGGTCAACTATATGTTCGGCGATCTGATCGGGAAAACAATGGAGGTATACGTTGACGACCTCTTGGTCAAAAGTCGGGATGAGCCCGATCATCTTGAGCATTTGGTTAGGGCCTTCAGCATCTTAAGAAAGTTTCGGATGAAGTTGAACCCAGCTAAGTGCGCATTTGGGGTCTCATCTGGGAAGTTCTTGGGACACCTGGTCAGCAGGTGGGGAATTGAAGCGAACCCAGAAAAGATCCAAGCAATCTACGGTCACCCAAATCAACCAAGGAGGTTCAGAGTCTGGCAGGGCGGTTGGTAGCATTGAACAGGTTCGTATCCCAAGCGACCATCCGGTGCCTGCCTTTCTTCAAGATCCTCTGCAAAGCCTTTGAGTGGTTATCGGAGTATGAAGAGGCATTTTAGGAACTCACGAAGTACCTAACATCACCTCCTCTGCTCTCAGTGCCCGTACCAAAGGAAGAGTATTTCTCTACTTGGTAGTATCACCTTCGGCGGTAAGCTCAGTACTGATCAGAAAGGAGCACGGGATACAGTACCCGGTCTACTACACAAGTCGGGCACTCTAGGGCGCAGAAAGTTCATATTCCCACATAGAGAAGCTCGCCTTTGCGCTCATCACCTCAGCTCGGAGGCTCTGTCCGTACTTCCAAGCCCATGTTATAGTTGTCCTCACGGATCAGCCTCAGCACAGGAATCTATCTCACCCTTAAACATCTGGGAGACTTATGAAAAGGGCATTGGAATTAGAAGAGTTTGAGGTAGTTTACAGACCTCGGATAGCAATCAAGGGGCAGGCAGTATCAGATTTTGTTGTGGCATTCACCTATCCAGAAGACCCCATTGAAGAGTTCAATCCACCTGAGCTATCGACCGAGCTATAACCTGGCATCTCGACCTAGATACTTTATGTGGATGGGTCCTCTAACAAGCAGGGCAATGGAGCAGGGATCATCCTAACCACACCCGACGGGATCCAGCTAGAGTACGCTCTAAGTTTTGGGTTCCAGGCCTCCAACAATGAAGCTGAGTACGAAACCCTGTTGGTCGGGCTGCACTTGGCTACCTCAGTGGGTGCACAGCAAGTTCAAGTGTACAGTGACTCCCAGCTAGTTGTCAATCAAGTCAATCAAGAGTATGAAGCTCAGAAAGCCAATATGGTGGCTTACCTAACCTATGTCAGGGGAGTTACCAGCAAGCTCAAAGGGTTCTCCATCACACAGATCTCGAGGGAAGAAAACACATGGGTCGGTCGGTTAGCGCCTTGTGTCATCCTCTAAGTCGGACCTTCCTGAGATAAGGGTAGAATACCTACCCGACCCCAGTGTGTCCAACTCGGAAGGCATGGAGCTAGACCCGATCGATTTAGGCCACAGCTGGATGGACCCTATCATGATGTTCCTTATAACCAGACGCCTACCACCCAGGAAGGATGAAGCCTGATGGGTTAAATACTGAGCGGCTAGGTACTACCTCCTCGATGGTGTGCTATATAAGAGGGGGTTTTCTATCCCATACCTTCGATGCATCCATTCTACTCAGGTACAAAAAATCTAGTACGAGATTTACGAAGGAATTTACAGCAGTCATATTGGAGGCTGGGCACTCTCTCTCAGGGCCCTACTGCAAGGTTACTACTAGCCTACAATGGTCCAGGACTCCCAGGATTATGTAAAACGGTGTGACAAGTGCCAGAGACATGCAAACATGATCAAGCGCCCGGCACAGCCCCAAACTCCAATCCTCAGCCCCTGGCCGTTTGCTCAGTGGGGCATCGACATAGTCGGGCCGCTTCCAATAGTAAAGGGTCAAGTCAAGTTTGCCGTTATCACAGTGGACTACTTTACCCAGTGGGCCGAAGCCGAGCTCTTGGTGACAATAACCGAGAAGAAAATGAAAAGAACATCCTCAGTAGGTTCGGTGTGCCCCGGGTACTAGTCAGTGACAATAGAAGATAGTTTGACACACTGGTATTTATGTAGTTCTGCTGGGGCTGTGAGATATTGAATCACTACTCTTCTTATGAACATCCTCAAGCTAATGGACAAACCGAGGTAACAAACTGAACAATTTTATTGTCCATTAAAACCAGGCTTGAACAGGCCAAGGGACTTTGGGCAGAGGAACTATCGACCCTTCTGTGGGCCTATCGCACTACTCCTCGAGCGACAATAGGAGAGACCCCGTTCTCACTCACCTACGGCTTTGAAGCAGTAGTCCCCATAGAACTGGAACTACCAACTTACCGGGTGACAAACTATAGTGAGCAAGGCAACGAGGAAGCCCTCAAAGGAGAGCTCGACTTGATAAAAGAAAAAAGGGATCGAGCATACCTAAAAATGGCAAGCATACAAGCAGAGGGTCTCGCGATACTTCAACATCAAGGTAACGTACCACAATTTTCAGGTGGGAGACCTCATCCTCAGGGCAGTAAATCAGTCTACCAAAATCCCCGAGTCACGGGAAGCTGGGACCAAACTGGGAATGCCCATATAAGGTCACCCAGGTCAACCGAACGGGAACCTACTGGTTATAGATGCTAGATGGACAAGACCTGTCACCTATTGAACGTGCAGCATCTACGGAAGTACTTTCAGTAAAATGAGGATTAGCATTGGTTAGAGACTTATGTTTTCTTTAAACAAGTTGTAGCTCTTCCCGAACAATTATTGTAGTTTTTCAGATTGAATAAAGCCTCTTCCTTGCTAGCAGCGTTCCCTAGCGGTATTTCTCAACCAAAAGACCTCAGGAACACACCCAAGGCACTAAAAGACCTCGAGAACACACCCAAGGCACTAGTTCTGCCTAGGTCCATAACCTACGATGGGGGTAAATCCCTAGGTGGTTAATAATGGCGAACTCGAAAAGACCCTAAAACTACCAACGTTTTAGGTCGGCTACCTACAATCATCACTTCTATTAACACCTACCTTAGCATAAGCTTGGGGGGGGGGGGGGGGGGCAGGAAGGGATAATGGACCAAACAGGAAGTCATACCAAACATTATGGGACTTGGAATTAACTAAGTATAAACCCTTAGACATCCAAGCACCCATAATGTTCTGAGTCCACGTCGGGATTATTACAAGGAGCTTGGTTAATCCCGAGCACTTACAGTTTCCTGACCGGGCTCTACAAGCCTGGAAAATTCTAAGTACAATAGTTCAGAAAATTTCAAGGTTTTACAGATTCCCTAAAGACCAAGTGTTTCCTACCAGTCACAGTTTTAAACCTTTTGCTAAGGCAGAGTTGTAATAAGCCTAAATAACTGGTCATGCACAGGCAAACAAAAATAAGCAGAAATACACTAGTACAAACAGTATGCAAAAAGTGACCTCAAGGGGCCTTTTTTCATTAGTAATCACAAAAGTACACTGCCTAAGGGATAATTATAGTAGCCTTCCCACAAAGAGAAATATATATATATATATATATAAATCCTCACTGCTGGTCATCTACTATGATCACAGCATCTTCGGTCTCCCCGACCTCTCCATCAGTAGGGGGCCCCTCCTCGGCAGCAAGGCTTCCCTCCTTCCAAAAATCAGATTTAGCCCATGAGTAGCCCTAGAGGTCCCACTAAGGGTGGTCCAAAACATCCCTCTGGGCAAGGTCAGCATAGCTCTGGAGGAAGCTGGCCTCGAACTCTTCCTCCGCGTCCTTCTCCACCGCCTCCCAAGCGACAATAGCATCAGTTAGGGCCTTCTTCTCTACCTCTGTAGCCCTACGGGCCTCCCGCTCAGTTTCTAGCTCCTCCTGAACCGCCCACAAGTCCAGGGCCAGTGCCTTCATCTTTTCCCTCTCCACAGCGAAAGCAAAGTCTGAAGCCTCCTACGCTGCCTTCTTCGTGGAAAAGGCGGCCTCATTAGTGGCCAACTTCTCAGTCATCTCGGTCAAGTAAGCCTCAGCCCTGGCCTCTAAACAACTAGTCTGGAAAATGAAATAAAAACTAATTAATCGCCGTGAACAAAGAAATGCGAATAAAAAAAGACAAGTTACCTACCATGTGGAAGATGCTGTAGAGCCACTCGATCAGGGCCTCAACACCCAACTCTGCACACCTCTCGACTTAGCTTTATAGCTACCCAGACCGAATTCTTGCCCGGATGTCATCCACCACTTCCACCGATGGCATCTCGGTCGGGATGTTGCCCGAAGGTCGTTTCGGTGGTCGCAACGGCCTCAACCTAGGGGGTTGATTGTGTCCAGGTAGGGCCCTTGGTGAATCCACTTAAGCTGTTGGCCAGCAGCAAGATCTTGCTTTTTCTTTCTCTGGCCAGCCTGCGCAGTCAGAGCAACCTTTTTCTCTTTTAGAGAAGCCGCATCTCTGGTAGCCGTCTCTGAAAAATCGTGAAAATACGTTAGTCAAAGGGAAAGCAGGCGGGTAAGTAATTGGAAAAGAAATGAAAAATAGCTAAAAAAAACTTACCAGCAATGATCAGAGGAAAGAAGGGTGCTTCAAAGGGATAGCTAGGCTAGTAGCTGACTTTTCGAGCTCCCGTCTGGGTCAACAAGTCAGCGACGTTGGTCGGCACCTTAGCCAAGGCCCTAATTTGATCTTGGCACTCATCGGGAATGATCGGCAGGTTAGTCCACCCACTACAAAAAAAAGAAAAAGAGTACAGGTCAGTTAGTTCTGTAGCAACAACAAAATGAACAGGAAAACACTCAAGACCAGAGCTTATTCCTCAATTGTCCTGCTTAGGATGTCCTCAGCTGAATCCCCGAATCATCCTCACAAAGCCCAAGGGTGGATACGTGAAAGAATTTCTTCTTCCACCCCTTGTTGTTGCTAGGGCATTTGTTTATTATCTTCCTCCCCTGTCGGGCTCCCAGAGAGAAGAAGCTGACCTCCCCGTGCAACGAAAATGGTTGGTGGGTCCACAAGAACTGTTAAAGGGTGAGCTCATATCCCAGGACTTGGGGCTAGAGGTGTATGACCCCTCTAAAAAATTTCCACCTGTTCGGGGCAAGCTGCCCAGGAGCAATCCCGAGGTAGATCAACACATCCCGGGCAAGCGGGTGGAGAGGAAGGCGAAGACCCGCCATGAAGTCATCCTCATAGACGGTAACAAAACCCGACCGGCACAAATGAGCCCCACTAGTGGGAATCGCCAAGGAGCAGTGACCGGGAATGTCATATCTATCCCTAATCCATCCCAAGTTATAGATAGCAGACTGCTGGGAGTCCACTCACAAGAAATGGTTACATCGGGACTACTAAAGACCGATGCCTCATCGCCAGACCCTCCTGACACAGAGGCTACTTGGAGCCTCTGGCTCATCTCTTCGTCAGACACTTGGATAGGAATCCTACCTTCACTATGGTGGTCTGACAGATTCAGTGAATGATGCTCCAAGCTTGTGTCCGGGGTCCCCGACCTTGATTGCTCGTCTTTCGATCAGGAAGACGAGTTAAAATTAGAATGACACATTTCTAATGCTCCTACAACGGGGTGAGGAAGTAGCTGGCGGCCTAAGTAGTGATCAGGAACCCCGAATCTAAAGTACAAGGATGGGAGGACCAGGAGCCTGTATGGTAAGGCATACACGGTTTTCACTGTCAGGTAACAATTAGATAAAATGGTTCAGGACACCCCGACCAGGCTGACTGCTCTATCAAAAAAAGGGAACCACCTGACCTAAGGAAGAAACAGTACCTAAGGAAAATGAAATCCCACTCCCTTATGAGTCCTAACAGGTGTAGACACCCCGATTTTGACCGACCGTCAAATTTAGGAGAGCGTCACCTCCACGTCCGATGATGATAAGGACCGAAAAGATCCGAAGTATTCCAAGCTCATCAGAAAGTTCTCCAAATGTAATAAAATTTCACAGAAAGAAGGAAATACCAGGTATTTAGGAGAATTCGGGTATAAAACGTCACTTTTGGAAAAGATCTTCAAAAACAAGTTTTTTTTAAGAAAAAGGAGAGAAGAAAAGACCTAAAAGGGGAAGTTTAGCAGAAGCCGGCACACAGCAGTTATTTACGGCACTCAGTGAGTGTCGTACGGCATTCACAGAATGCCAGAACGGCTCTCACTGAGTGCCGCCGACATTTTCTGACTGCCGTTTGCTTTTAAAGTCCGTATTTTGTGGTACAATACGTATATGTATGCGGATAAAAATAAAAAACTAATAAAGTAAAGTTGACAAAAAATGCAGCAATCAATAATTTGGCGCGACTCTCAGTAAGTGCCGCGCGGCAGTCATGGAATGCCGCAACGGCAGTCATGTAGTGCCGCAGCGGCATCCACTGACTGCCGCACAGGACTTTTGACAGCCGCCCTGTGCAGCAGTCTGTCTATTTTCAAGAAGTATGTATTGTACCACCAAATGAGACATTTACACCTGTCTTTTACTCCGAATTCACTGAGAATACTTGGTAATTTTGTCTATAAAAGAGGGAGGATCTTCCTTGGGAGAAAGAGAAGAAGGAGCTACCATTACACTAACACATATTTTGAGAGAGAAAGGAGAGAGTTTTAAAAAATTAGAGAGAAGAGCTTGGAAGATCTTCAAAGGAGAGAAGCTTTGAGGATAGTTTGGAGGTGACCCTCTAATCTTAGTTGTGTTTTCTTTCTTTTGGGCCTCTAACCTTCAAGTCATTTAGTTTTTGTCTTGATTAAGTTTTAGAGTTTGTTAAGTAAACTTGGAAGTTCTTGCTTTCTAGTTCTTTGATCCTTCTTCTATTTTTTTCATGTTTATGTTTTTCTTTTGAGATTCTTGGAGATCTTCAATATCTCTCTTGAAAGCTCTTGAGTTTGATGTTTTGAATCTCATGTAAACTTATACTTCACATGGGAGTCAAGGTTTGACCATCACTTCATTTTATAAACAAATGGATGGATCCAAGTCCATACTTATGATTTGGGTCCTCTAGCTTGATGTTTCATAGAATCCTTTCTATATTCCTTTGAGACTCATGAGCATTAGTCATGTCTTCATCTCCAATGACCATCAAATGGTAGGAGGAAGTAGTTTTGAGTCTAAGCCCATCTCCATGGTTTAGATTCACTATCTTGAGATTTCATGAAGTCCATTCATACTTCATTTGAAATCAACAAATATAAAAGGTCTCTAGCCTCCAATGACCATCAAATGATAGGAGAAAGTGGTTTAGTTTAAGTCCAACTTCATGGTTTAATAGTTGGGGTTAACAAATAAAAGTTGAACTTGACAATGAAATCGTGGGTTCATAAACCTGTTTCAATCAAGGATTTTTAGTTCGAAATCTAACCGTTGGAATCAAATGAAACCAACGGGAAAGTGTCAATAACACAATATTTTACCACTGTAATTTTTGTTTTAAGGAGATTTCATGTTTAAAGTGGTTTGGTCGTGAGTTTTGTGAAGTCACTACAATCTGCCCAAAGTTTCAGCACAGCGGAACTCTTTTTGAAATAAGCAAATCAGAACCTTAATAAAGTATTTGTGACCCAAAATAATTTTTTCTAAGTAGATTAATGTGTTAGGAAGTCACCCTAAAAAGAACAAAGCATTTCTGGTCTTTTTACTATTTTTAGAAAATCGTGCAAGAATTCTGGATAGAAGGTTGTAGAATGCTGAGTGATGTCTGGTCTATGTCCAATTCCCGGAGATCCAACCGGTGAAACTTTGATTTCTTGTTTGGGTTAAGAGCTAGACACACAGAAGCATCATGTGTCCAAAATGCATCAAGATCAAACCACGGGAACCATGCTTTTTAATTTTTTAAAGTTATGATCTGCTCTCAGCAAATTCCAGAATTCTACAATAGTTTTCATCAAACTTATGAATAATGGCTTAGATGAAATTTTTCATGAGCCAAGGTTCAAACCATGTTTCAATAATGATTAATTAAGCTTGAATTCAAAGTTTAAGTGATCTAAATCACCAAGTAGTTCATAATTTATTTTGTTCATGTACATATTCATCCATATGACTTGACATTTGTAATTAAGATTTATTTGCTTTAGATTCAATTGCATTTGATAGATTTAAGTTAGAAATTTAGGATGGTTATTTCTAACTTCATGTCTCGTATATCATGTGGACTAACCTTTTATTTTGTAGCGCTATTAAGGTATGATTTCTAGGACTCCTCTTTAGTTTATTTTAATTTCTTGATTTTATTGATTTTTCAACCTCATGCGCGACACATTAGAATTAGGATTTTGCCTTATGTGTATATGTGATTAGAGACTCTTTTAGGATTTTCTTCTGTTTGTATGCATTTGCACGTTTAATATTCACGGCCAGATCCCGGGTAAGTTCTCTAGTTCCCTATTTGCATATCATATTGCTTGCTACTTGAATTATGTGATTTTGAATGATATTTTATCACTTGCAATCTTACACCCTGTAGACATGCTTTTGTAATGTATACTTATACATATGTATTAGTTGAGGGCACATTTAAATTAATAAATCGATTAAAAGGATGTTAAGTAGAGGCCTATCGCGAGATAGGATGAGAAGGGGTGCTTTAGTCCGGTGGGCTCCATCCCTTCTCATCCATAACCCCGGACCTAGTTTAATCTTTGGTTTCGCAAAAGATCAGTTTCCTTTTGAAATGGTTTCTTAATTTTTCCTTTTAAAAATTAAGTGGCGACTCATTTATTTTTTAAATTGATTTTGAGAAAGTATTTTAAAGGAAAAGCTGTGGGTAAAAGAAAGAAAACTGCGATATCCACAATCTGGCGACTCTGCTGGGGATCGAACCCAGAATCTCTGGTTTCGCAGACCAGAATTTATGATTTTGGATTCACTCGAGGATTAGACTTGAAAGCACACTTTTAATCGAATTAATTAATTTTTGTGTGCCCGTTGCATTGCACTTGCATGTTTCGCCAGTCGATTGCATGGAACTATGACCTTGGAGGCTCGGGGTAACCCGGTCGGTCAAGTCATCATGGGACCGTGTGATCACCCTTGATCTCGTTCCATGATTTGGTATATTAAGCATCCTATCGGATGTG
Source organism: Hydrangea macrophylla (assembly GCA_033977485.1). Classification (NCBI taxonomy): domain Eukaryota; kingdom Viridiplantae; phylum Streptophyta; class Magnoliopsida; order Cornales; family Hydrangeaceae; genus Hydrangea; species Hydrangea macrophylla. The sequence continues at coordinate 56,133,760 of CM066991.1, read as the reverse complement.
TGTCAAGGGTCCCTTATTTGACCAAAACACGGCCTTTGCATGGTAGCTTCTATAGAACCTTTCGATCTTAGGAAATTAATTCTTGATTAGGATTATGTGCTAGGGAGTTTTATATGCCCGTAAGGGATTATTTGAGATGATGATGATGCTTGCTTGATGAAAGATGTGTAACCCTTTAATCACCTTTTAGCAATTCCTTCTCATGTCCCACGACATTTTGGAGCATGCTGAATCTTGATTATAAGATTACATCTCTAAGATCTTGTTAGCTAAGCATCATTGACCTTGTATGTATCCAAATTCATGAAAAGTACGGTGATAATCCGATCATGTGATCCTTCTACCCAAAGAATTTTAAATCCGTCTTTAAAAGCAAACAGATTTTTTCCAAAGTTTTCAGTTGCTTTTTCAAAAAATCTTTGGAGTTCACTTTTTTGATTAAAACTCCAAATTAATTACCTTTGTTAGGGTACATTTTCACATGATCATTTTTTAAGGAAAAATCCAAAATCTTGGGAATTGTTTTTGAAAAAAAAATGCTCTTCAAATGAATTTTAAAGCAAAATTTCAATCCAATCATCTTCATTGAGAAATGTTTTCACGTCAAAAGATTCAAAATCCTTGAGAATCATTTTTGAAAGATCTCATCACTTAAAGAAATGCTTTTCAAATGAACTTTGAAAAATTTTTAATATCCAACCTTTGAGAGGGTAGTGAGATCACAATGAGAGGAGAAATTAGCGCACTTGACATGGGTGAGGATCTTATGTGCTTATGTGCTTATGTGTTAGGATTAGGATTTTCTTTTTTTTTTTGGCATATAGAGTAGGCACACACGCACACATGCATTGCATCTGCGTGACATATAAAAGGAAAGTTTTTTCAAAATGTCTTTGTGTGATAAAAGGAAGATAAAAAGATTTTAAAAGAGAAAATTTCAAAATTTGCTGTAGGAGCAAAAATAGCATCTAGATCAAGTCAAGCCTGGTTTAGGGATCCCACGGCGAGGCTGGTAAGAAGGGAAGGCGCTAACATGACTGAGGAAATGAACAACGAGGAAATGGCTGGGCTAAGAACACTGGTAGAACAACAAGCGGAGCAAATGAGGCGACAGGCCGAAAATATGAACCGCATGATGGGGATGATAGAAGAGCTGACGCCGACCACCACCTGTAATTCCACCTGTTATGGACCCACCTTTGGGAGGAGGGGAAGGAGATTGGTTCGATGATCAGGAGGCGCAATGGACTGATGCACTACGGGCCAACAGAGATAGAGAGAAAGCTGAGAAGGAGAAGCTACTAACCGAGAAAGTAGAGAAGTTGGAAAGGGTAATGCGCAAGGCTCAGGGAGTTGATACCTATCTGATGGAACTAGAGGGGTTGTATGACGGAGTACGTGAAACACTGCCCGTCGGGTTTAAGATGCCGGTTTTTGATAAATTTGATGGCACCGAGAATCCTCGCAGTCATATCTGAATGTGCATCGGGGCTTTTCAGCCTAGCGGTTTGAGCACGACCATGATGGCTGTCCTATTTCAACAAACCCTAACCGGAGCTGCTCTGTCGTGGTACCTTACGCTTGAACCAACCAAAACCAGGGTATGGGAGGAAGTGATTAAAGCATTTGTGGCACAGTACGAGTACAATCAAGATTTGTACGTCACTGTCCGAGATCTAGAAACCACTAGGCAAGGGAACAAAGAATCATTCGCCGAATACCTGAGCAGATGGAGGGGAAAGGCAGCTAAAATGGTACGAAGGCTGTCTGAGAAGGACCAGATTTGAATGCTGATGAAGAATCTACAGCCAGTGTACCAAGAAAAGATGAGATTCCAGTCGATTAACACATTTACTGAACTTTTTGATGTCGGGACAAGGATAGAGGATGCGATCCAAGAGGGGGTAATCAAGAAAGAGGAGCAACCAAATCGGTACGGGATGCCGAACTATGGATCCAACGGAGGACAAACGGGAGGTCACTCTGGCCCCACCGATGTCAATGCACTAAATGGACCAGAAAGGAAATTCGACATAGCACCGAGGAGAGGAGGGGATAAAGCACCAAGGAAGTTCTCAGATTTGGGAGTGTCACTATCAACTGCCCTCGATAGACTGTTAGCAAAGCGGCATCTCTGTCAATTGGAACCTCGACCCCTACCAAGTCCGCTTCTGCCAAATTTTTAAGGGGACCTCTTTTGCAAATTTCATCAGCAGAAGGGTCACTCAACGGATAGGTGTATGCGATTAAGGCACGAGATTCAGGACCTCATTGATAACAAGGTAATTTCGGAACCCCCCCCCCCCACCAAAGCTCCGAATGTTACTAGAAATCCGCTTCCGAATTATCGAGCTGTGCCACCACCGCAGGGCCTTTATCTCTTGGGGATAGAAGAAGCAACTTTCGATCCGTCTAGGCTAATCACTAAGGTCGGGACACCAAGAAAGTCATACCAACTGCCTAAGGATTCGACAATCTGTACTTTGGAGGATCAGCCGGAGAAGAGGGAAATAGGGCAGTCAGATTGGTGGATCCAAGGGAGTGACGATCGAGACGTGAGCCAGGTAGAAGATGACCTCTGGTACGAGAGCGACAAAGAAACAGAGATAGTGGAGGGTACTTTGAAAGTTGATCCAGAAGTTGACAATCTGTGGGCAAGGGAAGAAGTCAATCATTTAACTCGGTCAGGCAAACACTTTAAACCACACGAGCTAGAGGAGGATCATCCGGGGAGAGATCTAGACAAAGGAAAAGGGAAGATGAATGAAGAAGAGGAAGAAGACAGGGTTCTAAAGCAGATGAAGAAGACCCAGGCTAACATCACTGTTTGGGGATTCTGATTGCCTCTAAATGCCATAGGCAGGCGGTCCTAGAGGCTCTGAACCAATCTGACGTGTCTATCGACACCACCCCAGAGCACCTCATAGGGCTGATCGGCAAAATTCCAACTTCGGCTATTACCTTCTCGTCAAATGACTTGCCTCTAGGAGGGCCTGTTCGCAACAAACCATTATATGTCACTGTCGAATGTTTGGGGAACGTCGTGCCTGCTTGCCTGGTTCACAATGGGTCGTCCCTCAACGTATGTCCCTTCCGACAGCCAAGCGAATGGGCCTGGATGAGTCAACATTTACACCATCTGAGCAAAGGGTAAGAGCCTACGACAACACCCAGAGAACGGTCATGGGGATAGTCCTTCTTCGTCTCGTTATCGGCCCTTTTGGAAAAGAAATTGAGTTCGAGGTCATCGACATCCCCGCTTCCTTCAACCTGTTGCTAGGTAGGCCTTGGTTGGACAGTTTGGGTGCTATACCGTCAACGATCCATCAGAAGGTTAAGTACGTCTGGGAGAATAAAGTTTGTGATATCCTCGGGGACAGCTGGGTTCGCTCGCCTGAAGCATCATCAAGCGAACCGGTTCTGGAATTACAGCTGCAAGAGGAAGAAGCAAAAATAGGAGGGTTCGAGTTCATCAGCATGCTGGAAGAGGAAAAGCCAAGAGAGTTTCTACCACTCCATTTTGATCAATATGCCAGTCCAGTGGTCGCAGTGATCATGAAGAGAATGGGTTTCTTTCTAGGATTAGGGTTGGGGAAGAACCTTCAGGGCCTGCCTGAGTTTCCGAGAATCCCTACTCAGACTCACACTCACGGCCTGGGGTACCAGCCGACAAAGAAGGAACTGAGGGCAAGGAAGAAGACCATCGATGCGCCACTAGACCCTTACCTAAAAACGCTCAATGGATATTTTATGAAGAAAGGAGAAGATTTCCCCTTCTGTGGCTTCCCAGAACCATGGATGGACCAGAAAGACAAATGTCTAAAGCCGGGGTTCGAGATCTTTTTCTCCCATGAATTCTCCAAATACAAAGACCCGTTTCTGTAAATACCTGAAAAGTCCGTTACCATCAACGATTGGATTGGTGTACTAGACGGACTGGTCATGCAGAACCTGTTGAGCGAAGGAGGGATAAAAGCCGAAGGAAAAGGGAAGGAAGACAAGGGCCTGGAAGTCGAGGTTGAGGAGGGGAATGTTGAGGATGTGCTGGAAGAAGAACCGAAGGAAGAAGAGGAAGAACTAGAGGAAGAAGAGGAGACGGAAACCGGGGAACTACCAGGTTGTAACACTATGGAGCTCAAGCAGAGAGCCAACAAAGAGTGGGTCTTTGAGTCTAGTGATAAGTATCCCCCTCACCCAGAGTCTGTAATGGCCCAAATGAGGCGTCTTACTATCGCTGTGTCTGTTGTAATCACTCCTAACAAAATCAATGAAAGTATGACTGATTCCGTCTACTCGAATGTGCTTAGTGAATATGATGAATGTGAAATACTTGATGAATTGCAAAAATTAGTTGAAAAAGAAAATGAATCTGCATGCAAAACCATAAAGAACACCCTAACAATTAATCTGGGAAATGAAAACAACCCTCAAAATGTTTTTATTGGCTCAACACTTAGCAATGAAGAAAGCAAAGAACTAATCAATCCATTGAATGAATTCAAAGATGTTTTTGCATGGTCTTATAATGATATGCCAGGTATTGATCCAAAAATAGTCCAGCACCACATCCCTCTCTTTCCTAATTCAAAACCCATAAAACAAAAATTGAGGCGAATGAGGCCAGAATGGGCACTTAAAGTAAAAGAGGAGGTTGAAAATCAATTAAAAGCTGGATTCTTGATGGTCACCGAGTATCCTGAGTGGATCGCCAACATTGTGCATGTCCCAAAGAAGGATGGTCGTGTTAGGGTTTGCATTGATTTTCAAGATTTAAACAGGGCGAGCCCTAAAGACGATTTCCCGCTACCCCACATCGACGTGTTGGTTGATAACAATGCGGGACACGAGCTTCTATCTTTCATGGATGGATTCTCTGGGTATAATCAAATCCTCATGGCACCCGAGGATAGAGAGAAAACCACGTTCATCACTCCATGGGGGACATATTGCTATAGGGTCATACCGTTCAGACTCAAGAATGCAGGTGCAACCTATCAGAGGGCTACCACCACTTTACTACACGACATGATCCACAAAGAGGTGGAGGTATATGTGGATGATATGATTGTGAAATCCAAAGAGAGGGGAGGACACCTAGAGACGTTAAGAAAGTTCTTTGAGAGATTGAGGGAGTTCAAAATGATGCTAAACCCGCAGAAATGTACGTTCGGAGTCACTACTAGAAAGTCATTGGGATTTCTCATTACTCAGAGGGGAACAGAGGTGGACCCCACAAAAATAAAAGCCATAATCGAAATGAACCCGCCGAAAAGTGAGAAAGAACTGAGGGGATTCTTGGGGAGAATACAGTTCATCAGTTGCTTCATTTCCAAACTTACCTTAACCTGCGACCCACTGTTAAAACTGCTCAGAAAGGGAGAGAAATTTGAATGGGACGCCCCTTGCCAACAAGCCTTCGACAAAATCAAAACCTACCTCCAAAACCCACCTGTCCTGTCACCACCTTCACCTGGGAGACCCCTGTTACTTTATCTCTCCGTATCCAAAGATTCGATGGGGTGTATGTTGGCCCAAGAAGGAGAAGAGGGGCACATGGAGAAGGCCATTTACTACTTGAGTAAAAGAATGGTTGGATACGAGTTAAAGTATTCCTCCTTGGAAAAGGCCTGTTGGGCCTTGGTTTGGTGTACCTGTCGCCTTCGCCATTACATGCTAGCCTTCCCTGTAATCCTGAAATCCCGAATGGACCCATTAAAATGCCTATTCGAAAAACCAGTCTTGACCAGTAGGAATTCCCGTTAGAGCATGATGCTAGCTGAGTTTGACATCAAGTATGTCACTGCCAAGTCTGTGAAAAGAAGAGCTGTCGCTGAGTTTTTAGCCGACCTCGCTATAGAATCCGAGGACAAAGGAGAATTCAAGTTCCTGGATGAAGGAATAATGAAGGTAAAGGAGGATTTGTGGAAGATATATTTTGATGGGGCCGCCAATCAATTAGGCTACGGAGTCGGGGTCATCCTTGTGGCACTTGATGGAACCCCTACCGCACTGGCCGTCAAGCTTAAATACAACTCAACCAATAATACGGCAGAGTACGAAGCATGCATAGTGGGAATGGAGGTGGCCCTGGCCTTAAAGTTGAAAAAGTTGATGTGTTCGGAGATTCTAATTTGATCATATCCCAAGTGCGGGGAGATTGGAGGGTGAAACACGAAAAGCTGAGACCATACCATGACTATTTGGAGAGTTTGAAAGAACAATTCAGGAAGATATCATTCTACTACCTCCCCCAAGAGGAAAACCAATTGGCCGATTCCCTAGCAACCCTGGCATCAATGATACAGATCCCCACAGGGGTCACAATGATCCCATTATCCATAGAAATCAGAAATAAGCCCTCGTTTGAGACAGTCGCGGCCGTAGAAGACGAAGGGGAAGTACCGTGGTATGTGGATGTGTGGAAGTTCATTAAAGAAGGAGAATACCCCGAGGGAGCCTCAGAAAAGGACCGAAAGGCGATTTGACGATTCACCGCTCAATTTGTGATTTATGTAAATAAGCTATGAAGAAATCCTACACCGGGTACAATCTGGAATGCCTATATGGGAAGGAAGCTAAGAGAATGATGGAGGAAATGCATGAGGGAGTGTGTGGGCCCCATATGAATGGGCACATGCTGGCAAAGAAGATCATCCGACAGGGGTACTATTGGACGACCTTGGACAAAGTCTGTTGCGAATATGTTAGAAGATGTCACAAGTGTCAGATTCATGCAAATCTAATGCATATCCCGCCGTCACAGCTCTATAGCATGACCACCCCTTGGCCATTTTCCGTGTGTGGGATTGATATCATTGGTGAGATAGTTCCGAAGGCTTCCAATGGGCACCGATACATAATCGTGGCAATCAATTATTTTACAAAGTGGGTAGAGGCAGCCTCGTATGCAACTTTGAAAGCCAAAGACGTGGTGAGTTTCATTGAGAAAAACATAATCTGCAAGTATGGGGTCCCGAATGAGTTTATCTCCGATCATGGTAGTCATTTCCAGGGTGAGGTTATCCCGCTCCTGGAAAGTATAAGATCACTCGCCATCAATCATCCCCGTATAGGCCTCAGACGAATGGAGCAGTAGAAGCAGCAAATAAGAATGTTAAAGCAATCTTGGGAAAAATGACGGATACATATAAGGATTGGCATGAGAAACTGCTATTTGCTTTGTGGGGATACCGAACCTCGGTGAAAACTTCAACGGGTGCTACACCGTATTCGTTGGTCTATGGTATGGAAGCCGTTCTCCCAGTCGAGGTAGAAATACCCTCTCTTAGGGTTTTGGCAGAGTGTGAGATCATCGAATCAGAATGGATACGAGGAAGGTACGAGGAGTTGATGTTGCTCGATGAGAAAAGGTTGGCCGCAATAAACCATACTCGTGGATATCAGAAGAGGATAGCTCGCACTTTCAACAAAAAGGTTCGCCCAAGAAAGCTTGCTGAGGGTGATCTGGTCCTCAAAGAACTGAAAGTGCCCGTTTATGACCCCAGAGGAAAATTCAAACCCAACTGGGTCGGGCCGTACATCATAAAGACTCTCCTATCAGGAGGGGCGGCCTATCTCATGGACCTAGACGGGGTTGAATTTAAGCTGCCGATTAACCTCGATCGCCTCAAGAAATATTTTTCTTGAAACCTTTCTTTTCAAAGCTTCCTACCTGGATGAACTACGCTTGACCTGATTGCCACTACGGGATATGTAGGCAACCTACTCGATTCGGTCATTGAAAATAAAACCGCCTGAGCAGCGCCTTCCTTCAAACCTTAAACCGAACTACTCCAGGCCTGATACCCATTTCGGGATAAGTAGGTGGGCTCTCAAAAGCCTTCGGCCCATGAAAATCTAAAAAAAAAAAAGAGAGAGAGAGAGACTGTGCTAAACTAGGGGCAAACTGGCGTTTGCCCGGAACCACTTCGAAGCCCTAAAACCAGGGGCAAACTTCGTTTGCTAGCCGAAGAACCCAGATACAAGACCCTCCTTTGGATCACCTGGCTATCAAGATAAGTACTATAAAGAAACAAATGAGTATTCATGGTATAGAAGGAGTAAAGCTTTAAGCAAAAAAGCAAAGTAAAGAGCCAAGTAAAGACATTGAAAGGAGAATTCTTCATAAAAGATTAATCGAAGGAGTGAGCACTTTGATTAAACATGTTAGAACTTTCCTAAAGATGACAACACTTCTTGAAAAGAAAAAAGAAAAAAATAAGGAAAATCACATTCAAAAGCGTAAAAAGAGTAGGCAGGGTCTGTCAAAAAGTTTTGTAAAATGGTAAGCTTTTCCCTATTTTCGTCTACTTTATTATGCATGTGTCTGTCAAGCTCGTCTCACAACCAAGGCCTGGATCTCTAGAAGATACTGGGCAGTAGGCACAGTCGGAGCAGGTATCCTCAGGCACGGAGCGGCCATCCTGCTATGCCAAGCCTCAATGAAAGCCTTTACAATAGAAGGGCGCAAAATGGACCCCCTGGTGAAACCGGCAGTCACAGGTTCGGAAGTATCCTACAAAAGTCCAAACTGACGGACCACCCGATCGGGAATGTAGAAAGTAGTAGCACGCAAGCTCGGCAGCCAGATGCCAGGTTGCCCAGGAAGACGTACAGCAATAGAGCGATGAATCCACTGAGGACAGACCCAGTAGATATCACTGAAAGAGAGGCCCTGGAGCCAACCGAGCCATGCATCGGCAAAGTGAAATAAGCTGTGAATCTCCATACGATCATAAGGAAGTGACCCGCGAAGATGGGAAGGGTGTATAAAGAGGTCCAAATGCTCTATGAGCCAAATCTGCAGAACAAAAGGTGCCCTGGCAGATAAAATGGCCCCGGTAGCATGAGCATGATCCAGTCCTATCAGAGTCTCGCCGAGAACCAGCATGACTGCACTCTTCATCTCCCTCAAACCGCAGGCAATAGGTATGAGAATGTCGGAGGACGACTGAAAGAGAAAGTAAGAGAGCATAGCAATCGATAGAGCGCTATGCCGTATAACTTGATACCTGATGTCGTAAGGATCCCCAACGAGAGCATAAACCGAGGAGAGGCGCTCAAAGTCGACCTGTCTGTCATGAATGAAAGAGCCCGCCGCACCGCGGGATACATGGAGAAGAGCCGCCAAGTCCTGAACATACCCGGCTTGTACCGGAGAACAGCCAGATTCGCGGAAGGGTCAGTATGAAGGATAGCACTGAACTCTTCAAACAAAGGACAAATCTCTTGATGACTGAAACGGAAGACGTGAAGCGAAGGATCCCAACATTGGGCAGCGGCTCGAAGTAAACTTTCGTTTAGAATCATTCGTCGAAAGGAGAAGAGATCGTTTAGTCTGAAACACTCAAAGTTGAGCCTATCGATGCCGGAGAGGGTATGCATCCACGGGAAAAGGATTTGAGAGCTAACGGGGGCAATTTGAGAGAGGGGAGAATGAAAGAAGGTGGTATTTTGCGGAGTTTTGAAGAAAAGAGGGTATAAATGGAGATAGATCTGCCTGGAGTCAGGGCGGTATTCGGTAAAGTTGAACGGCACTCCACGAAGTGCCGCGCGGCAGTCCGTGAGTGCCGTTGTGGCATTTGGTGACTGCCACTGCGGCAGTCACCGAGTGCCGCTGAGACCTAGCCGAGTGCCGCTCTGAGCCTCTTTTTGGCCAGGATTTGTTTATAATAATTCAACCCACCTGCTAACACAAGAGAGAATAAATGTGCGCATCATGCAGCACATAGAAGCAACATCAAACCATGGTCACATGCATTTTTCGTTCATTCATACATTCACAAGAGTATTCAAGATTAAAATAAAAGAGGGACCAAGCCATGGTCCCGCATACGGCAAGAAAAAGAAAATATAAAAGAGTTCAGCATAACAAAAGGACCAAGCTATGGTCACACATACGATGAATATCAATAAAAAGCAGAAAAGATAAAAGCAAGTGTCTATCTACCGGCTATCCTGAAGCCGCCATCCAGAATAAAGTGTGTGCATGTGTATATATAATCATCCAGAATATAGTATAAGTCCTCTCCAAGAATGCTCAAAAATAAAAAGAGAGAAAGAAAAATCAGCCCCGGCCCCGGCCTCGAGTCTGACGAGTGACGCGTCTGGGAGGCTCGTCCTCTGACTCTGTGCCACTCCCGCCGCGTCCGCCTCCTCCTCTGCCCCTACCTCTGCCGCTACTGGTGCCCTCACCGCCGCCTCCACTGCGTCCAACACCGCTGCCTCCAAGGGCATCGCTGAGAGGGATGCCGAACTGTTGAAGCCGCTGCTGAAGCTCTCCTACCTGCCGGGATAGAGTCCCCACCTGTTCCTCCTAGATGGAGGGAGCGAGTCAAATTATCAATAAAATAGCTTGGAAAGCAGGATAAGCAAATAAAAGGAAGTCTTTCTTTATTATTCTTTCCAGAGCTCTCGCATGAGTCTCAGCAGCCGATCGCGCCCCCTCGGCCTGAACAAAAGGAAGAAAGGTTAGAATGTCTGAATAAAAGTACTTTTTAAAATAAAGCAAGGTTTAAGAATTACCCTCCACTCTCGACCGTAAATTCACTCTCTCACGCTGTGGGCGTAGAGCAAGCCTTCCTCCGCGTAGTCCTGTGGGACATGGTCGTACTGAAGCGGAATGGTGGGAGCACCCGCCTGGTATCTGGGGACCATGGTAGTTGTCTGCTCGCCGTAGGAGACTGTCCTAAGACTCCGATCCCAGGGCGGTAGAGTAGGAGCCCGAGCAGCAGCAGGAACGCGCTGCAAAGAAGAATGAATCCAATAAAGAGGTAAATACGCATGTTTTAAAAATTTTAAAAAAAAAAAAGTTTGGAAAGGCTAAAAGAAACTCACCCGGGTCACCTCCATCAAGGGGAAGTTCCTCATCAGCTTCGCAACCCGGAAGGCTGCGTACCCTGATGGAGGATCCACGAAACCCTGGAGAGACAGACCGACTAGGGAAGCTGTAAGCGCGGAACCCTGGAGGGTATCGGTAGCCCTCATAGACTCTGGCGGAGGGTGTGGTACGAAGAAGGGCTCGGCCGCAAGTAACTGTCTGGTCACCCTCTCTCCCAAGTACCAAGCCCGAGCCTCGGGTCCATCTAGCAAAATCCGCTGAGGGTCATACCCGGCCGACTCCCGCATCCCCTGAGAGGTGTCTGGAAGTACGTCTAGCCAAGGCTGCCACCGGACGTGCTGCTCTCGTAGGTTCGTCAGGAAGTTCCTGAACGAAATAAAATCATGAGCTCCGGTCTTCCAGCCGACCCGATCCTTCGCCCACTTCAGCCACTGGGGCATGATGAGGGCATCTGTTGGTCGCGTGTCAGGCGACATCATGTGTAAGTTCTCATGGGACCAAATCTACAAGAAAGAAAGAGGAACATAAGTTTTAAATACAGAAATCCGAAATAAGAATGCAAAGTTTAAAATAGGATCAAGAAAAGAAAAGGAGTATACCTCCCATGCCCTCCAGAAGCCGCCAGTAGAGGCCAGGTGATCCCGGGATATCTCTCCCATATGCCGATACAGGATGGCTAATCCTGCACCAGCCCAGTCGTACTGATATATCTGGTTCATACGATCCAAAGACCCTAGCAATGCCACGGAAATCCGGTCTCCTTTGGTGCTCAACAGGGAGCACCCCAGCATGCACATCAGAAACCCCCTAGCCATCTACTCGTCTATAAAGCCCTGCCGGCCCGGAAAAGTGTCCATAAACCACCTGGCCGTAACCAAGGGCTCATCAGGGACTGCTCCGAGTAGCACCTGTACCCGATCCCACTCGCGAGTCACATCCAAATATCGCAAGAGCTCTCCGCCAAATGGGATCCCCGTGATCATACAAAAGTCGAGAGGAGTCATCGTCATCTCCCCGAACAGGAAGTGAAAGGTACTGGTGGTATCCCACCACCGCTCGACCAATGCATGTATCTGCTGTAAGTCATTGGAGCTCTTCGTCAAGAGTTTCATGAAGTCTCCAAAATCGACAGCTGCAATGAATCCCTGCACGGTCTCACTGAGCTCCCCGTACCACTCAAACCCGTGAACAAGGTTGTCGTACCCCTTCAGCACCTTGGGCTGCAGCTGCAAGAAAGAATCACAAGATTTGTTATTAGAAAATAGATAAAGAAGAGAGCAATAAAAATAAATAGGTAATAATAAGGAAAAGCGACATAAGAATGGATAATAAGGGAGAGAAAGAGATCCTTTAGAGAAAATAAAAGATAGTGATGTGCACAGATACAGGTGAAACACCCGAGAATTTGTAAGCACAATAGTTGCATTTATGAGGGAAAGTGGAAACTTCAAATAAAGCGGTTGCATTCATGAACTTAAACAGGAGAACAAGCACAGATGCGATCAGAACACGCGGAAGATCAACAAGCATGGAGACGCATAAGAAATTATATTGAGTAAGCATAGCATTCACTATATTCAAAAAAAGGAGGGAATTAAAAGAGAGAAAGGAAGAGGTGTTTACCTCGCGCTTGAACGCGCGGATAGATAAATGCACGTCTGGGTCGAGGAGTAAAAGTGTAACATCGGGGTTGGGAGTAGCCCGGTACTTCGCCCTCTTCCTACTACTCGAACCACTCGCCATGTCTGTCAAGAAAGAGAGGAATTCACATGTTAGATTCGTAAAAAGTTCAAAGAAAAACAATAAATAAAGAGAATAACTCGAGTTTTGATGAAGTAGAACTAACCTGATAAGTCCTGGCTAGATCAATACAAGCAAGAAGAGAAGAGGAAAATTTTTCTCCAGAGAGATTTCAGGTTAGAGAGAGTTGAAGGAATGAAACGAAAAGAATTGAACCCGGCGGTTTAAAGCCACTGCCGCTCAAACGCGGCACTTGATATTCGCGCGCGGCACTCAGTGGACTGTCACGCGGCACTCGCTGACTGCCGCAACGGCACTCCGTGAGTACCGCACGGCAGTCATTGACTGCCGCAAAAAAATGCGTGTGCCGCGGTTAAGTCGGTTCAAAGATATTTTATTTCCCCCAAAACATTCAAATCGGGTCCCGAAAATTGAACTTAAGTCTCCCAAAATTTGCCCTCACTACACTTTTGGCCCCCGGGGTCGTTTTTAGACTTAAATTGGCTACAAATTTCAAAATTTAGAATAATTTGAGCCCACGGTCTCCAATTTTGAAAATTAAGATATATTCAAGCCTATGGGCCCCAAATTTCAGAAGTTGAAGCAAATTTGTGCCCGTGGGCCCCGATTTTTGAAAATGAGGGTAAAATTGAACCTGTGGACTTTAGATTTTGAAAATAAAGATAACGTTGAGCCCGCGGGCTCTAAATTTCAAAAAAACTGGAATAGATTTGAGTCTGTGGGCTCCGAAGTTTTGATTACCCCGTTCTGAGAATATGACAGATTTATATTCTCGATCCACGTACAGATTTGCGTCGATCCTTTGCTTTGAGAGTGTAATGGATTTACATTCTCAGTTCTCGTAACAGATTGGCATTAACCCTCATTTTGGGAATATAACAGATTTATATTCTCGATCCACGTAACAGATTTGCGTCGATCCTTTGCTTTGAGAGTGTAACGGATTTACATTCTCGGTTCTCGTAACAGATTTACGTTAACCCTCGTTTTGGGAATATAACAGATTTATATTCTCGATCCACGTAACAGATTTACGTCGATCCTTTGCTTTGAGAGTGTAACGGATTTACATTCTCGGTTCTCGCAACAGATTTGTGTTAACCCTCGTTTTGGGAATATAATAGATTTATATTCTCGATCCACGTAATAGATTTACGTCGATCCTTTGCTTTGAGAGTGTAAAGAATTTACATTCTCGGTTATCGCAACAGATTTGTGTTAACCCTCGAAATCAAATCAAAAGCATCTTCATGACCCCCGTAACAGATTTTCGCATCAGTCAAGAATTAGATGATCTTCCCTGACTAATACGTCGCGTAATGTGCGTCATACGTAGGGAAGACATGATAAGCATGGCACCTGTAAGACCAGGTCAATTCAGAAAATACCATTGCATATTACTTGCATCACGACAGGATAGGTGCATTCATCCGTGTGGTTACTTGTGCTTGTGTGTGTTTGGCTCTGGCCCGAACTACGTCTTGGTCTGATTCCTGATGGGATACGTAGGTAGCTCATCACCGAGCACGACCAAGTATAGTCTCTGGTGCGCGCCCGATTTCTCTTGCAACGCATTTTGTTTCTTTTCCTAAAACCGACGGTTGGGTCAAAGGCATGTCTTCACACAGGCTTTGACATTCACTTACGGGACGCATTGCCCCACAAGCTCTGTCAAAGAAGGGCAAACTGTAGACACCTCAATTTTGACCGACCGTCGAATTTAGGAGAGCATCACCTCCACGTCCGATGATGATAAGGACCGAAAAGATCTGAAGTATTCCAAGCTCTTCAGAAAGTTCTCCAAATGCAATAAAATTTCACAGAAAGAAGGAAATACCAGGTATTTAGGAGAATTCAGGTATAAAACGTCACTTTTGGAAAAGATCTTCAAAAAATAAGTTTTTTTAAGAAAACTGAGAGAAGAAAAGACCTAAAAGGGGAAGTTTAGCAGAAGCCAGCACACGACAGTTATTTACGGCACTCAGTGAGTGTCGTACGACATTCACAGAATGCCGGAACGGCTCTCTCTGAGTGCCGCCGACATTTTCTGACTGCCGTTTGCTTTTAAAGTCCGTATTTTGTGGTACAATACGTATATGTATGCGGATAAAAATAAAAAACTAACAAAGTAAAGTTGACAAAAAATGCGGCAATCAATAATTTGGCGCGACTCTCAATAAGTGCCGCGCGGCAGTCATGGAATGCCGCAACGGCAGTCATGTAGTGCCGCAGCGGCATCCACTGACTGCCGCATAGAACTTTTGACTGCCGCCCTGTGCAGCAGTCTGTCTATTTTCAAGAAGTACGTATTGTACCACCAAATGAGACATTTACACCTGTCTTTTACTCCGAATTCACTGAGAATACTTGGTAATTTTATCTATAAAAGAGGGAGGATCTTCCTTGGGAGAAAGAGAAGAAGGAGCTACCATTACACTAACACATATTTTGAGAGAGAAAAGAGAGAGTTTTAAAAAATTAGAGAGAAGAGCTTGGAAGATCTTCAAAGGAGAGAAGCTTTGAGGATAGTTTGGAGGTGACCCTCTAATCTTAGTTGTGTTTTCTTTCTTTTGGGCCTCTAACCTTCAAGTCATTTAGTTTTTGTCTTGATTAAGTTTTAGAGTTTGTTAAGTAAACTTGGAAGTTCTTGCTTTCTAGTTCTTTGATCCTTCTTCTATTTTTTTCATGTTTATGTTTTTCTTTTGAGATTCTTGGAGATCTTCAATATCTCTCTTGAAAGCTCTTGAGTTTGATGTTTTGAATCTCATGTAAACTTATACTTCACATGGGAGTCGAGGTTTGACCATCACTTCATTTTATAAACAAATGGATGGATCCAAGTCCATACTTATGATTTGGGTCCTCTAGCTTGATGTTTCATGGAATCCTTTCTATATTCCTTTGAGACTCATGAGCATTAGTCATGTCTTCATCTCCAATGACCATCAAATGGTAGGAGGAAGTAGTTTTGAGTCTAAGCCCATCTCCATGGTTCAGATTCATTATCTTGAGATTTCATGAAGTCCATTCATACTTCATTTGAAATCAACAAATATAAAAGGTCTCTAGCCTCCAATGACCATCAAATGATAGGAGAAAGTGGTTTAGTTTAAGTCCAACTTCATGGTTTAATAGTTGGGGTTAACAAATAAAAGTTGAACTTGATAATGAAACCGTGGGTTCATAAACCTGTTTCGATCAAAGATTTTTAGTTCGAAATCTAACCGTTGGAATCAAATGAAACCAACGGGAAAGTGTCAATAACACAATGTTTTACCACTGTAATTTTTGTTTTAAGGAGATTTCATGTTTAAAGTGGTTTGGTCGTGAGTTTTATGAAGTCACTACAATCTGCCCAAAGTTTTAGCACAGCGGCACTCTTTTGAAATAAGCAAATCAGAACCTTAATAAAGTATTTGTGACCCAAAATAATTTTTTCTAAGTAGATTAATGTGTTAGGAAGTCACCCTAAAAAGAAAAGAGCATTTCTGAACTTTTTGCTATTTTTAGAAAATCGTGCAAGAACTCTGGACAGAAGGTTGTAGAATGCTGAGTGATGTCTGGTCTTTGTCCAATTCCCGGAGATCCAACCGTTGAAACTTTGATTTCTTTTTGGGGTTAAAAACTATACACACAAAGGCATCATGTGTCCAAAATTCATCAAGATCAAACCACGGGAACCATGCTTTTTAATTTTATAAAGTTATGATCTGCTCTCAGCAATTTCGAGAATTCTGCAATAGTTTTCATCAAACTTATGAATAATGGCTTAGATGAAATTTTTCATGAGTCAAGGTTCAAACCATGTTTCAATAATGATTAGTTAAACTTGAATTCAAAGTTTAAGTGATCTAAATCACCGAGTAGTTCATAATTTATTTTGTTCATGTACATATTCATCCATATGACTTGACATTTGTAATTAAGATTTATTTGCTTTAGATTCAATTGCATTTGATAGATTTAAGTTAGAAATTTAGGATGGTTATTTCTAACTTCATGTCTCGTATATCATGTGGACTAACCTTTTGTTTTGTAGCGCTATTAAGGTATGATTTCTAGGACTCCTCTTTAGTTTATTTTAATTTCTTGATTTTATTGATTTTTCAACCTCATGCGCGACACATTAGAATTAGGATTTTTCGTTATGTGTATATGTGATTAGAGACTCTTTTAGGATTTTCTTCTGTTTGTATGCATTTGCACGTTTAATATTCACGGCCGGATCCCGGGTAAGTTCTCTAGTTCCCTATTTGCATATCATATTGCTTGCTACTTGAATTATGTGATTTTGAATGATATTTTATCACTTGCAATCTTACACCCTTTAGACATGCTTTTGTAATGCATACTTATACATATGTATTAGTTGATGGCACATTTAAATTAATAAATCGATTAAAAGGATGTTAAGTAGAGGCCTATCGCGAGATAGGATGAGAAGGGTGCTTTAGTCCGGTGGGCTCCTTCCTTCCCTTCTCATTCCATAATCCCCGGACCTAGTTTAATCTTTGGTTTCGCAAAAGATCAGTTTCCTTTTGAAATGGTTTCTTATTTTTTCCTTTTAAAAATTAAGTGGCGACTCATTTGTTTTTGAAGTTGATTTTGAAAAAGTATTTTAAAAGAAAAGCTATGGGTAAAAGAAAGAAAACTGCGATATCCACAATAGGTTCCTATTCTCCAGCCTCGTTTGGGAATATTAACAAATGAAGAAAAGAAGAAAAATACAGTGAATTGTAAGGCTGGAGGGACGAAGACTTACAAGAACAAAGTGTAGGAAAGAGCTCAAAAATCTTGACCAGACACTTTTTCTTTAATAGCACTCGGTAGACTCTTCCTATAGGTAGCAGAAGTAGCAAAAATGCTGAAGTGCTTCTTTTTTAGATTGCATGGACGGTCCAGATTATCTCAGATCCATCGGTCCAGCTGAACTCTCGTTTAAACACCCGACAACTGGCACCTCGGTCAGCCCAAGCGGTGCCTCAAAAGGCGTGCGCATTAATGACCTAAAGTGATGGTTCGGTTAGGTTGTAACTGTCCAGTTGTGCTTATACCGGTCTTGTTGGATCCTAACCAGACCAACCACTCCTTGATACGTGGCAGATACCTACTCCACCTCCCGAGGTAACCGATCGGTCTAGGCCCTGAGTGACCAAGGCAACCGATCTGGCCCCGAACAATTTTTCGAGATGCATCCTGGACGGTTTGCCAAAGTAATGCAAATTTCCAATCCTCATCTGATGAAGCATCACATTAGCCTCGGAAATGGGGGGTAGCTGATATGTATAAAAATATCCAGTGGAAGCTCTGCTCCTACATAACCCAAGCGGTATGCCCAGTATGATCAGGACCCGACCAACAGGTTAGGATTGTCGTATGGGCTCGGCTCGTCACGGGCACAGCCCATTCGCGTCTCATGCAATGTTTTGAAAACCGGACCGGTCATAGAACCGGAAAAATGACCGGGTCACGGGTTAGCGGTTCAACCGTCGGGTGAACCGGAATCGAACCGGTGATGTCATAATTACGCAATAATTAAATTTATTTATATAAATTAATAGTAATACAAAATTAAAAAAATATAAACATCACATAAAAATCTATTACGATATATATACCATAATATATAAGTGAGCCCTGAATTCTACACCAAAAACCCATCTTAGAAACTTCAAAAGCTCGAATTAGCATTGTGTGTGTGTGAGAGTTGTATGCAACAGAGCATTCATATATTTATTATTTATTCATTAAAAGGGTTGACCTTCTTTGCAACAGTTTCGTTGCCCTTCTTTTCTCTGAAAATGATATCCATCAATTTGTGTAGGAAGTGCCCGAATGGTCCCGAATATGCAAATCCATAGAACTGTAAAGCAATTGAATTTCACATAACCAAATCAAGAAAAAGAAAAAAAAAACTACACTTAGACACCCTTATTTAATGAAATTAGTAACATAAAAGACCCAAAATCAAGCATTATGAAGGAAAATGAAATAGATCAGCAAAGTAGAAATAATACCATTAAAAGAAGCAATCTTCTCAATTGAAGCTTTTTGACCCCAGAAATCTTTTGAGCAACTATGTCACTACACCCAATCAAAACCCCAGCACTAATTGCCTAGCAATTAAAGAAAAAGTACATGAAAAAATACATTCAACACCACAAAACATTCAAATCAAACAACAATCAAAAAATTAGTTGGAAAACTGATCTTGTGGTAGTAACTGTGCACATACTTTTAGAATGTTAGAAGAATTCTTGAAATTTTTCAGGGGAAAAAAATCTCAGATCTGGTGAAGCATGGGAAGTAATCGGCAGCGGCGACAGCGGTGAGGTGAAGCCTGTGGTGGGGGGCGGCGGCGATGGTGAAGAGGTGGTGGTGAACATATGTGGGAGGGGGGTCTGAGGCGATGGGCCTCTTGGCGGCATGGAGCGTCTGAGAGAGAGAGAGAGAGAGAGAGAGAGAGAGAGGGAGGGAGAAGTGAGGTGAGATGGAGATGAAGCCGGCGGTGGAGGGCGATGGTGAAGAGGTGGGGGAGGGGGGTTCTCAGGCGATGGGTCTTGGGGTAGGGGAGCATCTGAGAGAGAGAGAGAGAAGTGAGATAGAGATGAGATCTTAAAATTTTAAAAATGAATTCTGAATTCTGACCTAAAAAAACTAAACATAAAAGGCAAAAAAGCTTGTGTAATGAACCAGCCGGTATATTGGAACCGGCACCGGTTCACCGGTTTTCCGGTTCAACCGGCTGGGTCACCGGTTTTTGCCGATTTTTGTCATAAAACGGTTTAGTGGGTAGATCCGGACCGGAGTGCCGACCGGTCGACGGTTCAACCGGTTCAACCGGCCGGTCCGATCCGATTTTCACAACATTGGTCCCATGAGTTGATCCAGAATGATCCAGACAGTTTCCTACACGAGCTAAAAGACTAACGAAAAGAGTAGATTATTTCCTAATCCGATTACAAAACCTCCACGATTTATACTAATCAATTCCAGTCAGATTGTATTACCTTATCAGTTTACTGAGTAGGTCTCTTGCATCCATAATAAAGACCACTCACCTTCTTTGAGGGGATCACATTCTTATTTTACACACACGCATAAACCCGGCCAATCTCTGGTAGTTTCGTCCCCTTTGTTGGTTCACCAAAGACCCCCGGGTGATTTGATAGTGCCCGTGCTCTGACACATGCGTGGACGTAGGTCTTTTCATTAATAGGGTCGAACCACATATATGTTAGGGATATATACTAAAAGCCATGCTTTATGTAGTTGATTTATTATTCATTTAATAAAATCAGTTAATCCATTTTTATGAGAATCTGTGTGGGCAATGTTTGTATTATATTATTTATTTAATATTATGCATTTGTGTCTCTCATTCTATATAGTAGGTGGTTTGGTGTGTAGAGTTCGTCTTACACACGGAAGATCAGGCCATCAGATATTATAGAATGTAAGATTTTGGTTTACAGTCTTAGATGGGATTGGACACACCATCGGTAGGACTGCAGCATGGTGTTGTAGTAGGTTTGTCTTGACTGCGGGAAACGGTATAGTTTCAACTCACCATGCTGGTACATTTTGTGTATTAAACAGGACCGACTTGGGGTAATTATCTTTATACTGAATTATAAGATAATTAATACCTCATGGCTATTATGAGTGCTTATGCTCTAAATCCTAATTTAATTTATAGACACGTACATTTGATATTTATACTTTGATCCCTAAAAGGGTGAGATCCTTAAATGGGTCAATATCTCATTGGATTGGGTGGCAATATTAATTGTATGGTGGATATTAATTAATGATGGAATCCATGTCTCAATTTTGGGATTGATGATATCCCCTTGAGAAAGCTTATAAGTTTTGATTATGTCAAACCCTGCAGGTGGATTTTGTATCCGACATATCAGATAAGTTAAGCAGAGGATCTCAAGGAATTTTAAGAAATTAATTAAATATGATTGTCAGTAATTATATTTAATTAATGGATATCTGTAATCTTAACATGGGGAGATAATAAGCATTTAATAACATGGAGCTTGAAATATATTTTTGAGATAAGGGTAGGAGTGCAATTATAATTCTTTAGTGGTATGAATTATAATTTATGAAAATAGGAATCTGATTCAGTTCGAATTAGGGTTTCCTAATTCCATAAGGAAGCCTCTTCCTTATTGACTTCTTATGGTCCCTATCGTAGCCTATATATATGCTGCCTTGGCTCTTCTCTCAGGTTGCATGATTTCATATTCTAAGTTTTCCTTGGCCTCCTAGCTTTCTTCTAGAAGGGTTTCCACCAAACCCTAGTCTCTGTGAGCATTCAAGAGACATAGGAGTGTAGATCGCTAGCGTCGGACAATGCTCACTAAAAGAGCTTCGGACTGCTCGATACTGATCGAAAGTTGCTGAATTTTTTACACAACGTTCCTGACGTCGAGACGGAGCTACTGTTAAAAATTCAAGTAAATCGGAGATCGTTTGATCCTCCTGACAAACACATCTTTGTCGGATCAATGTGATCAGGATTGAATCGTCATAACAATTAAAGAGAGTGTTATAACTGGGAATAGAAAATAGAACGTAAAGAGGGAAGAGCAGAAAACTAAAAGGATTTCGAAAGAGCCCACACTCAGTTCGATATTCTGGCAGTAAAGGAATACGGTAGAAGATCGTGAGCTGTTATCGAGCCCGTGTTCTCGATTCGTCTACTACATCAATCCAATTTTGCAGTTCAAGGTAACCCTAGTTCCGCCCTTGTAGGGTTATTATAGATTTCATGAAATTTTTTGCAGTACCAACTTATACGCACTGTCAACGGATTCTGGGAAAGCAGTTTCCTAACAGTGGTATCAGAGCAACGTTGATTCTGCGTATAGGTTGGAAGCAACCATGTTGTCCAATAAAACAGATCTTATGCGTGTTTTGATGGATGGATAGAACGTAGAGCTGTGCTAATCCTTGTTTTGCAGCGTTCTTATTCCACTATTATGGTCACTGATTTTGTGTGATTGGATCCCACGATGGTTTTATCCGTGGTTAATTTTGCTGTTTTAATATAGCATGTGAACTCCTTTATGGAGGCATAGGATTTGTGTGTATTGGATCCCACGCTTGATTGATGTGTGGTTAATTTAATGCAAAGAAATAGCATGTGAACTCCTTTATGGAGGCATAGGGTTTGTGTAATATATCTCAAGTAAATCCGTGAAGACAGTTCGTGAAGATAGTTTACAAGCAATTTCAGAAAGCAATCTAGAGGCAATTTCTGGAGGCTATTTCAGAAAACAGTTCTGGAAGGCAGTTGCGTAGTTGCGACATAGAGCTAATCGGATTCCATGAAGATTTCTTCATAAGAGTTGCAGCTTCACCATAATAGTGGGATTCCTATTTTATTGTGGTTTCCTTATTTATGTGTGATTGAATGATTATTATTGTTTCATGTTTAATGAATAGGACAACATGGATAATTGTTCCTAGACCTATTTCAGATGTCTAGCTGCATGTTTAATTTATATTAATTTAAAATGATGGACAACTACATGTGTATTTAGAAATAAAACTAATTCCATAATTTGAAAACATAAGTACTTATTTTCTAAAATCATGAGAATAGAATAATTTTATTATCTACACATGTGGGTTTCACAAGTAAGGATGAATTAATCCTTGTCAAGTATTCCATTATTTTTTATTAATTAAATTAAAAGTTTTTTAAAAAAATTATAACCCTCAAATTTTTTTAAAAAAATTCTAAGTGGGAGAGGGAATTTATCAAGTATAAATCGCATGATCTCCATCACTGGTTTGTAGATGATATGATTAATTTTATGTGATGGCTCTAGTGTCATCCTCCCCATCGGATGTAGTTGATCATGGAATCATCAGTACAAACTTTTTTAAAAGAATGTTTTGGGTGATTGTTGGTGTGGGTCACCTCTCCATCAGAGGTGTTCCTCACAGAACTCTTGACCTAGAATTAAGTGATGGTATACACTTAGCTATAAATAATAATATCCTCTCCATCTGAGTCACTGTTATTATTTATAGGACCAAAGCAAGTCAGCAGTTTAATTTTATTAGGCAAAGTACATTGCCTGAATAGTAAAATTAAAAGGCAATTGTCTATCTGAATAAATGATGGATAGTATATGGCTTCCCATCGAGTCATACTATTCGTGGTGTATCAGGTTGCTGGCGGATTCCTTTCAAATATGGTAGAGGGAACCAATATTTTCAAATCGAATCCATAGTAATTTTTGCCCAAACGTAATTATTTATGTTGTGTGATTCTCAGGCTTTTAAATGGGTACTTTCAATCCACTTGCTGTTATACTTAAAGAAAACAAACTTACTGGACCAAACTATATAGACTGGAAAAGGAATTTGGATATTGTGTTAAATGCTGAAGAGTACAAGTTTGTGCTTACTCAAGAATGTCCTGAGCAACCTGGTGAGGGGGCAACCGTTGAGGAAACCCAGGCTCACAAGAAATGGGTCAAGGCTGATGAGATGGCGCGGTGTTACATTTTGGCATCCATGTCAAATGTTCTGCAACATCAGCATCAGTCAATGACCAGTGCCTATGACATGATGGAGAGCCTCCGAGAGATGTTCGGGGATCAAAGTCGTGCTGCTAGGCAGGTTGCTATGAAAGACTTGATGAACACAACCATGGCTGAGGGGACGCCTATAAGGGATCATGTTCTTAAGATGATATCTCTTCTTAATGAACTAGAGATCCTTGGAGCTGAAATCGGCGGGGAAACCCAGGTCGATATCATACTCCAGTCACTGCCAGAGTCTTTTAAGCAATTCCGCCTCAATTACAACATGAATAAATTTAAATATACCTTGGCGGAGCTGCTTAAAGAACTCCAGGCAGCTGAGGGTCTCAACAGAAAGCTAGGGAGTGCTCTTGTGTTTGAGAAAGGTTCTGCTTCAAAGCCGAATGGCAAGAAGAAAATGAAAAAGGCTCAAAAGAAGGCCGCGGATCCTCCGCCAATCCAAAGGCCACGAGGACAACCGGGAAAGCCTAAAGGCAAATGTTTTGTTTGCAAGCAGTCAGGACACTGGAAGAAGCAATGTCCAGTTTATCTCGCCAGACAGAACAATCAAGGTAAATCTCATTTACTAGTTGTTGAATCGTGTTTAGCGGTCCGATCTACCGGTACCTGGTGTGTAGATACGGGAGCCACTGATCATGTATGCAATTCTTTGCAGGGGTTCCAGGGAACCAGGCAGCTCAGTGATGGAGAGATTTATCTATATATGGGAAATGCTACGAGAGTAGCAACAGTTGCAGTAGGAGATCTACATCTTAGTTTTGGTAGAGATAGAATTTTAATATTACGAAATTGCTTTTATGTACCTTCTATTAGAAGGAATTTAGTTTCAGTTTCTAGTTTAAGTAAAGAATGGATATTCAGTTCATTTTAATAAAGTAGTAGTTATTAAAGAAAATAAACGTTTTATTTGTTCTGGTCAATAGGTGGATGATCTTTAAATTATAAATCATATCTCTCCTATACTACAACTTAATGAATTGAATAACACAAATAGTTTGCCATTTAAGAGAAAAGAACCTTCGAGGATGAACCAAACACATCTTTGACACTTACGCCTTGGTCATATTAATTTGAAAAGGATTCAAAGACTGGTTCAAAATGGGCCATTAGGCTTATTGGAAGTGGAGGCACTTCCAGTTTGTGAATCCTGCTTGGAAGGTAAAATGACCAAGAGGCCATTCTCGGCCAAGGGCTATAGAACAAAAGAGCCGTTGGAACTGGTTCACTCTGATTTGTGTGGTCCTATGACTGTCCAAGCAAGAGGAGGATTTGAGTACTTTGTCACTTTCATCGATGATTACTCAAGGTATGGGTACATTTATTTGATGCGGCGTAAGTCTGAATGCTTTGAGAAATTCAAAGACTTCAAGGCTAAAACGGAGAAGCGTCTAGGTAAATGTATCAAGACACTACGATCTGATCGTGGTGGAGAGTACCTCTTGGGAGAGTTTAGGGAATACTTATTGGAGCAAAGGATTACATCCCAATTGTCTGCACCCCGTATGCCTCAGCAGAACGGTGTGGCAGAAAGAAGGAACAGGACTCTTATGGACATGGTAAGATCTATGATGAGTTACTCGGATTTACCAATTTCCTTTTGGAGACACGTATTAGAGACAGCTGCATACATTCTAAACTTGGTACCATCTAAGTCAGTACCTACTACTCCCACGAAATTGTAGACTGGGCGAAAGCCTAGTCTACGGCATGTTCAGATCTGGGGTAGTCTAGCACATGTGCTGAAAGGGAACGCAGAAAAGTTAGAATCAAGAACAGAAGTATGTTTCTTTGTTGGGTATCCAAGAGGAACTAAAGGTGGTCTGTTTTATAGTCCTAAGGATCAGAAGGTTATTGTTAGCACCAATGCCACATTCTTAGAAGAGGACTATGTTATGGACCACAAGCCCAGAAGCCATATTGTTCTAGAGGAAATGAGAGGAGAGACACCAAGACATACTTCTTCGATACCAACGGTACGAGAAGAAACACCACAAGAAAGAGTTATCGATATTCCATTACCTCGTCGTAGTGGGAGGGTTATTATTCAACCTGACCGGTATATGTTCTTGGGAGAGTTTTATGACCGGGTCCCTGATGAACAAGGTACCGACCCCTGTAACTACAATAAAGCACTGCAAGATAAAGATGCAGATCTTTGGCAAAAGGCTATGAAGTCTGAAATGGAGTCCATGTACTCCAATCAAGTCTGGGATCTTGTAGAACCACCTAATGAAATAAAACCCATTGGATGTAAGTGGATCTATAAGAAGAAGAGAGGAGCAGACGGTAAGGTGGAAACCTTTAAAGCAAGGCTTGTTGCGAAAGGGTTCACTCAAAAAGAAGGAATCGATTATGAGGAAACTTTTTCGCCGGTGGCAATGCTGAAGTCTATCCGGATTCTCTTATCCATTTATGCACATTTCGATTATGAAATTTGGCAAATGGATGTCAAGACAACATTTCTAAATGGGAATCTTGACGAGTGCATCTATATGATGCAACCAGACGGGTTCATTGCGAAGGGCCAAGAACACATGTTGTGCAAGCTTAAGAAGTCCATTTATGGACTTAAGCAGGCATCTAGGTCTTGGAATATCCGCTTTGATCAAGCAATCAAGTCTTTTGATTTTGATCAATGTGCGGATGAATCTTGTGTGTACAAGAAACATGATGGAAGAGTGGTGGTGTTCTTAGTACTATATGTGGATGATATCTTGCTAATCGGAAACGATGTGGGGTATTATCTTCTGTAAGGGTATGGTTATCCAATCAATTCGATATGAAGGACTTGGGAGAAGTCGGTCACATCCTAGGGATCAAGCTTATGCGAGATCGCAAGAATAGGATGTTGGGCTTGTCACAAGGCACTTATATTGACAATATTCTTGCAAGGTTTAGCATGCAAGATTCCAAGAAGGGATTCCTTCCCTTCAGACATGGAATTACTCTATCTAAGGATTAGTGTCCTAAGATACCTGATGAGATAGAGAAGATGAAGGCAGTTCCTTATGCATCGGCAATAGGAAGCCTAATGTATGCTATGTTATGTACTAGACCTAACATCTGCTTTGCTGTTGGCATGGTTAGTAGATATCAGTCTAATCCAGGGCAAGAACATTGGACTGCGGTGAAAAATATTCTCAAGTACTTGAAAAGGACTCGAGACTATATGTTAGTTTACCAAGCAGACAGTCTTGTACCCATTGGGTACACAGATTCTGATTTTATGTCAGATAGGGATTCCAGAAAGTCTACCTCAGGAAATGTGTTTACCCTAGGAGGTAGAGCCATTAGTTGGAGTGAGGAGTGTCACTTCATGGCTTTGAGTCTAAGTGGGAGATTGTTAGGGATATATACTAAAAGTCATGCTTTATGTAGTTGATTTATTATTCATTTAATAAAATCAGTTAATCCATTTTTATGAGAATCTGTGTGGGCAATGTTTGTATTATATTATTTATTTAATATTATGCATGTGTCTCTCTCATTCTATATAGTAGGTGGTTTGGTGTGTAGAGTTCGGCTTACACACGGAAGATCAGGCCATCAGATATTATAGAATGTAAGATTTTGGTTTACAGTCTTAGATGGGATTGGACACACCATCGGTAGGACTGCAGCATGGTGTTGTAGTAGGTTTGTCTTGACTGCGGGAAACGGTATAGTTTCAACTCACCATGCTGGTACATTTTGTGTATTAAACAGGACCGACTTGGGGTAATTATCTTTATACTGAATTATAAGATAATTAATACCTCATGGCTATTATGAGTGCTTATGCTCTAAAACCTAATTTAATTTATAGACACGTACATTTGATATTTATACTTTGATCCCTAAAAGGGTGAGATCCTTAAATGGGTCAATATCTCATTGGATTGGGTGGCAATATTAATTGTATGGTGGATATTAATTAATGATGGAATTCATGTCTCAATTTTGGGATTGATGATATCCCCTTGAGAAAGCTTATAAGTTTTGATTATGTCAAACCCTGCAGGTGGATTTTGTATCCGACATATCAGATAAGTTAAGCAGAGGATCTCAAGGAATTTTAAGAAATTAATTAAATATGATTGTTAGTAATTATATTTAATTAATGGATATCTGTAATCTTAACATGGGGATATAATAAGCATTTAATAACATGGAGCTCGAAATATATTTTTGAGATAAGGGTAGGAGTGCAATTATAATTCTTTAGTGGTATGAATTATAATGTATGGAAATAGGAATCTGATTCAGTTCGAATTAGGGTTTCCTAATTCCATAAGGAAGCCTCTTCCTTATTGACTTCTTATGGTCCCTATCGTAGCCTATATATATGCTGCCTTGGCTCTTCTCTCAGGTTGCATGATTTCATATTCTAAGCTTCCCTTGGCCTCCTAGCTTTCTTCTAGAAGGGTTTCCACCAAACCCTAGTCTCTGTGAGCATTCAAGAGACATAGGAGTGTAGATCGCTAGCGTCGGACAACGCTCACTAAAAGAGCTTCGGATTGCTCGATACTGATCGAGAGTTGCTGAATTTTTTACACAACGTTCCTGACGTCGAGACGGAGCTACTGTTAAAAATTCAAGTAAATCGGAGATCGTTTGATCCTCCTGACAAACACATCTTTGTCGGATCAATGTGATCAGGATTGAATCGTCATAGCAATCAAAGAGAGTGTTATAACTGGGAATAGAAAATAGAACGTAAAGAGGGAAGAGCAGAAAACTAAAAGGATTTCGAAAGAGCCCACACTCAGTTCGATATTCTGGCAGCAAAGGAATCCGGTAGAAGATCGTGAGCTGTTATCGAGCCCGTGTTCTCGATTCGTCTACTACAGCAATCCAATTTTGCAGTTCAAGGTAACCCTAGTTCCGCCCTTGTAGGGTTATTATAGATTTCATGAAATTTTTTGCAGTACCAACTTATACGCACTGTCAACGGATTCTGGGAAAGCAGTTTCCTAACAATATAATCCCTCTTGTCTTCTTCTTCTTCTCTCTAATCCAAATTTGCTTCATCAATATATATATATATATAGCGAGAGAGAGAGAGAGAGAGAGAGAGAGAGAGAGTGAGAGAGATCTACCAGTCGATCGAAGAGGAAGAACGAACGGGACTCTTCGGGCGACCAATTGCTTGATTTTAAATTGAGGCAATTTTAGATTTAGGGTGAAGTAGTCTCATTTTGGTTTTGTACGGTAAGTCCAAATCTATTCAATTTTAGAATATTTAATCTTGGCAACCAAACAACCATGAATGGGCCATTGTAGAAATAAGCCCATTTTAAAATGTTTAATTCACAGTTTTGGGGCCTGTTTTCACATTTTTTTGGTGCAATCAAACAGGCCCTAAATTTCTAACCATATTCCGGGATGGCAACAATTGGTGGCCTACACTATATAATGATTAGATAGATGAGGGACAATGTTATTCACACTATTGAGTACTAAATGGTCTAAATGTACTCCATAGACTACATTGAATGCATGGTATGACAGGTTGTCATAATGGTACCATGGAGTGCATTAATTAATTTTTAGAGTGCTAATACTAATTCCCAATATGAATTTATGTTTAGTTATATCTAGGACTAGCAAATCAAGCCCAAACCCCTCAAAATCTGTCCAAAGAATTGGTTAAAAAGTTACAAGCGGACTGAAATAGGGATAGTTAATCTCACGGGCCAAAATTGGGTTTGATTGGGCTAATTCGTGGGCCAGACCTGGGCTAGTTTGCAGGCCAAAATGGGGCATCTTACGGGTTCATATAAACAGCATCTTAAGAAATTTTACTTTGGCGACAGCCAGTTTGCTCCGACAACAATAGTAGTACCCTAAAAAAATTTAGGATTGTGAGTGAACTGAAACCACGCATCTATCCCCTCTATTTCTCTCTATCCTCTCTTTCTCCTTTCTCTCTCTTAAAAACAGACAGAAGGGAGTAAACAATGCAATGGGGTCTCTCCAGGACCTCCATCTCAACAAACAACCTTCTCAACCTCTTCAAATCCCAATAGACGTGAATATCCACATATTTTTCCATGTCATATCCAAACAAGACAGTGAATATATGTTTCAAAGTCACATGACAAGTAAACTTTTATACAGCAAATTAGTGGTGATTAGTGTCCCTGGGGGGTGGGGGGGTGTGGAAGTGAATTATTTTAGTTCCATGCTTAGGGTGTAAGTATCCACATATTTAAAATTATATTTTTGATCATACAAATATGAACAAGATGTGAAGTTTCGATCCTAAACAGATGACTGGAGCCCAATGATACCTGCCAAATGGAAGTAAAAACGTGTTAGGTTCTAACATTATAACTGATCCCCCAACAATACAATACAATAATAGGATGTTTGAGGAAATAAGACTCATGGCAAATTATACTTTATCCCATATGTTTCAAAAGGTGACTCTTAAACCACAATCCACCACACAGCGAAAATGTGAAAAAGAGCAATTGAGAACCGGAGAATAATATTATGGAGAAGATTGACAAAGAAAATTGAAAATAAATAAGCAGCATAAATGAAGTACCCATCATTTTGAGTTAAAAGCTAACTCCACAGCTCCACTAAGTTCTGAGCTTTATTACCTACTGCCAAGAATTATTATATTATTTATTATTTAATTATTAACGAGATGAATCTCAGCATATCTTCCCCGACTTCGGGACTAACACCTATTCCCAATTTTATCGGAGTAGGACAAAGAGGCAAACTCCGGGCACGTGCATCGACCCCACAGCATGTGCACGAGATTAGACAGGGAGGCAAGTTGATTCAAACTCTAATACCCTGTATTTTCAGTATTTAATAATACAAAGAAATTCTGTATACTTCCATTGACCATACCTAAAGTTTCACTTTCAATCGATCGAAGTTGCTTCAAGCATCGACAATTTCTTAGTTCAATCGATTGGAACCTCTTTCAAGCGACCTACCGACATGAATTTATTACGTGAACCCTTTTTTAATCGATCAACTCAGTCTCAATCAATCGAATCTAGCCGAACTGCTCTCAAGCGATCGAAGTTACTTCAATTGATCAAACGTGTCTAGATATTTCATCTCAGTCTTGCCACCTGCCCTTCCTCCTCTTCCTATATATATATATATATATATGTGGTGATTTTGTGTGTGTGAGTTTTGTTTGGTTTAGAAATTCTAGAGAGAGAGTGTGTGTGTGTTTATATTATATATATACACATCCATATACATACATATATGCATATACATATTTACATTTATATATATTCTGTGTAAGAGAGAGAGAGAGAGAGAGAGAGAGAGAGAGAGAGAGACGAGAAGAAGAAGAAGAAGAAGACCGAGGCAGAGAGAGAAGGTAAAGACAGGGAGAGAAGGAGGAGCCACCATTGGAGGCCACCAAGCTTGACGCTTTGCTAAACGTGCCTTAACGACGTTCGGTGAGTTCTAAACTCACTCAGTAACTTTGATATAATGTTTTACGAGTTTTAGATGCAACATAAGCAGACCCAACAGCCCCTAACGCTGCTGGACGCTCACTGTCCAAAACCTTTGGAGAAGAAGACTCTCGAGCGATTGAACTGGATCCAATCGATCGAACGTTCAATTGATCGAAAAGACTTCGATCGCTTGCACCTTATTTTTCCCAATCGATTGAAATTGTTTCAATCGATTGAACTTTGCAGAATATGGCTTGTTTCTTTTGTTTATTATATAAAGGGTTCGATTGTACGACTCTCGATTCGGACTTTCATTATACAACTATTGGGATAACCAGGGATACTGTGATACCAAAGATAAGTACGAGGGTGAATAATGAATTAATGTTATGATGACTGTTCATGTCTAAGTTCAGTATCCGTTTCCTTTTATTCAAGGTAGTTAGGCCACAATGGGAAAGTCATGTGTCGGTATTAGTGCGGAAATCTAAGTAGGTTTGTTAAGCTCTGGGAATAGTACGTGCACAGGACCAGGTAGTCCTGAGATAGACAGGTGATCCATGTATAACCTTAACGAGCGGTGGATGGGCTATATCATTAACAAGCGGTGGATGGGGATCACTGGTAGACATCGTTGAGTCATGGCAACAGATTCATATGCTGTTCTTCAAAGAATTGTATCCCTGACATGCAGTGGATTGGTTATATTCTTAACGAGCAGGGGATGGACTGACGTAATGTCAATGACATGCGGTGGATGGTATATATCGAGCGATGGACGGAATAATGGTATATCCATAGAGTTGAACGATTCAGTCTGTTCTTTCAGTCAAGGTATGTTGAGTATCGGTCGTAGGATAATCAGACGACAAGGGTTGGTCAAGCTGCGTCTGATTAAAGATGAAGATACTATTGTCACACTATATCTTACTCAGTTCATAACGTGTTATTACATTATGTAATTGGTACCCTGTTAGCTTATATTCACTCAACCGAAGTAAGCTGACGGCGTCATACCTGGATATTCCCCGTCCAGACTACCCTGTCCCATTTGATGCAGGTGATGGAACTTATGTCGATGGCTACTACCCGGAGGGAGAATATGCAGAGGGTGACCCCACCGATGATGGCTATGCCGGGGAAGACTATTACACTAACGACTATATTTACGCTAGCTGAAGATCTGAAAACGGATATTAGCTTATGTTTCTACTTTACATTACTGTTAGATTTTGTAATAATTAGTACTTGGGCATTTGTCACTTTCAGACCTTTTAAAATCCTACAGCGCTCTCTGATAAGGCATTTGTTGCTTTCAGACCTTTTACATTACTCTGATGTTGTTATAACTAGATTGTCTGTAATATATCCAATTTGATATTATTACTGCTCTTTTTGCTTCTAGTTGACTAGTACTGTGTGGTGTGGAGAATTAGTGACATTCACCCGTCATTCCCTATGGACCCAAAAAGGAAATTTATTTCTCTATTTTTGCTGCTCCGGGGCGTGACAGGATTTTGATATCAGAGCCTTAGGTTGGATGCTTTGGCTCACTATCAATTCCACACCATCGGGTTCTAGTATTTTAAGATCTCTGAGATGAGATATGATAAGCTAAGTTCGTCCTCCTGACGATAGATAGTTTTCCTTGCAGGGTAGCATGGATTCGGATTTCCACCTGTTTGTGGATGATTCTTTTGGCGGACATGTTATTCATGGGGACAGAGTGGAGCCCGCCATACCAGAGATATACCAGAGCCACATTGGAGGAGAAGATGGGGACGAGGAGGATCCAGCGGGGGGGAGCCTGTAGACGATGATGCTGTTGATGAGCCAGAGGATGACCCCGATGAGCCAGAGTATGTTCCCAATAAGCAGTCAGAGCTTCAGCCAGAGGACCAAATAGAGGATCCCGAGGCCCTAGAGGTAGATATCGCTGTTGTAGAGGATATCACAATGGTAGATGGAGATGAGATTATGGAGATAGGAGAGGAGGGTGTTCTCAAGAAAGAGGAGTTAGTTGTGCCAGAGGTAACCGTTATGCCTGAGTTGGACCTATATTACATATGATAGCTATGGCCGATATGGCAGTAAGATGGATAGCTGAGACGGTCGATCAGCCAGCTGGATTTGTTATGGGAGAGGCTACTTTAGCAGGGGCTATGGACATAGCTGATGGATTTGCTGCAGTAGCTATCGATGTCGCTAATCAGGCGATGATGGCAGATGTAGTAAAGGATGCTGATGCGGAGATGACCGAGGATTGGGATATCGGAGTGGTAGTCGGAGATCTTGTCGCACCAGTTGAGGATGATCCACCTGTAGAAATGGACATTGCATCAGATGATGAGACACCACCAACAGGAACAGATGCTGATAATATTAGAATCAGGATCCGCAAGGTTTAGATTTTGTTAGTTTTATCAAGACCTATAGTCCACATGATTTTTGTGAGATTGAGAGAGAGCCATTGGTCCATAACTTTTGTATAGATATTATCAGTAGTAGTAGTAGCATTGTAAATAGCTCAACTTAGTGCTATTTTAGCCTATGTCTCATGTGGTACACAGTTTGACTGGTGTGTTGTAACACCCTGTATTTTCTTTTCCATTAATAAATGAATATTTAATTGAGTCATTTAGTCTAAAGTCCTAAGTAATGCACCTTTCTTATAATTGGTTCAGTCTTTAGAACATTTCAGTCTAAGGTCCACTAGTAAAAACATGGACACAACTACCCCTCCCCTCAAATTCTGATAAATCCCCAACTACCAAATTTGGCTTCCCTATAAATCTCGTCAAATCACTTATGGAATAAGGAGACCTCATGATATTCGATTCCAATCCCAAAATTGTTGGGTTTTCAAAAATCAAAAATGGAAGAGAAGAAATCAACACACCCAAATCGAACTGGGTCGTCTCCGACAAGCTCACCTCTTACTCTTTCGTCAAAACCTCCCAACTCGACGCCTCAGATGTTGAAGACGATGAAGAAGAAAGTGAAGAATCGTGGTGGGTTTTGAAGGTTGGGTCCATAGTTCGAGCCAAGGTGGGTACAGATTTGCAACTGAAGACAATCGGAGACCAAAATCGGGTTGATTTCGTTTTTCAGGGCGTGTGGGCTATGAAGTTCTTTACTGATGAGTTCTGTTGATCACTTTAGAGATGAGCTTTGGGACTCAGACTAAATTTTGTTGAATAAGAAGGGTAAGTGTAAAATAAACACTATTGTCTAAATCGTTGACATGTTTTTCACACTATGGATCATTCACAATCAAACAATTGTTGATCAAAATCAGTATATCAGGGGTAAATATTTGAGAAAAAAATCGTGGTATTCACTCACCCGATAGTAGATTCGTTTTTTTTCCCCTTTCAAAACACTCTCTGGTATTACTTGATCTTCATGTGTTTTTAAGACCATAGACTTCAAAAATAGGACTTTTTGGGATGTTGTGTTTTTGGTTTACTCATTTTGGGTTTCTGCAAAATACAGGATTCTCCAAGGATGTGTCATTGTAAGTCTAATATGAGTGTGAAATTTAACACTCGTGTTCATCGCCACTGTTTTACTCTTAAGATTATTGTCATTTTGTAGTGTGAAGTTGATGACTACATCCTAATTATCAAACATGGATTGATTGGTGAAAAAATTGCCATAGCGCTAAATTTTGCACTCATGTCGTGCACGTCTGCAAAGTACGAGTAAATAATTGTATAATTGTAGTAAATAGGATGTTTAGGGATGTTGTGTTTTTGGTTTACTAATTTTGGGTATCTGCAATATGAGTGAAATTTAATACTCGTGTTCATCGCCTATTCTGAATAACACTTGAGATGATCATCAAGTTGCAACGTAGTCTACAATTTCACACTTATTGCAGAGTTTGCAACGGATTCATCCACATTTTCAACACAAATATGAATTCATTCTCTGTTGTAGTGGGATCAAATATAAATTGATTCTCGGTGATATTGGGTTGCAAAAATTAATTGTTTGCTGTATGGCTTCGAATTCATACGCTTCAAAGGAGTAGTATTCTTATGCTGTGTGAGACTTATGACTACATCTCATTGTTCATCTTTGGGATTTCCTACTTGTTAAATTTTACACTAATGTCTTCCGTTTGTCCATGTAGCTTTTCACATTCACCAGTCACATCAGAGTACAATGCAAATCAGTGCAGGGCCGATTTAATCCACTAGTTCCTAAACACTCACGAAAGGTCTTGGGCATTGTTTTAACACGAAGCCAGAGAAGATGTTCTGAGAATTAGTGGGCAACTTGATGGTGTAACAAACTTATAGGGATAATTCATTGATTTTTGTTATCTGCTTGTAACAACTGCATTTATGTGAATATTGCAGTTAACATTTTTGTGTGATTACTGGTTTTGGGTTTTCAGAATAACCTATTTAATGTGGGCTTATTCGTCTGTTGCTTGTCATGAAATTTACTTATAAATTAGAATTAGGAATTTCACATACGATGTTATTGATCTTCACTGGGTGATGTTTATTAGGTGAGATTTCTGTGAGGAATATACCCAGCAATGGAGTGTTATCAAATGTCGTAGTGTTAAAATTAATCATACAAAAGTGTGAAATTCAACACTGTAAAATTCTCGATTTTGATAAGAATAGTGTGAAATTTGACACTAGTACTGTAAAATTCTAAATGAGAACTCACAGAATGCAGAACATTCAATCCAAAACATAACAGAGAGCCCAAACACGTTTAAGGTGTGATATGTTGATTGAATATGATTTATACACTGTGAATAAGAAATGGTGAACCTCGTTTGTAACAGATTTGGAATTTAATATCCTAAAAAATTGGCATATTATTTCTATATATATATTGTAACCAATATCAATTAGGATTTGATAAGATTTGGTAACTCATTCAATCTTTAAAAGACATCTACTATTTCTATATATATATATATATAATATACGGTTCTGTATATATAGATTAGGGGTATAAAAGACATCTACTAATTCTATAATAGGAAAATTTGGACTAATCTCTAACAACATCTACAATTATAGGGTCTTATCATTGGGAAGTACCAATTGGTGGGTCTATTACAACAAACATTGGTAGAATGGGATTTTCCACTAAATTTTTCTATTTAATTTTAATTGCTATTTATAATATTTATCTGGGGTCAAAATGTAATTTCCATAAATATAGAAAATACTTTCGATGGTTTCAAAATCGATATCTATATTTTTGTATAAACCGGAATTTATTTCCTACGTTAATATAACTTTCTGTATTTTTATTTCAACCGTAAAATACCAGTTTTGATTTAAATTTGCGCCTTATACGGCGTCTTGGGTAAGGGAGCACGTGAGCTCAACCTCACCGGGTAATTTCCGGACTTTGCTTGGAGCCCAAATTTACGTATCAGTGTATATGTTTGCAATAATTCTCATTCCCTCATAGTCTCTAATTCTCTCAACTCACTGTCTCCCTATTTCCCTCTCAATTCTCTTGACCTCTCAAGACATTACACACCCATAAACCATTCTATATGATGATACATACTGATGATACATACCTACACACAGTAGCTTATATAGATACATAGTTACTTATATCAATCAAGAGAAGGAGTAGAATCAAGGACGTTGGAAAATTTGACGGATTATTCAGCGGATATTCTCGGTCTCAAAATTCTTTGAATAATCACCTCGGTGAGTATTATAAACTCACTCGCCATGTTTATCCAAGTAAAATTCAATGTATATATGTGTGTATATGGGTATATATATAGATACACCATTGAAGGCTTTGAATTGGAGTTTTACAAAACTCAACCAAAATCAATTCCGTGAATCGATTATGGAAGATCTTAGTCCCAATAGGCTACGGTTCGAATCCTACGCAGTAATTCGTCCGTATCGCGACGTACCGTTGATTTAAAGTTTTGACACCCTTACTTTAATGGCGAATATCTAGAGATATAATCCGTAATTGTTTAAATTGATTGCGTATTCTTAATCTACGCGGAAAACTGAAGAGATCCATATATTACACGTATCGTTT
This sequence comes from Hydrangea macrophylla, assembly GCA_033977485.1. Lineage (NCBI taxonomy): Eukaryota > Viridiplantae > Streptophyta > Magnoliopsida > Cornales > Hydrangeaceae > Hydrangea > Hydrangea macrophylla. Next base: position 56,097,110 of record CM066991.1, on the reverse strand, counting down.
GAAATAGAATTTGAAAATGGGTAAAATTTCAGTTTGAAAATAAAAAACAGGGGAAAAACGAGTAAGATGATGAAACTGTAAGAACTCGCTCGTGCGAGTATCGCTTGCGCGGCCCGCTCGCGCGAACCATTCCCCCATTCGCGCGCGCGACCCGCTCGCGCGACCAGTGCTTCACCTTCGCTCGCGCGACCACCCTTTCCCCTTCGCGCGCGCGACCCGCTCGCGCGACCACCCTTTCCCCTTCGTGCGCGCGACCCGGGGCAGTTTGAGCAGTTTTTGTATTTCTTTATAAGAGACTGTTTGGAAAAGGTTTTGAAAGTTTTTCAAGAACTATTGGACAGATATACTATTTTAAAGGCTCACTGCTAGGAATTGAACTAATAAGAACGTTTAAGACCGAGATTTATGTTGAACGAATATCCTGCTTTGAGATTAATAACTGTTACTACAAATTGTGAACATTGACATACATATTAGAATTGAGGTTGTGTCAACATGCATGTGTGTGAAAAAGCGTGAAAAGAGTAAAAAGTGGCGGTCTGGTGTGCGACCTCAATATCGATCAGATATTATTCCTGGTATCCGAAACGATGGTATTGAGTTACGGCTTAGATATCGATCGGATATTATTCCTGATATCTAAGACGCTCGTTTCGGATATCTATCGGATATTATTCCTGGTATCCGAAGCGATGGTATTGAGTTACGGCTTAGATATCGATCGGATATTATTCCTGGTATCTAAGGCGCTCGTTTCGGATATCGATCGGATATTATTCCTAGTATCCGAAGCGATGGTTGGTCGTGATCGACTCAGATATTGATCGGATATTATTCTTGATATTTGAGGAGATAGCGTGGTGTGCGGTTTGGATATCGATCGGATATTATTACTGGTATCTGAGGCAATGGTTGGTTGAGTCGAGTTTTGTTTGAGAGAAAAGAGTCGGTTAAAGTGAGATGTTACATTGTTCATGCACGGTTGCATATTCATTGCTTATTTTATTCCCCCGTGACTTATGTTGGAATTGGAACCTTGAATCTATTGCTTCTAAAGTTAATTGCACCGCTGTTTATTTGCCTATATATACATTGCGAGCACATGTTTATTTTGCTCACCAGCTTGCATAAGCTGACGGCGTTGATGCGTCCTGGACTGTATGTCCAGATTTTTCAGGGTCAGGAGCAGCCAGGGTATTTCGACTATGCTAGTTCGAGGCAGGGGACTTTCCAGGAGGCTGCTTTATATTTCCTATGACTTTTTAATTTGGTTTGTAATAAACTAGCTTCAGACATTTGAATAAGGGCGTTTTGTGCCTAAGACCCGGACTTATGTAATAGTTTAGTAAGTTTTAATTTCGGAGCTTATGTTTATTAGTATCCTTTCCTTTAGAAATGCTGTTAAGTTATTTGTTGCAGGGACAATTGGTCATACTCACTTGTCACGACCTACGAGTCCATAAAGGAAATTAAATGCTTTCCTGTATTATGCTACGTCGGGTCGTGACAGGCTTTTTGGTATCAGAGCCAGTTTATGGCTCGACCAATTGTCCAGAACACCTAGGATCTCCCGTTAAGATAGAATTAAGATAATATAGTTCGACTTCATTCCGTGTTTAGTCGCTTTCTATCGTTTAGAATTTTTCTTTCTTCTCGAGAGATTGACCGAATTCTGTTGATTGATGAATAGGTACCTTTCTCTTGAGATATGGCTGGAAGAAATCTCAGGAATCGTCCCGCTATTGAAGATGCACCGCCGGTAGTGGATCCAACTGGAATGTTTGAGACTTTTGTAAGAAGATTGGAGAGGGTTAGTGATCAGAATGCAAGGAACAATAATCAGAATGGGAATCATAACGGGAATGGAAGGCAAGCCCACCAGACTGGAGACAAGCTTCTCAAGGAGTTTCGCGCTCTGCGACCTGAGTATTTTGTTGGGACTGATGAACCCTGGCAAGCGGAACAGTGGCTACGCCAGATGGAGCGTATCTTTGAGACCATAGAGTGCACTGATCTGGAGAAGAAGCGTCTGGCTATTTTTCAGCTGTCTTATGCAGCGGCTGATTGGTGGGATGCTGAAAAGGCAACCATAGGAGAAAAAGCTGCAAGGAGAATGCCGTGGGTGGTGTTCAAGGAAAGATTTCTCGAGAAGTATTTTCCTGAAGAAGAGAAGGACAAGAGAGAGAAAGAGTTTATGGAATTGACTCAAGGGAATCTGACTGTCCGTGAGTACACTACTCGATTTGAGCGTCTGTCTCGCTTTGCTCTACATATGGTGGACACACCCCAGAGGAAAATCAAGAAGTATCACCGGGGTCTCAACTTGTCTCTCCGACATCTGACTATGGGGCATCTGGGCCAGTCATTTGAAGCCCTGGTGAGATTGGCTACGGGGTTGGAGAATGATGGTTGTCAGAATTCAAAGCCGTTTGGAAATCGACCTCCGTAGAAGGGTTATTCTGGACAGAAACCAGGGTACCCTCAGGGACAGAAAAGGACCTGGGATGGAGGGAAGAAACCTCAATAGACACAAGCAGTACAGCAGTATCCGCCTCGAGCAACTGGAGGGAACAACAATAACTGCTTTAATTGTGGTAATCCCGGTCACCGAGCTAAAGATTGCAGACTGACTAGGCGTGCTGATCGTCCGGGAGTTGTGTGCTATAATTGTGGCATGCCAGGTCATATAAGTCCGGAATGCAAGGCTCCTAGGAGAGGCAATTACGGTCAGCAAGGACAAGCCCGCCTGAATGCTGTTATCCCCGAAGTTGCTGATTATGAAGAAACAGGGTACGAAGGAGGTGTTTATGAGGAGGAACCGCCTGAGCAACAGACAGTGGAAGGTACTCTAACCTTGTTTAACTCTCATGTTAAAGTTTTATTTGACACGGGTGCTACACATTCCTTTATATCTGTTAAGACTGTTCGGAAGTTGGGTTTAGTACCGCAACGTTTAGATGAAGCTTTGAGTGCTGTCTCGCCCTTAGGGACCACCGTCAAGTTATTACATGTATGTAAGGATTGTCCTCTACGGTTAGGAGACCGTGAACTTTTGGCGAGTTTGGTGGTTCTGTCGATGAAAGAATTATATAATCTTGGGAATGGATTGGCTCGAGAAGAATGATGCGAAGTTGAATTGTGCAAGGAAGAGGATCACATTTGCGGACAATGGGAATCAACTCTTCGATTTCCAATGTAACCCTTCGGGTGATATGTTCCTCACCAGATGCCTAGCAAACATTGAGGTTGTCAGTGCAGAGGTGACAGTATCATCAATACCGGTGATCAAAGAGTTCGAGGAAGTATTCTGAGATATTTCAGGATTACCGCCAGAAAGGGACATAGAATTCTGTGTGGAATTGGTGCCAGGTACTCGACCTATAACCAAAGTTCCCTACAGGATGGCCCCTACAGAGCTACTGGAGCTGAAGGAACAAAGTTCAAGAACTTGAGAAGTTGGGTTTTGTTCATCCAAGTACTTCACCCTGGGGAGCACCAGTGTTATTCGTGAAGAAGAAGGATGGGTCAATGAGGTTGTGTATTGACTACCGGGAATTGAATAAGGTTACTATCAAGAATAAGTATCCTTTACCTCGGATAGACGATCTGTTTGATCAGTTGCAAGGAGCCACGACCTTTTCTAAGATTGATCTACGGTCAGGGTATCACCAGTTGAGGGTGCGGAAGGAAGACATACCTAAAACTGCTTTCAAGACGTGATACAGACACTATGAGTTCTTAGTAATGCCGTTTGGGATGACAAATGCTCCTGCTGTGTTTATGGACTTGATGAACAGAGTATTCAAGCCATACTTAGATCAGTTCGTTATTGTCTTCATCGACGATATTTTGATCTATTCCAAGTCAGAGGAAGAGCATGAACAGCATCTAAGAATTACGATGCAGACTCTCAAAGATCACCGCCTGTATGCTAAATTCAGCAAGTGTGAGTTCTGGCTTCAGGAAGTTAAGTTTCTCGGGCATGTGATCTCACAACAAGGAATCGCGGTTGATTCATCAAAGACCGATGCAGTGGCGAATTGAACTCGGCCAACCAATGCTACAGAAGTCAGAAGCTTTCTGGGACTCGTTGGTTACTATCGGAGATTTGTAGAGGGTTTCTCAAAGATAGCAACTCTGTTAAGTGGTTTAACTAAGAAAGATTTGAAGTTTGAATGGACTGATAAACATGAACGCGCTTTTCTGGAATTGAAAGAGAGATTGACAACAGCGCTAGTGCTTGCAATACCAAAGGATGGTGAGAAGTTCACTATTTTCAGTGACGCCTCTTATCAAGGATTGGGATGTGTCCTTATGCAAGACGGAAAGGTGATCGCCTATGGTTCACGACAGTTGAAGCCGAATGAATTGAATTACCCAACTCATGATTTGGAGCTAGCAGTAGTTGTGTTTGCGCTCAAGATCTGGAGACACTACCTCTATGGGGAGAAGTTTGATTTGTTCTCGGACCACAAGAGCCTTAAGTATTTGTTTACTCAGAAGGAGTTGAACATGAGGCAGCGCCGGTGGATGGAGCTGATCAAGGACTACGACTTTACATTAGAGTACCACCATGGTAAGGCTAATGTAGTTGCTGATGCCCTAAGTCGGAAACCTCAAGGAATGATTGCTTCATTGATGATGAGGGAATGGAAAGCTTTGGAGTTAATCGCAGAATTTGATATGCAGATTTCTAAGGGAAGTGTCGGGCAACACTTTGGATGCCTCATGGTGCAACCAACACTAGTGAGTCGAATTATCGAGGCCCAAAAGGAAGACGAGAAGTTTCAAGTATGGTTCGCCAAGATGTCAGAAAAGGACCCTACCGAATGGAAGGTTGGGGCCGACGAAGGATACCGATGTCGAGACAGATTGTGTGTACCAGATTTAGGAGAATTGAGAAAAGATATTCTTGAAGAAGCACATAAATCAAGACTGACAGTACACCCAGGAGGGACAAAGATGTATAAGGATTTGAAGAGAAACTTCTGGTGGGAAGGGATGAAACGAGAAGTAGCCGAGTTTGTGTCTAAATGTTTGACTTGTCAACAAGTGAAGGCCGAACATCAGAGACCCTCAGGATTGTTGCAACCCTTACCTGTTCCAGGATGGAAGTGGGAACACATAACTATGGATTTCGTGGTTGGACTACCCCGGTCACAACAGAACCATGTCGCGATTTGGGTAATTGAAGATCGTCTGACAAAATCTGCACACTTCATCGCGTACAATATGACTTATCCAGTAGAAAGGATGAGTCGAATGTACCTACAACAAGTGGTGCGACTGCACGGCGCGCCTGTGTCGATTGTATCAGACAGCGATGCACGTTTTACTTCGGGATTTCGGGAAAGTCTGCAGAAGGCTATGGGAACTTCGCTCAAGATGAGTACTGCATTCCATCCTCAGACCGATGGACAGACCGAGCGTGTTAATCAGATTATGGAAGATATGCTCAGAGCTTGTGCAATCGACTTTGAAGAGTCTTGGGAGACGCACTTACCGTTGGTCGAATTTGCGTATAACAACAGTTATCACTCGAGTATTGGGATGGCACCGTTTGAAGCCTTGTACGGACGGCCATGTCGATCTCCGTTGCGTTGGGCTGAAGTGGGAGACACCGGATTGTTGGGACCAGAGTTGGTGAGAGAGACCAATGAGAAGATTTCACTAGTCAAGGAAAGAATGAAAACTGCACAGAGTAGACACAAGAGTTATGCGGATCAGCGACGAAAGGATTCGGAGTTCAGTATCGGAGATCATGTGCTCCTTAAGGTTTCACCCGTTCGGGGAGTAGTACGTTTTGGTCAGAAAAGGGGGAAGTTAGCACCCCGTTTCATCGGACCGTTTGAGATATTGGAGCGAGTTGGAAAAGTGGCATATCGGCTCGCGTTGCCACCAAAGATATCTGGTGTTCATAACGTGTTCCATGTTAGTATGTTAAGGAAATACATACGGGATCCTTCACATGTGGTTAATTTTGATGATACTGAGACGAGTCAGAATGTTGTCTACAAGGATAGACCCGTAAGGATACTTGACCAGAGTATCAAGAGGCCGAGAAGAAGAGACATTCCTTTGGTTAAGGTTCAGTGGAGGCATCATGACGAGGGAGAATCGTCGTGGGAGTTAGAATCAGACATGAGGACTAGATACCCCGAGTTGTTTCAGGATTAGTTAGCTCAGATTTCGGGGCGAAATCTCTGTTAAGGTGGGTAGAGTGTAACACCCTGTATTTTCTTTTCCATTAATAAATGAATATTTAATTTTAATTGCTATTTATAATATTTATTTGGGGTCAAAATGTAATTTCTATAAATATAGAAAATACTTTCTATGGTTTCAAAATCGATATCTATATTTTTGTATAAACCGGAATTTATTTCCTACATTAATATAACTTTCTGTTTTTTTATTTCAACCGTAAAATACCAGTTTTGATTTAAATTTGCGCCTTATACCGCGTCTTGGGTGAGGGAGCACATGATCTCAACCTCACCGGGTAATTTCCGGACTTTGCTTGGAGCCCAAAATTTACGTATCAGTATATATGTTTGCAATAACTCTCATTCCCTCACAGTTTCTAATTCTCTCAACTCACTGTCTCCCTATTTCCCTCTCAATTCTCTTGACCTCTCAAGACATTACACACCCATAAACCATTCTATATGATGATACATATTAATGATACATACCTACACACAGTAGCTTATATAGATACATAGTTACTTATATCAATCAAGAGAAGGAGTAGAATCAAGGACGTTGGAAAATTTGACGGATTATTCAGCGGATATTCTCGGTCTCAAAATTCTTTGAATAATCACCTCGGTGAGTATTATAAACTCACTCGCCATGTTTATCCAAGTAAAATTCAGTGTATATATGTGTGTATATGGGTATATATATAGATACACCATTGAAGGCTTTGAATTGGAGTTTTACAAAACTTAACCAAAATCAATTCCGTGAATTGATTATGGAAGATCTTAGTCCCAATAGGCTACGGTTCGAATCCTACGCAGTAATTCGTCCGTATCGCGATGTACCGTTGATTTAAAGTTTTGACACCCTTACTTTAATGGCGAATATCTAGAGATATAATCCGTAATTGTTTAAATTGATTGCGTATTCTTAATCTACGCGGAAAACTGAAGAGATCCATATATTACATGTATCGTTTGAAACAGAATTTGAAAATGGGTAAAATTTCAGTTTGAAAATCAAAAACAGGGGAAAAACGAGGAAGATGATGAAATTGCAAGAACTCGCTCGCGCGACCCGCTCGCGCGAGTATCGCTTGCGCAGCCCGCTTGCGCGAACCATTCCCCCATTCGCGCGCGCGACCAGTGCTCCACCTTCGCTCGCGCGACCACCCTTTCCCCTTCGTGCGCGCGACCCGGGGCAGTTTGAGCAGTTTTTGTATTTCTTTATAAGGGACTGTTTGGAAAAGGTTTTGAAAGTTTTTAAAGAACTATTGGACAGATATACTATTTTAAAGGCTCACTGCTAGGAATTGAACTTATAAGAACGTTTAAGACCGAGATTTATGTTGAACGAATATCCTGCTTTGAGATTAATAACTGTTACTACAAATTGTGAACATTGACATACATATTAGGGTCGAGGTTGTGTCAACATGCATGTGTGTGAGAAAGCGTGAAAAGAGTAAAGAGTGGCGGTCTGGTGTGCGACCTCAATATCGATCGGATATTATTCCTGGTATCCGAAGCGATGGTATTGAGTTACGGCTTAGATATCGATCGGATATTATTCCTGGTATCTAAGGCGCTCGTTTCGGATATCGATCGGATATTATTCCTGGTATCCGAAGCGATGGTATTGAGTTACGGCTTAGATATCGATCGGATATTATTCCTGATATCTAAGACGCTCGTTTCGGATATCGATCGGATATTATTCCTGGTATCCGAAGCGATGGTATTGAGTTACGGCTTAGATATCGATCGGATATTATTCCTGGTATCTAAGGCGCTCGTTTCGGATATCGATCGGATATTATTCCTGGTATCCGAAGCGATGGTTGGTCGTGATCGGCTCAGATATCGATCGGATATTATTCCTGATATTTGAAGGGATAGCGTGGTGTGCGGTTTGGATATCGATCGGATATTATTCCTGGTATCTGAGGTAATGGTTGGTTGAGTCGAGTTTTGTTTGAGAGAAAAGAGTCTGTTAAGGTGAGATGTTACATTGTTCATGCACGGTTGCATATTCATTGCTTATTTTATTCCCCGTGACTTATGTTGGAATTGGAACCTTGAATCTATTGCTTTTAAAGTTAATTGCACCGCTGTTTATTTGCCTATATATACATTGCGAGCACATGTTTATTTTGCTCACCAGCTTGCATAAGCTGACGGCGGTGATGCGTCCTGAACTGTATGTCCAGATTTTCAGGGTCAGGAGCAGCCAGAATATTTCGACTATGCTAGTTAGAGGCAGGGGACTTTCCAGGAGGCTGCTTTATATTTCCTATGACTTTTTAATTTGGGTTGTAATAAACTAGCTTCAGACATTTGAATAAGGGCGTTTTGTGCCTAAGACCCGGACTTATGTAATAGTTTAGTAAGTTTTAATTTCGAAGCTTATTTTTATTAGCATCCTTTCCTTTAGAAATGCTGTTAAGTTATTTGTTGCAGGGACAATTGGTCATACTCACTTGTCACGACCTACGAGTCCATAAAGGAAATTAAATGCTTTCCTGTATTATGCTACGTCGGGGCGTGACATGTGTACTATGAGATACATCTCTTGATATATATATATGAACAGTACTTTTGATATATTGATGGTATGTTTGAGTTGATATATGCTGATTAGTATAACTGTTAATTCTTACTATTTATCGCTCTATCTTGATTTCATTTCTTCGAGAAGACTTTCAGCTAAGGGGTAGGTCTCTTATAGGTACACTTCTGTCACAGCCCGATCCCACAATAGCGGAACCAGAACCCGTGGCACGCCACCGAGACTCTTCCTACTCATTTAAAAGTCATAGCAGCGGAAAAAAACTTCAAAGATAGCAATGCGCAGTCGCTCTTTTAAAACAACACAACCGAAGTTGGTAAAATCCGTATAAATTTGAAAACGTAATTATATTTTAAAACGAATGAATTTATATTCAAATGGGTCCCAAAGGTGTCATAAGAATCAATCAAAACATTTAAATAAGTTGTGGAAGTAGTATAAAAAATTTTCATGCAGGGGTCATTTCGACCGGTCAAGTTGCCCGGTTCGATCGGTCAGATGACCCCTCGACAATAATCCTTCATAGCAGAGGGAACTTCGACCGGTCGAACTGTCCCCTTTAACTGGTCGAATGACCCCCTAACAGCAATCCTTCTTGCACTAGGATATTGCCTAAAGTTAAACGACCCTTGCGATCGTTAACTACCCCAACATCAAATCAAAACATGAAGTCGACAAGTAAAACATTTCAAAACGTGAACTCGGTTCAGATTTATAATAACTTAACTAACTTAAACCATATTCTCCAAGTCAATACAAAACGTAGTTCTAGTTTACTCGAAAGTGATTCCTTACAAAGTTTGGAAACGGAAGAAAACATACACAAGACTATTATCCATTTCTATTACATGTTTCTTAACAAAACAAATCAAATAGACGATTCGATTATAAGACTACGGGATAAACATGACAAGTCGTCTTCTAAGTGAACTCCCGACATCCCGTGATCATTTCCTCGATTCCTCGCAGGCATCAACGCCTGAAATGGTTATTTGAATAACCACACATATTCGATTTGTTTAAGCTAACGCTTAGTGAACAAAACAACATATGCACATGAATGATAAACATGTCTGCATTCACATCTCTACAATTCACACTAGTCTCCGGAGCCTCACGTATACGTCCCATGCTCCCAATTCGCAACTCCTCGCCAATAAGTCCACACGAAAGGGTAAGACCCACGATTCTTCTCTTCAATCGTGCGACCATAATGCCTATATCGGCTCCACAAGATGGCTTTGTAACCACGTGCTCCGTTGACCCAAATAAGCAACTCAACATGCTCAAATACATATCATCATACTCGCGGAAAACAAAACATGTCACCGTGCTATTGGGCCTACTTAACAATGATTGCCCAATATGAACTACACAATATATCTTTATGAATTAATACATGTTATTCATATCACAACATGAATACATGTCAAGAAATCATTAGAAGAACATAGTTGAATCACTAATCTCCGAATAACGCTCCTATAATTAAATCCGAAGAAAACCCATGCACAAAGAACGTGCAGAAAAGCTTAGGGCACGTTTGGTAGGGAAGAATGCACCTTGGAATGGAATGGTCATTCTTGGGTTCATTCCATTCCTGTGTTTGGTGTGATCAAATATAGTGGAATGGGCATTCCTTGCCAAAACCCAAGGAATGTTCATTCCATTCACACAGGATTGACTATAATTGTAAAATATAAAAATTTTCTTAAAATATAATTTATAAAAATATGTATATATTAAATATATTTTAAACTATTAAAACAAATATTAAATACTTTTTTAAAAATTTTATTTTTTATTAAATATTAAATATTTTGATTAAATATTATTCATACTAAGAAAATCATAAAATACTTATTAAACTTAACATTGGACTAAAAAAAAAATTTAATTATAACTAGCAAACATATTAAATTTTTAAAGAGATTTTGCAAATAGATGAAAAAAAATAAGGTGGACTAAAATTGTTAAAAATGTAATATTATTTCATAAAAAACTAAATATTAACTATTTAGGGTAAAAAATATTTGGTTTTTAAAAAATATTATAGATAAATAATACTGAATATTTGTACCATAAATATTTTGTACAAATATAAAATATTTTGCTTAAATATGATTTTATTCCACTAATTGATTGTTTAAAACCCAAAGTGGAATGTAATTGGCATTTAATTCCTAGAAACTTAGCCAAACAGTGGAATGTAATGACTATTGCTATTTCATTCCTGTTTCATTCCATTTCTAATTCCAATCCATTCCTGTCTTATTCCATTCCTGCCTACCAAACGTGCCCTTACAGTACAGTTCCTATGGATCAAAAGTCCGATTATCAACTTTTATGAAAAATTCTAAAAAAAAATCTTTTCGGAAAACTTGGCCAAACAAGGCCTAATATGTATCAAAACGATGGACAAACGGGCGAACGGACGTCGTTTGGCGTCGAGAAGCTCTAAGCAACTAAAATCTCTATTTGGCCTCTTTTTGAAACTTAGGTTAAGCTTCACGAAAAATATCAAGATCATCTCTATCTATATAGGCAGCACTTTCGGAAATTGTGCTTACCTCCCCACGAGGTCATACTACGCGCTTGCGTTATTGATTTTGAGACTTTTTCGGAGATGCACCTGCCGTTGATCGAGTTCGCTTACAACAGCTACCATACGAGCATAGGGATGGCACCGTTCGAAGCTTTGTACGGAAGAGCTTGCCGATCGCCGCTATGTTGGGCCGAAGTTGGAGATAATCAACTTCTTGGGCTAGATATGGTACGAGAAACTAGTGAGAAGATTAAAATCGTATGGGAGAAGATGAAGACAGCTCAGACCTAACACAGGAGATATGCTAACAAGCGACGCAGACTTGGAATTTGCAGTTGAAGATCACGTGCTGCTTAAGGTTTCACCTGTTTGAGGGATTGTTCGTTTTGGACAGAAGAGAGACAAGCTATCACCGCGATTCATTGGACCATTCGAGATTTTAGAACGGGTTGGAAAGGTTGTTTATCGGTTCGCGTTGTCGCTAAAGATGTCAGGAGTGCACAACGTTTTCCACATCAGTATGCTGAGGAAGTATGCTCACAACCCGGCGTATGAGATCAACTTCGAGGATATTGAAATCAACGACAACGTTACATTCAATGAAGGACCAGTGCGGATCCTAGATTGTGGAATCAAGAAGCTTAGGAACAAGGAGATTCCGCTGGCAATGATTTAGTGGAAGCATCAGGATGAAGGAGAAGTTTCGTAGGAGCTAGAGTCAGAGATGCGCGAGAGAAGTTTCCATTTTTGTTTTAAAGTTGCTTGGTTTCGATTTCAAGGACGAAATCTTTTAATGAGTGGTGGATGATGTAATGCCCTGTATTTTAAGTTTTTAATAATACAAAGAGATTCTATATACTTTCCTTGACCATACTTGAAGTTTCACTTTCAATCGATCGAAGATGCTGCAATCGATCGAATCAAAGTTGCTTTAATCGATCGACAATTTCTGAGTTCAATCGATCGAACCTCTTTCAAGCGATCGAAACCCTACCGACATGAATTTATTACGTGACCTCTTTTTTAGTCGATCAACTCGGTCTCAATCGATCGAACCTGGATGATCTGCTCTCAAACAATCAAAGTTACTTCGATCGATCGAACGTGTCTGGATATTTCATCTCAATCCTGAGCTGGACATGCCACCTGTCCTTCTTCCTCTTCCTATATATATATATAGATATATATATATATATGTGGTGATTCTGTGTGAGTTTTGTTTAGTTCAGAAATTTTAGAGAGAGCGAGAGTGTGTTTATATTATATATATACACATCCATATACATATATATACACACATATTTATATTTATATTTATTCTGTGTAAGAGAGAGAGAGAGAGAGAGAGAAGGAGGAGCCACCATTGGAGGCCACCACGCTGGACGCTTTGCCAAACGCGCCTTAACAACGTTCGGTGAGTTCTAAACTCACTCGGTAACTTTGATATAATGTTTTACGAGTTATAGACGTAAATAAGTAGACCCAAACACCCCCTAACGCTGTTGGACGTTCACTGTCCATAACCTCTGGAGAAGAAGACTCTCGAGCGATTGAAAGTTAGGGACAATCGATCGAACGTTCAATCGATCGAAAAGACTTCGAACCTTGTACCTTATTTTTCCCAATCGATTGAAATAGTTTCAATCGATTGAACTTTACAGAATATAGTTTATTTCTTTTGTTTATTATATAAAGGGTTCGATCGCTCGATTCTCGATTCGGACTTTCATTATGCGACTATGGGATAACTAGAGATAATGTGATACCAAAGATAAGTACGAGGCTGAATAATGAATTAACGTTATGACGACTATTCATGTCTAAGTTCGATATCCGTATCCTTTTATTCAAGGTAGTTAGGCCACAATGGGAAAGTCATGTGTAGGTATTAGTGCGGAAATCTAAGTAGGTTTGCTACGTTCTGGGAATGGTACGTGGTACAGAACCAGGTAGTCCTGAGATAGCCAGGTGATCCATGTATATTCTTAACGAGCGATGGATGGGTTATATCTCTAACAAGCGGTTGATGGGGATCACTGGTAGACATCGTTAAGTCGTGATAATAGATTCATATGTTGTTATTCAAATTGTTGTATTCCTGACATGCGGTGGATGGGTTATATCCTTAACGAGCGGAGAATAGACTGGCGCGGTGTCCATGACATGCGGTGGATGGTATATATCCTTAACGAGCGGTGAACAGAATAATGATATATCCATAGACTTGAATGATTGAATCTGTTCTTTCAGTCAAGGTATGTTGAGTTTCGATCATAAGATAATCAGACGACAAGGGTTGGTCACGCTGCGTGTGATTAAAGATGAAGATACCATTGCAACACTATATCTTCTCGAGTTCATAACTTGTTATTACATTATATAATTGGTACCGTGTTAATTTATATTAGCTGAAGTAAGTTGAAGGTGTTCATGCCTGGACATTCTCTGCTTAGACTACCCTGTCCCTATTGATACAGGTGATGGAACTTATCACGATGGCTACTACCTAGAGGGAGAATATCCAGGGAGTGGCCCCATCAATGATGGTTATGTCGGGGAAGACTATTACGCTGACGACTATGTTTACGTCAGCTGAATATCTGGAGACGAATATTAGCTTATGTTTCTACTTCACATTACTGTTGGATTTTGTAATAATTGGGACTTGGGCATTTGTTGCTTTCAGACCTTTTAAAACCCTGTAGCGCACTCTGATGATGTTGTAATAAGTAGATCTTCTGTAATATATCCAGTTTGATATCATTGTTGTTCTTGTTGCTTCTAATTGACTAGTACTGTGTGGTGTGGACAATTAGTGGCATTCACCCATCATTCCCTATGGACCCAAAAAGGATATTTATTTGTCTCTATTTTTGCTGCTCTGGGGCGGGATACAAACCCACACCAATGCCCGTGGACTTGGTAATGCCATATCATTGAGGTTCATTGTTCTTACCCCCTTGCAACAACCATGGAGGTTATGTCGACCTCCAAGAAGGCAGCAAAGGGCACTGGCCAAGTTGGTTACTATAGAGAAGTTAATTGTCAACTTTTCAACTGTAAAAGCATAATTTGTGCAAACCTTAAGGCTTTGTTTGGTTCTTAGATTTAGTGAGGGAAAAGAAAGGAAAATATAGAGGGAAACATTTTCCTTTGCTTCGTTCATAAGAAAAACAATGAGGAAAATAGAAAAGAAAAAAGAATAAGTTGAGAAATAAATTAAACATATGGAATGTTGTGAGTGATTTCCCTCTCTTTGTCCATAGTATTACATTTTATTTTAGAAAATTTTAATTTTTAATGCGATTTAAGCATGAAGAAAAAAACAAGGGCAAACACGAGGGAACTAGTTTTCTTTCCCTTTTTCATTTCCCCCAACGAGATCCATGAGCCAAATCTTTTGGACACTTTCCTATATTAAATCCATCTCTTCCCATTTTCAAGCCTATATTCTATTGAATTCTTTCTCCGTTGGATGTGTATTGTATAATAGGATACAGGAAATGATACATAGACCAACATCTGCCACTTTCTAAAGACCAACAAGAAGTAATTGAGTTTCTATTCTAGTTGGCCAGCACCAACTCCAACACGCCGGCGTTAGGCTCAGGTTCAAATCCCCCACTCTCCCCCTTTGTACTTAGAAAAGAAAGTGCATGGGAGTAGGACACATGTTAATCACCCCCGCACGAGTTCCACGTGCTTGTGTCTCTAGATGTGAGCAAGTCCAGTGAAAAAAATAAGGCAGGAACGATCTTTTCCTTAATTTTCCTTCTCTCAATGATCATATTGTGTAATCCTAATTTTCTACATTTTTCATTAGGTTCTGATTGGTTTGCGGATTTAGAGAATGAAAAAGAAAAGTAAAGTAAAGATAGGAAGGAAAAATATTTCCCTTGTGTTTTCCAAGTGTTTTACTCCAACATTGGAAATTAAAAGATTTCAAAATATAACAAACTCAAAAGAATCGAGAAGGAAGTCAATCAAAATAATAAAAAAAAAATTAGGCTCTATGTGGTTCATGGATTTCGTGAGGGAAAAGGAAAGGGAAAGGAAAACAAGATGGAAAATAGTTCCCGCGTGTTTTCCCTTGTGTTTATTTTTAAAATATAATTGTAATATATGGATAAAGAAAAGGAAATAACTTTCAACATTCCAAATGCTTAATTTATTTCGTAACTTAATCTCTTTTCTTTTTATTAACCAAAGGAGAAGGTTTTCCTCTATGCTTTCCTTTCTTTTTCCCTCACTAAACACAAGAACCAAACAAAGCCTTAATTTGCTTTTTACCATATTTTCTAATCCTTCCCATTTTCGTCATTATTTCCTTACTGACCGAATAAAAAAGGGATCTTTTTCTTTGTATTTTCTTTTCCTTGTCCTCACTAAATCCACGAACTAAACAAAGGCTTAGTTTTACCATACTTAATAGTACCCTTGCTTTTCACCTGACCAATAAAGAAAAGAAAAAACCAAATAGCTAGGTACCACCAAAAGTAAGCAGAAAGAAAAGGAAGTTAATTACCACATCCCACTCTTGCCCCTGCATTCCCAGTTGTCTTGCTAAGTTCATGTCCACCTGTCGCATTAATTACTAGAATTAGCTGAAACCCAATGAGAGGCAATATTGAAGTCAAATATCATAATCATTTTTTAAGATCATGAACAAGTATAAAACAACAAAAGCAATCGGAAGTAACAGTGACCACTTCTGAGGGTTGCTAAGAAATAAGACTGAGGGCAATCAACATCTTTCCCCCCCATTAAATGACTCAACGGCAAGAGCCAAAAACAAGGATCGGGATTGTGTTACTCATAAACAAAAAACAATCATAAACTGCTGTTCCCATTATAGAAGATTGAAGAGACACCACCTCTGGCCAATTAGTTTCTCACACAGAAAAAATCTAGCTCAAGGCCTGAGTCATTATTTAGTCAAGGTATCGCAAGTCATAAAACTGTTTCTTCTTGCTATAAAGTATGAGTAAAACTTCACCCACAACTTTCACACAACTTTCCATCCACAACCCATAAAAATCTGTCTCTCTCTCTCCTGTGTCACTGTGGCGTCCATCGACATCACAGGATGACACAGGAGAGAGATAGACACACTTTTGTGTGTTGTGGATGGAAAGTTGTGTGAAGGTTGTGTGAAGTATTACTCATAAAGTATTCTTGGTTCTTACTGTTTGAAAAGCAAAACCAAGTTTGCAAAATACTAATGCATAAATACTAAGACAAGAAGGCAGTAGTAATTTCTTGTCTGATTGTTCACACCAAGTTCTTTCTAACCCCAAAGTGAATCCCAACTGATCAATGCATTTGTCTTCTTAGATGTGGGGACAATATGCTTCCAACTCATGAAAACGAGAATGGAACGTCCATCTGACATAATAGATTAAAACTAAAAATGAGTCCAAATGATGTGTTTTTCATCCTTGAAATGGAAAAATAAGTACTACTTGTTCTAGGTTTAGTTCATGGAACATTTGTGGAGTTTAGTGAATGTATCAACCTGGTACCTTTTTAGGTCCCAAATACACTTTCGAACAGAGAGAGAGAGAGAGAGAAGGCCGACGCCGACACCGCTTGCCTCTTACGAACATGTTACTTTCTTCTTCTTCTTTTTTTTTTTTTTTTTTGGTTCTCTTTTTGTAGCTTTTGGAGCAACTGGTAACTTAACTCCACCGAAACGGATTTTAAGATCAACAAGTGTATGTCAACCTTCAACTCGTGTTAAACTTTGGAGCAACTAGTGACTTAACTTTGTATCAGAGCCTTGTTTGTGGGAGATCTTGGGTTCGACTCTCCATCCCCTCTTTGTGTGCATATTTGCACTTTGTTATTTGTATCTAGTATGATGTAGTTTAGTTTGCTGGCTTTGCGAGACGGGATCACACATGAGGGAGGATGTAGAAGCTTGATACACATTAGTGGGCTCATTCTCTGACAGCTTAAGGAGCAACTGGTGACTAAACTCCACCCAAACAGCCACTTGTACACTTAATAATTTAGGGAGTATCACCATCTTACTTGATAGCTTTGTCTAATAAATTTCCAAATTGTGTCCTTTCTTTGTGTTGGTTTTTTTAGGTGTTCATCTGCTTTTTGTTGAAGGATGCTTTCAATTTTTTCATAATCAACCAAATGTGGGAGTTGGTTTTAGGAAACATGAAAAGCTCATTGTTTATCCAACAAACATATACCTTAAACTTCTATAACAAAAAAATGGGAATCCTATAAGAGTACCGTGTTACCCAGATTCCACATACAAGGTGGAGTGTCCACGTTGATGCACGTATGATCCATACAGATCCCAAAACGGGAAACATGTCGGACCTATTTCGTAACTTGCCAGACACCACTTGCTAGTCTGACCCATTTCTTACTTATTTTTGGATACGTTAAAAGCATAAATGTTTGAGGTAACAGGTGCCCCTGCGTGGAAGACAGAGAAAAAGGTTAGGGGAGGGCAAATGGGACCCACCAATATACACACACACAGAGAGAGAGAGAGAGAGAGAGAGAGAGAGAGAGAGAGATGGAGGAGAAATAGCTTGGTGAGGAAAAGTGACATGCAGGGCCCACCAAAAAAATTGCTGAGGGAGAGAAGGAGAAAACATTTTAATAAATTGGTAGCCTGCACCATGACCTAGGCTACCTATGCCTTAAAAAAGCTGAATCATATTACAGTTCAGTTTATTCATTTATCTTGTTTTCTGCAAGCCTGCAACATAATATTAATAACAACAAACAGTTTAAGACTTGAAGTTGCTATTAATTTCATTTAAGAGACATGATTTGCATATCTTATCTGGTACTTAGAAAATCACCTCGTCTGTTGTATTGTGTACTGTGTCCAAGACACGTACACAATTTTAGGACACCTTTTAGCTGAATCCACAGTCTTCTAAAACTAAAATAATCAAAGGATTTGACACCTAGTATAATACCTTGTATTTTCGGATGCATGGTGATATAAATAAGACTTTAAATGCTTGTGTGAACTCTTGGTGTAAAGCCTTTCTCAATCGATTGAACTTTTCTAAATCGATTGACCTTAAGTCATTCTCAATCAATTGAACTATTCTCAATCGATTGAACTTGTGCATTCTCGATCGATTAAACCCACTTCAATCGATTGAAACTCTGCTGACCTGAATCCATAATACCTTGTATTTTCGGTGCATGGTGATATAAATAAGACTCTATATGCTTGTGTGAACTCTTGGTGTAAAGTCTTTCTCAATCAATTGAACTTTTCTAAATCGATTGACCTTAAGTCATTCTCAATCGATTGAACTTGTGCATTCTCAATTGATTAAACCTACTTCAATCGATTGAAACTCTGCTGACCTGAATCCATGACGTGGACCCTTTCTCAAGCGATTGAACTCGTTCCAATCGATTGAACTTGACCGACCTGTTTTTAATCGATTGAACTCATTTCAATCGATTGAAAGTGTCTGATTCTTATGCCCTGTGTTTGCCACCTGCCCCTCTTGTCTCCCTATATATGTGTTATATTTGTGTGTGTGCTGTTTTGGAGAGAGAGAGAGAGAGAGAGAGAGAGAGAGAGAGAGAGAGAAAGCATTGTGTGTGTGTTCTATATATATAACCGTGTATGTGTGTGTGTGTTATATATACCTCTCAGACGGGAGAGAAGATAGAGAGGAAGAAGGAAGAAGGAGAGAAGCATAGCAACAGACAGAGAGAGGAAGAGAGATAGAAAAGACATAGAGGAAGGAGAAAGCTTGCCGCCACCATAGCTGTCACCGCGAAGCTCGGAACGCCGGAGTGAGGTGAGTTCATTGACACACTCAAGAGGGGGACTGTAGAATGCTTTGTGTGTATTTTAGACGTGTAGAAAGTAACCCCGAAGCACCAGTTCGTCTTTGCCCAATTTTGGGAAGAAGACGACCATTCAATCGATTGAAAGGATGTCGATCGATCAAACTTATTGTTTCTTCAATCGATCGAAAGGACTTCAATCGATCGAACTTGTTGTTTCCTCAATCGATCGAAAAGACTTCGATCGAACTTATTGTTTCTCAGTCGATCGAAAGTGTTTCAATCGATTGAAGTTATAATTTACCCGAATCGAATGAACACTAGTCTCAATCGATTGGTATTTCTAGAATACTGATATCTCCAGTTGTTTTCATATATGAACTGCTTAGTTGTTTAAATATCATATCATGATGCCATATGTTGATATTGTTGAACTGAATAGTAGAACAGAACACAACTGCATGTTAACAACCAGTTAATGAGTAGATATGATAAATACTGAGCATGTGGTAATTCCTGTATCTAGAGTAATGCATTTCACGACACGTGGTCTGCATACATAGGGATAGTGGTATGAAGAGATAAGAGGATATGATGAGAATGGGATATGTGCCTTACGAGGAATAACGAGATATGTGTACTTTGGATCCGTGGGATCAACGGCTGACGAGCCAAGTGGACATGGGATGGTTAGAGTTCCTCGTGCGCCTCTCACTGTTGAAGACGTCTAGTGATGTGTATGCACTGTTGAAGACATCCAATATACCGTTGAAGACGTCCGGCTAGTGCTCTAATGTATTCTCAGCAGTGTAGACGACCAATGAGGATATACACATCGTTGAAGATGTCCGATGTGCCATTTCCATCGTTTACAGATAGGACGTACCATGTAGACGACCACTAGCCTGTTAAGGGATCGTGTAATGTAGGAAAGAATTAGAAATGAGTACATCCGAGAGACTGTAGGAGTGACACATATTGAGGATAAGTTGAGGGAGAATAGACTTAGATGGTTCGGCCATGTGCAACGAAGATCTGTAGATGCACCTGTGCGAAAGAGTGATAAGATCGTAGTGCCTGGAATAGTTAGAGGGAGAGGCAGACCTAGACTGACTTGGGAATATGTAGTGCAACAAGATATGAATATATATAATTTAAATGAACATATAGCTCTTGATCATGCAGAATGGAGAAACCGGATTCATACAGCCGACCCCAATTGATTGGGACACAAGGCTTGGTTTGGTTTGGTTTGGTTTGGTTTGGTTTGGTATGTTTAGATGTAAACATGTAACATTAAAATAACGATTTTCATAAAATAACTAAAAACTAAGATGTTAAGTAATTCAACTCCAAACAACATTACAACATGAAAATATCATAACAATACTAGCACGACTTATCATAAGTCCTTCAACTTTCTAGGTTTCCATCTATTTATCATAAAATGTTTTAACTCATCAAAATATACCCCTCTTTGTAACCTTATTTTACATACAATGGCTTTCACCCCAAAATTCAAGACTTCTCTTAAAAATAAAAATAAGGAAACCAAACTGTGTCGGGAAAGTGCGGAGCCGTGTTGATGATGTGTCGAATATCAAAAATAAATTAAAAAAATTCAGAGACGTTTTCGGTGTGTCCAACACGTGTCGGAGGCGTGTCGATTTCGAACACAAATAAGCACTCCATTTGAAGTGACAATGCTTCCTAGTTCAGATCACCCTATGAACAATTTGAAAACCACTATTGGGTTATGAGCTAAGAAGCATCGATACAGATACGACACAAACACAAGATGACACGGCATAACAATGAAACAAACCTTAAAACACGACACGATACGGCAACGACACATCAAATATTAATGAGTAATGCTAGATGTACTCTCAAATGCACAACTAAATGCACAACCCTGCTTAAAAATGTTGGACTTCGTGCTAAAAAGCTTGCACACCCTGCACACCCCTTTTTTGTGTACAGACTTTTCAGCACGAAGTCCAACATTTTTAAGCAGAGTTGTGCATTTGGTTGTACATTTAGGAGTGCATCTAACATTACTCAATATTAATTATGCGTATTTTTTTTAAACGTAACCAACTAACCATGTGTCATAAAAATAACAATATTTTCAAAATAACTAAGAACTAAAATGTAAAATAAATTACCAACAAAAAACAATACAACGTGAAAATAACAACACTTCCAACTCTACCATTAAAGCATTATGAACAAAGCAACTATAATCCGTAAAGCAAGATGCATATAAATCCTATCCACCATAAAATGTCTTTAACTTATATATATATATATACAAAGATTCTCTAAAGAGGGCCACCTCTCTTTATTAAAGAGAGGACCTCTGTTTTGGCCGTTGGATTGTGTTTAAAAACTGTGAAATCACAAAATTGCCATTAATGAAAACACGATCCGACGGTCAAAACAGAGGTCCTCTCTTTAATAAAGAGAGGGCGCCCTCTTTATAGCCTGACTGTATATATATATATATATAAAATACAAATAAAAATAAAAATAAAAACCCTCTTCCGCTTCTTGTTTAAGCATATTAAAGACTTTTGCTCCCCAAAATTTAAGACATCTGTGGGAAAAAAATTGATCCATGTCAGGAAAGTGTCAGTGCCGTGTCAAATTTAAAAAAATAAAATAAAAAATCAGACACGTTTTTGGCGTGTCGAACACACATATGGGGCTTCATTTGAAGTGTCGAGCTTCATTTTGCCAAAGATCACATTCCCCATTAGAAATAATCTCATAGGAAAAATAAAATAAATAAAGCATTACTTTGAAAGCATAAATTTTTTGATGAAGAATTATCCGAAGTGCCTTAGAAATCCCCTTCGTGTGACCCAAAGTAAAAGACAATAAAGGCACCTAACTTCATATTTCCCACACAAAAAGTAAAAATATACATTTAACAAAAGTATTTGTTTTGAACAAAGGACAATAGCAATGCCAGAACCGCATACGAAGAGTGCTAGGAAGGGTAGACTAGAGACAGATAAACATTTGTCATTTGAATAAAATGGATGTTATGCGTGAAGCCACAAAATCTTGTGCTTGTTGCTGCAAAATATTTCCAACACAGATATGTAATTCGACAGATATGCCAACACTTTTTAACGGTATTGAAGAGTCATACCTCTTCCCAGATCATCGGGATCAGCATGCACTACAACTGCCCTTCCCAATATAGAATGCTGCCCGTGAAGCAGAATCTGTGAACAGAAACAAGAGAAGGAGAACGAAAAATTTTAGACTGTATTTTAACAGAACAAAAAGCTTCCACTATCATTAGACTGAAGTTTGTTTGGTATATTTGCAATAGTTCCACTTTTCAACCCCATGGACCATGGGCCATGGTAGAGGGGAGAGAACTACAACACCCATAAATCTTACTTTACCTGCGTGTCTTTTATTGAAACCTCAGCTACCCCTGAAACATGGAAATCAGAAATTTTTTCAATCACTAAATTTAACAGTTTATTTTTTTACGAATGGGAGTGATAAAAAAAAATAAAAAATAAAAAAAATAAGAAAAAGAAAAAGCTAGAAAAACTAAACACACCGTCTGGGCCGGCAACAATATTACCCAAATCACCCGCGTGACGCTCTATATCAGATGGAGCTCCATGATCCTTCTTTAGTGGATTGAAATGAGGCCCTAATATATGAGTGACTAAATTAGAAATCATTCCAAGCACCAAGTAGAACTCACTCATAGGAGCCCTATATGCATTATTACATTTATACACATGTATACATATACATATATAAAGGTTAGATACATTTTATCCCCTCTAGTTTACCTATTTTCACTTTTTTACTCTAGTTCAAAAGATGACACTTAACCATGTGGTTGTGACTAAAATGAAAGGTATATCTGTCATTTTAAGTCAAAAGTTTAACTCTGTTAAATTTGCACTTAAGACGTCAACTTTTTTTGAACCATAGAGGGTAAAGTAAAAATAATTCCAACCATGTGGGCAAAATGCATTTAATCCCTTATTCTTCAAACATTAACAGTTTCATTCAAGTCTCAACCACACGGATTAGGTGTCAACTTTTGAACCATAGGAGTATAGTGAAAATGAGTGTAACCACGGGACTAAAATGTATTTAACCAAGTACAATTAAAAATGTATATGCATGTAGGGGGTAAAAAAGAGAGGCACACGGTAGTAATTGTAACTTGAAATAACGCACATAGAAGTGGCTTATGTATGTAGAAGCCCTAAATTAGAAGACAAGAGGAAGGAAATGACCTGTGGAATTGCAGCCATTGGTGGTATCACCGAGGGCGTGAATATGGAAACCATGAAGCCCTGGTGCCAGTCCTGTTATCCTCCCTTTCACATGGGTACCACCTGTATATATTATTTGTATAGAGATAGAAATAGAGAATCTACATAAACATAGGAAATTGCTAATGAATAGATAGACCACACCACAAATCAGATGTGTGTGTATATATATACAGAGAGATTAAGAGAGAGAGAGAGAGAGAGAGAGAGAGAGAGAGAAAGAGACCGTTGGGGTCCTGAACGAACTGGAGAGAACCTCTAACATTGGCGTTGCCGGCGATGATAGCCACGGCTTTCACACTGCCCATAGCCAACTCTCCCCTTTATCGTCCCTACTCTGTTTGTTTTTTCCTTTTCTTAGTTAGACACTTAGACCTCTGTTTTCTCAGAAAAGGGGACGCACGTGCTTTGGTAAATTGAGACCCAAAAAAAAAAAAAAAGGCGGGGGGAGGGGGGGGGTTAAATTACCTTTTTACCGTACCCGTATGGTTTCCTTATGTGGCATTTACCTTAGAGCATTCACAATGGATATAGTAAATTTAAGGAGAGTATTTGATAAATTTAGTGTACATATCTAATACACAAATAATGGGTAAGTTGTCCAAATGCCATGCACAATGCCGTATAGAGTCACACGGTACACACAATGCCGCATAAAACTCACACGTCACAAACAATGTCGTTCAAAATTCACGCAGCACACTCAAAAGTGTGTGAGTGCTTGTGTAAACACCCCAATTTTGACCGAACTATTAAACTTAGGAGGGATTTACCTCTAGATATCAATGATGAATAATGTTCCGACGATTTTCTTCAAGTTCATCGCTTCGACTTCTGAAAAGCTTCAAATTCCCAAACCTTGCTCCTAATACCCCTAGATTTGGCCAATCATTGACCATCTGTCTCGAGCTCACTAGATCATGGGTTACTTTCTAAAAAAAAATGGAATAGATTAAATAATAATGATATTTTCTAAAAATAACATTTGTTTCTCATATTTTTAGATTCAAAAAAAAAAAAAAGATACTATTTGGTGACTCATATGATTAATTTAGATTTAAAATGAAAAATGTGTCTATACATACATATATATATATATATAATAAAAGGAAAATAATAAAAGAAAGTATCCCATGTGATTTGGAGAGTTAGAGATTTCTTGGCATATTCCTAATCCAAAATAAATACTCAAAAAGCCCTTTGTTGGGCACTAATCTCCCATGTACTTTGAAGATGCTCTAGAATGTTCCTTTATTCTAGCCAACTTAAATGCCTTTCAAGTTTCTTGAAATTACATAGAAGTGCCATGGAGAGTTAGAGATGTCATAGAATATTCCTAACCCACCCCAAATTGACCTATCTACCCTTATCTTAGCCCCTAAAATAATAAAATTCTATAAAAAGACCCATTTTCTTTCATTTTAAGGGGAGACACTTGAATTGTATAGAAAAATATTGGGAGAGCTTTAGAGGAAAGAAATATAGAGAGGGAAACTCTACCAATTATCTTACCCAAATCCCACCAAAACTCTACCTAACCATCAAATCACCATTAAAGGAGCTTGAAGCTTGAGGAAGAAGAAGAGGAAAAGCTTGAGGAATTCAACATCTCTACAAGTTTTGAGAAGATCTAGAGGTAAAGCCTTCAAATCTATATATATATATAATAATAATAATTCAATCACAAGTTCATAATTCTAGGAAATTTTACACATTTTCAAAACCTCTCTTCTTATCCCATTTCATCACACACCACCAAGAACTTGTGATTGAATCTCAGGACATCTCATTAATTTGGATCTAATTAATGCCTTGGGTTTGAGATAAATTAGTTTTGAAGAATCTGTGTTTCTAAATAAAACTTTGATTTCTTTTATTTCTACTTTATTCATAAGGTTCGTGAGATCTTCCATATCTCATTGAAACTCCTTGAATTTGATTCCTTAGTTTCCTATGATCTTATGATCCATATGGTGATTAAAATGAATCATGGTCATAATCTACACATAGTTGGTAAGATGCTAGTATCAACTCATGACTAGGATCTCTCTACTATGAATCTTATGGAATTCATACTGTATTCCATGGAGATTAGAGTAGATTTGCTTTTTTTTAGCCTCCAATGACCATCAAATGGTAGGAGAAGTATTTTAGTTTAAGTCCATCTCTATGGCTTAGACTAATCTCTTCCTTGGGTTTTGAGAAGTTCTTCATACTTCATCTAAAACCTACATGTATGTGTGTCTTTATCCTCCAATAACCACCAAGTGGTAGGAGTAATGTTTTGAACTCAAATTTTGGTTCATGAGAGTGAGTCCATTGCTTCGGATTTTGTGAAGTCCATTCCATACTCCATTAAAAATCCATAAGTTTAAAGAGGTCTTTAGTCTTCAATGACCATCAAATGGTAGAAGAAATAATTTGGTTTAAGTCCAACTCTATGATTTAATAGTTGGGGTTAATAAATAAAGTGGAACTTGACAAATGAAAACAGTGAGTTCACAAACTGTTTTTGATCAAAGATTTTTAGTTCGAAATCTAACCGTTGAAATCGAGTGAAACCAACGGGAAAGTATCAATAACACATTGTTTTACCACTGTAATTTTTGTTTTGGTAAGATTGTATGCTTAAAATGGTTTGATCATGAGTTTTGTGAGACAATCACAATCTGTCCAGAATTTCGGAATAGTTTCAGAACAGCAACACGGTTTTAAAATTAATTGATCAGAGCTCTAACCAAGTTTTCATGACCTCTAATAATTTTTTATAAGAACCTTAATGTGTTAGGAAGATTCCCTAAAAAGAATGAAGCAATTCGGATTTGTTTGTTATTTTTAAAAAATCATACAAGATCTCTGGACGGAGAGTTGTAAAATCCTGAGTGATGTCTAGGGTTTTCCATATTCCCGGAGATCTAACCGTTCAAACCTTGAATTTCGTTTTGGGTTAGAAACTAGACTCACAGAGGCATGACATATCCAAAAATAATTAAGATCAAACCATTGGAAGTATTTTATTCCTATTTTTGAACATCTGGTCTGCTCTCTGTAATTCATAAAAACTGCTACTATTTTTGTCTAATCTTATTTATTTCAACTCAAATGGTCTCTTAATGTCTTAGGACTCAAACCATGTTTTGAATAATGATAATTTAGATTAAACCCAGAGGCTTAGGGATCCAAATTAGTGAATAAATTCATACCTCATTCTTGTTCATATTCATGCATTCATTCATACATTGATAATATTCATAAGTAGGACTTATCTCTTGTCTAAGTTGTATCTAGTTGAACATAACTTAGGATTAATTACTCTTTGATATTATATCTTGTCTAAGGCATGTGTACTAACCTTTGTTTTGTAGCGCATTTGAGGTACAACTTCTCATCCCTTCTCTAGTTTAATTCATTTCTTTGATTTTGAATTGATTTTCAACTCCATGTACGACACTTTAGACTAGGTCTTGCCTTATGTGTTTATATGTGATAGAGACCTTTTCTTAGGATTTCTATTCTCGCATGCATTGCACGTTTAATATTCGCGGCTGGATCCGGGGTATGTTCTCTAGTTCTCTATTGCATATCATGTTGTTTGCTATTTGAATTACGTGGCTTATGAATGATATTTTGTCATTAGCAATTTTGCACCCTTTTGACATGCTTGTGATATGTATACTTATATTTATGTATTAGTTGAGGGCATGCTTAGATTAATAACTTGATTAAAAAGGATGTTGAGTAGAGGCCTATTGTGAGATAGGATGAAAGGGGGCGTTTTAGTCCGTCGGGCTCCTTCCCCTTTCATTCCATAATCCCCGGACCCGGTTTATCTTTGGTTTCGCAAAAAGATCGGTTTGCTTTCAAAATGGTTTCTTAATTTTCCTTTTAAAAATTAAGTGGCGACTCATTTGTTTTAGAATTTGATTTTGAAAAGCTGTGGGTAAAGAAAAACTGCGATATCTACAATCTGGCGACTCCACTGGGGATCGAACCCAGAATCTCTGGTTTCGCAGACCAGAATTTCTGATTTTGGGTTCACTCGAGGATTAGACTTGAAAGCATCCTTTTAATCGAGTTAATTAATTTTTGTATGCCCGTTGCATTGCACTTGCATGTCTCGCCAGTCGATTGCACGGAACTATGACCTTGGAGGCTCGGGGAAACCCGGTCGGTCAAGCCATCATGGGGCCGTGTAATCACCCTTGATCTCGTACCACATGTTGGTATATGAAGCATCCTATCGGGTGTGTGTCAAGGGTCCCTTATTTGACCAAAACCCGGCCTTGGCATGATAGTTTCATAGAACCTTTCAAAATTAGGAAATCAATTCTTGATTAGGGGTATGTGCTAGGGAGTTTTGTATGCCCAAAAGGGATTACTTGAGATGATGACGATGCTTACTTGATAAAAGATGTGTAACCTCTTAATCACTTTTGAGCAATTCCTCTTCATGTCCTATGACATTTGAGAATAAGCCGAATCTTGATTATAAGATTACATCTCTTGTATCATGTTTAGCTAAGCATCATTGACCTTGTATGCATCCAAATTCATGAAAAGTGCGATGATTATCTAATCGTGTGACGCTCCTACCCAAGAATCCAAAGTTCATTGTTTATGAAAATTTTTGATTAATCATCATCGTTTTTCCAAAAGAAGAAGAAATTGTTTTGAAAAAATTTTACGCTTTCAAAGAAAAAAAGTGTTTAAGGTTCATTTTCTTTAATAAAGTAAAACCCAAATCATTTTTTATTATTGAGAAATATTTTCATGTCCTCACTTTAAAGAAAAAAATTCCAAAAAAAACTCAGGAATTGTTTTTGGGAGAAATGCTTCTCAAATGAATTTCAAAGCAAAAATTTAATCCAATCATCTTTGTTGAGCAAAGGTTAAACATCCTCATTCTCAAAAAAAAAATTGTTTTCAAAAGATTTTATTCTCCAAAAAAAAAATAATACTTTTGAAAATAAATTTCAAAATTTTAATACTTAAAAGGGGTAATGAGGATCATAATGATAAGAGAAATTGACACACTTGACATGGAGGAGGATTTTATGTGCTTATATGTTGTATGTGCTAGGACTAGAATTTTCCTTTCTTTTGCATATAGAATAGGCACACACACACTTGCATTTCATCTGTGTGCAATGTGTGCGGAGCATGCATTTAGCTACATCAAATCATCAAAGCATGTACATTTTGGTACTCTCATCATATTAGTCAATGTCATTACATGCATGTAGAATACAAATTCATAAAGTAATCCAATAGTTCCTCAAAATCCCTTGCCTCCTGAAAATAAATTCTGCATGCCGACCTTTTACCTATCTATGTTGTTGAATTTGTAGAAAGAGTGGAACAACTAGATCCCCTAGTGAGGACACTTCTAATCTTCTTGGGTTCATCTTTCTTGATTTAGAGGAGAATATGTTTTTGCACACATGCTGTTGGGGAGTGATGAACCCAAGGTTCAGATGATTCTAGTGAGGTGATAGTGTTCGGAAATACTGCTGCTAATGCAAATGTGGATGCTCTTGGAAATCTAATAAATTGAAAATCATCTGTGACACTCCAATTGGGACCAAGTCAAGTCTTGTCTGGTAATCGAGTCATGTCAAGTAGGAGTCAAGTATCAAGTCTAGTCAAGTCTTTGAGTCAGTCGGTTATCGAGTTTATTTTTCAAGTCTCTTTTTATCGAGTCGAGTGATATAATCATCTTTCTCTACTAGTTTTGAGAAGATCTAGAGGTAAAGCCTTCAAATCTATATATATATAATAATAATAATTCAATCACAAGTTCATAGTTCTAGGAAATTTTACACATTTTCAAAACCTCTCTTCTTATCCCATTTCATCACACACCACCAAGAACTTGTGATTGAATCTGATGACATCTCATTAATTTGGATCTAATTAATGCCTTGGGTTTGAGATAAATTAGTTTTGAAGAATCTGTGTTCCTAAATAAAACTTTGATTTCTTTTATTTCTACTTTATTCATAAGGTTCGTGAGATCTTCCATATCTCATTGAAACTCCTTGAATTTGATTCCTTAGTTTCCTATGATCTTATGATCCATATGGTGATTAAAATGAATCATGGTCATAATCTACACATAGTTGGTAAGATGCTAGTATCAACTCATGACTAGGATCTCTCTACTATGAATCTTATGGAATTCATACTATATTCCATGGAGATTAGAGTAGATTTGCTTTTTTTTAGCCTCCAATGACCATCAAATGGTAGGAGAAGTATTTTAGTTTAAGTCCATCTCTATGGCTTGGACTAATCTCTTCCTTGGGTTTTGAGAAGTTCTTCATACTTCATCTAAAACCTACATGTATGTGTGTCTTTATCCTCTAATAACCACCAAGTGGTAGGAGTAATGTTTTGAACTCAAATTTTGGTTCATGAGAGTGAGTCCATTGCTTCGGATTTTGTGAAGTCCATTCCATACTCCATTAAAAATCCATAAGTTTAAAGAGGTCTTTAGTCTTCAATGACCATCAAATGGTAGAAGAAATAATTTGGTTTAAGTCCAACTCTATGATTTAATAGTTGGGGTTAATAAATAAAGTGGAATTTGACAAATGAAAACAGTGAGTTCACAAACTATTTTTGATCAAAGATTTTTAGTTCGAAATCTAACCGTTGAAATCGAGTGAAACCAACGGGAAAGTGTCAATAACACATTGTTTTACCACTGTAATTTTTGTTTTGGTAAGATTGTATGCTTAAAATGGTTTGATCATGAGTTTTGTGAGACAATCACAATCTGTCCAGAATTTCGGAATAGTTTCAGAACAGCAACACGGTTTTAAAATTAATTGATCAGAGCTCTAACCAAGTTTTCATGACCTCTAATAATTTTTTATAAGAACCTTAATGTGTTAGGAAGATTCCCTAAAAAGAATGAAGCAATTCGGATTTGTTTGTTATTTTTAAAAAATCATACAAGATCTCTGGACGGAGAGTTGTAAAATCCTGAGTGATGTCTAGGGTTTTCCATATTCCCGGAGATCTAACCGTTCAAACCTTGAATTTCGTTTTGGGTTAGAAACTAGACTCACAGAGGCATGACATATCCAAAAATAATTAAGATCAAACCATTGGAAGTATTTTATTCCTATTTTTGAACATCTGGTCTGCTCTCTGTAATTCATAAAAACTGCTACTATTTTTGTCTAATCTTATTTATTTCAACTCAAATGGTCTCTTAATGTCTTAGGACTCAAACCATGTTTTGAATAATGATAATTTAGATTAAACCCAGAGGCTTAGGGATCCAAATTAGTGAATAAATTCATACCTCATTCTTGTTTATATTCATGCATTCATTCATACATTGATAATATTCATAAGTAGGACTTATCTCTTGTCTAAGTTGTATCTAGTTGAACATAACTTAGGATTAATTACTCTTTGATATTATATCTTGTCTAAGGCATGTGTACTAACCTTTGTTTTGTAGCGCATTTGAGGTACAACTTCTCATCCCTTCTCTAGTTTAATTCATTTCTTTGATTTTGAATTGATTTTCAACTCCATGTGCGACACTTTAGACTAGGTCTTGCCTTATGTGTTTATATGTGATAGAGACCTTTTCTTAGGATTTCTATTCTCGCATGCATTGCACGTTTAATATTCGCGGCTGGATCCGGGGTATGTTCTCTAGTTCTCTATTGCATATCATGTTGTTTGCTATTTGAATTACGTGGCTTATGAATGATATTTTGTCATTAGCAATTTTGCACCCTTTTGACATGCTTGTGATATGTATACTTATATTTATGTATTAGTTGAGGGCATGCTTAGATTAATAACTTGATTAAAAAGGATGTTGAGTAGAGGCCTATCGTGAGATAGGATGAAAGGGGGTGTTTTAGTCCGTCGGGCTCCTTCCCCTTTCATTCCATAATCCCCGGACCCGGTTTATCTTTGGTTTCGCAAAAAGATCGGTTTGCTTTCAAAATGGTTTCTTAATTTTCCTTTTAAAAATTAAGTGGCGACTCATTTGTTTTAGAATTTGATTTTGAAAAGCTGTGGGTAAAGAAAAACTGCGATATCCACAGCTTGCACCATAAGAAAACAAACAAACAAAAAAAAAAAAGGTCCAGCGGCACACACTGTGCCGTTTGGAAGCGGCACAGCATAGTGTGTGCCGTTTGGGGGATAATTGTATGCCGTTTGGGAGTGGCATTGCTTTGTATGTGTCGTGAAAACTCTCACGGCACACTCAGTGTCGTCACCCTCGTACATTAGCAAAACTTAGATGTACACTAAACTTAAGTTCCACTAAGTTCAATTGTTGTACACTGTTGTACACACTACCCGTTGCAAACATCCCACAACAAACAATCCTTAAGTTTGTTGTATGTTGTGTCCCATTGTGGATGCTCTTATATAGTTTAGAATTGTCACACCTGTCCTAGAAGTTCAGTCATTGTAATAAGCATATTTGAAATCATGTGAATTATTAATGTCTATTAATAATTGAATTGAGGTTGACTGTGAGTCAACGGTGGTGGGTCAATGAGGACACGATGATTTGATAATCATGATGCATTAGCATGAGAAAATGACATTTATATGATTTTAAATGTTATTTGACTTTCCTTGATTTTCATAAATAGTAATAATACTTGTGTATTATAATTTCTGATAGTTTTGATCTAGTTTTAGATCATTTTGAATACTATGGTGAGAACGTGAGTGACACGTTGCATAAAAGATAGGTTATCTAGAAATTCCACGAAATTATTGTTTGGACGTAAATTACGGACCCAAACGAGACTTAAACGAAAACTTATACAAATTACAGTTTTCACTCGTGAAGTAATAAAATGGACGTGTGCAACGTTTCAGGGATTAATTAGAAATTTTGAGAACTCGTGGGGAGTTAAGTATAATTTTCGAGAGTAGTGGCTATAAATAAAAACCTTAGGATATTTTGTCATAAATATCCACATCTAGAGAGAGAGAGAGAGAGAGAGAGAGAGAGAGAGAGAGAGAGAGAGATTCGTTCCTAGGATCTTCCCGACGAAAAACGGCGACCGTTCATTTGTCAGCTTTTCTCCAGATTTCATATTTGGACTCCTCGATTTAAGAGCTTCATTTTAATACCTCTTAGGCCTCATTTGGAAAAGTTTTTCCAAAAAGCTAATTTTAGAAAATTGGAAAAAACATGTAAATACTTGTAGGAATCCTTTAAGATCGAAGATACGACGATTAGTACTTCTCCTGAAGTTATAGAGCTATAGCTTTAGGTATGAATTCTTAACCTATGTAATATAGGAAAATTTGGATGTTTTAGCTATTTTGTATGAATTGTGATCCGGGCAAAACTCATGTATTAAAGTAGGCCCATTTATTTTAGCGAGTACGTATTGAAAAGCATGGTGATATGATTATGTGGGCATGCTAAATGTTTATGTGGGTCAAAGGGAAGTTTGGTATAATTTCATGCCGGGGTACGCCTCTCGGTGTTTGAGAGTTATAGTAGTAATGACTACTTGCTTGGTGTGGGAAATGGCCAACTAGAGCAGTTGGATGCAATAGTTGAGTGATCCTTGGCTAGCCATTGGCATCGCGGTTTAAGATTTAAAACTTGCCGATATACTGGGTGAATGCATATCTCTCTCCCCAGAGACTAAATTATGTGACTTAGATGTTAAAACATGAATTGCCTCATATGCATTTGTTTAGAATTGTACACTCAGCATATAGCTGAGCAGTGGAGATTTCCTCCATTGCAGGTGAAAAGAAAAAGGGGAGAAGAAGCGTGAAGAGTGAGGCCGAGATGACGACGTGGGAACACTCTTGTTTATATTTTTGTTCCCTTTCCAAACTTGTAATAAGGATTTGGGAAGTTGCAATGCATTGTAATAGAACCTTGGGATAGTTTTGTAGTACTATAACTTGTGATCAAACTCTTGTGGTTATGTTTCAGTACGTTGCAATATAGTTGTGAATGTGTTGGTTTTGGTTTGGAGAGCCATAGGTTGCAAAATTATATAAATTGGTAAGCTGATAGGAATTAGTTGACTAGACCACTGTGTTGATTTAGCTACTACTCTATTATATTAGAAAAACAGTCGACTAGTCCCTCGACGTATCAACTGGAGTATTGGGTGAAATGTTGATTTTGATTATGCAAAAGAAATAGATGACTAAGTGGTGTCAGTTGACTGAAATTTTGTGGGCACAGTCGACTGGGTCCCCGACACAGTCGAATGGTTTGGAGTATGAAATTTTGGGTCTCTGTATCTTATATTTCCAGTCGGCCGGACCCCCGATCAGTCGACTGAATTACTGTTTTCAAATAAGATGTTTACTTTAAGTGTTTCAAATGTGCAAAACCTTTCTACCACTCGGAAATTGGAACTTTCATTTATTTCTTTTCTACTGCTATTTTGAATTTAATGGAATTGGATGAGCCATGGTGGCGTGCTTCGTGTCCTATTTTTGCACGTAGCGGGATGGGTCGTGATATTTAGTGGTATCAAAGCTAGAGGTAACAAAACTTTGGGAACGTTCGACGATGAGTAAAGTGTTGAGTGAATTGACACATGTTCTAGAATGCATTTCTACATTGTAGATATGTTTGATGCATATATATATATGTTATTTTACATACATGAATTGTTGATTGTCATACATGCATAGTGTTTATGCATTGAGAATTACAGAATTGTACAATCATGAGTGACGATGACCGAGATCTATCGCCACATACTCGATGAATGAATCAAATGACGGAAATGATTGGGAACATAGGAGATATAATACGAAATATAGCAGAGCGATTGCCTCCAACGCCTCCATTTGAGCCAGCACTGATAGCCGATGTGCCAGTACCTGAGAATAGAGGTGTAAGATTCATGTCTGAACAATTTCAAGGAAAAAGCTGACAAAGTTTCATAGGACTTCTGACATGATGCTCGCAGAACATTGGATTATGGATATGGAGAGAATTTTTCGATCTATTCCGATGACTGATAGGGAGAAGATTGAGAACGCTAGCAATATGCTAAGAGGTGAGGCCCAGAATTACTGGATGAACGTTCTAGATCAGGGAGCACCGATAACTTGGGAGGAATTCAAAGCGGAGTTTAACCGCCGATTCTTTCCGAAGGCTGCTCTCAATGCGAAGAAAAGAGAATTTGATAATCTTCGATAGGGGGATATGATTGTCACTGAGTACACTTCAAAGTACAATGTCTTGTTAAGATTTGGAAAGGGGTTTGTGTTGACAGAGGAAGACAGAGCAAGAAAGTATGAGGATGGGTTGAGAGATAATATTCGTCTGAGGGTGGAGACCTGATCTTGTCAGAATCAATATATAAAAGTATGCTTTACTTTCTAAGGATTTGTAGTGTGGAAGTAAAGGTCGATCCCACAGAGATTGAATTACTAAAGCACTTTAATTTTAAAACCTAAATTTAGTTAATTAAGGACAACAGATTTTGATTTGATTTTAATTAAACTAAGAACAATAAAATAAATATAAACTATGAAAGCGATTAAAAGTTGTTTTAAACGATGTTTAGAGTAAACCTAGGGTTGCAAATCCACCACTAGCTTCATAATAATGGTATTTATGCATTCAATTAGTTTATTACATTGAATGATAATGGGGAATTGTAGCTACAAGCCCAATTCCTCCGTCAAGAAGATAACTACGATTCAAGCACTAACATAATTCATCTTCGGTTAGCACGGATTGTCTCACACTAACTAGGGTTGTGACACAATCCGTCTTTCCTAGGCATGAACTATTCGGCTACTTGATATCACAATTCAATTAAGCACCATTACATGTAAATAATCCATACAAGTGCATCAAATATGGATCATTGAGCATATCACATTCAAAATAGATCTAAGACAAGAATAAACTTTGAAAGTAATGATTTAATCAATAGAAGTACGGTTTTATTACTAAAATCCTCTAAACATGTAATCATCATCCATATATAATAAATCTAAAAGAAAAACATAAAATACACCCTATTACTTGGCTAGGGTTTCATTGAAACCCTAGATCTTGGTCTAAGCGGCCATAGAATCAAAGATTGGCAAGAGGTTGATGGAGGAGGCCATGAGGATCCTTGGTCTTCTTCTTCTTCTCCTTGCTTCACTTTCTTCAATGGCTGAAAATTTTTGTTGTATATTATTGTGTATATAGGTGTGTATAAGGTGTGTAACCCCAATATTGAATTATAATAGGGTATATATAGATTTGGAGCAAGTTTGGAAGCTTTCCTAAACCTATTCGCACTGAAACTGCTATATTTTACAGTCTGGACGTAATTAGGTTGTTTTGTTCGCGTGGGGGTTTTCAGTACACAATGCAACTTTGATTTTTTACACATGTCCTGCGAGCAGGCCGCGCAAGCGCGGTTTTGGGAGGTCGTGTGAGCGAGGAAGCTGTTTGTCGCGCAAGCGGGCCGCACAGGTGAGGTGTCTTTTTCAGCTTATTTCTTTCTGCTTTTTCACCCCCATTTAGCCTGGAATCCTTACTTTTCTCCAAATCCTGACAGAAAAATAGAAAATAAAGTAAAAATACACAAAAACAAGATATAAAGTACTAACAAATGTGAATTAAGGCATGTAATTAGAATTTGTTTTCTCCCGATCACACCCCCAAACCTACATTTTGCTGGTCCTCGAGCAAAAAGAATATAAAAATAAAACTACTACTAAAAATAATATTCCATTTTCGAATGGATCGCGATTGCATTTAGCATATGCAACAAGCCTTTTAAACCTCTAGGTGTCCCTAGTCGGACGAGTGAAGTCTCGTGAGGTTCTCGTCAACAAGTCACCCACAACCATCTTTATTAACTTATAAATTTAAAAAATTTTATAAAAACAAAAAACAAAACAGACAATATTCCTTATTATACAACAATGATTCAAAAATAGAATAACGAACAAGAAGAAATGTAATCAAACTTCTTCATAAACAACAATCATAAGCACATGCATCATATAAATCAATAGAGTTTCTCATAAAATTGCACGTGTGTGATGTTGTAATCAATTGAACACGCGTATGTCATGAACTTGGAATATAACTCAGATAATCATCCAACTATGCTTCGACTACGAATCTCACAATGTTAATTACACTCTCAAATGAAACACTCTGAAATAGGTGTAATTTCTCTAATATATGGGAGCAAAGAAAATATGTTTTCAAAACGAGAAATGCTCACATATGACTCGAACAAGACGCATGATACCAAAGAACAGTAGTCTCATAGACAGGACACCAACAGTCAAGAAAAATTAACCATTACCATGTTCTAATCCCCCTCCCATCATTTTCATATCCAAACCATGTTCGATTTCTTTCATTCTTCTTTTAGCAACTTTCATCTTTTCATTCTCTTCTTTTCATATATATATATTTTAATTTCTTTCATCTTTTTTTTTCAACCTTCTTTTCTTTTCTATTCTTTGTTTTTTTAAACGACTATTCATTGAACACCAAAACAACTATCCCAAACATCATCTCATTTTCTTCTTCTTCTCAAATAACACATCGCCTTATCACCACTAAAAGTTGATCAATCTCTTAGTAGTGAACTCCAAGTTAGCCAAATTGGAGCAAAAACAGGATAATGGTGCTTAAAGAAAAAGAGGCACTTTAACGGCTCAAAGGGGTGACTAAGAAAATTTTATCATTTTTGATCGGTGGTAAACAGAGAGGGCCTACCATCATTTCCTAGGGTCATATGGTTCTTCACTGGTTACAATGGAAGACTATTTATCATGGTAGCAAATATTTTAACTTGACTATCAACCAAAACAAGAATAATGAGACTAAACAACGAGTTAATGTGCTATTTGAATGAAATTCGACAAACACAATGTATTTATAACCCTCTATAAAGAAAAGATAGGCTTAAAAGCTCACTAGGCTTAGTCTCCACCTTGTGTTATCTAGAAATTCGAATCATATTATAGTTCACATCAGACATGTATTCAAGTGACTACATGGAGTGCATAATTTTGGGTGCAAATATATGATATAAAACTTCGATTCGAACGATATATAACCTAAAACGTCGCATCATGACTTCAACAAATGTTTAATCACATCTTCCCTTGTTTACCATTCTATAACAATCAAATTATAAAATAAGAACTATCGAATTCGAATTTGCAAAAATGTCGGTAACATCGTTTATTTAAGCACAAGTATCGAATTTTTTTAAAAATTAGTGCATAAGAATGTGCATGTGAGTGCATACCCCAAAACCTACACCTTTCATTGCCCCCAATGAAACAATAAAACATTAAAACAAAAGAAATGAGAGTACGTAAAGAAGGAATGACATTACCTCGATCTCGGCAATCACAAACCAGGTAAACATATATGAATATGCCGATAAAGTTCAATTGCTCCAAATGGAGCAACTAATCACCTGTCAATACTTGATAATAGAAAATAAACAACAAAATAACAATGATAAAGAAGAGAAATAGATATACATATCTTTATTTTTCTCTTCTTTTTTCTTTTTTTTTTTTAATCAATAGAAACTAAACTATAAGTAAAAGACTCAAAGAAAATAATTAAAACAAGCATAAACGTACTATGAAAACAAAGAACTCGATCGAAAAGGAACTTAAGTAAACAAACAAAAAATATAAAAATAGCTGACCAGGTTTGGGAGAAAGAAGGTAACAGAGCAAAAGAGAAAATCTCAAAAACCCCTACCTCGCGCGAGCAAGCTTTGCGCGCGCGAGCCCCTCCGCGAGGTAAAGCAGAGACATGTTTATAAAACTTAAAAGAAAATTTTCTAAGTCCCTTAATCGCGCGAGCGGGCCGTGCGAGCGAACCCCTCGCGCGTGCGATTGTCAAGCGCGAGATGAGACTGAGGCTATATATATAAAACTTTAAAAAAAAATTCACTAACGGGCAAACTCGCGCGAGCGGGCCGCGCGTGCGATATGCCATTTTCTCCTTTTTATTTGTTTTATGTAAATAACTTTAAAATAACTTAACTCCTACCCCCAAATCTGTTTAGAAAACTCACGAAAGACTTAAAACTGACCTAAAACAACCAAAAAGTGTACAAAATGAGAAAATAGATGAAATAAAGCTTGGGTTGTCTCCCAAGAAGCGCTATTTTTTACGTCTCCAGGTAGACCATTCTAGCTCAAGACTTATGGAGGCCGTAAATTGGAGTTTGTACCCTTTAGGGCATTAGGAAGATTTTCGTGGAAAGCAGAAACAAGGTCGCTATACGTTAATGCATTCGACGATTCTCCCTTATCATATTCGACTCGATTTCGTACCTTCCGAATAAATTCATCATTAGGATCTGGGTTGTTCAAATTCATCTGCTCATTTTCCACTATATGATTCTCCTTACTCATATTTATCACATTATTAGGTTCAATAGTTCGTCTCACCTCACTCTCCGCCTCACATAGATAAGGATCGTCGTTAGGAGGTTGATCAATAGCGTTAAAAATGTTCAATTTTAAGTTCATGTTCCCAAACGACACCTTCATTACCCCCATTTGACAGTTGACACGAGCATTAGCGGTGACCAAAAACGGATAACCTAGGATGATAGGAGTATATTTCCTAGCATCTAGCACGAGTTCGGTGTCAAGGACCATGAAATCGACAGGATAGTAACATTTGTCGACTTTAACCAAAACATCCTCGACGATTCCTCTAGGGATTGTAACAGAACGATTCGCTAATTGTATAGTAGCGGTCGTGGGTTTAAGTTCACCTAGACCTAGTTATTTGTAAACAGAGTAAGGTAGGAGATTAACACTTACCCCTAAGTCAAGGAGAGCCCGATGAATGACAGTGTCACCTATGACACAAGATATCATGGGTGTGTCAGGACCCTTATACTTTGGAGGTGCGTGTTAGAAAATCGAACTTACTTTTTTCGTTAGGAAGACTTTTTTCGGAGTATGACTACGCAACTTGCGCTTTTGAATGCATAGGTCTTTTAGACATTTAGCGTAAGTGGGAATTTGTTTAATAGCATCGAGGAAGGGAATATTGATTTTTACTTGTTTAAACACCTCGAGTATGTCTTCTTTTTTTGACCCTTTTTCTTAGAAAAATGTGATGGTTCCTCTACATTTGGTGGAAAAGGCATTTTCAGAATATAGTTAGTTGGGGTTAGTTCATTATCTTTTTGAATTTTACTCGTGTCCTCACCCTTCTTTTTATTCAAGTTAATGTTTACCTCTTTCTCAACCTTATTCGAAATCGCAACAACTTCCTCCTCTCTAGTAGTCGTCCTAGTCGAGATAGCATTTACCTACTCATTCGAACCCCCATTCTCATATTGTCCCTTAATATTTTGTATAGTTTGACTAGGCAAATTACCCTCGTTTCTATGACCCACCGCATTAGCTAGTTGTCCCATTTGGGACTCAAGCTTTGCAATTGATTATGTGTGAGAGTGTACGATTTGTGCTCGTGCTTGTACTTGTGTTTAAATATTCTTAAGAGACGCTAATACCTTCTCCTCAAAAGCATTAACCCTTGGAGGGTTAGGATTAGGAGAGGGGTGTTGGTATTGACTTTGTTGAAATTGGGGTCGGTAGTATTAGGAAAATTATTCGACATAGGATTATAATTATTCCGTGGGATTATTGGATAGAGTTTATGTGTTGCTCCACGAATTCTGAAAATTGAGACGCGGAAGGACATGCAATGATATTATGAGAAGGTTCAGAATACAATGCACATACTTCGTAAGAGGGTGCGCTTGTTGTTTGGTTCATTGTCATAAGTCGGTCAAGTTTTTTAGATAGTTTTTGTATTTCTATTGACTGACTCAACTTGAATCACTCCTCATGCTTAAGTTTAGGTGGAAGATACCCCTCAGGACATACCGACACGGCTTGGTGCATCGAATTCTCGCTTAACGTTTCAAAAATTTTCTATGCCTCGTCGGCGCTTTTGTGTAAGAAGGTACCCGCACAAATAGCATCGACAATGTTATGTATTGAGGGAACAAGTCCCTCGTAGAAGACCTGAACCAATTGCCACTTGGGAACCTGATAATGTGGGCACGAGCGTAACAATTCTTTAAATTGTTCCCAAGTGTTATAAAGCGTTTCCCCATCTTGCATCACAAAGTTTGTTATCGATTTTCTTATCTGATTAGTTCTTGTGATGGGGAAAATTTTTTTGTAAAAATGCGCTGTGTAAGACTTCCCATGTTTTAATTGTGTTTTGCTCTAGAGACTGGAGCCAGCATTTAGCTTTATCTTTTAAAGAGAATGGAAAGAGTCGCAATATTAACTCATCATCAGTTAGGTTTTGTATTTTTAAAGTATAGCATATATCTTGGAAATCTCCTAAGTGCTGATAAGGGTCTTCTTTAAGACAGCCATGGAATGAAGGAAGTAGCACAATGGTAGATGACTTTATCTCAAAGTGAGATACCGTCACCTCCGGTAATTCTATGCTTGCCTGTGGCGTATAGGCCGTAGGAATGAAATAATCTTTAAGCGGAGGAGGCGGAGGTATATTAGGATTATTAACATTATTTCTGTTGTTTTGGTTGTTCACGTTGTTTCCGTTGTTTCCTAAGTCGGCCATTGGAATCGGTTCAGTGGTATTCACGCGTGGTTTCTTTAGTCGTTTTACGGTACTCCGTATTTCAGACTCAAACAATGATGACGGTTTCGATGTCGAATCATCGTCTAACATCAACCGAGCTCTAGAAGCTTGGGTTGATGACCTAAGGACTCTAAGACTACGTTCAAGTTCAAGATTAAGCGGATATAATTTAGGTTTACTTGAACGTGTACCAAACATAGACTAAAAGAAAATAGACTAAAGCAACGACTGACTCAACAAAAACGAAAATAACTATCCAAGTAATCAAGCACCCAAGCAAACAATACTACTATGATGCATGTAATTATCCTTATGCGGTGATTCGCGTCAAAGTCCAGCGCCCGGGTTTCAAGCTAATGCAGTGCTCACTCCACACCTAACCTAATGCAAGTAATTGTGTCTCAGCGCCCTGACTTACAGTGATTTGATGCAAAATTTAAAGGAAGCGATTTAAATTTATTTTATTTCATTTTAATTGCGTAAGCTCCTTTGGTGTGCTAAGATTTTCCACTCCGACATGCTAGAATTTGATTACTTAAGAAACTACAAAACAAAAAGAAAAATTAATAACTCAAAACAAAAACGGAAAATAAGAAAAATAAAAACTAATCTAATATTTACGAATTAACTAAACTAAGATTTTAAAACTAAAGGTAGAAATTTGCAATCCCAAGTAGTGGCGCCAAAAATTGATCTTGTCAGAATCAAGATATAAAAGTATGCTTTACTTTCTAAGGATTTGTAGTATGGAAGTAAAGGTCGATCCCACAGAGATTGAATTACTAAAGCACTTTAATTTTAAAACCTAAATTTAGTTAATTAAGGAAAACGAATTTTGATTTGATTTTAATTAAACTAAGAACAATAAAATAAATATAAACTATGAAAGCGATTAAAAGTTATTTTAATCGATATTTAGAGTAAATCTAGGATTGCAAATCCACCACTAGCTTCATAATAAGGGTATTTATGCATTCAATTAGTTTATTATATTAGATGATAATGGGGAATTGTAGCTACAAGCCCAATTCCTCCGTCAAGAAGATAACTACGATTCAAGCACCAACATAATTCATCTTTGGTTAGCACGGATTGTCTCACACTAAACTAGGGTTGTGACACAATCCGTCTTTTCTAGGCATGAGCTATTTGGCTACTTGACATCATAATTCAATTAAGCACCATTACATGTAAATAATCCATACAAGCACAGCAAATATAGATCATTGAGCACATTACATTCAGAATAGATCTAAGACAAGAATAAACTTTAAAAGTAATGATTTAATCAATAGTAGTACGATTTTATTATTAAAATCCTCTAAACATGTAATCATCATCCATATATAATAAATCTAAAGGAAAAATATAAAATACACCTTATTACTTGGCTAGCATTTCATTGAAACCCTAGATCATGGTCTAAGCGGCCATAGAATCAAGGATTGGCAAGAGGTTGATGGAGGAGGCCATGGGAATCCTTGGTCTTCTTCTTTTTCTCCTTGCTTCACTCTCTTCAATGGCTGAAAGTTTTTGTTGTATATTATTGTGTATATAGGTGTGTAACCCCAATATTGAATTATAATAGGGTATATTTAGATTTGGAGCAAGTTTGGAAGCTTTCCTAAACCTATTCGTACTAAAATTGCTATATTTTACAGTCTGGATGTAATTAGGTAGTTTTGTTCGCTTGGGGGTCTTCAGTGCACAACGCAACTTTGATTTTTACACAGGTTGAGCGAACGAGCCACGCGAGCGGGCCGCACGAGCACGATTTTAGAAGGTCGCGTGAGCGAGGTAGCTGTTTGTCGCACGAGCAAACCGCGCGTGCGAGGTGTCTTTTTCAACTTCTTTCTTTCTGCTTTTTCACCCCATTTAGCCTGGAATCCTTACTTTTCTCCAAATCCTGACAAAAAATAGAAAATAAAGTAAAAATACACAAAACATGATAAAAAGTACTAACAAATGTGAATTGAGGCATGTAATTAGGATTTGTTCTCTCCTGATCAAGACCTATTAACAATCAATTGTTGCCGCAGTGCAACAAACGACACTTGCAGCCGAAAGTGATATGGAGAGATCAAGGTAAAATTAGCAAGGCCAACAAGGGAAGAGAAACTACGAGGGTAATGACCGAAACCATAGTGGATCTTTTAATAGGCTATTTGTAAAGGGCTCTAGCTCTAGTTTTAGTGGGTTCAGGAAGCCGGTGAGTGGCATACCATTGTGTGCATCATGCAATCGACCACACACTGGTCGATGTTTTATGATAAATTTCTTGAACAAAACTCAAAGGGCTAATAGTGCAAGTGCTACACCGAATATGTGGGACAAGTGCTACGACTGTGGGATGTTTGGACATCAATCTAAGGAGTTCCCGAGGAAGCATCCACAACAAAGGAGCTAGTCTATGGCTGCCAATGGATCGAAGCATAGATAGACCAACAACGGGGGACAAAGGATGGAGCAATATCAGGGAAGGTCATTTCAAATGAACCCAGGAGATATGTCTACTTCGGAGACAGTGGTCTCAGGTACGGTGCCTATATGTTCATATCTAGTACGCATACTTGTTGACTCAGGATCTACGCATTCATTTGTATCATATGATTTTGTTGAACATTTGAATGTTAGATCGGCATCGTTAGGATATGAATTATCTATTGTACCCCTTAGTAAGCCAAAAGTGACATCTATGGTGTACAAGGATTGTGAGATCAAACTAGGTGAGAAGTTGATAACTGTAGATTTTATACGGATTGTGATGAACTACTTTGATGTGATACTAGGGATGGATTTGTTAGCTCTTATACAAGCTACGATAGATTGTAAATGGAAAGAAGTTAATTTTTGATCACCAGTGTACAGAAGCTTTTGTTTTTTAGGGAGTGTGGTTACACCGCCATTGTATTTGATTTTGGTAATTCGTGCGGGTAGATTGTTGAGGAAAGGATGTCAGGAATTTTTATGTTCGGTAATTGATACTTTGGTGATCGAATTGAAAGTAGAAGATATTCCAATAGTATGAGAATACCCATATGTGTTTCCCGACGACCTACCAGATGTTCTTATTGAGAGGGAGATTGAGTTCACCATTGAGATAATGTCAAACTCAAGACCAGTATCGAAAGCACTATATAGAATAGCACCTGGGAGTTGAAAAAACTGAAAATCCAACTACAAGAATTACTTGACAAATGTTTCATTCGACCTAGCATATCGCCATGGGGAGCTCTAGTATTGTTTGTAAAGAAGAAAGATGGCTCAATACGTATGTGTGTTGACTATAGGGAATTGAACAAATTGACAATCAAGAACAAGTATCCATTGCTGAGAATTGACAACTTATTCAATCAACTTCGTGGGGCTCAAGTGTTTTCCAAGATAGATCTAAGATCAGGCTACCATCATTGAAAGTAAAGGCCAAAGATGTTGAGAAAACAACTTTCAGGACGCGCTACGGACATTACGAGTTTCTAGTAATGCCATTTAGAGTTACAAATGCACCAGCTGCGTTCATAGATCTTATGAACCAAGTCTTTAAGGACTACTTCAATGATTTTGTGATCGTATTCATTGACGATATTATTATCTATTCACTGAGTAAGATGGAACACGAGAACCAATTGAGATTGATACTTCAGAGATTACGAGAGAAGCAAATGTTCGGTAAATTTAATAAATGTGAATTTTGGTTACCTAGCATTACTTTTTTTGGTCACGTAATTG
Organism: Hydrangea macrophylla; assembly: GCA_033977485.1. NCBI lineage: Eukaryota > Viridiplantae > Streptophyta > Magnoliopsida > Cornales > Hydrangeaceae > Hydrangea > Hydrangea macrophylla. Next base: position 56,052,328 of record CM066991.1, on the reverse strand, counting down.
ACAAGAGTGGGGTTTTAGTTGATCCTCACAAAGTGGAAGCTGTATCTAACTGGCAAAGACCGACATCCGTATCTAAGATATGAAGTTTCTTAGGATTAGCGGGATATTACCGTCATTTCATTGAGAATTTCTCCAAGATTTCATTGACAATGACCAAGTTGATGAGAAAGGGTGTTACTTTTGAATGGAGTCAAGAGTGTGAAGACAATTTTCAGGAGTTGAAGTCATGATGAGAGCACCTATATTGACAATACCATCCAGAATCGAAGAGTTTGTGATTTATAGTGATGCTTTGCATCAAGGCTTAGGATGTGTACTTATGCAAGGTGGCAAGGTGATTGCCTATGTGTCTAGACAGTTGAAGACACATGAGATAAACTATCTGACTCACGATCTTGAATTGGCCGCAATAATCAATGCTTTGAAGCTTTGGAGACATTACTTATATGGTGAGAAATGTGAGGTCTTTATAGACCACAAGAGTCTGAAGTACCTATTTACGTAAAGAGATTTGAATATGAGATAGAGAAGATGGTTAGAGTTGATGAAGGATTACGATCTTTCGATAAAGTATCATCCGGGGAAGGCTAATGTAGTAGCCGACGAGTTAAGCTAAAAGACGACAAGGAACTTAGCCGACGCGCTAACCAAGCAAAAGGAATTAGTCAAAGAAATGGAATGTTTGGAACTAGATGTGATTCTAGAGATGAATGGTGGTTTGATGATGGCAATCATAACTTACCCAGATATTATTTATAAGATCAAGACGGAACAATTTAACGACCACCACTTGTGTAAAATGAGAGATGAGATACCTTTGGGAAAGCGATCCGATTTTATATTAGAACACAGAACTCTAAAGCTTGGGAATTGGTTATGTGTACCGAATGTGAAAGACTTGAAGGAGCGAATCCTAGAAGAAGCACATAGTACTCAATATTCAGTGCACCCGGGAAGCAATAAGATGTACCGGAACTTACGCGAAAACTTTTGGTGGAGAGATATGAAGCGAGAAGTTGCCAAGTATGTTTTAGAGTATTCAACTTGTCAGCAAGTCAAGGTAGAAAGAGAAGTACCTGCGGGGTTACTACAACCATTACCTGTGTTAGAATGGAAATGGTATGAGATCACGATGGATTTTGTATTCGGATTTCCATGATCACTTAACAAGAACGATAAGATTTGGATTGTAGTGGATAGATTGGCGAAGTTGGCGCATTTTCTACCAATTAAGACGACCAAACCGTCAAAGTGGCAAAATTGTATGTGAAAGAGATTGTGAGACTAACGGAGTTCCATCAGTGATTATATCAGATCGTAATAGTAGTTTTACGTTGAGATTTTGGAAAACTTTGTAAAAAGCTATGGGTACCAAGCTGAGTTTCAGTACTGCTTTTCATCCTCAGACCGACGGACAGTCAGAGCAAATGATTTAGACATTGGAAGACATGTTGGATTATGTGTTCTAGACTTTGGGAGTGATTGGGAGAAACACTTACCGTTAATTGAGTTTGCGTACAACAACGGGTTCCAATCGAGTATTGGAATGGCACCGTATGAGACTTTGTATGGGCATAAGTGTCGATCCCCGATTTGTTGGACCGAAGTTGGGAAACAAAGACTAATAGGACTTGAGATAATATAATTGACCACTGAGAAGGTGAAGTTGATCTAGGAGTGACTTAAGGTGGCTCAGAGTCGTTATAAGAGCTATGCAAACTCTAAGCGATGACCGATAATATTCAAGGTGGGAGACTTTGTATACTTGTCAGCATTGCCTTTGAAAGGCATTGTTGTGGACAACGCAAAAAAAAAAGGGGGGTCCTGGCGTCTTCCCTCGATAGTGTCTCGAAATGGATCCCAAGGAGCACACTTCAGGGAAAACTAGAACTTCCTCACGCGGTCCTAGAGACAAAGAATCGCCACCTAATTTTTATCGGGAATTAGGAAACCTAAGTTTGACTCGCCCAAAATTGAATAAGGTTACTCGTCCTTCATTACCAAAAACTAGGTTTGGGGGTCTTGGCATGAGAGGGGAAGGAGCCCAAGCAGGACTAAAGCACCCCCTCCTTGCCTACCGAATGGTAGGCCTTGATTCAAATATCCTTGTTTTTAATTCATAATTGATGTTGTTTTCTCAAACATACTAGATGATATATACATGTCAAAAGGGAACATCTAAGGAAAATCATGTCAAGAGATTAAATCAAGTAGAAGTCAGATGCAGATGCAATACAAGAGAGAGGTATACTTACAGTGGCTAGTCCCGCCCGGGACCGATGCAAATAAAGGAAACATGTTATGATATGCAAAAGGGAACAAGAAGACTTACATTGGGTTGACTCAAGCGGATTCGCAAAAGCAAAAAGAAGTGGAAACGTGTAATGCAATCATTCAACAATCCTAGATAAGATGTCTCTAACAAATAAGCATATAAACGGAGACTATCCTAAAGGAATTGTGCCGTTGAAAACAAAGTTGTAAACCTAGAAAAATTCTAAGAGAAAGGATAGAAAAGGTACATGATACATGGGCACTAAGCCACATGTAGACGAGGTAAGATCACAAATCGAAGTCATTCAATTCTCTGCACTAAACCACCAAAGAATACCCAAGCATTGCAAAAACACAAGCAAACATATGACATGCATGAAAAACAAGTAGAAAATGTCATCAATCAAATTTCCAGATTCAGCAACCTCTAATGAATCCTATAGAAAATGTCATCAATCAAATTTCCAGATTCAGCAACCTCTAATGAATCCTATAAAAAGTGGTTTTAAACATGAGCTGGGTTAAAACCTTTTTATAGATACTTAAATACATGTCTTAGGGAACTTCTCCAAAAAGTAGAACCTCTTTGCCATTTTTGAAGTGAGAGAAATAAGAGTTTTGGGAACAGTGGATCAGGACTGTCCACTGTTCTTGTAAAAATCATAATGAATTCTACAAAAATCATGTGAAGCTCTATTTGGTGTCAAAAGAAAGCTATTTCATTTAAGTTTATAACAAAAATAATCTCATGGACATGTCATGATCTTAAGGTTTCTGAAAAAGTTTTTTAAACAGACTCTATTATTCTGGAAGTTTGGTATCATTTGACAAAAGAATGCAAAACCATAATAGAAGCATAATAGAAGTTCATGAATCATGTTAATCAAGTAGATATAAGCTCTTGATATCTCATCGAATTATCCTAGATGATTTCTAAACCAAGTTTTATTCATCAATTCTTATTGAGTGATCAAGGTATGACCATTTTCTATACATAATCATAATTGTAATTAAACTTTAGAAAATTCCAAAATAGTAGTATTAACTTCAAACGCTTAGAAAACGATCTTAACTCGATCGTATGCTCACGATTTTACATCGGAATATAGATACATGAGTTAGGAATCATCCCCAAATAGCGGAACAACGATAACTATTATAGATTTTCTGAAATTCAAGCACAAAGAGATTATGTTCAAATCTGTCAACCGATTTCTCAACAATTTATAAAAATAGCATATGGATCTTAGAAGCTCTCAAAACGGACCGGATGAAAGCTAATTCCTCAAAGTTTACCCAGAAAATTTGAAATCCATCAAACTATGGGTTTTGATGGACCAAATCTCATGGACAAAACAAATCTGTTTTGCTGAATTTTCATCTAGTCCATTTTAACGTGTGAGGAAAACATCTTAGATGTTGATTGATACTTATTAGAGAGATCAAATTCATAGATGTACTTGACTATCATGATTTCCAATCAATTTAGCCCTCAATTTCTATGAAGAACTTTAGATCATGGATCAAATGGACTTACAAATATCCTATTGGAGATGAATTTCAATAGGAATTCTAAGTAATGAAAATAATCAAGAGAGAGGTATGAACATATGAATCATCCTTCTCATAGATCATACTTCCAAACCATCATAGAATTCAAAAATAGATACATATATATATATAATCATGTATGCATGAATCTAAACTAAAATTGAAGAATGAAATCAAAATTGAAAATCAAAGTGAAAAACAATCTCTAATTATGAATTATCAATAAAAATCAAAAGAGATTTGGATCTAGCTATGTGAGTGTATGAAGAACAATAGATGAAAAAGATGAGTGTTCTACAAATAAAATAAAACTAAGCTAGATCCAAATCTTATAAATCTATATATGTATAAAATAGGAATTAGAGATGAATTCTAGTGTTTACCTCTTGGAGGATTCTCAATTATATAACCAAAGTTTAATTGAAGATCTTCTTCTTCAAGTGTTCTCAAGCACTCATCCATGGAAGTTGAGGGAGGAAATTAATGTTCAAATCATGATTTAATTACCCTAAGATTAGTTTTCTAAACTTCAATTCATAATTCTCTCTCTCTAGAATTCTCTCTTAATTGAAAGTATATTTAAAGTGTACTTGTATCTCTCTTGTATATTCTAAGTGTACTCTCCTATAGGTATTCCAAGATACTTCAAGATGATTCCCCCACTTCTCCCCTTTTAGATGATCTCATATGGATCTATATATAGAGTTTTGAAGACTTAGCTCTTAAGTTACAAGGTTAAAACAAGATTTTTAGAGCTTAAACGAGTAAAATGGCCATTTCGGCGTCTAAACGCAATTTTTTGGCAATTTCCTCACAGTGGGAGTCTTCTAGAAGGGTCTGGAACCAAAAAAACCCAATGGAGAACACAATATATAGGTGGCGGTTAAGGGGGGAACCGCCACCCCACATCTGGGACCCGCTACTTGTGTTTTCTCTTCCTCTGGCTGCCCACAAGCCCTGTTTCAAAAATTACGTGCACTACTTTTCTAGATTTTTGTAAAAATACTTTTTGGTGTTCAAAATTGTCTGTTTACATACCGTTGGAAAGCTGTCAGGCTAAATTTTAGTATAAAAATATTCCAGGAGGTTTTGAAATGAGAATTGAAGTCCAATTGAAGCTCGAAAGTCCTCTAGAACTTTCATCGTCTTTTTGAAATCAAACGACGTCTTTTTCAAAATTGCTTTCAAATGTACTTCGATTTTGAACTTTTCTTTGAAATTAAATCTCTAGATACCTAGAATATTGCGTTTAGAACACTTAATGTTCATATAACCCTGGGAGAATATGAATTTTGAGAGACAATTTTGACAAAACTGGGATTTTGTAATACCCTGTATTTTTTTTAAATAATTCTTAGTGTTTAATTGGTATTTTTATGATTTTAATTTTATTAATAATGTGGGTAGTATACGAAAATTTGGTGTGAGTGTTTTACAACATAAGAAATACCATTGAAATTTAAATCTTGCAACATCAGTAGTGCACGTGTGTGTGTGTGTTTGGTTTGGCATGTGTGTTATGATATTTATATAATTTTATATTGTGTGTGTACATCTATAGTTATAATATAATATTAGGTTAAAATATGTTAAACTAAAAAAAAAGAAAAAAAAGAAAGGAAACACTAGTTCCCAAACTCAGCCGCAGAGAGAGAGAGAGAGAGGAAAAAGAAGAAGAAGAAGAAGGAAGAAGAAGAAAAGGGAGAAGAAGGAGAACGGTCCCGGGTTCGTGGTCACGTGTGGATCGTGGGGTATTCGTGATTGCCATTTTTTTTTATCAACTCGGTGAGTTAAACTTTGTGTATTCATATATATATATACACGTATGTATATGTATATACGGGAGTAATTAAATTAGTACGTACATGTTTAATTTAATGGTTAGGGTTAAATCTTCGTAATGGATACACGCTATTGTTGAAGTAATTTAGATAGTTTCCTTCCCCTTCGTGTGACTTTGCGATCATGACATTAGAGTATTCAAAAGGGTTAGGTGAATCGTTAGTTTGATAAAAACCATATGTGAAATATTCATGTTTGTTAGAAAATATATGTGAAATTCGTTTTATGTGTAATTCACATAGTTGCAGAAACTTTAGAAAATCATTGGAAAATCGTGGTTTTGAATTTGAACATTCTGCACGTGATTCTGCACGTGATTATGTAAAACGTGATTCTGCACGTTTTTCGTCTAATGGTATTTTTCCTGATTCTGCACCGTTTGGGCAAAAATTGAAGATTTCAGTAGCAGTTTTTAGTATATTAAAATGTACGAAATTGGGGAAATATGATTCGTTTGTTTTATTTATTTATTTCGTTCGTATGACTTAACGAAGATTACTTGGAGATACATGAATTCACTTATAATGTTGAGCTATATAAAAATAGGTGATAGTCATTAACGTTGAGTCCGATTAAGTTCTATAATTCCGAGAATGCAAAATGGTTTCAAGTTCCTTAGTGTTCACCGCTCCCAGTTGTGATATTTTTTTTTGGTAGCTCGATTTGCTGAGTGTACCTTTTTGCCAGTGGCTTCGTGATCAAGCTGGCCTAAGCCTTATTCCCGGCTTATTTGTTAGACGTCTAGGCATATTGACTAGCCTTCTGTGTGTATACCTGGTTTGGTTGATACCCCAACCAAACTGGCACCAGAGTGGATGTTGGTAGTATGTCCGGGCACACATGGGATATATGTGTGGGTGTACCATGGAGGGTAGCCAAGTGGTGAACCTAGGAAATTGAATAATGAATCGTACATAAAAGTAAGAGAATTATTGTTAATAAAATTTCCTATGGGTTAAAGGATATAAAATGTTGATTTCCTCGTCTGTTGTTCTTTTCTTATACATTGTATTGGGACGTGTAGTGAGTAAATTGTGATAATGATCCTTCCTATATCTTAGTACAAGTAGTTCTACATATTCTTGTAGTATTTTGCTGTTATTAATCTTGTGGTTGCAGGATGGTGGGTCCACTAACATTTTGTAGGTATTGACTCACCATGGGACGGAAGGTAAGTATTATTTTAATTAAATTCGGGTGAGAACTGCATGGCCACCACATAAAGGGAAACTACCGCTCGTCCCGATATGTGAAGTGGAACTACTCTCTTGCCCGAGTTAATGTTGTGAGGGATAGTTAAAGGGTCAACATGTGATCCTGAAGCTATGTGTGTGGTTTAACTCATACCAGTCATGTGACTGACCTGTGAGTTTTTTTTTTCTCGCGGGTGCGTTCTTGTTGGAGCGTAGCCGATCAAAATTTGCAAGGCTAGTAGGGAGGTCGTGGTATCTGGCAGCAGGAGACATGTGGAGTCTTGTGCTATTTTTCCTTATTCGTTTTAATTCATCTTAGAGAGTTTAGTAATAATTTCTGGCATTGTGGGCCAGTTAACAATTTAAGATATTGTTTTAGTGATGTGTTCTTTTCAGATATTTATTATATTTTGGAGTCGGATTTAAAATCTTGGTTTGACTTTTTGGTTGGATGTTGACCGTTGCTTTAGCTCATGTGAGTAATGATTTATTTCGGTACAGACTATGTGATGTTATTATATTGCAAGCACCTTGATGATTGGACAGCTGGATATTGGTTGAGGGTTCTCCCTTGACTAATAATTTGTTGTCTAAAAATTGGGGTGTGATAGATTTATCCATGGAAAATGGCTTTTCTGAGCTTGAAGTCACTTTCCGAAGTTCGATCTTTCGATTGTGTGGAATCCAGTACCTTCCACGGGGTACTTTTCATCATCGAATCCTCCAAGATGTTGTCCACCCTAATTCTATTAGTGTGGTCAAAATTGGGTGTCTACAGTTTGCCCCTCTTTGGCAGAGCTTGTTGTGAACAACGTGAACTGCAAGTGAGTGCCAAAGCTTTAAAGGTACCCAATAACCATACTGAGAGGTTTTAGGAAAAACTAAAATTTGCAAAAATTAAGAAATTCAAAATCAAAGAAAATCAAGAAATCATAAAATGCAATAATGCAATGCAATGCTGGGTAGAGGCTGCTAAATGTAAGCCATTGCTGGTCGTGCTCCGCTGGAGCTACCTACATATCCTTTCCAAGAATCAGACCAGGGCGTAGTTCAAGTGCACAAGGAGACAAAACAACTCACAAACAACAATATAGATGAAATGCTCCTATCTTAGGATGCTGGTGCAGTATGAAAACGTGAATGTGCAAGTGCTGGAGGAATCGTCCTCAAGAGTTCTCTACATGCAAAATCTAATGCGAGGGATGCAACGTCTCACTCTCACAGTCAAATATTTCTAAAGAGAAGAATGATATATGTATCTTAAATGATTCTCGGAGCTTTATCGGAGTTTTTCTTCTGAACTTGAGGTTTGTAGGTGTCATCTATATCTCGGACGACTTCAAAAGAGCAGAGTATCTTGGATGAATTCCCTGGACGATCGCTGATGAAGAGTCCTTCTACTGGGGACAATTGCTGATGTAGAGTCCTTCTACTGGGGACGATTTCTGATGTAGAGTCCTTCTGCTGGGGACGATTGCTGATGTAGAGTCTTTCTTCTGAAACAGGCCTCTCTGCCGGAGACAAATCTTCTGTTCTTCTAAAACAGATCCTTCTTCTAGACAAATCTTCTGTTCTTCTGAAACAGGTCCTTTTTCGGGGGACAAATCTTCTGAAATAGGTCTGAAGGCAAATCCTCTAAAACAGGTCTCTCTGCTAGAGACAAATCTTCTGTTCTTCTAAAATAGGTCCTTCTTTAGGGGACAAATCTTCTGTTCTGATGCATGAATTTTGAGAGATACACAGATTCTGAGAGAAACCCTACATTCTGGAGGCAACCCACGGATACACGATTCTGAGATGTACACAATTCTGAGAAATACACTATAATTGGAGGCAACATGATACTGAGAGATACCCTATATCTGGAAGCAACCCCGATACTCGATTCTAAAATACATGATTCTGATGGATACCCTATATCTGGAGGCGGTTCTTGTACACGATTCTGAAAGATACTCTTTATCTGGAAGTAACATGATTCTGAGACATACCTTACTTCTGGAGGCTACCACGATACATGATTCTGAGATGTACACGATTCTGAGAGATACCCTATATCTGGAGTCAACACGATGCTGAGAGAAACCCTATATCTGAAGGCAACCCCATTACTTGATTATGAGATACACGATTTTGATGAATACCCTATGTTCGGAGGCATTTTTGATATACGATGCCGAAAGAAACCCTATATCTGGAGGTAGTTCTGATACTCGATACTGAGAGGAACCCTATATCTGGAGGCAATTTTGATACACGCATCCTGAGAGAAACCCTATATTTGGATACAAATTCTGAGAGATACCCTTCATCTTCATCTAGAGGCAAGCTACGGATACAAATTCTGAAAGACATATGATTCTAAGAGAAACCCTATATCTGGAGGCAACCCACGGATACAAATTCTGAGAGATACCCTTCATCTGGAGGCAACACTGATGTTGAGAGAAACCTTAATACACGATGCTGAGACATACCATTTCTACCAGGGGCGACACGAGTTCTTTATTGGGGAGATTCTATGATTCACGAGTTTGCATGAAGTATACCTTTCTTCTGGAGGTGATTCTAATGATATCTGAAAGTTCTCTACTTGGGGAGATATCTGAGTGAGCTCATATTTTGGAGATCCTGCTGATTTAATCTGAGACTCATATCGGTGCTTCAACCAGCTCAAACATTCTTGCAACACGTCGGGCTTATTTTGAGCCTTTCTAATCCATCTTTTGCAAATCCATTCTGGATGTAATTTCTTGAGTGATAGTAGACCCAAATGTCCCTTATCTAAGATAACACACAATCAATCCCCAAAACAACGAGAGTTCGCTACAAATCATCAATCCTCGGCTATTTCAAGCTGTGGTGCCCTCGATTCCGCGTGTCTGGGGACTTTTCTTCAACCAAGATTCAAATTCTCAAGGGTCCTTCAGACCAATTCCAACAAGTTTCATGCACTCTTAAGGCTTATATATCAAGATTGGGCCAATCTGGGGTCAAACAAAGTTCCCAATATCACAATCTGATTCACAATTGATAGGTGCTCAAAAGACGTGCTTCACAAGTCTTTAACCAATTTTAGCAGATATTCATGTAAGGTATACTGATCTTGTTTTAACAGCTCAACTCATCTTCTAAGGCCGATCTTCTAATTAGCATTTTTCCATCAACCACTTGACACTTCATCTTGACTAGGATAAATTGATGTAACAATGTTCAGAACTTCTGCTTGTATCCACCTTTGGATGCTCTTAGAGTTTTACATTTATAGATCCCTTCGGACCCACACACTTGAGATCACGACCGACTAGACAACATCAAACTAGACCACGACAGAGGCTGACAGACATTGACACAGGGAGAAGACAAAACTCTTGACACTAAAATAGAAGTTTGGAGAAGAAAACCAAAATTTCCTTAATCTTAATGCGCGTTTGTCATGTTTGACATATCTCTTTGCTCTCATGTGTACTTCTCATCTTATTGTGATAATACTCAGTTTATAAACTAATGCTTTGAAAAATACTCCGTATGGATCTCAATCAATCCTTTGCTTTCTCTAAAATGTGCTTCGAATTAGTGCCCTAGCTTATAGAATGTGCTTCGAATTAGTGCCTTAGCTTATAGAATAAGAGACAATTCATTTCAAATGTTTTCAAAGACATACTTGATGATTCAGGATTCGCTTATGATATGAGAGGGGGTACATGCAAATGATGTTTGCCCCTAGTTGATGGTGATAAATGGAAGTTTGGGCAAACAAAGTTTGCCCCTAGTGTGGCAGTGGTATCTTGAGGCTCTGGGCAAACTTGAAAGCTTTGCCCCTAGTTTGCAAGGTTCAGGGACCGAGAGCCACGGAAGCTTGCCTATTTATCCCAAAGTGGGAATCAAGTCCAAAGTAGTCCAGTCGAGGTTTGAAGGAAGGTATTTGAAGTATGGATGATTTTTTCAGGAGCAATGACTAAACCGAGTAGGTTGCCTACGTATCCCTAAGTGGGAATCAGGTCAAGTGTAGTTCTTTGAACGCTGGAGGTTTTGAAAGAGCAAGAATTTAAGAATTGGGGGCTTTTCAAGCCATGTCATCAGACAGATATTCTGGAGCAGGTCACTTGTGGTAGCTTTGAAAGAAACTAAACTACCTCTCCTTTTTCTTTTATTTTATTTTCTTTTTCTCTTTTCTTTTTCTTTGATGGTTGATTCTTTTCACCTTTTCACTAGCCAGCAAATTTTACATTTCTCATCATACATCACACATGTTTTTGCGCAAGATTAGCCCTTTAAATCATTAGGCTTACTTAAAGAAATTACAAATCAAAGCTTTGGGACAATTCATGTTCCTGACTTTTACATTCTCCTATTCCTTCTTCTATTCTTTCTTTTCTTTTCTCTCCAAAGTTTTGACTGGCTAGGATTAAGTTCTTGAAAACAACATGCAAAATTTTCTTTTCTTTTCATGCTCTAACTTTTGCCTAGGCTCCCTTTTGGGTTTTCATCCTAGCGAGCTTCTTTTTTCTTTTTTTTTTTTTCTTTTTGAGAGAAGTAGTTCATTTGAAATGTTTGGCTACCATCAAGGACAAAGTGTACATGGCTTGCAAGTTAGACAGGTTTGAATGGCTTATTTTTCTAGGCTCAAGATTTCGAAATGGACAGATCATGGATTTAAGCTAGTCCCGAGTTATTATCAAGTATATCTTTTCAAGATTTAAGCAAAGCATCTCAAGATTCTTAAAGTAAAACTAATTAATTCTTAGCTTTCTTCGGCATCCGCAAAAAATCAACTTTGATCCTTTCAGGATTCTTTTCAATGCACAAAATTATCAACAATGTATTTTTCATAATAGCTTAGAGATTCATTCATTCATGACAAGTCACATTTAATCAAGTAAATCAAGATTTTGTTTCATTACTTTGAAAGAGAAGGATTACAGTACTTAACATAGACTAAAACACAACTTAACGATAGACAGACAAGACTCAAAACATGAAATACACTCGACTTGATCTCAAGTGGAGCGTCACTGTTACTTGGTTATTCCTATCAAGCATCCATTTGGCTTCAACAAGCAGCTATTCCAAACATCATCATCCAATCATTCTCTCTATAATGCCCTTTCTAATGTCCCTGCTGAATCTGGCTCTGCCTTTCAATTACTCTCTAGATCTCCATAAAATACTCAACTGATAATTGGATGGACACGGGAATCCGTAGAAAAGGTGCCGCAATCCGCTCATGCCATGCAGTGGTGAAAGCAGTAATTGATGAAGTTCGCAGAATAGAATCTCTCATAACCCCGATGGCATCCTCAAAAGTGTCCTTTCTACAGCCATATTTCCTGGCTACTTTGTATGGGATAGAAAAAGTGGTAGCATATAAACCAAGAAGCCATATCCAGCTTCGCCCTGGAAACCTAATAGTAACCGAACAATAATCCCAGCGGGCACAGACCCAACGGATGTCCTCAGTGGTGAGACCGCTTAGTCAAACGAACCAAACCTCATAATTGCTGAAAAATCTTCGTACCTGCCTCTGATCTAAAGAAGGGATCCTGCAAAATCCACGAGGATATACCAATAAGCTAAGTCCCTCAAGAAGCCAAGTTTGCAGCACTAAAGGGGCACTAGAAAGGAGTACTGTCCCATCAGCATGTGCCTGATCTAAGCCCATTAGAGTTTCTGCTAGGACCAACATCATAGGGTTTCGTCAAGAACGTAGTCCACAAGAAATTGGTATGAGGGCAGGAGATGAAGAAGATAACAGGAAGTGCAAAATCATAGCCAACGTCAAGGCACCCCATCCAGATATGGAATGATCAAAATGTCCTCCCATGGTAGTATAATAGCAAGCAAATAAGTGAGGAAAATCAATCTCCTGATCAGAAATCATGGACCGAGCAACAGAAGGAGAACAACTGAGAAGTGATGCTAGGCTCTTTACATATCCAGCCTGAATGGTGGGAAGGATCAGATCAGAGTAAGGGCTGAAATCGAGAATGGCACTAAATTCTTCAAATAGTGGTGAGATCTCCTGATGTCCAAACCGAAATATATGGAATTCTGGATCCCAACATCGAATGGTGGCACACATAATATCTTCTTCAAATTTTACCTTCCTTAGCTGAAAGAGTGTACTAAGGCCAAATTATCTGAAGTGTAGATGATCAACACCGGTAACCTCGTCCATCTATGAGAAAAGAGCCTGAGGATCAAGAGGAGCCATCTGTCCGCAACTTTACTCCTTTCTAAAATTCAGGGATTTTAATCCTTAAGTCCCTATCTTCTCTTCTCCGATTTATTAGGTTTTTTCAAATAATCAGGTATCTTATTTGCAAAAGAATTTTCAAAGAATGGTATTTTACAAAAAGTGGATTGCAAATCATTTCCTTTTTTTTTCTCAAAAGCATTTTTCAAAAAATTGAAGAAATCAAGTTCCGAAATTCCGAGGAAAATAATTCTTTTCTTTATCGAAAGTATATTAGAGATGTCGCACTCGTGAGTCGTTTATGCAATGCGCGTGTAGTGTATGCAATGTAGATGAAATGCAATCTATTCTAAATGCAATGCACCTTAATCTAGCTTTAAATCTAGCATATCAGCACATAAACACATAAGATTCCTTAAGTATGCTAATTACCTTACTAATCCAATCATTATCCAAGGATTTTTAGCTTTGAAATTCTTGATGGTCCAGGTTTACAAAATTGAATTTTTCATGAAAATCTTGAAAGAAAGGGAGATATGCAAATTTCAAAAATATTTTTGAACCATAAATGCTTGTGGTATGAAATCATGATTCTTGAAAATTGAGGTAGGAAATTCAAAAATCTGAGTGGGAAATTGGAAATTGAATCATCAAAGTTGGAATCATGATTTTTTCTTGAAACTTAAAAACCAAAGTAGAAATTTGAAATCCTCTAAAATCTGAGAGGCGGTTTTAAAATTGAATCATCAAAGTAAAAATTTTGAGATTCTCTAAAATCTAGGAGAATTTTTAGAAGGATTTTGTGAAAGGAATTTCAAAGCAAATTTTCAAAAGGGACCACCAGTGCGTACTGGGTAAGTGTACTGGGTGAACGCATTGGATAATATCCACAGGTCCAAAAAATGGGTTATAACATTTTTGAGATTAGGGCCACTGATTTCACACCCAATCCTTATAGTCCCTCAAGTTTTGCCCCAATCCTCTCCCTCTTCCCTTCATATCTGACCACTATCTCAGTCCGGTGACCACCAGTGCAATCCGGCGATCACCTCTCAGTCCGACGACCCAAACCCCTCTATTCCCCTTCGTCCCTCTCTCTCTTCTCTGACCCTCGCTAACCCAAACTAGTACATCTCTCTCTTTCTCTCTCTCTCTCTCTCTCTCTCTCTCTTTGATCCTCACCCCTCTCGATCTCTCTCTTTCTCTCTCTGAGTCCTTCACCCTCTCAATCTTCCAGTCTCTCTGAGTCCCTCACCCCTCCGACGGTGTCTTCTCTCACAATCCGGCAGCCGATCGTCTCTCTATCCATTGGTGGCTTGAAATCAAGTGGTCAGATTTTTTCTTTCTCATTTCTCAATTTCTAATTTGATTCATAGTAAATTAGTTGACGAGATATCACTAATATCATTAATCCATAAATTAAACAAAACTTAAATGGTGAGATACAAGGGCCACATTAAATTTCAAAACCATTGTGATTTATTGAAAATAGTTCTAGCTAGTTTCACTACTGTATCATTTGGAATCCATTTGTTTTACACATTTATACAATTTCAAACTCTATGCCGTGTGGTTTTTGTGGATTATGTTAATAGTCAAGTTAAGATGATAAATGGTGCTAAATTTTGTTTTTTGTGGATTATGTTTACTTGCTGTTTACTTTGATCTAAAACATACAAATGCCCAATTATCATTTCAGTTTCATTATAAAGTCTAATTATCATGGTCATTATCATTTTAAAACCTGCAAACGTCCAATTATCATTAGAGCCCTTTGATCTAAAATCTGTTTTACTAGGCTTTTGTATGGATGCAGAGTATAAGATCATGGTAAAGGAAGAATAGGGTTGCCATGAAAGTGACGAATGGGGGGACACGTCCAATTATCATGATATCCCCAAATATCCTGAAGTGGCCAATGATCTAAAACCTAGTGTTGGTCAATAATTTCAAGCAATAGATGATGTTTACAATTACTACAATGCATACGCAAAACAATATGGTTTTAGTATTCGAAATCGGACTTCTAAGAAGATGGAGGGAAGTGGTGTGGAGAAAAGGAAGGAGTTTGTTTGTTTTAAACAAGTAAAGGGAAAATTAGTTGACGATGTTGAAAGTCAAAGGCGACGGGAATCGGTAAAAGAGATTTGAATGCAAAGATAGCAGTTTTGAGATCCAATTCTGGGGGCATGTATAGTCACTAACTTTATTAAGGGTCATTGTCACCCAATGGCAACCCTGTCTAAGAAGCATCTTTTAAACTCTCATCGAAAGTTTTCGAGCGCCCAAAAGAGTTTGACTCAACAACTTGGAGTTGTGAACATATATACCATCAAATCGACAATTCAATTTTCTTGGAGTCCAAGCTAGAGGGTTTGAAAACATTGGGTGTACACAAAAAGATATATATATATATATATAATCATCAAAGGCATATGCGTAATGAGAATAAGGGGCATGATGGAGAAATGTTGAGTGAGTATTTGAGATTGGAAAAGCAAAAGAATCCATCATTCACGTACAAAATTGAGGTAGGTCATGAGCAGAGGATTAAACAATGCTTTTGGGCCGATGGGACATCTAGGTGATCTTATAAATTAATGGTGATGACCCATCTTCGATACTACATACAACACCAATCGCTATGATATGATTTTCGCACCATTAATGGGGGATAACAATCATGGTCAGACGATTATTTTTGCTTGTGCATTTTTAAGTGACGAGACATTAGATTCATTTATTTGGCTATTCAACCAATTTTTGGAGGCTATGCCAGATGATGCCCCTAAGATGATCATAACTGATCAAGATCCGACAATGACTAAAGCAATTTCCCAAACTCTTCTAGATAAATTCCATAGATATTGTAGTTGGCACATTTTGATGAAGTTTTATTAAAAGCTAGACTCGGTCAGATATAGTAAGCACTATAAAGAGTTCTCCAATTATATTTGGAATTCAGAGTCTAAGGAAGAGTTCGATGAGATATGGATAGATCATGTAAAGAGGAGTGGTTTTGGCACCAAAAATCGGCTAAAGTCAATTTATGAAATTCGTTCGAAATGGGTACCTGTTTATTGTAATCACGTTTTCTCGGCCGATATGACAAGTAGCTAAAGAGCAAAAGATCTCACTCATTTTTCAAGAGATTTGTCAAGAAGGAGAATTCATTAGTTGATTTCATGATTCAATTTGGTAAGGGGGGTACTACGTCAACAGAATGAAGAGTTGTTGTCCGATCACAAAGATCGAACCAAGAGGCCTAAGGTGAAGATGCTTCATGGCTAATTGTTACACATGGTTAATATGTATATGTAGGAAAAGTTTTATGAACTCCAGGATGAGCTTTGGGAGTCCTTGAACTATAGATATGAGCTTATAAAGGAGGATGATCGAGAAGCACCGGGTATATAATGTTCAAAGAAAGGCATTTCAAAGAGTACGAGAAGTTCTTTATGACAAGGAGTTGTGTTTTGCTTCATGTAGTTGCAAACTATTTGAGAGCTCGGGGATACCATGTAGACATGTGTTAGGCTACTTGCACACAATGACTAATTTTGAAGAACTACCGGAACGTTACATCTTTAAAAGGTGGACTCAAAACAACAAAGACCGGGGTGGTGATTGATAATGACAATGGCATGGTGATAAATGATGACAAATCATATCCACTAAATTGAAGTGAGTTAATTCATTATTCTTTGGATGTGATTGACAAGCCCCTCACAAGTCAAGAATGCATTAATATTTATAAAGAGGCTTTGGCTAGTGCAAGCAAAAGAATGATACATGTTATTGCTAGTGGTCTAAGTTCACAATGTGCCGCCGACAAAATGAGTTGTAATAATGATCGTACTTACAATGAACCCAAACAAGCGAGGAAAAAAGGGTGTGGGAAAAGGCTTAGAGGAGGGAAAGAGAAAGCACTATAGAAGGCAAAGAACTCTAAAGCTAGACGTTGTAATGGCTGTGGCCAAGTTGGACAATCACATGACAAAGAAATTGTCCAATGCTCATAAATCGGTATGGATATTTAATTATTGCTTTCTATTTTTATTATGTTTTACATATCAATCTTTAAATGGTGAGTTTTTTTGTTTTTTCTTGTGTAGAGCTTCTCAAGTCGATGAAGATGCAACTCTGTGTTCAAGTTTAAGTTAAAGTTCAAAGGATGATAACAATGCTTCAAAAACTCCATGAACCTTCATTTGTGATGTTTTTGTAGTGTTAATTGGGGAGATTACAACTCTGTATCAGGATTATGAATGAATAGCTTTCAATCCTTTTATAGATTATGTCCCTTGTTCACTATGTTGAATTCAATTTAAAATGCACTTATATTGCTCTGGCTGCTGAGTATGATTGAATTTTAAAAGTTTGTTATGGTTAGTTTGGGAGTAGGCTCTCTTTGAATGTTAATGTTAGATGCTTTGGGTATGGATGTCTTATGGCAAGGAAGTTTATTGAGAATGGGGAGATGCTATTTGTGAATCATGGAGAATTTATTTTAATTTGTTCTAATTTTTGGGCAAGCATGGGTTTGCCATGATGAATGAAATTTTTCTTGCTGAGCAAAAAAAAAAAAAGATTAAGAATTCAACAAGAAAGAGGAAGAATGTTCAAGTACCTAAAAATCATATGCTTAAGAATTCAACCACTAGGCTATTTGTCCCCCAAAACTAATTTCTTTTACTAGCAGATTCAGGCCAATAGGATGCAGGAGTTTAAAAAAAAAAGACAACTAAAGGCAGCAATCCATGCCCACATAATACTTCTCAAATCTTAGATTGAGAATCCATATGCTAAAAGTCACAACCACTTAATATTAAATGCATAGGTTTTTCATCTTCATTTGATAGCTTTTCAGTTGTGTAGACACCCCATTTTGTTGGCTATCAGATTTAGGTGACCCATAGCTTGGTGGTTCACAATGATCGATAGGACTCAAAAGGACTTATAGAAATAGAAGTTAGTTCTCTCTCTCAAAATGCTCAGAAAGTGGTACAAATGATCAAAATGCCCCTTAAAGCCCAAATACTCCTCGATTGGGACCGAAAGTTCTAGAAGCAGGCTACGTCATCAGAAAAGCGATAAAAAGAGTTTTAAAGCAAGATTAGGCAAAATTGTCAGCTCCCAGAAACTCCTAGAAGTCCTGGAAATTCCCAGAAGTCCCCGTTGACCGGTTTGACCCAAGTTTGACCAGGCTTTGACCAAAATCATCCGAACTCTCCAGAATATTTCGAGATCATTCTAAATCATGTGAAAAGTACTAAAATGAGTTTTAAAATAAAATCGCACAAATACGTAAGCTCTTGGGAACTCCCAGAGATTCCCAAAACTTCTTGGAGGTCCCAAGTTTGACCGATTTACCTACAAGTTGACTTTGAAACTGGAGTGCCGTATCAATTTTTTAAATATTTTTTTATGGATATTAGAGTTCAATAGCTTTCCAATGGTATATCGCACTTAATTTCTAGATTTAAAACGAATTCGTTATGAATTTTTGAAGGTGAAAAAGATGATCAAATCGACTTTTATCGCAAATACCACAAAACTTTTTAAAGTGACCTGACTTTGAATTATTTTTTTTTATGTAAAGTAGACTTCATTACCTTTGTAACGGTATATCACAACCTCGATTTGGAGTTCGTATGCAGTTTTTGTGAATTTTGGACGAAATAGGGCCTTTTCGCTAATACCGGAACCTCTGGGTGCCTAAACAGCATTATTCGGACGTTGGAGGAGCAGTGCCGCTGCAGCACTATCCTAGTGCCATCGCAGCACTCTCCCCTAGAACAGTCCATTTTTGTAATTTATTTTGGGGGTCCAATTTGATTAATTAAAAATCAAAACAACGTAATTTCTTGTTCACAAATGTTTGGGACCAAAGGGAGCACTTTCTAAATCCCAAAACCACCCCAAATTGGCCTATATAAACCCCCCCTTGACTTCTCATTTTGGGGGGTACAAATGCAATGCTTAGAGAAAGTTGTAGAGATAAGGTTAGGATAGTGGAAGTGAGCTTCCTCCTCTTGATTTCCAATAAAAAAGTGAGTTTTCAACTTTGTTTTTACTTCATAACTCCTCTTTACTTCACATTCAATACACCCAACGACCATTTTAGTGAGTATTTATGAGATAAGAAGCCACTTCCATGTCCAAAGTCACCATATATGAGTGAAACACCAAGCTACAAGTCCAAAATCTCATTGAATATCATCTATTGATTGCTTTACATGCTTATTTACATACTATGTTCATCTCTTCTTAATCTCATTTTTTTTTATTTTTTATTTTTCTTTATTTACTTACTAGTTCATCATCACCTAAATGATGACATGAAGTTTGAGATGAGTGAATCCTTATGGATTGTAGCTCTTGACCTCAAAAACATGTTTGATAGATGATGATTATAACTTCAATACATTCCTATGTATTCTTGAAGTTATATTCAAATGAAAACAAATCTCTCCAATAATCTTAGAAGTTCTTGACTTAAGTTTGATGTTGATATTCCAAAAGGTTATAATCTCCATTTGATGTTGAAAATATGCTTTCAAAAATTCCTATTTCAAAACCACTCTAAAACCCCAATGTTTGGATTCCAAGAAATAAACCTTGTTTTTCCTCAAAAAAATCTTCAAAACAGTGAGTTATTCAACTTCAAAATAATATTCTGATACTCAATGGGTGATTACAAGACTACTTGGAAAGTCTTCCTAACTCATTAGAGAACACCCGTGATTTTTGGTTTGGCCTAAAAATACTTGGAAGGGTTCCATATTAGTCCAAACATTCCTTCCAGACATTCTGTTTTTACTATCACAGCAACTAGGTTGACTTTCAACTTGTTTTTTAGAAATCTTTTCTAAAAGGAGTGGTACTAACTCATTTTTTCCTTCAATTTCAGTGTTTTAGGGAACTTTACGTCTCTAGATGTTTTGTTTTCATTTTCTAATAATTTTCAACATTTCAGTTGACAATACGGATTCTGTTTCTATGTAACCTCTGTTGTGTATGTAATTTCTCTCAATCTATTATAGTTATTGAATTTTGGCTTTTTTTATATGTGTTCTAGACACAATAAGGATGATCTCCATGAAAAATCATGAATTAAAAACATTTTTAACCTCGCTTTTTCCATTTTTACAAAATTAACTCACTGTTCTGTCCACTATTCACAGCAAGTATGCTTTTACTTTCATTCTTTGATTTGATGCTTACATGCACTCCAAATTAGATCATATCTTAGGAAGTAGTTCATACTACATTTGTATACATCGTATAATAATTTTCTTTATACATTCATGCATACTCTAGACTTCTAAGTCACTTTAGAAAGTCCATGTACACAAACACACTACAACCTTTGCACATTCTAGGATCATGCATTGCATCCATGCAAGATTTGGGGTTTTTGTGAGTCCTAATCCAAGAAGATTATAAGGAATAAACTTGATCACACGTTCATGCTCCTCCCGCTCTAATCTTCCTTTCTCATCCATCCCGGGGATTGAGAGGTCTTCTTTTCTCAAAGATCAACATGCATCATACTAGCTTGCTAAGCATATTTTTGATTTCTTTGATTATTTATTTCAAGAACAATTCATGTCCCCTTTAGATTAGGAAAACTTGATTACTTGATATGTGATTAGACATTTTATTCCTAAGTTTGTTTGTGTGATCTTTCACTTTTGCATTGTGTGATATTTGGCTTAGATCTTATGAATGATATCTTATCTTTAAATCTTCCATTTCAAGATTCTTATCTGATGTAATATACTATCATAGTATTAATTTCGAATCAAGCATAGTAAAAGATGATTATTTGGATGCTAATTGAGGCCCATCGAAAGACGGGGCGAGTTGAGGGTGTTTTAGTCGCGACAAAGGCTCCTTCTTCTCTCGTACCAAAACCTGGAGCCAAGTTCTTTGGTTATGAAGGGTCGGTGCCCTTTATCTATTTGGGTGAGTCAAAATTACGTTTCTTAGTTCCTTAAAGACCAAGTGGCGACTCTGGATCTGTTTTAAACAGACATTTTCTTACCTTTTTTCAAATCAATATTCAAACCAAAGTGGAAAACCGATTCCGTATGTCCATAATTTGGCGACTCTGTTGGGAATATTTTATTAAAAAAAAACAAAATAATACAGAGGTTTGACTCATAAGAAGCATCCTTAAAATCATCTTTTTAGTGTATCTGGTTCACCACATTCCACTTCTGCATTTCCCCCTCCGACTGTGTCTGAAACACGGTGCTGACATTGTTCAGGTCTTGCTGTACCAGGGCACAAGTCACCGTTGATGCTGTACTTTCCAAGATATATCAAAAAGAGTAAAAACTTTCGTACTATCTCTTTGACGGTATATTGGAACTCTCGTCAATGGACCCTCTTTGACTAAACCCAGCCTTTGCATATAGATTCCTATAGAACCTTTCATAGGATAGTTCATTTATCTTTTCAGATAGGACAATGTGATATAACTGCTGTATACCCTGACGGGATTACCTACGCGGTGTAGACGCTTATGTGGCATGAGGCAGAACCTCTTTCTTATGATTCCCAAGGCAATCACTCATATGTGATTAAGTTGACCTGCAAGCACCATGATAAGGATGTCTGCTCCATGTTCACAAAGATATACACCGCAAACCTTGTTTGATGGTCCTAAGACATGGGAGTATGAAAACTTGCTCGACGGTATGATCACCATCATATTTAACCATTTTTTCCTTAAAACTCCATTCAAATATTCCAGATATAACCAGCTTCTCCCAGAAACTCCGTCCGACTCACCTAGATTTAACTAGTTTCTCCTAGAAACTCCATTAAGATATCCCAGATATAACCAGTTTCTCCCAGAAACTCCGTCTGACTCAGCCAGATATAACCATTTTCTCCCAGAAACTCCATTCAGATATCCCAGATATAACCAGTTTCTCCCAGAAACTCTGTTTGACTCAGCCAGATATAACCATTTTCTCCCAGAAACTCCATTCAGATATCCCAGATATAACCAGTTTCTCCCAGAAACTCTGTCCGACTCATCCCAAATATAACCAGTTTCTCCCAAAAACTCTGTCCGAAACATTCAGATACGACCAGTTTCTCCCAGAAACTCTAACTCATCCAGATATGACCATTTTTTCCCAGAAATTCTGTCCAACTCACCCAGATTTAACCAGTTTCCCCCAGAAACTCCATTCAAATATCCTCCCAGAAACTCTCTCTGTCTCATCCCAGATATAACCAGTTTCTCCCAGAAACTCTGTCCGAAACATATAGATACGACCAGTTTCTCCTCGAAACTCTATCCAACTCATCCAGATACGACCAGTTTTTCCTAGAAATTCTGTCCAACTCACCCAGATATAACCAGTTTCTCCCAGAAACTCTATCCGACTCACCCAGATATAACCAGTTTCTCCCAAAAACTCTGTCCGGACGTCCCAGAAATACCCAGATATAGCCAGTTTCTCCTATAAACTCCATCCAAACTTCTCGAACTACCCTGGAAACCCCTGTTATCCCCTGGTGATCATACTAGAAGGTAAGGTTAGCACACTCTGTATGGCTATGACCTTACTTGTTTAACTACTATCTGCGGTAAATAAGAGCATCATGTAGATTAGGGCTTACATCCGCATTATTGTCTCATATGCATACACCTTTCCTATTAGCCTGCACGCACTATTTCAATCAGTTTGTTTGTACACCGGTTGACAAACATTGAATATTGCACATTTATGTGCCAATATAATAGACATAATGCTCATTTAATCCCCCAAATCCCTAGTTTTACATGCATATTTGAATTAATATAATTTAACAGTGATGTCACTCCAATGCATGTAATTATTTGTTTTTACACATTTTACATGTTTAGGTAAAAATGAAGTGAAATAAAAGGAAGGAAAGAAGTAGCAACTACACCGAAGCATTCCTCATAAAATGTTTCAAAACTTGCATAGTGCAAGTTTTGTAAAAGCAAATGAAAATAATAAACAAATGAATTGAATCAACAAAAAAAAACAAACTGTAGAAAGAAAATCAAAGCATTCACTATTGAAGACAGTGATGCTTTTACAAAGATTGGCTTTTTTTCTCATTTTTTTTCTCTCAATCTCTTTCTCTCTGTGCAGTGTGTCAGAAGGAGGAAGAAAAATTGCACTAGGAAGAAAATTGAAACCATTTGCCAAACGCGTGCTCAAAGCTGACGAAGGGAGTGATGTATTTTCACTTCCTTTTGTCTATAAAAGGGAGAAGAAGGGGAGCCAACAAAAAAGACAAGAAACCAACAGCTCAACAATCACTGTTAGGGAGAGAATAGTTTAGGGGAGGTTATTATGTGAGCACTTTATATTGTCCCTAGAAATAGGAAACTTTAGTTTTTCTTAACTTTTTCTAGTTCTAGTAGTTAAATTTAATTTTATGTAATTGATGATTTCATGTTCCAAAAAGATGTAGCAATACTTTGTGTATTGTATTTCTTAAATTAAAATATTTGCTTTCTTGTACAACCTTTGTCACTTTGTGGTGGTAAAAAAAGTTCTATTTAAATTTAGATTTAATATCTTTAGTCTAGTAGTACTTATAGTTGTCCCCTAAAATAATTTGAAACCCCAAATTTTTAGTTTTTATAGCAATATTTCCATTCACTAGAATACAGATTTTGCAAGTAAATATCATATTTCTTAGCCACGTAGTTGTTGTAATCACCTACCAAAGCCCCAAGCACACCATATTCATATCTCACTCCAAAAGTAGATTAGGATTTGGTTTGACCTTATTTGTGTTCTTGGAGTTCAATCACTGTGACCCACAAGAATCCAAAGTCAAAGGTTTAGTATTTTATTTTTGGTTCAGTAGTTCCATTTATGTATATTTTATTAGCCTAATTGTACTAAACTTTGCTATTTTGCAGATTCCACAAATTCAACCCCAACTAATGTTAAGTGAGGAAAAAAATATATTAATATTATATTTCACCCTTACCTTAGTTTTATAACTTTAGTTTTAATTTGGCAGTCACTGTTTACATCTATTTTATCTTTCTTTAAAAGATTATTTGGAAGACAGTTTCAATTCCAGAATGGTAGGCTAAAACTTTAATTGGGGATATGTAATAAAAACTTAGAAACCACAGCTTCTGTGCACTAATCTTAAATGGGCAAATTTATCTGGATGAGTTGTTTTTCCATTTATGGCAAAAAATATCTATGTATCTATAGTTTATGACCATTTAACATGTTTATATACTATAGCTATATTGGGCTCAAAAGAGTACATATTTGAAATATAAAGCCTAATTATGTGGATTGTCAAACTATGCCTTTTGTCATAAAAAACACCTAGCATACTCAAACAACTCATATGACAAAGTTAATATTTCAAATATGTGTTTATATATATTTCTATCCAATAATGGATATGCAATTGTGTAGTGGCAGAGTGGTGGGGACTGGACGCCCAATAACCCACGTCCGCGGCGGGCACGGCTCGAACCTGGCTACTGCCCAACTGCCTCTTTATTTTTCTTTGAACCAAACGATGTCGTTTCATATCAAAGCTGACACACTTGATATGACCCTGACTAGTGAAAGTTTATTTTTAAATAAAGAATGACTCTGCGGTCTTAAATGCCAAATGCTTTTCAAATGCACAAAAGTTGTGGGATCTAGTGTTGGTTTGCATATTCCCAATTCCTTTAAATCATTTCCCCCTAGTTAGTTAATATTTCCTGTTTTATAATAGTTTTGCTTAAATATCTGTATTATTTCTATCTTTCGCTATTATTAAATCTAAAAAGTTTATCTCACAAAAATTTAGCTTTTATATATTTTTCTTCCTTTTCTTACTAGTATGTTTGTTAATTTATTTTGCACTGTTAAAATCTTTACCATAAACTCTTAAGAAAAAAAATAGCTTTAATTAATTTTATTGCAAAAATGTAAAAATTAGTAGTTTAGTAAAACCCTACAAAAATCCATCATCTTTTATTTTCTTTTTAGTGACAAAATAGTTATCTGCCTAAATTTATAAAATTTTATTCCGTTCCCTGTGGGTTCGACCAGGACTTCCAGAACTTTATTACTTGTACGATCACCTACACTTGGGTGTGATAAGAAAATGCGTCAATAGGATGTCGTCACCGGTCAATCCACGTTTGTTAACATCACTGTCGTTGTCTGTCTAAAGTTGTCACTATCAAAACCTGATACAGTCCTCTCAAAATCTATAGGTCAGTATAGATTCTAGAAGTCAGCAGCTGGGATCCTCATCTTGGGTCAAAAATTCAGATAATCATTTGGTCAGAATCAGCCCGACAAGTTATTTCAGCATGAACCATGAAGAGTTAGAAAACAAGGTCACCGAGTTGGGAGCAACCTTAAGCCAGCAGTTCGACAGCTTGGCCTAAGTTTTGAAGTTTATGGAAGAATTAAAACAGTAGCAGCCATAGTACCTAGTTGGGTTCCCACCACCACCGGGATTCATGCCACCACCACCAACAGGGTTTGTACCACCTCCTGTCGTTGGACATGAGAATAATGGGGAAGAAGATTGGTTTCAAGGGATCCCACTACCTGCATATGAGAAAAAACTCCAGGAAAAAATGGACAAAGTAGACAAGCTAGAAAGTGTATTGAGGAAGAGTAAGGGGGTTGATGATTACATGTTGGACCTGGAAGGGCTTTTCGAGCCTGTTAAGCTGAAACTGCCAGAAAACTTTAAGATGTCTGCCATTAACCGTTTTGATGGAACCGAGAATCCAAAAATCCATGTGACGTTGTGTATGAGCATCTTCTAGTCAATGGGGTGCACTCATGAGCACATTGCAATACTGTTCCCACAAACCCTCGCAAAGTCTGCACTATTATGGTTTCTTACCTTGGAAGCCTCCAAAACTCGGGCATGGGAAGACACCGTTCGAGTGTTTGTCAATCACTTTTCTTACAATAAAGAGTTGGATGTCACGATCAGGGATTTTGAAACTACCTGGCAGAATAACAATGAGTCCTTCACAGCGTTCCTAAGTAGATGGAGGAATAAAGTGGCCCAAATGACCCATCGGCCAGTTGAGAAGGAACAAGTGAGAATGCTAATCCGAAATTTGCAACCATTCTACCATGAGAAGTTATTCTATCAATCCATTTCCACCTTTGAAGATTTGTTTGAGGTTGGAACTCGAATTGAAGACGCTATTAGGGAAGGAAAGATTAAGAAGAAAGAGCCTCCGAGTTAGTAAAAAAGGCCCAACTACTCCCACAACACTCCGGATGTCAATGCCCTTAGCAGTCAACCCATGGCGTACCCTCCTAGGCCGTACCAACCCTCCAACCAAGCAAACTCGTCCAATCGCCCTTTCCAGAAAAAGCCTCCTTACAGTTTCGCCAAGCTAGAGATCTCCCTTTCCTCAGCCTTAGATTGTCTCCTCAAAAAGAGCCACCTCCAACTACTCCAACCTCGAAATACCCCACCACCACCAAGCTGTGATCTGTCTAAACATTGTACCTACCACCAAGCCCCTCAACACCGATGATTGCATTTGCCTCTGCCATGATATCCAAGACCTCATTGACTAGAATATCATTGAGCCACCACCAAAGTAGCCCCATGTTACCCAAAATCCCCTGCCAAACCACCAAAATATCAGCCTCATTGAATCTGACCCCATATCCTTCAACCCTATCGCCTATATTACCCCTTTAGAACATCCCTTATCCCTCATTGACATCCTAGAGTTTTGGGAAATTTACCTGATTGAAGGGGAGGATGATGAATGGCAGTAATAGCTAGATGATGAACAAGATTTGTTCTTTCTGGAAGAACATGATCTAGGGGCAGTAGACCTCAAATGGTATTGACATGGCAAAAAATCTTATGTGCGCTTGTGTGCTATACCCAAGTGTAGGTAATCGTGCAAGTAGTAATCTGGTTAAGACCAGGTCGATCCCACAGGGAAGGTGTTAAACTAAAAACTTAGATTAAACTCTAAAGGTAAAGGGATATTCAAGATTTAAAACAAGGTGTAGAACACGAAGTTCTACAGACTATAACTACTAAAGCAACTAAAGTAAACTAATGATTAACTAATTAACGAAAACAATATTTTAAAAATGGTTTTCTTTATATAAAGGGAATGTTGGGATCACACGAATCCGCAGTGATCATGCCATATACCATGCAGTTACATTTAAGCTCTAAGGAGTGTGTCTCACTACAGTATTTCGTATTTCCCTAAAAATAAGAATCAATAGTCCTTTCATGGCCGGGACTATGTCATCACAGTTAAACCGAAACATATGAAAGCGCTTTAAATCAATAGTTGAGTCTCGCATTTTGAATGGTGTTAGCATTCAAAATGGTTTGCAAAAGTTATTGAAGAAAAATACCTTAAGGCTTAAAGTAATGAAACTGTTTTGACAAACTGAGCATTTGGGGACAGTTTGATAACAAATCTCAAAAACAAAAAGTCTTGGAATACTGCCAAAGGACTACTCAAGAATCTGACAGTTCGATCGATCGACGCACTTTCGATCGATCAAAAATCATCATCTCTCGAGTGATCGAAATGTCTTCGATCGCTTGACCGTGTGTCTGCTTCGATCGATCGAACTACTTCGATCGATTGAGTGCAGGTTTTATACTGCTGCATAGCAGAGGCTGGAGATCACTATTTCATCGTGATCTCCCAACCTGGGAACTACTCAGACATGGTCTGGAGTGTTACAGATTCAGTTTTAACGTAAAAATCCATTAAGATTGTGTTTGGTTGTGATTTTAGCATAGAATCTATGAAAAACAATGGTGATTTAGAGTTACTACTATAATACTATCAATGCTAACAAATTAAACTATAATTTTTAAGCGACTAGAATGTAAATAAACCGAGATTGCAGAACCTGGAATAGGAAAATTGATATTAAACAATATGAAGCAATCCCAAAAGCAATATCCAAGCTTCAAACCTACAAAACATGTAAAACTCTCTAAAACTCTCTCTAAAACTGATAAAAACTAAAGTGGGCATCCTCTTGGACGTGAACAAAATGAATATATATACAAAAACCTAAAGCTAGGGTTAAAAACTGTGTCTCCGCTGCGTGCGCGTAAGTTCTAATAAAAGGCATGTTCGATCGATCGAACATCACTCGATCGATTGAACTTCTGGAATTCTCGAGCGCTTGAACCCTCTTCGATCGATCGAAACCTCGATCGCTTGAATTATCTTCGATCGCTTGAGACTCACTTCTCATGTTTCAATGTCTTCCTTAAAATCCAGCAACCCTTTTATCCTGCTTATTCATTTCTTCACTCAGCAAGCAGTGACCTACACAAATTATAGCTAAAACAATACAACTTATCATAGATTAATCATATTATGTAAAAACTGGCATTGTAATCCAAACTGTAGTTTTGCAAGGGAGTTATAGACTAAAGTGGTGTATTTCTTTATTTTAGCGCGGTTATATTTTACAAATACCTCCGCTTGTCACAACCCTTAACTAGAGAATTGCTAGTCCCTAGCAATATAGCGAAAATCAAACAAGCTAAACTAATACTACAACGACTAAACTAAAACAAAATAAACTAAAGCGACTAATCTAAATAGAAAGAGAAACTACCCAACTCACTTTCGCAGGAATCGCGGTTGCATTTAGCGAATGCAATAAGCCGTTAAACCCCTAGGTTCCCCCTAGTGGACGAGTGTTGTCTCGTGAGAGTTTACAGTGAAAATACCCACAAAATTCTCAATTTTAAAATAAAAAAGACATAGAAAAAACTTTTAAACACTCTCTTCCCTTCAACTATTAACTTAGCTCTACAAAAATATATTAACCTTAAGCAAACCATGAAAGAAACCCACATTCTCCTCATGCCACCAAGATAAACATAACATATGCATCACAATTATGTATCTGTGTGTGTGTGTGTGAAGTTAACAGCTATGCATCCAACCTTATTTAGAGTTGTTTAGACTATTATTCTCTTAGAACTTGTAGTTTCAACGCAATTCTCACATGGGTTTACGCTAAAAAATGAACATCTCACAGAAACTGGTTTAATAATAATCGCACATGATGTGAAAGCTTTATTAAGAATGAAATTTTGGTTACTAGTGCTCTCACATCTGACTCAATAAAGGACGAACATTTAGAGTGTATAGTCTCATGAAAAGGATACGACTCACTAGAAGAGCGAAATACCATGGATAACTCAAATTACACGTTCATATTCAAACTAAGTTGTTAAAAATCATTAAGGCTTTGACATTTTTGTTTTTTTTTTTTTTTTTTTTGCATGGACTCCTTCTTCTTTCCTTTTCTCTTTTATGCGGTCCCTCTCACATTTACTCCCTCCTTGTCACATACTTCAACAATTTAATCACATTAGATGTGCAATGGGGTTTATTGAGGTCAAAGTATAGGATTAGGGATTTAGATTTTCATAATAGACTTAGCAATATTTACTAGGTGTGGGGTTGAGAACAACGCAGATTCTGGATGTTGATACAAGTAGATGAAAAGGTTAAAGAGCAGATAACGATGGCTTAAATCATTTTCTTAACTTCTTAATTTTAGCACTTCAGTGTTCATTGAGTTTAGTTGGTAAATCCTGAACGTTCTCCTCTAATAAGCAGCCAAAATTAAAAAAATAACTGAGACTAGTGCAACGAATGTAATATGTGTAATCAAGAAAGACAATTCAAATTTATGTGAAAATTCTCTCAGAAATAAAGATTGGATCAAAAACTCACTATGGGTTAAATAGTTTCTACTACTTGTTCTTTTAGCATAATAGTCATATTAACTCATTTTTAGGTTTTCAACATAGCTACCAACTGGTGCAATTGTATGTTGGATACATGAAAGGTCAACAAATGCAATCATCCTATTAGAACTAGAGAAATTGCGTGGACTTAATCCATAAAAGGATAAGATTAACATGAATGTATCATTGCTTGATAACAGCTAAATAGAAGTGAATATTCAAAGTTGATCTACTAATAAAGTTTAGAATTTCAAAATTTTTTTTTCTTTTTTCGAGATTGTATGGTATGTGTAATAAAGTTATCCAGATTGCTAAGTATACACAAGTGCAGGTGATGATTATCTATCTGTATTCCACCCCCCAATTGAAAATTGCGATGTCCTCGGAAGTAGATTTTCAAGAATAGATAGAGAGATATCACCTGATAAAGCAAAGCAATAACTGCAAGCATAGCAATCTGTTAAAGAAAACATACAAACTCTAAGCAGCCAAGATGAATAGAAAGTAAACAATACATGAAAGAACATGAGATCCATCTGTAATATAAAAACTGATCACTAGAATGATAAAACAATAAAATCAGAGCAATGATAAATATCTAACCAAAACCATATAGTCTAACATATCCACATACCCCAAAAAACTATAAGAGAAAATAGAGAACAGTAATAAACAAAATACAACAAAAACTCTCACTCTCCCAAGGCAAAATCTAATCATCACTAACATCGGAAAGAATCACGATGGGTGCAGTAGGAGCATCCTCATCTCCACCCTCAGCAACAGTAGTAGCCGTCGCCGGGCCACTCACAATCGGGGCAGCTGATGTAGACAATGATGGGTCAGCCACGACTGGAGGTGGTGCAGATGATGATGATGGTGCAGAGGGATCAGTAGGTGGTGGAGTAACAGAGATAGTAGGCAGAGCGGTAGATGTAGATAGATCAGCTGGATTAGAAAATGCTGGTGGAACAGAAGAATATGGACCTGTGGTAGGTGGTGCAGAAGTAGATGGACCAGTGGTGGGTGGAGCAAAAGCTGTGTGGATAGCCTGATCTACCCCAATCTGTATCAGTATCGCCTCTAGTAGGGTCGTCATCTGATCCATCTTGCACTCGAGTTGTATCCGTGCCTCCCTCTCCTCAATAAGTAATGAGTGGAGAGTCTGGAAGGATACGGAAGATGACTCTCCTTGGGCCTGAGCTTGAGACCACTGTCTCAGCTCAAACTCCTGCACGCTAGCAATGAGGTCCTCATAATCTGAATCTAGCTCCTCAGTCTCGGTAGGCGTCCCAGAAGTTGCACCCTCTGTGTCGGTGCCCCTTCTCTTCCTCTTCGCTCCCACCTTTGCCTTTCCTTTCAGCTTCCTCTTCTTCTGCGCATCCGAATGGCACGCTACTGTCTCTCTAAACTGACTTGAGGCCTGTGAAATCATGCCAGTGGCCAATGGGAGCAATCTAGCCTGCTCAATGATCCGATGGATGGGCCAGGTGCCCTTCAGATGGCACTTGGTGGTAATGTACCGTGTGGGCTGGATAAAGAAGTTGATATAGAGTTGGGGCAGGCAGACACGCCGCCCTGTCCCAATGGCATACAGAACCTGAGCTTACCATGGCACCACCTTTTCGTGGCAAGAAGTCATCAATATACAATTGGCGAGCGCCAGGTGGAGGAGATGATACTGCTCGGTCAGAAACCGGTCCTCAATTAGGGAAATGCCATTCTAGATTTGGATTGCACCACCGGTAATCTTCTGGATAATGACAGAGGGTTGAGTCTCGGGTGTACCGGTTATGTGAGAGTAGAAGTGGTCGAGCGTTTCCAGTACACCCAAAGCAGCGGCAACTATGGCTGGGCTGAAAATGATCTCGCGACCCCAGAAGAATGATCGGTATGTGAACGGAGCCGCAGGATCCTTAATCATGGTCGCACATGCCTCCCGCACCCAATTGATGTTGACTCTCTTAGACTGCATCAACATTTCAAACCATCTAGGCATAGCACAGATCAGTACAAGAAACCACGGGGCGAAAAGCCACACAGCCTCAAGTGGACGCTCCATCATCACCTTCCGTGCCTAGAAGTATCGGGTGTACCAAACTCGTTCCTCCTCATTTCTGAGCCCATGATTTGGTACGGGGTCAGGTATAGTGAGGTCTAGGGGCTTGAACTTGTGGTACCCCATGAAAGGATTCATAGCTGAAACCCTGAAATGGAAAACAAACTAATTAAAATAGGAAACTAAAAAGAAAAGAAGAAACTACCACTGCATCACGTCAATCGATCGAACAATTTTTGATCGATCGAAAACTTGCTGCCTTCGATCGCTCGAAACCAGCTCGATCGATCGAAATATAGCTACCTTCGATCGCTCAAAACCAGCTCGATCGATTGAGCACAGTAAGATTTTGCAGAAAAACAAAAGAAACATAGATAACAGGAAACAAGCAAGAACCTAAGATTTCTAAGATTATAATCAGGTCTTAGGACCAATGGGGAGCACCCCCATAAGAATTCGAATAAAATTGAATAAGAGGGGATTCTCGGGACCTTACCTCGATGTAAGCGCGGTGGAGAGGAGGTGGTGATGATGATGAGAGTTGGTGAGGAGCAGGGACGACCCTCGAATGATAGAAATGGATGTTAGGGGAAAATTGCCGGGCTCCCTCTCTGGCTTCAAGCGCTCGAGAGTGAGGGAGAGAAAGAGAAACTGAAGAGGTGTACGCTAGATGCTTCATTTAAATACAAATCTCAATCGATCGAGACAGTTTGATCGATCGAACTCTCGATCGATTGAGACCTTTTAAAGCACTCGAGGATTTGACACCTTCGATCGATCGATGTCAGTTCGATCGATCGAACTTGATAATTCTAAGATCTCTTTGAATAGAAAATCTATGCACCCCCAACTAACCAAGGTTGTTCTGGACATACAAAAAAATGATAAAAACAGTGCATTCACAGGACATGTAAGCCAGAAAAAAGATCATCATCAACAAGGTAATATGAAATTGCAAATTTATAGATTTAACTTTATAATAGTATCCGCTTTTGTAAAATTGTTGCTCGTAACCATGGTACTTAAGACTTTATTAATGAAGAAAAACTAAAATAAAAACCAAACTAATAAGTCTGCTGTCTAGGATTAAACTTCAATTGATGAAAGAATGACGAAAAGACAAAACACAACTGAAGTAGAGCACTAATTTTCAAACATGAATGTTCCATCTTCAGCAGTTGCTTCTTTCTCTGCCACATCTTCGAGTGTGGATTCCAAACTTGATGACTCCCTTTCCCAAAACAGTCGGAAAGCAGTAAGGACATCATTGAGTGAGTGTGAAATATCTACGGAATTGATTGCACAGGCAAGAGGTGATCCGGATGGAGACAAAGATAACGGTGTGTAATATCGCAATGGACTTTCCTCTTGCGGAGAGTATCCGGGGACCTTATGTATGATCCAAATCCATAGAACAGCTGATGCGGAAGGAACAACGGCGGTAACATTTGATTCATAGTGAAAATCCTAACAAAAGAAAATAAAAAAGAACACCAAAAAAGGAAGAAATTACGTAAAACAAGAGAAAGAACTAATAAAAAGGAATAAACACAGAAAGACAAAAAGAAAAAGAAATGTGACAAGGAATTAACCTCACTATTGGCATGATATAACCATGTACACTAGCAGGTAGAGGGCATTGCAGCTGGAACAACAAATAACTCATGTGCACATAAATGTACAGAACCAATTCGATGACAAGGAAGTCATCAACAAAAGTGAAGACAACATTGTGGCATTTAGGCACTACATCCTGTAAATCATCTTCCTCCCATGGTTCCCACATCGAATCGTTCTCCCATAGTTCCAAGAGGGCATCATCGACTTTTCCAATAAAATACCCCTCTGGTCCGCCTTCCTCTTCAGGGAAGTCCATATGCGTGAAGGGATTAATGTGGAGGAGTGCAGGATCATAAGGGGTATACCCTTGAGTCAAGTCAATGACATCATCTGCTCCTGGCCCTTGATAAGGAGACAAGCAGAATGCAATCTCCTCAGTAGTCCATGGAGGATTAGGATATTTTGAATCAGCCCATGACCCGATTGAATGGACGTTGTCATCCCTTATATTTTTAATAGCCTGCAGGGGAGAGATAGAATGGAATAGCAGATTAAAATTGAAGTCACACTAAAAAAAAATAGAAATAAATGAAACAAAAACAAAGTGCAGTAAAGAAAAGAATACAACAACACCCTGTTAACACACTTTGGAGTTTAGGTGGACGAATACCTGGGCTCATCTAGCTCGATGTGCTCAGCTTCTAGTTGGAAGTTCTCCAAGAACGGTTTAAACCTTTGGCCGTTAACCTTGAAACAATCTTCGTTCTTGGGATTTATGAGCTCAACAGTCCCATGTGGAAAGACAAATTTGACTATGAATGGCCCTGTCCACCGAGAACAGAGTTTTCTAGGGAATAGGTGAAGGCGAGAGTCGTACAGCAAGACTTTCTGCCCCGGCTTGAATAATTTTCGAAAAATTGTTCTATCGTGGTGAGCTTTCAACCTTGTGTAATTTAGCATTGTCGTATGCATCTCGACATATTTCTTCCAGTTTAGCCAACTAGATTTTTCGTAGATGACCTCCCTCTTTAATGTCGAAGTTCAATGAGCGTGTCGCCCAATTTGCTTTGTGCTCGATTTCGACAAGAAGGTGACATGCCTTGTTGATTCGAGGTGAAAAGTGCATATTTATAGCGTATTACACGGTCTTTTATGCATACTTTTATCCCCAAGTCCCTATATTTAGATGCATATCAATGATTAAGTGTTTTCTATGATGTTGAGACTCAAACATGTGTTTTTACACTATTTTACAGGTCATAGAAAGCAAACATTGCATAGAAAGTGATTCTGGTGAAGAGAACAACAGAAGCAGCTGGGAAAATGACAATTTTGACAATGATGACTTCAGATTTGGAAGATTTTCCCAGAGACATGAAATGTAGATCTTTGAGTTACGGTCGCGTGGCCGCAAACGGGAGGTCAATCCGAGGTCCGAGTAAAACGTTATGGCCATTCTCCCATCGGTGTGCAGTGCTGTCAAAATCAGAGGAGTTCAAGCGATTGAAGAGAGTTCAATCGATCGAACCTTCGATCGATCGAACTGAGCTCGATCGATCGAACCTTATTTTCACCCAAAAGTTGCGTAAACTCTGTGGGAACCCTATATATACGTCGTTTTGACGCCAGACGAAGGGAGGACGCTCCAGAACGCGAAAAACAGCAGTTTAGGGTAGTTTTAGGGTTAGATTAGGAGTAGTTTAGGTTAGATTCATGTTATTTTTCATCTTTTCCATTGATTCATTGAAGATTATTGATGATTCAACTGTATTACAAGTTATTTACAAGTTTATTTCAGATTATATCCAGGTTTTTCTTTCCAATCCTTGTTATTTGATTGCTATTAGTTTATATGCTATGATTGCTCTAGTTTGTTATTCCTGTATTAGTTTAATCATGTTTCTGTAGTTTAGACGTTGGAAATATGTGATGATATATTGATTCCAAACCTCTGCCATGCAACCTTTAGAAACCTTGGGCTCGATCGATCGAAGGTATTTCGATCGATCGAACCAGAGATAGTCAAGCGATCGAAGGAACTTCGATCGATTGAAGGATGATGCTGTCCGATCGATCGAGAGCGCTTCGATCGATCGAACATGTTAAATCTTGAGATGATTCTTTTAAGTATTCCATGACTTTCTGTTTTAGAAATCTGTCATCAAATTGTCCCAATAAGCTCAGTTTGTCACAACAGTTTTTAGAACTTAAAGCCTTAAGGCCTTTTCTTCAATGACTTTTGAAAACCACTTTGAATGCTAACACCATTTAGAGTGCGAGTAATAACCATTGTTTTAAACCGTCTTCCAAGTATTTTAAATCAACTGTGATGATGTAGTCCCGGTCATGAAAGGGCTATTGATTCTTTATCTTTAGAAATACGGAATACTGAAGAGGAATGAACTCCATCGAACGTTAATGAGTATGCATGGTAGATGGTTAGGATTAATGTGGATTCACGTGTTTCCAACACCTTTAATTTAGTTGTTTAATTCTTATGTTTCTATAGTTTTAGTTTATTATTTAGTTTAATTTAATTAATTAGGATTTGTTAGTACACCTCCAATCATCCATTCTTATTTTCTTTTTCTTTAGGTTATAACTTAATAGATATTCTTCCTATTCCTTCCCTGTGGGATCGACCTGGACTTCCAGTACTATATTACTTGCACGATCACCTACACTTGGGTATTGCACAAGAGCGCACAACTTTTTAGTCGTGTCACTTGTCGTACACTAGCCTGTATGGGGACATCCCCAAGTTTGTCTTATTGGCAGTACGGTACACCCATAGAGCATTTGTCAGTTTATATACCCAGTCCTTTCTATTGAAACTAACCGTCTTTTCTAGTATATGTTTGATTTCACGGTTAGGCAACTTTGCCTACCCGTTAGTTTATGGGTGGTAAGCTAGAGCGATCCTATGGTTTACCCCATATTTCTTGAGGAGTGATTCCAAAGATTTGTTGCAAAAATGCTTGCCTTGGTCACTTATAATTGCTTTTGGGGTTCCAAAATGTGACATAATATGTTCCTTAAGAAAGGACATAATCATTTTGTGGTCATTGTGTCTTGTCGGTATCGCTTCTACCCATTTTGATACATACTCCACAGCTAGGAGTATGTATTCACAGTTGTTTGATTTTGGAAATGGGCCCATAAAGTCTATGCCCCAACAATCGAATATTTTAATTGTGATAATGGGAGTTAAGGGCATAGAGTTCCTTTTTGAAATTGTACCTAGCTTTTGATAGCGTTGGCACGATTTACAAAAAGAATGAGCATCCCTAAACACAGTGGGCCAGTAGAAACCGCTATGTAGGACTTTTTGTGCGGCCTTTTGCGAAGAAAAATGACCTCCACAGGCTTCAGAATGCCAAGATGCCAAAATCACGGTTATATCCTCATTTGGAATGCAACGTCTGATGACCTGATCAGCACAATACTTGAATAAGTACGGGTCATCGAAAAAGAAATGACGTGCGAACGAGAAGAACCGTTTCCTATCTTGATTTGACCAATGACTCGGGATCTCTCCTGTAACAAGATAATTTATTATACCAAGGCAAACTCGAAATAGCTATCAGTTGCTCATCTAGAATTTCATCCTTAATTGGTATGGGTTCAGTGTTGTTAGTAAATGTTAACCGAGACAAATGGTCAGTGACCACATTCTCCACTCCCTTTTTATCCTTGATTGTGATATCAAATTCTTGGAGTAGGAGTATCCAACAGATAAGCCTTTGTTTCGCGTCCTTCTTAGATAACAGGTACTTGAGGGCCGAGTGGTCTGTAAAACAAACGATAGGGGACCCTATTAGATATGACCTGAACTTATCTAGAGCGAAGACTATTGCCAGTAGCTCTTTTTCGGTAGTCGTATAATTCATTTGAGCTTCGTTAAGTGTTTGACTAGCATAGTAGATTACATAGGGCTTATTATCTTTCCTTTGTCCTAGGACAGCACCAATGGCAGAGTCATTAGCATCGCACATTAGTTCAAAGGGCAAACTCCAGTCGGGTTCCTGTATTATCGATGCGGAGGTAAGGTGTACCTTTAGTGCGTCAAAAGATGTTTGACAATTTTTCGACCACTCGAATGGTATGTCTTTGGCTAAGAGTTGACACAGTGGTCGGGAGATTGTACTAAAATTTTGGATAAAGCGACGATAAAATCCCGCGTGTCCCAGGAAAGAACGGATGTCTTTGACTGCACGGGGGACAGGTAGATTTGAGATTATGTCGATTTTCACTTTATCAACTTGGATACCGTTAACAGAAATAATGTGGCCGAGCACAATTCCCTTGGTCACCATGAGGTGACACTTTTCCCAGTTTAGTACTAAGTGTTTGTCCTCGCATCTTGTTAGCACACGTTCCAGGTTGTCTAAGAAATTTTCAAAGCTATGGCCGAACACCAAAAAATTGTCCATAAAAACCTTGAGTATTTGTTCCACCATATCAATGAAAATGCTCAACATGCACCGCTGAAAAGTAGCAGGTGCATTGCATAAGCCGAAAGGCATACGACGGTAGGCAAATGTACAGTGAAAGTTGTTTTCTCCTGATCTTCAGGAGCAATTTCAATTTGATTATAGCCACTATATCCGTCCAAGAAACAATAGTACATATGACCTGCCACTCGTTCTAGCATTTGATCCATAAATGGTAATGGAAAGTGGTTTTTTTGGGTCACAGTGTTCAATTTTCGGTAATCAATACACATCTGCCATCCAGTGGGGATGCGTATCGGTACCAATTTACCGTCTTTGTTTGGGATTACTGTTATACCCAATTTTTTTTGGCGCTACTTGGGTTAGACTAACCCAAGGGCTGTCAGAAATAGGATATATGATCCCTACGTCAAGAAGTTTTAGGACTTCCTTTTTGACTACTTCTTGCATATTGGGATTCATACGCCTTTGTATTTGTCGCGAAGGTTTAGCGTCTTCCTCCAAATATATTTTATGAGTGCACACGGACGTGCTTATGCCTTTGAGGTCGGCGATGGTCCATCCTAATGCTCCTTTATGTTGTTCTAGCATTTGGATTAATTTGCCCTCTTGTTCCAGACTGAGAGTGGATGAAATTATTATAGGATAAGTCTTTTCAGTCCCCAGGAAAGCATATTTGAGCTCTTTTGGAAGCTCCTTTAATTCCAAATCGGGAAATTGAAAATTGGAGGGCATGACTAACTTTATTTTTGGAGGTAGGGGTTCATATGGTGTTACCCACATGCATTCAGCTCTATCATCCTCTTTCATTTCCATCATAAGGCAGGTGTGATTTAAAACAACGTCCAATGGAGTAGAATCGTTAGGTTTGTAGACAGTGTCAAATTGTGACACTACTACCTCCAAAGGGTCTTTATAATCAACGAAGTCGGTCTCATCTTCAATGACCGTTTCAATGTAGTTGATTTCTTCCTCATCCTCGTATTCTTCAGGTCGGGGATTTGAAAAGATCTTGACATTTAAAGTCATGTTCCCGAATACGATGGTCATAATACCACTTCTTATTTTGATTGCGGCATCTATAGTGTTGAGGAATGGATGTCCAAATATTACTAGGATTTGTGAACATGGATTAGACACAGGTTCAGTGTCTAAGATCAAAAAATTGACCAGGAAGACAAATGAATCTATCTGCACTAGAGTGTCCAGCAGTATTCCTCTAGGGTATTTGACTGACCTGTCTGCCAGTTGTAACGTAACTCAGGTAGGTTTGAGTTCACCCA
The DNA here is from genome assembly GCA_033977485.1 of Hydrangea macrophylla. NCBI lineage: Eukaryota > Viridiplantae > Streptophyta > Magnoliopsida > Cornales > Hydrangeaceae > Hydrangea > Hydrangea macrophylla. The sequence goes on along the minus strand of CM066991.1, from coordinate 56,013,137 downwards.
ACCCTAGTTGTTTATAAACTGAGTATGGCAGCATGTTTACGCTAGCTCCTAAATCAAGGAGGGCATTGTCTATTCTTTGATTCCCGATTCGACACGAGACAATTGGGGTACTGGGGTCTTTGAGTTTCGGAGGCAATTCATTTTGGATGATTGCGCTTACTTGGCAAGCAACATAAGCGTGTTTCTTAACACTTTGCCTCCTCTTGGCCATGCATAAGTCTTTAAGGTACTTAGCGTAAGCCAGCACTTGTTTGATTGCATCAAGGAGTGGAAGATTGATTTTGACTTGTTTAAACAATTCCAAGAACTCCTAATTCTTTGCCTCATTTTTGGGTTTCTTAAGCCTTTGAGGGTAAGGTGTGGGGAAAGGGCATTTAGGTAATTCGTCAATGACATGCTCCTTCTCGGGCCTTCTCTCAACTTCTTCCACTTCTTTAGGAGTGTCATCATTTGATTCTAATGGTTTGTTATTATTGAATTGTTCCTCCTCTTGAGTGGACGATTTGTTTTTAGTTACTACTTCGTCTTCTTCATACTCCTCAGGAGTAGAGAGTGGTGTATTGCCCTATAATCTTGCCACTTCTCAGAGTAGTCACGGCTTTTGCCTGTTCATGATTATTGGGACCATTGTTGAATACCTTAGGGTTTTGAAGTGGTTGGACAGGGAACGTTCCACTTGACCCCTCTTGTTGTGCATCCATTCTCTCTAATGTTGCGGACATCTTACTCATCATTTGAATTAACCGTTGTGTTAAATTCGTATTAGAGAGTGGATCTTCCTCTTGCACTTTTTTGTGAGGTGGCACATAAACATTTGATTGCTGATTGTTAGAGGGTTGAGCTTGGTTGTAGTTGTGTGATCTATTTTGATTGAATGGTTGGGGCTACCTTGTGTGTTGCCCTTGATAATGATTATTGTTATTGTAGGGCTGTTGTTGTTGGTATTGATTTTGGGTTCCAGCATCGTTTTTCCAATCAAAACTAGGGTGATTCCATCGATTGTTATTATTTTGTGAATTATAATTATTATAGGAATTCCCCGCCCCCCTATACCCTTGCATGGCATTCATTTCCATAGGGGCTTGTTCTTGAAAGTACGCCACATTGGGACAGTATTGACTAGTGTGTCTCAACATGTTGCATGTGCTTCTTCAGGTAAAACCTGCCTAGAACTCTCTCCTTTCATTCCTAACTCTTCTACTTTCTTAACTAGTTCCTCATATTTGTTCATTAGATGATCCTCACTTTTTAATTGGTATAAACTTTTCTCCTCTACACAGGATATCTGTGAGCGTGGAACATCTTTAGAATTGGACCATTCATGAGCATGTTCAGCTAGCCACTCAAAGTGAGCTTCAGCTTCTTCAGTGTTTTTGTGAAGAAATAGCCCTAAACTCATGGTTTTGACCAACTTTTTAGTTTCACCATTTAACCCTTCGTAAAAGTAGCTTATGGTTCGCCATTTCTCATACCCGTGATGTGGGCATGAGAGAAGCAAATCCTTGAAATGCTCCCACGTTTGGGTGAAGGTTTCATTGCTCTTTTGTTTATAAGAGTTTATTTGTCATTTTAGCTCGGTGGTCATGCGAGGTGGAAAGAATTTCTTTAAGAATGCAATGTTCATCGCATGCCAGGTGTAGATTGAATTCGGCTTCAAGGTGAGTAGCCACACTTTTGCTTTATCCTTCAAGGTGAAAGGAAATAACTTTAGGCGCGTCATATCTATAGGATAATTTTGCGAGAATGTTTTACAAACATCCTTGAAATCTTTGACATGTAGATATGCCTTCTCACTCTCCATTCCATGGAAGGTTGGAAGGAGTTGAATCATTCCGTTACGAAATTGAAATTCGCCTGCATGTGGTGGAATGAGAATACAAGAAGGTGTAGGTGCGTGTTCAGGTGTCATGAGATCGCACAAAGGACGAAGTGAATCGTCAATTGGTACAACCACATTTTCACTGTTTTTACTTTGATTATCGGCCATTGAATCGGTGGGTGTGGCTACGGGATTAATAGAATCAGAGGAATCGACTAAGTAGAATGGATTTCTGAAAATTCCTTCAATGGAATTATCGGACATGAAAAGGAAAAGATTCCTAAGGAGATTTTAATTCTAAAGAACTCAAAGAAAAAGAAAACAGAAGTAGATAAGACAGATTAAGGTAATCTAAGTATTAACTTATCGCCTTCCCCGGCAACGTCGCCAAAAATTTGACACGGAAAAATATCTTGTGTGCGCTTGTGTGCTATACCCAAGTGTAGGTAATCATGCAAGTAGTAATCTGGTTAAGACCAGGTCGATCTCACAGGGTAGGTGTTAAACTAAAAACTTAGATTAAACTCTAAAGGTAAAGGAAAATTCAAGATTTAAAACAAGGTGTAGAACACGAAGTTCTACAGACTATAACTACTAAAGCAATTAAAGTAAACTAATGATTAACTAATTAACGAAAACAATATTTTAAAAACGGTTTTCTTTATATAAAGGGAATGTTGGGATCACACGAATCCGCAACGATCATGCCATCTACCATGCAGTTACATTTAAGCTCTAAGGAGTGTGTCTCTCTACAGTATTCCGTATTTCCCTAAAAATAAGAATCAATAGTCCTTTCATGGCTGGGACTATGTCATCACAGTTAAACCGAAACACATGAAAGTGGTTTAAATCAATAGTTGAGTCTCGCATTCTGAATGGTGTTAGCATTCAAAATGGTTTGCAAAAGTTATGGAAGAAAAATGCCTTAAGGCTTAAAGTAATGAAACTGTTTTGACAAACTGAGCATTTGGGGACAGTTTGATAACAAATCTCAAAACCAAAAAGTCTTGGAATACTGCAAAAGGACTACTCAAGAATTTGACAGTTCGATCGATCGACGCGCTTTCGATTGATTGAAAATCATCATCTCTCGAGCGAACGAAATGTCTTCGATCACTTGAACATGTGTCTGCTTTGATCGATCGAACTACTTCGATCGATTGAGTGCAGGTTTTATACTGTTGCATGGCAGAGGCTGGAGATCACTGTTTCATCATGATCTCACAACCTGGGAACTACTCATACATGGTCTGGAGTGTCACAGATTCAGTTTTAACGTAAAAACCATTAAGGTTGTGTTTGGTTGTGATTTTAGCATAGAATCTATGAAAAACAATGGTGATTTAGAGTTACTACTACAATGCTATCAATGCTAACATATTAAACTACAATTTTTAAGTGACTAGAATGTAAATAAACTGAGATTGCAGAACCTGGAATAGGAAAACTGATATTAAACAATATGAAGCAATCCCAAAAGCAATATCCAACCTTCAAACCTACAAAACATGTAAAACTCTCTAAAACTCTCTCTAAAAATGACAAAAACTAAAGTGGGCGTCCTCTTGGACGTAAACAAAATGAATATATATACAAAAACCTAAAGCTAGGGTTAAAAACTGTGTCTCCGCTGCATGCGCGTAAGTTCTGATAAAAGGCATGTTCGATCGATCGAACATCACTCGATCGATTGAACTTCTGGAATTCTCGAGCGCTTGAACCCTCTTCGATCGATCGATCGAAACCTCAATCGCTTGAATGATCTTCGATCGCTCGAGACTCACTTTTCATGTTTCAATGTCTTCCTTAAAATCTAGCAACCCTTTTATCCTGCTTATTCATTTCTTCACTCAGCAAGCAGTGATCTACACAAATTATAGCTAAAACAATACAACTTATCATAGATTAATCATATTATGTAAAAGTTGGCGTTGTAATCCAAACTGCAATTTTACAAGGGAGTTATAGACTAAACTGGTGTATTTCTTTATTTTAGTGCTGTTATATTTTACAAATACCCCGTTTGTCAGGTATGATCCCAATAAAGAAAGTGATGCCTCTATCTAGAACGAGCAGGAGAAACCGTTTATGGGAACATATTACGAGTGGTTCAAAGAAGATGGGACAGTAGAAGGACCTACTCCTGTCGAGATTGATCATCTAACTAGGTCGGGCTGTCATTATCATCCTCCATAGCCTATCACGGAAACCATTAAGAAAGGACCAGTCAAAGACAAGGGAAAGGGAAAAATAGATGAGGTCATCAAAGAGGATAATGAGTTGATAAAGTAATTGAAGAAAACTCAAGCACACCTCTCAATGTGGGACATCATGGTGACATCCTACAAATATAGGTAGGACGTATTGAACGCCTTAGCTAGAATTGAGGTCCCCATTGACACTGCACTGAAAGATATGGTGGCTCTTTTAAGCACGCTCACCCCTAATCCAATCATTACCTTTTCTGATGAGGATCTGCCACCGAAAGGATCTGCACATAACAAAGCTTTGTACATCACTATTGGGTGCAAGTGGCAACAAGTGCCATTTTGTCTGGTCGATACAGGCTCTGCCTTAAATGTTTGTGCTCTAAGAACCACCACCGCCTTGGGAGTCAACATTATAGACATCACTCTGTCCGTACAATCCGTGAGGGCTTGTAATAACACTAAGAGAACTGTGATGGGGACTGTTTCTCTCAAAATCCAAGTAGGGTTTTTGGTTTGTACTCAACTCTTGTAAGTCATGGATATACCTGCCTTATTTAATTTGTTGATTGGGAGGCCCTGGCTATATGTCAACAAAGTGGTATCATCCACTGTGCACCAAATAATCAAGTACATTCATGAGAAAAAGGTGAAAATCATCTTTGGCAACAATTGGGGAAATGAAGCCTTCCCAAGCTATGCTCCCGTCTTTGAAATCCAAATACCCGAACTGGAAGAAGGGGAAATTGGAGGAATCTTTGTGGAAAAGGTCCACATGATCGATGATGAAGACAGGTTCCCTGAGATCCACTCCGCGGTCATCAATATCATCCGCAAAATGAACTACTTCCCTGGAATGAGATTGGGCCGACGTCAACAAGGGATTCGTTAGTTCCCTCAGATCAAAGGACGAAAAGGCACTTTTGGATTAGGGTACAAGCCCACCAAGGAAGATCTTGAGCTGTAAAAGCCGTGGAAGAAGAGAGTGAGGAGTCTCCCACCATACCGCAAGACCTTGAATGGGTAATTCATCAAAGAAGGGGATGACTTCCCCTATTTTGGGTTCCTTGAACCTTGGATCCATGAGACCACTGAAAAAAGGCACTCCGGACCTGAAATCTTTGCTGACTGTAAAAGGCCCCTATCAAGATCCGTTCTATCTAGAAGAATTTGTGAAAACCCAAGAGGAAGACTGGGTGAAGTATATAGACACTGGAGCTATCAAGAAGATGTAGGAAGAATCTGCTGAAGAAAAAGAAGGAAAGAGGGCCAAGAGCTAAGATGAATAGATCATACCAGCTGAAGAGGGTGTGAATAACCAGGCTGTAGAGTCATCTATTTGTGTCTCCCTATCCCCTATTCCCCCGGAGTCTGTACTTCCAATTATCGAGTCTGTACGAAAGTCGGCTGCTGTAGGCCCACCATTGTCTGATGCAATCACTCCACCTGCTATGAATGAAATGAAGGACGGTTCTGCTTATTCCTCTGTGTCTAATACTTATGAATGTAAAGATCCCTATGAGGATCTCCCAGTTGAACTTAAAGCAACTAATTGAAAAACCACCTGCTTATGAAATTATCGAAGATACTTTATCTATTAACCTAGTTGAAAAAGTTAATCCACAAATTGTGCAAATTGGCTCAACACTTAATAAAGAAGAAAAAGAAAAATTGACTCTCTTTCCAAAAGAATTCAAAGATGTTTTTGCTTGGTCTTACGAGGACATGCCTGGGGTCGATCTCGACATTGTCCAATATTATATTCCTCTCCTCCCCAATTCTAAACTTGTCAAGCAGAAACTAAGGTGCATTAGGCCAGAATGGGCACTCAAGGTCAAAGAAGAAGTAGAAAAACAATTCAAGGCAGGATTCATCATCATTACAGAGTATCCAGAATAGGTTACCAACATCGTGATGGTCCCCAAGAAGGATGGAAAGGTTCGCGTATGCGTTGACTTTTGTGATCTAATCAAAGCCATTCCAAAGGATGACTTCCCGCTTACCCACATTGATGTTTTGGTTGATAATGCTGCAAGACATGAGCTACTGTCACTCATGGATGGTTTCTTAGGGTATAATCAAATTCTAATGGCGCCAGAAGATCGGGAAAAGATGACATTCACCACACCATGGGGGACCTATTCCTATAGAGTGATGCCTTTCGGACTCAAGAATGCTGGAGCAACCTACCAGAGGGCTGCCACCACCCTATTGCATAATATTAATAAAAAAGAAGTAGTAGTATACATGGATGACATGATTGTAAAATCAAAGGATAGGAAGGGACACTTGGTGGCATTGGAAAAGTGTTTCGAAAGGATGTGCAAGTACAAGATGAGGCTTAATCCAAAGAAATGCACTTTCAGTGTGACCTTTGGGAAGGTCCTAGGTTTTCTCATTACACAGAGGGGGATAGAGGTTGATCCCTCTAAAATCAAAGCAATTCTAAAAATGGCACCATCGCAGAATGAAAATGAAGTGAGAGGGTTCCTTAGGAGGATCCAATTCATTAGTCGCTTTATCTCAAATCTCACGACTACATGTGATCCCTTATTCCGATTACTGAGAAAAGGAGAGAAGTTCCAATGGGATGACCAATGCCAAGCCACATTCGACAAAATAAAAGCCTACCTTCAAAATACCCACCCCTCACAAGCCCTTATTTCTTTACCTATCTGTCTCCAAAAATGCTATGGGTTGCATGCTAGCTCAAGAAGGAGAAGGGAGTCACTCTGAAAAAGCCATATATTACCTTAGCAAGAGGATGACTGGGTATGAGCTCAATTGCTCTACCCTCGAAAAAAACATGTTGGGCCTTAGTCTGGTGCACCCATCGATTAAGGCACTACAAGCTAGCCTTTTCGATTATGCTCATATCCCGTATGGATCCTCTAAACTACCTCTTCGAAAAACCCGCCCTGACCGGTCGAATATCCCGTTGGTTACTTTTACTATCTGAATTCGATATCAAGTATGTAATGAGCAAATCAGTGAAAGGGAGAACTATAGCTGAGCACCTTGTGGAACACGCTGTCGAGTTTGAAGAAAATGGAGACTGCCCATTCTCGAACAAAAATATTATGGAAATCAAAGAAGAGTAGTGGAAGTTGTACTTTGATGGGGTAACCAGCATGAAGGGCTACGAAGTAGGAATGATTCTAGTATCACCAAATGGGGACCATACCCCATTGGCAGTCAAGCTCAATTATAACTCCACCAGCAATACTACTGAATACGAGGCGTGCATCTTGGGATTGGAAGCAGCCATAGAATTAAAAGTTCAGAAATTGGATATCTTCAGAGATTCAAACCTCATTGTATCACAAGCTGGAGGAGAATGGAAGATGAAAGAAGAAAGGTTGAAACCCTATCATGACCATCTCGATGGACTCAAAAAATAATTCAAAAGTGTGACATTATTTTACTTGCCCAGGGAGGAGAACCAGTTAGCCAATTCATTGGCTACCCTAGCCTCCATGATCAAAATCCCCGTGGGAGTCAAAATGATGCCTCTAGTAATTGAGCAAAAAATACGAGCCTTCATTCAGCATGATTGCTGCAATTGAAGAAGAAAAGGAAACACCGTGGTACCTAGATGTCTGGGACTTTATAGAAAGGGGACTGTACCCTCAAGAGTCTACTAAGAAAGACAAGAGAGCAATTCGAAGGTTCGCAGCACAATTCATCATTTACAGGGGAAAATTGTTGAAGAAAGGGTACAATGGTCACAACCTGACTTGTCTGTTCGAAAAGAGCGCTAGAAGAATGATGGAAGAAATACATGAGGGGGTATGCGTTCCACACATGAATGGTCATATGCTAGCCAAGAAGATTGTAAGACAAGGGTACTACTGGACAACATTGGAAAAAGATTGTTGCGAATATGTAAGAAGGTGTCACAAGTGCTATATCCATGCAAACATAATGCATGTACCACCATCATTGCTCTATAGTATGATCTCTCCATGGCCATTCTTAACCTGGTGGATCAATATCATTGGCGAAATTGTCCTAATGGCCTCGAATGGAAATCGATACATTTTAGTGGCCATCAACTACTTCACGAAGTGGGTAGAGGCTGAATCCTACACCAAGTTGGGGGCCAAGGAAGTGGCCAAGTTCATCAAGAGAAATCTCATATGCCGCTATGGAGTCCCCCGTGAGATTATTTTGGACAACAGAAGTCATTTCAAAGCAGAAGTCAGTGATCTATTTGAGGAATACAAAATCACTTATCATAAGTCATCACCATATTGGCTGCAAACCAATGGGGCAGTTGAAGCTACAAACTAGAATGTCAAAACCATACTGCAGAAGTCAACGGTACTTACAAATACTGGCGTGAGAAACTACAATTTGTGCTTTGGGGATACAGAACCTCGATAAGGACGTCTACAAGAGCGACTCCTTATTCACTAGTTTATGGTATGGAAGCAGTACTTCTGGTCGAAATAGAGTTACCATCCCTGCGAGTGATGGCAGAATGTGAAATTTTAGAGTTTGATTGGTTAAGGGAAAGATACGAGGAATTGGCTCTCCTAGATGAAAAGCGCCTAGCGGCAGTCGACTATGTCCGAATCTATCAAAAGAGGATAGCCCAGGCTTTTAACGAGAAGGTTTGTCCGAGGAAAATTGTCAAAGGTGACCTTGTTCTTAAGGAATTGCGAGCCCCGATCTTTGATCCACATAGGAAGTTCAAACCAAAATGGGTTGGCCCTTATATTGTCAAAACTATCCTTTCCGGAGGAGCGACCTACCTTATGGACCTCAATGGTGTCGAATTCAAAGAACCAATCAACATGGATCGCCTCAAAAAGTACTATGCTTAACTTTTTACCCATTTCCTTCAAGCCTCGCCCTGAACTACACTTGACCTGATTCCCACTCGGGGATACGTAGGCAACCGCATCGGTTTGGTCGATCCACCCATGAAAATAGCCCATCTCCTTCAAGCCTTGCCTTGAACTACGCTCGACCTAATTCCCACTCGGGGATACGTAGGCAATCACATTGGTTCGGTCGACACCAATATCAACCCACTTCTTTCTTACCATGGCCTGAACTATGTTGGACCTGATCCCCGCTCGGGGGTACGTAGGCAGACTTTCAAAAAGAAAAGAAGGATGACTCACTAGGTCAAAAATCCGAAAGGATGCCTAGGTAAAAATTAGATTTAAATCCAAAGTAAGCAATAACAAAAGAGAGAAAAGAGCTTGCTAGGTCACCTCACTAGTGCCTAGGCAAACATTATGAGCATATGAGAGAAATAAAGTCGCGATCCTTACCATAACCCAGAAACCACCCTTCACACTAGGGGCAAACTTTGGCTACCTGTCTCGTTTACCTAAATCTATTCTAAACTAGGGGCAAACTTTGGTCACCTACCTCGTTTGCCTCACAACCACCCATATCCCAAACCAAGGGCAAACTTTGGCTACCCACCTCATTCGCCTCTAATCACCCCAGCACGCCCAAAGGAGTATCAAAAGCAACATTTGATCAAAATCTTACTTCAAAATGTTTTCAGAAAACCAAATGCATAAAATAAGATTCTCAAAGTAACCAAGGTTCGTCCATAAACAAACTTCGAATATTACATAAGTAGGAATAAAGGAAAACATGAAAGTTCTTCTTCAAAGAAGCAATCATAAATATTAAAAACACTTGGAGGAAGAAGCAGAATCAGTCGAGTATAGCTTTACTTTGAGTCTTTTATTTCTTCAAAGGTCTTCAAAAATAGGCTTTTATTCGGTGGGTCCAACCCCTGATGAAAGCAACAATGGTGACAGCCCTAACTCTGGAAGCAAAGACCCTCTCAATGAATCCCCGTGGGGCCTCTTCAACTCGCCCGTACTGCCTGGATAATCGACGACGATGATAGAAAGAAGTCTCTCTCAAACCCATCAACCACATTTTCGAGTGATCCCCAAGGCTGGTGGTGGCAGTGTAAAGGCCCCGATGCCCCATAATCCAACAAATGTCTGCTTCACAAAGAGTATCCAACATACGAACCCAGTCAGCAAAAGTGTAGTGGGAATGAAGCACGGACCTGTAAAAATAAACTGTGGCACTCGGCCTGTCCATAGCTGGAGGCGCTCATATAGGCAAGCCTGCAACACCAAGGGTGCCCCAAAAAGAAGAAGAGTTCCTTGGTTAAGGGCATTATCCAAGCCATTCAGGGTTTTAGCTAGAACCATATCCATCGGATTCTTACCCAATTTCTGTCCAAGGCATACATGTACCAAGTCAGTAGAAGTACTCGAAAACAGGAAGTGCGAAGTCATGCACAATATCAGAGCGGCCCCACGGGTAGCATCATATACGCTGGGATTTCCAAGACTAGCGTATAGGGCAATGATAGGGGCAATGTCGAGGACCTCACCATGAATTAGTCAGTGGGAGACAATAGTTGAACAGTTGAGATATTCGGCCAAGCCACGAGTAGGACTGCGGGTATCAGCAGGAGGAAGAATCAAGTCTGAATCTGGGTTGAAGCTGAGAATAACACAGAATTCCTCAAGAAGGGGGCATATCTCTAGGCCATTAAAATTGAAGACATGATTTAACGGGTCCCAGTGGGTAATAGCAGAAATCATTAACTCAACATTCAAGGCCATTTGATGAAGAGAGAACAGCTCGGTCAAGCCATAACTGAAAAGGTTGATCCGTTCCACACCGTCTGTAATGTTCAGCCAACCGAAGAGTTGAGCGGGATCATACAATGCCATATTTTCCGTCATAGCTCTAGTAAAGTTTGAAACTTCGGCAACACCTCCCCGTTTCACGGACTATCCCACTTGTAAGGCAAATACACTCACTATCACAAGGCTTTTCATCGTAGTAACAATCACAGAATCACAGTGCATATATATATATATCGTCGCACGATCACCAAATAAAACAAGCACATAACTGCACCTTCAAATGTAATAACCTGCATTTTCATGCATTATTATATTTAAAATTTTCATTATCATTTGCATTATCATATTTAAAATTTAATATATATTGTCTGTTTATATGTTAATTCTTATGTGAAAAGTTTAATTCTTGACTAATTTCATAATTGAAATTTCTTTTGGGGTCAAAATGCAATTTTCATAAAAACTTGCAATACCTGTGTTAAATTTCAAAACTGTATTTCAAGACGGTGGAATTATTTCTTTTAAACTCAAACTGTATTTTTATAAAATCAGAAAACTATTTCTAACGTTAAAATGAATTCTCTGTATTTTTGTGATAAACACCGTATCACGAAAATACCAGTGTAAGTTTAAAACTGTCCGCGCAGTGTTAAACTTCCACAGAATTTTGGAAGTAAATGATTGAACAAATATATTTATACCCAAATTATTATGCTGATGCTTTTCCTTAGGTCTTGTTTGGCAAATGTTGTTGTATGTGTATTGTCCTTATGCCATAAGCTAGATTACCCAAACACACATTGACCCACCTCATCTCCACCTACCTCTTACTTTCAGTAGTGGAGAATAAAGGGCAGTGCATACACCTCATTGCTGCACATTCATGGTATTATATGGGGGTTAATGGAGATTGAGTGGGAAGTTAGGCCAATGTTTTCTTGGTAGGAATTTGGTTATTTATACACCCAACCACACTACACTTTCTGCACATTCATCACAGCATAATTCAGTATACACAGAGAGTTTAGAGAGTGCAGAGAAGTTCTTCAATTTCGTAGAGAGAGAGAAGAGCTCAATCCTCCATAGCCAAAGCTTGGATTTTGGGAATTTCGTAATTATATTTCTTTCTCAACAATTTCTTCAAATCTATATCACGGTGAGTATTACTAACTCACTCCAAATGTAACTCATTCCTTATTTACTGATTTAGGTAGTTAATTTTAACAGTAGCAGAATTTTGTTTTCAGATTTTTGTTAGGAAAACGAATGAAATTTAAGGTTCTGTCCGCGTTGTCCCAAGCAAAACTCGATTCTGCACACTTTTCGTCTAATGCAATTTTCTCAGATTCTGCACCGTTTGGACAGAAAACGAGGATTTCAGTAGCAGTTTTTAGAATGCTATTAGTTATGTTTAAAATGATTAAGGCAATGAATTACGAATTTTCAATCCCCGTACGCGTATTATTTCTTTAATTCTGTGAATTCCTTTATGTTTAAAGTTTGATGACATTCATGTGGAGTCAGTTGTACATGCATGGTGAGTGTTGGTAGTGTGTAAAAGAGTAATGATAGTGTGGAAAAGAGTAATGATTGTGTGGAAAGAGTATGAGTTTGAGTTGTGGTTGTGGTTGTGGTTGTGGTTGTAATTGTGGCTGTGGTTATGGTTGTGGTTGTGGATGTGATTGTGGTTGGAGTTGAAAAAGAGGATGAGGGTGTCTTTGAAATGCGAAGGTGGCAAAAATGGACACTCCCTGACGCCCATGGAAGCGTTAAAGTGTGTGAAGCCGAACTTGGACACTCACTGGCACCCATGGAAGTGCTAAAGTGTGGCCTATAGACACTCCCTGAATGACTCGAGTCTGGATACCTGTGTGGGGGTTGCCCCGGTATTTGCATGGCGGTTAGGGTATTCAAAGTGTGAGGCATTGGACACTCCCTGGTACCCCGGACCAAAGTGTGAGGCAAACTGGACACTCCCTGGCGCCCCGTTGCTAAAGTGTGGCTATCTTAGTATTTCAAAGATACCAGGAGTAGGATAGAGGGTTGTTGGGTTTTGTCGAGAGAAAAGAGTCGGTTAAATGAGATGGTGCATCGTTCTCATACACGGTCACATATGTGTGAATTTATCTTTTAAATAATGTTGTGGTTGTTTTCTAAACAAGCTCTTTATCTTAAATATAAACTTGTGATTTTTAAATGGAAATGGGGAAAAGGTAAATGAGTATGTTTTACATTCAAAGTTATGTTTTTAATACTCACCAGCTTCTTGAAGCTGACGGCGTTGATGCGTCCTGGACATTCGTGTCTAGGCTTTGCAGGTTATAATCAAGAAGAACCGTATGACTATGCTAATTAAGATCTGTTGCTGAGAAGAGATGTTACCATTATATGCTTTATGTTTATGTGTTATGATTTGTTTTGTAATAAGGATGACTGTAATAGACTTTAAGTTATTGTTTTATTTCAAGGCGGTCTGTGCCTTAGTAAACCCTGTACTATAGGATGTAATAAGTTAGAAAATTTTTATAAGCCCAGGTTGCCCTACTCTGATTAATGGTTTTATGATGTTCGACGTTTTGGGACGGAATCGATCCTTCAAACTGTCGCGACCTACGGGTCCATAAAGGAAATTAAACGCTTTCCATATTTATGCTACGTTGGGGCGTGACATCAAAGCCGGAAGCTATCTGGCTTAAAAAGTAAAACATCATAACACTCTATCAAAAGGTGCAAATCATCCTACACATCACCCATCATTCACAAAATACACTAGTACAACCTAATCGAAAAGATAAAATGGAGACAAAAAAACAAAAGTCTCCGCTTGGAGGCCTCAGTCCTCCTCTTCTTCGTCCTCTGTCGGACCACCTGGAGTGTACGTCGGCGATGGCCTCCTACCACCCCTGCACCTTGGCTTGGTTCTCGACGAACCACCACCACCTCCACGACACTGCACACACAAATAAAAGCAATTAGTCGAGAAACAACAAAAGTACGAAAACAGAGTCGAGTCAGAAACTTACCAAGGACGTCATTTGACTGGTGGTGAACTGCCGCATACCATCCATCTATCAAGGGTAAAATCTAGGGTTAGAACCTCATAAACCTTAAGGAGCACAAAATTAGAGACATACCCGATGGTCTCGCATAAGGATCAAAGACCATAGGCTAGTAGCCAAGGCGTAACCCTCCTCAACATAACTCTAGGGGACATTGAGGACGCTTGTTGGCTGGGTGGGATACCCACACGTGACTTGTGGTACCTCCATGACCTGAGGGGGACCATCAATACCCAAAACATTGACGGTCCAATCCCAATGAGGGATAGAGTCAGAAGCCGGAGGGGCTTACCTCCTATACATCTCGCGAAACTATAGGCGTAAAATATGTTAGGAAATATGAGTCCAAAGCATAAGTGACGAATATAGACAAAAATGTAAAAGGAACTCATAGCCAAGAGTGGCAAGTTGGGCATTAGGAAGCGGCCACGGTAAGTCTCATAACCAGTCTCGGAATGAAAATGACCCCAAGCATCAGTACCAGCCAAAGCTGCCAACAAAGCGGCACCAGAAAGGTCGTTAGCATCCATCATAGGAGGAGTATGAGGAACGCGGTATCTCGGATCACCAACCACCTGCCGGGACACTCGCTCGCTGAGGTACCACTACCTACCTTTAGTACTCTCCATCAAAAGTTGGCAAGAGGCAAGAGGCTTGACCGCCTGAATCTCCTTTGGGGCAACATAGGAAACATTTTCCGAAGGTGTCCAATCAACACTAGCAACCGTCAGCTCGGATAAGAATTCCTCAGGAGGACAATCTAGTGGGCCCCACTTTTGACCCCAACAACATATCTCCGGCATCTCAAGCCCCAAGGGAACAAAGGCACAGGAGCCATGCCATCCTCATCCTCACCCTCACCCGACTCATCGGCAGGGGTAGGAGCCAACATCTTCAGATACTCAAAGCTCCAGAGCTACACAAAAAATGAAAATCAGAAAACAAAAGCCAAGAAGAGCTGAGAGAAAAGGAAAGTCACATGACATACTTCCCAAGCTCGCCAAAACCCGCTGGTCGATTTGATGCCCCCACGGGAAACCTTACCCATATGCTTATAAAGACGAGCTAAGGCATTTCCACCCTACTCATATGAAGGGATCTTATCGACAGTCGCCAAACAAGAAAGGATCCTTAAGCTCACCTGGTCATTTCGTGTTACAAAGATCGAATAACCAATGACATATAGAAGGAATACCCTCAACAGTTGACGGTTATTTAGGTTGTGCCCCCTTTTCTGTAAGCCTAATAAAGCCAGCTGCAAGGAAATCGATGCCCCTCCAGATTATGAGGAATAGCCCCAATCAGCATCTCAACAGCTTCAGGATCGATCTCATAAATATTGTCTAGAATCAGGCACTTCTCGCCAGCTCTCAAGTTAGTAATCATGGAAAAGATGAAGGGCATCATTGTCATCTTACCAAACGACAGATGAAAAGTATTTATCGTGTCCCACCATCTCTCAGCAAGAGCAGAAAAGTGTGCCAGGTCATTGGTACTCTTTGAAACCAGGCGAACGAAGCCGCTAAACCCGGCCTCATCGACTATTTGCTTAACAGCAGGTGAAAGTTGAGTATACCATAGGAAAGCATGGGCTAGACTACCGTGGCCCTTTAAGGACCTTCGACACCTGCACATATCAAAATAGCAAAAACCAGCACAAATTCACTATTCATAACCCGAGATCTAACTTTGCAAAATCAACAAACAAGCACAAAAGGGGCTTCCAACGATATCTAGGTACACACTACAGTTCACAAAAACTAGCACAATGCACATGAATAGTCCTGAACTGCTGAAAGTTTCACAAACCTGACTCGCTAGAGCCGCGACCGAAAGATGACATTGAGGATCGCGCAATATCAACTCTGCGGGTTAGCTCTCAACCTTTACCCTTTCCTTGGCCCTCTTAGAGAGCCTACTCGAGCTTGAAGCCATGGATCTGCAAAGAAAATAGAAGTTGAAACTAAAATTTCTTCTTGGAAATTAGAGGAAACTAAAATACCAATCAAAATTCCAATCATGGGAAGAGATTACTCACTTGAGTGTGCACAAGCTGCCTTTTGACAGATTTTGGCTCTAAAAGCACCCCAAAATGGCCAAGAATGAGCATTTA
Organism: Hydrangea macrophylla; assembly: GCA_033977485.1. Taxonomy (NCBI): domain Eukaryota; kingdom Viridiplantae; phylum Streptophyta; class Magnoliopsida; order Cornales; family Hydrangeaceae; genus Hydrangea; species Hydrangea macrophylla. Next base: position 55,997,292 of record CM066991.1, on the reverse strand, counting down.
GAGCTCAAAAAACCAAAATATGCAAACATGGAGTCTAGCCATCCAGTACCGCCGCAGCACTGACCAACTGCTGCCGCAGCTGTGGCCTAGTTCCACTGCGGTACTTGACAAGTGGGAGTATTTGTAAAATACAACAGCGCTAAAAGAAGAAAATACACTGATTTAGTTCACAACTCCTTGTCCTATCTGCACTTTGTGTCACAATGCTAGTTTTTACACAATATGATTAATCTATGATAAGTTTTATTATTTTAGCTGCTATTTGTGCAGATTATTATTTTGCTGTGAGAGGAAATGAATAACAGGATAAAAGAAATGCTGGATTACAAGCAAGAGAATTCAAAGCTAAAATACAGAGTTCGAGCGATCGAAGATGCTCAAGCAATCGAGCTTTCGATCGATTGAGGACGGTTCAAGCGCTCGTGAAATCCAAATAATCGATCGATTGAGGACGATTCAAGTGCTCGAGAAATCCAGATGTTCAATCGATTGAGTGCTGTTCGATCGATCGAACATGGCTTTTATCAGCACTCACGCACATGTAGCAGAATAGTTGTAATTAACCTTAGCATTAGGTTTATGTATAAATACTCGTTATGTTTATGTCCCAGAGGATGCCCACTTTACTTTTCATTAGTTTATATAGAGAGAAGAGAGTTTGTTCTTGATTTTTATATGTTTAAAGCTTTGGATATTGCTTTTGGGATTGATTTCTACAGTTTAATATAAGTTTCTCCATTCCAGGTTTTGTAATCTTAATTTATTTACATTCTTCTTGCTTAATATCGTAGTTTAATCTATTGGAATTGTTAGTTTTTGTAGTAGTAGTCTTAAACCTTAAGTTTCCATAGTTTTTATGTTTAAATCACAAACAAACATGACCTTAATGAATATTTACATTAAAAACGAATCTATGACACTCCAGACCATGTCTGAGTAGTCCTAGGGTTGGGAGATCATGATGAAATAGTGATCTCTAGCCTCTGCCATGTACTAGAATAATTCTTGTGTTTGATTGATCGAAGTTAGTTCGATCGATCAAAACAGTGACACAATCAATTGATCGAAGACATTTCGATCGATTGAGAGATGATGATTTTCAATCGATCGAAAGCGCGTCGATCGATCGAACCTTCAGATTCTTGAGAACATTCTATGCAGTATTCTTAGACTTTCTGTTTTTGAGATTCGTCATCAAACTGTCCCCAAATGCTCAGTTTGTCAAAACAGTTTCTAAACTTAAGGCCTTAAGGCATTTTTCTTCAATAACTTTTGCAAACCACTTTGAATGCTAACACCATTTAGAGTGCAAGTCTTAACTATTGATTTAAACCGCTTTCTTGTATTTTAAATTAACTGTGATGAGATAGTCTCGGTCATGAAAGGATTATTGATTCTGTATTTTTAGAGAAATACAGAATACTGTTTTGGATGTACTCCATAGGGCTTTAAATGCAATTGCATGGTAGATGGCTAGGTCACTGAGAATTGGTGTGATCCCAACATTCCCTTTTTATTAAGAAAAACTATTTTTCGAATATCACTTTAGTTAATTAGTTAATCATTAGTTTAATTTAGTTGCTTTACATTTAGTAGTTGATAATTGTGGAACTTCGTGTTCTACACCTCTCTTGATTATTGAATTTTTCATTTCCTTTTTAGAGTTTAATCTAAGTATTTTAGTTCTCAACCTTCCCTGTAGGATCGACATGGTCTTAACCAGAATACTACTTGTATGATCACCTACACTTGGGTGTTGCACAAGAGCGCACAACTTTTTAGTCGTGTCAAGTTTTTGGCGTCGTTGCCGGCGAAGGCAACAAGCTAACGCTTAGATTACCTCAATCTATCTCAATCTCTTTCTATTTTCCTTTTCTTTTAACTCATTAGATTAAAACCTTTTAGGATCCTTTCCCTTTTATGTCTGATAATTCCATTGAAGGAATTCTCGGAAATCCATTCTACTTATCTGATTCTTCTAGTTCTATTAATCCCGTAGCTACACCCACATATTCAATGGCTGAGAATCAAAGCAAGAATGGGGATAATGTGGTTGTACCTATTGATGATTCGCTACGTCCTTTGTACGATCTCATGCAACCCGACCATTTACCTACACCTTCTTGTATTCTCATTCCACCTCATGCAGGCGAATTCCAATTTTGCAACAGAATGATTCAACTCCTTCCAACCTTCCATGGAATGGAGAGCGAGATGGCATATCTACATGTCAAGGATTTTGAGGATGTTTGTAAAACATTCTCATAGAATTATCCTATAGATGTAACACGCCTAATACTATTTCCCTTCACCTTGAAGGATAAAGCAAAAGCGTGGCTACTCACCCTTAAGCCAAATTCTATCTTCACCTGGCATGCGATGAACAATGCATTTTTAAGAAATTCTTTCCACCTTGCATGACCACTGAACTTAAACGTCAAATAAACTCCTACAAACAAAAGAGCAATGAAACATTCACCCAAACTTGGGAGCATTTCAAGGATTTGCTTCTCTCATGCCCACATCATGGGTATGAGAAATGGCGAACCATTAGCTACTTTTTTGAAGGGTAAAATGGTAAAACTAAAAAGCTGGTCAAAACCATGAGCTCAGGTCCATTTCTTCGCAAAAATACCGAAGAGGCTGAAACCCACTTCAAGTGGTTAACTAAGCATGCTCATGAATGGTCAAATTCTGATGACATTCCACGCACACAAATATCAGGTGTAGAGGAGAAAAGTATCTATCAGCTAAAAAGTGAAGATCACCTAATGAACAAATATAAAGAAGTAGCAAAGAAAGCGGAAAAGACAGGTTTTACCTGAAGAACCATGCGGCACATGTAATATGTTGGGACACACAACTCAATACTGTCCCAATGTGCCATACATTCAAGAACAAGCCCCCATGGAGATGAACACCATACAAGGGTATAGAGGGGCGGGGAATTCCTATGACAACAATAATAACTTTCAAAATAATAACAATAGATGGAATCACTCCGGTTTTGATTGGAAAAATGACGCTGGGACACAAAATCAATATCAACAACAACCCTATAACAATAACCAATATCAAGGGTAATACAATAAGCAGTCCCATCCATTTAATCAAAATAGATCAAATAATTACAACCAAGCTCAACCCTCTAATAATCAACAGTCAAACGTGTATGTGTCACCACACAAAAAGGTGCTAGAAGAAGATTTACTCTCTAATGCGAATTTAACACAACAGTTAATCCAAATGATGAGTAAAATGTCCGTAACGTTAGAGAGAATGGATGCACGACAAGAGGGATCGGGTGGAACGTTTCCTGCTCAACCACTTCAAAACCCTAAAGGATACAACAATGGTCCCAATAATCAAGAACATGCAAAAGTCGTGACTACTCTGAGAAGCGTCGAGATTATAGGGTGCAATATACCTCTCTCTACCCCTGAGTATGAGGAGGACGAAGTGGTAAACAAGAATGAACCTTCTACCTAAGAAGAGGAGCCATCTACTAATAACGACCCATTAGATTCAAAAGATGAAACACCTAAAGAAGTAGAAGAAGTTAAGAGAAGGCACGAAAAGGAACACGTCAATGATGAATTACCTAAATGCCCTTTCCCTGCACCTTATCCTCAAAAACTTAAGAAACCAAAAAATGAGATAAAGAATCAAGAGTTCTTAGAACTGTTTAAACAAGTCAAAATAAACCTTCCACTCCTTGATGCAATCAAATAAGTACCAGCATATGCAAAGTATCTCAAAGACTTATGCATGGTCAAAAGGAGGCCAAGTGTGAAGAAACACGCTTATATCGCTTGCCAAGCAAGCGCAATCATCCAAAATGAATTGCCTCCAAAACACAAAGACCCTGGTACTCCCACTGTCTCTTGCTAAATTGGGAACCAAAGAACAGATAATGTACTCCTTGATCTAGGAGTAAGCATAAACCTGCTGTCATACTTAGTTTATAAACAATTAGCGTTGGGTGAACTCAAACCTACCCGAGTTGCACTACAACTGGCAGATAGGTTGGTCAAATACCCTAAAGGAATACTAGAAGACATTCTTGTACAGATAGACTCCTTTGTCTTCCCGGTTGATTTTGTAATTCTAGACACTGAACCTATGTCTAACCCTTGTGCAAAAACACCGGTGATATTTGGACATCCGTTCCTCAACACAATCGATGTCACGATAAAAATAAGAAGTGGTAGAATGACCATCGTATTCGGAAACATGACTTTAAATGACTAGATCTTTTCAAATCCCCGACCTGAAGAATACGAGGATGAGGAAGAAGTTAATAACATCAAAACGGTCATTAAAGATGAGGCTAATTTTGTTAATTATAAAGATCCTTTGGATGTAGTTATGTCACAATTTGATGCTGTCTACCAACCTAAAAACTCTACTGCATTGGACACCGACCTAAATCTAACTTGCCTCATGATGGAAATGAAAGAGGAGGATAGAGCTGAATGCATGTGGGTAGCACCATATGAACCACTGCCTCCAAAAACAAAGTTAGTCATGCGCTCCAATTTTTAGTTTCCCAATTTGGAGTTAAAGGAGCTTTCATAAGAGCTCAAATACGCTTTCCTAGGGACTGAAAAGACTTACCCTATTATCATATAATCAACTCTAAGTCTTGAACAAGATGGTAAATTAATTCAAACTGAAACAACATAAGAGAGCATTGGGATGTACTATTGCCGATCTAAAAGGCATAATCTCGTCTGTCTGCACCCATAAAATATATTTGGAGGAAGACGCTAAACCTTCGCGACAAATACAAAGGCGTCTGAATCCCAACATGTAAGAACTAGTCAAAAGGAAGTTTTAAAACTACTTGATGTTAGGATCATTTATCCCATTTTTTATAGCCCTTGGTTGGTACCAAAGAAGGCAGGCATAACAGTTATTCCAAATAAAGACGGCGAATTGGTACCAACACGCGTCCCCACCGAATGGCGGATGCGTAATGATTATCGAAAACTAAATACCGTGACCCAAAAAGACCACTTTCCTTTACCGTTCATGGATCAAATGCTAGAACGAGTGGCGGGTCATAAGTACTATTGCTTTTTGGATAGATACAGTGGGTACAACCAAATCAAAATCACTCCTGAAGATTAGGAGAAAACAACCTTCACGTGTCCGTTTAGTACTTTCGCCTATCGTCGTATGCCCTTCGGCTTATGCAATGCACCTACTACCTTTCAGTGGTGCATGTTAAGTATATTCAGCGATATGGTCGAACAAATGCTTGAAGTATTTATGGCCATTTTTTTGATGTTCGGCCATAGTTTCAAAAATTGCTTAGACAATCTTGAACGTGTGTTAGCAAGATGCGATGACAAACACCTAGTACTAAATTGGGAAAAGTGTCACTTTATGGTGACCAAGGGAATCGTCCTCGACCACATTATTTCTGATAAAGGTATCCAATTTGATAAAGCAAAAATTGACATAATCTCGAACCTATCGGTCCCCCGCACAGTCAAAAATATTCGCTCTTTTCTGGGACATGTGGGATTTTATCGTCGCTTTATCCAAAATTTTAGTGCGATCTCCCAACCGCTATGTCAACTGTTAGCTAAAGACATGCCATTCGAATGGTCAGAAAACTATCAAACATTGTTTGATGCACTAAAAGAACACCGAACCTCTGCACTGATAATATAGGCACCTGATTGGGGTTTGCATTTGAATTAATGTGCGATGCTAGCGACTATGCCATTGGCGTAGTTCTAGGATAGAGGAAGGATAATAAGCCTTATGTGATCTACTATGCTAGTCGAATGCTAAACGAAGCTCAAATGAATTATACAATCACTGAAAAAGAGCTACTGGCTATAGTCTTCGCTTTGGATAAATTCAGGTCTTATTTGATAGGGTCCCCTATTGTCTGTTTCACAGACCACTTAGCCCTCAAATACCTGCTATCTAAAAAGGATGCAAAACAAAGGCTTATCCATTGGATACTCCTACTCCAAAATTCGATATCACAATTAAGGATAAAAGGGAGTAGAGAATGTGGTCACCGACCATTTATCACGATTAACGTTTGTTGACAACACTGAACCAATACCGATAAAGGACGAATTCCCCGATGAGTAGCTAATGACTTTTTTGGGTTTGCCCTGTTATGCAGATATAGTAAATTACCTAGTTACGGGAGAGACCCCTAGTCATTGGTCAAATCAAGATAAGAAACGATTCCTCTCTTTCGCACGTCATTTCTTCTTCGATGACTCGTACTTATTCAAGTATTGTGCTGATCTGGTCATCAGACGTTGCGTTTCAAATGAGGATATAACCATAATCTTAGCCTCGTGTCATTCTAAAGCCCGCGGTAGCCACTTTGCTTCACAGAAGACCGCATAGAAAATCCTACATAGCAATTTCTATTGGCCAACCATATTCAAGGATGCCCACAAATTTTGTAAAACGTGCCAATGCTGTCAAAATTTAGTTGCAATCTCAAAATGAAATTCTATGCCTTTAACTCCCATAATCACAATCGAAATTTTTGATTATTGGGGCATAGATTTTATGGGCCCATTCTCAAAGTCAAGTAATTGTTAGTATATATTCCTTGCTGTAGAGTATATCTCGAAATGGGTAGAAGCAATCCCAACAAGGTGAAATGATCATCGAACAGTAATTTCTTTCTTAAAAGAAAATACCCTTTCGCGTTTTAGAACCCCAAAGGCATTATAAAGACCAAGGAAAGCACTTCGCAATAGACCCTTGGAGTCACTGCTAAAAAAGTATGGGGTTAACCAAAAAATTGCCTTAGCCTATCACCCACAAACAAACGGGCAGGCAGAATTGGCTAATCGAGAAATCAAACATATTCTCGAGAAGACGGTTAGTTCAAACCGAAAAGACTGGGAGTATAAGTTGACCGATGCTCTATGGGCATACCGTACTGCTTACAAAATAAACCTGGGAATGTCCCCATATCGGCTAGTGTATGGAAAGGCATGTCATATCCCCGTTGAAATCAAGCATAAAGCTTATTGGGAGGCGCGCTCATTAAACTTTGATATTAAGGAGGGGGGTTAGCTCAGAAAACTCCAACTCGCAGAGCTCGAGGAAATCCGTAGGGATGCATATGACTCTGCAAAGTTGCAAAAGGAAAGGTTGAAGGCTCGCCACGATAGAACTATCTTTCGCAAATCATTCGAGTCGGGGCAGAAAGTCTTGCTGTATGACTCTCGCCTTCACCTCTTTCCTGGGAAGCTCTACTCCCGATGGACAGGTCCTTTTATTGTTATATCTGTCTTTCTACATGGGGCCGTCGAGCTACTCAATCCAAAATGAGGAAAGTTTCAAGGTCAATGGCCAAAGATTGAAGCCGTTCTTGGATAACTTCCAACCTGAAGTTGAGCACATCCAACTGGATGAGCCCAACTACTCCTAGATCTTAAAACACCAAAGAGTGTTCTCATATTATTGTTGTATTATTTCCTTTTACTGCATTTTTATTTGTTTTATTTATTTATGTCTTTTTGAGTGTGACCTCATTCCTAATATGCTATTCCATATAATCTCTCCCCTGCAGGCTATAAGAATGAGAGATGATGTTCACTGGATTGGGTCATGGGCTAATTCAGAATACTAGAACCCTCCCTGGACTGTCGACGAGATTGTATTCTATCTTTCTCCTTATCAAGGGCCTGGGGTGGATGATGTAATTGACCTGACCCAAGGGTACATCCCTTACAATCCTTCCCTCCTCCAAATTAATCCTTTCGAGCATATGGACTTTCCTGAAGAGGAAGGAGAACCAAAGGGGTATTTCATTGGAGAAGTAGATGATGCCCTCTTAGAACAATGGGAGAACGACTCGATGTGGGAACCATGCGTTGAAGAAGACTTACAGGATGTGGTGCCTGAATGCCATAATGCTGTCTTCACATATGTGGATGACTTCATCGTCATCGCCTTAGTTCTGTACATCTTTGTGCACATGAGTTATTTGCTGTTTCGAATTCAATGCCCCCTACTTGCTAGTGCACATAGTTTTATCATGCCAATAGTGAGGTTAACTCATTGTCACATTTCATTTTCTTTCCGTCTTTCTTTGTTTATTCCTCTCTGATAGTTCTTTCATTTGTTTTAGTTATTTTCTTTCTTTTTGGTTTTCTTATGTTTTCCTTGTCTAGGATTATCACTTGTTCCACAATGGTCTGCAAAATTTTCCTTCCGCACCAACTGTTTCATGGACCTGGACCTTACATAGGGTCTCCTGGTACTCCGCCGCAAGAGAGCAAACAACTGAGAAATTATTCTCCTCTATCAATGTCTCCATCCAGATCAGCACTTGCTTGTGCAATCAATTATTTGGAGGATTGATAATGGGAAATTGTAGCTACAAGCCCAATTCCTCCGTCAAGAAAATAACTATGGTTCAAGCACCAACATAATCCATCTTCGGTTAGCACGAATTATCCTACACTAAACTAGGGTTGTGGTATAATCCGTCTAATCTAGGCATGGACTATTTGGATACTTGATAGCACAATTCAATTTAAGCACCATTACATGTAAATAATCTAAACAAGCACAGCAAGCATAGATCATTGAGCACACTACAGTCAAAATAGATCTAAGACAAGAATCAACTTTGAAAGTAACGATTTAATCAATAAAAGCACAATTTATTTATAAAAATCCTCGAAACATGTAACCTTCATCCATACATAACAAAACTAAAATAAATACATAAAATACACCCTATTACTTGGCTAGGGTTTCATTGAAACCCTAGATCTTGAGTTTAGTTGTCCATAGAAGCGGCGGATGGCAAGTAGTTGATGGAGGAGGCCATGGAAACCCTTAGTCTTCTTCTTCTTCTCCTTGCTTCCCTCTCTTCAATGGCTGAAAGTGTGATTGTATATTGTGTGTATAACAATTGCCAACCCCTAAATTGAAGTAAAATAGGATATATGTAGATTAGTAGCAAGTTTTTGGAAGTTTTCCTAACCCAATTCGCACTAAAACTGCTGTATTTAGCTTTCCAGACATAATTAGGCAGTTTCGTTCACGTAGGAGTCTTCAGTACACTGAAATACATGTATTTGATTTTTACACAGGTCGCGCGAGCGCGATATTGGGAAGTCACGCGAGCGATTTTTGGACTTCCGCGCGAGCGGGCCGCGCGCGCGAGGTGCCTTTTTCAGCTTCTTTCTTCCTGCTTTTTCTCTCTATTTAACCTGGATTAGTGTTTTCTTCCAAAACCTGCTCTAAAATAGAAAACGAAATAAAAATACATAAAACAGGATAAAATATGCTAACAAATGTGAATTAAGGCACGTAATTAGGATCTGTTCTCTCTCGATCACACCCCCAAACCTACATTTTGCTAGTCCTCAAGCAAAAAGAAAATAAAAATAAAACTACTAATAAAAATCTATTCCATTTTCGCATGGATCGCGATTGCATTTAACTTATGCAACAAGCCTTTTAAACCTCTAGGTGTCCCTAGTCGGACGAGTAAAGTCTCGTAAGGGTTCTCGTCAACAAGTCACCCACAACCATCTTTATTAATTATTAACTTATCAATTAAAATTTTTTTATTAAAAACGAAAAACATAATATTCAACACTCCTTCATCATATAACAAAGATTTGAAATAGAATAACGAACATAAAGAAACATAATGAAACATCCACCTAAATCATGAAAAATAATCCCAAGCACATGCATCGTATAAATCAATAGAGTTCCTCATACAATTGCACGTGTGTGATGTGGTAGTCAAATGAACACGCGCATGTCACGAACATGGAATATACTTCGGATAACCAATTAACTATGTCTCAACTACGAATCTCACAATGTTAATTACACTCTCAAATGAAACACTTAGAAACAGGCGTAATTTTTCTAATACATGGGAGCAAAGGAAATATATTTTCAAAACGATAAATGCTCACATATGACTCGAAAAAGACGCATGACACGAAAGAACAACAGTCTCATGGATAGGGTAGTCAAATGAAACACTTGTAATATATGGTAGTCAAATGAACACGCGCATGTCACGAACATGAAATATACTTCAGATAACCAATTAACTATGTCTCGACTACGAATCTCACAATGTTAATTACACTCTCAAATGAAACACTTAGAAACAGGCGTAATTTTTCTAATATATGGAAGCAAAGGAAATATATTTTCAAAACGATAAATGCTCACATATGACTCAAAAAAGACGCATGACACGAAAGAGCAACAGTCTCATGGATAGGACGCCAACAGTTAAGAAAAATTAATCATTACCATGTTTTAATCCCCCTCCCATCGTTTACATATCCAAACCATGTTTCCTAGGATCAAATAGGACTTTTCAAAGGTTATAACGTGGCTCAGGCAATGAAAAAAAATAGAAAGGATTCATTAGGTAGGTAATCTCAGAATGGCATTGTAAGGCATGTACGATTTCTTTCATTCGTCTCTTCTACCAACTTCATCTTTTCATACTTTTTTCCATATATTTTTTCTTTAATTTCTTTCTTTTTTTTTCTTTCTTTTATATTCTTCTTTCTACTTTCAACTTTTTTTTTTCAATCCTTATCTTTTTTCTTTCCTTCTCATTGCCTCTTTTTTTTCTTTCCATTGCTTTCGAAATGAATATTCATTGAATACCAAAGCAACTACCCCAAACATCACATTGTTTTCTTCTTCTTCTTAGTCAACACATTGCCTTATCCCCCACCAAAAGTTGAACAATCTTTCAGTGGTACGCTCTAAGTTGATCAAGTTGGAGCTTTTAAACAAGATAATGGTGATTAAAGAAAAAGGCACTTTAACGGCTCAAAGGGGTGAACTAAGGAAATTTATCATTTATCGGTTAGTAGCAAACAAAGAAGGCCTAAAATCATGTCCTATGGTTATATGGTTCTTCAATGTTTACGACGGAAGATTATTTAGCATGGTAGCAAATATTTTAACTTGACTATCAACCAAGACAAGAATAATGAGACTAAACAACGAGTTAATGCGTTACTTTAATGAAATTCGACAAACACAAAATGTACTTATAACCATCTAAAAAGAAAAGATAGGCTCAAAAGCTCACGGGCTTAGTCTCTACCATGTGTTATCTAGAAATCCGAATCATATTATAGTTCACATCAAACATGTATTCAAGCGACTACGTGCAGTGCATAGGTTTGTGTGCAAATCTATGATGTAAAACTACGATTAGAATGATACATAACTTAAAACGTTACATCATGACTTCAACAAATATTTAATCACATCTTCTCATGTTTACCATTCTTTAACGAATCACGTTACATACTAAGAAGTATCGACTAGAGATTGTAAAATTGTAGGTGACATCGTTTATTTAAGCACAAGAAAATTTAGTGTAAGAATGTGCATGGGTGTGCATACCCCCAAACCTAAACCTTTCATTGCCCCCAATGAAACAATAAAACGAAAGAAAGGAAAGGACGTAAGGAAGGAATGATATTACCTCGATCTCGACAATCACAAAGGTGAATGTATAAATATGACGATAAAATTCAATAGCTTCATAAAGAGCTACTAATCACCTGTCAATACTTGGCAAAAGAAAGTAAACAACAAAAACAATAGTAGCTAATAGAAATATACATATATTATTATTTTTGGTTGTTGTTTTTTGGTTTTTATATTATTATTTTTCTTTTTTCTTTATTTTTAATTAATTAATTAATTATTTATTTATTTTGAATAAAAGTTAAATTATAACAAAAAAACTAATAGAAATAAAACAAATAGAATAATCAAAACGAAGAAGAACTTAATCTAAAAAGAGACCAAACAGAATAAACAGAAAAAATAAAAATAACTGACCAGGTTATGGGAGAAAGGAGGTAAGAGAACAAAAGAGAAAATCTCCAAAATCCCACCTCGAGCAAGCGGGCCGCGCGAGCGAGCGTCGCGCGCGCAAGCACCTCCGCGAGGGAATGCAGAGGCATGTATTTATGAAAAGAAAAGAAAAATCTCTAAGTCCCCAGATCGTGCGAGCGGGCAGCTCGAGTGACCTCCTCGCGCGCGCCAATCTAGGCACGAGATGTAATAGAAGCTCATATATATAAAAAGTTGAAAAATATTTTTGTCTAAGGGGGAATCTCGTGCGAGCAGACCGCGTGAGCAAAGTGTCGCGCGAGTGGGCCGCACGTGCGACTTTGGTCTTTTCCTCTTTTTCTTTATAAAAATTTATATAAGTTTAAAATAAATTTACTCCGACCCCCCAAACCTGTCCAGAATGATCCAAAAAGGACTCAAAACTGACCCAAAATGACCAAAAACACTCAAAATTAAAAGAAACGGACGAAATAAAGCTTGAGTTGCCTCCCAAGAAGCGCTATCTTTTACGTCTTTAGCTAGACCATTCTAGCTCAGGACTTATGGAGGTTGTAAATCAAACTTTCTACCCCTTAGGATATCAGGAAGAGCCCGGTGATAAGCAGAAATAACGTCGTTTTGAATTAATTCCACCGACGGTTCTCCCGAATTATGTTCAAATCAATTTCTTACCTTTTGAGTAAATTCATCATTCAGGTCTTGGTTGTCAGGATTCTTTCGCTCATTACGAATTATATTATTTTCCTCACCCATATTCAGTTCTTTGTTAGGCTCAGTATTCCGTCTTACCTCACATTCCGCCTCACATAGGTAATCGTCGTCTTTAGGAGGTTGATCCATAGCATTAAAAATGTTTAATTTTAAGTTCATGTTCTCAAATGACACCTTCATTACCCCCGTCCGACAGTTAACACGATCGTTAGCGGTTGCTAAGAATGGACGGCCTAAGATGACAGGAGTGTGTTTTCGAGCATCTAGCATGGGTTCAGTGTCAAGGACCATGAAGTCGACAGGATAATAGCATTTATCAACTTTAACCAAGACATCCTTGACGATTCCTCTAGGTATTTTAATAGAACGATCCGCTAATTGTATAGTAGCGACCGTAGGCTTAAGTTCACCTAGTCCTAGTTGTTTATAGACGTGATAAGGTAAGAGATTAACGCTAGCTTCTAAGTCAAGGAGAGCCTGATGAATGATAGTGTCACCTATGACACATGAAATCGTAGGCATACCTGGATCTTTATATTTTGGAGTAGCGTGTTGGAATATTGAGCTAACCTTTTCCGTGAGAAAGACCGTTTTCGGTGTATGACTGCGCAACTTGTGCTTTTGAGTACAAAGGTCTTTTAAACATTTCGCGTAAGCAGGTATTTGTTTTATAGCATCGAGGAATGGGATATTAATTTTTACTTGTTTAAATACCTCGAGTATATCTTTAATTTTCGACGTTTTCTTTGAAAAATTTGACGGTTCGTCGGCATTTGGTGGAAAAGGTAGTTTTGGAATACACGTCGTCGGGGTTGTTACATTTTCTTTCCTATTTCTACTCGTTTCTCCACCCTTTTCCTTATTAGAGTTAATGTTCCCTTCCTTCTCACTTTCATATGGCACGTCAACAACTTCCTCTTCTCGAATAGTCATCCTAGTCGAGACGGCATTTACTTGTTCATTCGAACCCCTATTCCCATATTATCCCTTAGGATTTTGAATAGTTTGACTAGGCAACTTACCCTCGTTTCTATGACTCATAGCATTAGCTATTTGTCCCATTTAGAATTCAAGCTTCGCAGTGGATTGTGTGTGAGAGTGCACTATCTGTGCTTGTGCTTGTACTTGTGTTTCGATATTCTTAAGGGATGCCAACACTATCTCCTCAAAAGCGTTAACCCTTAGAGGGTTAGGATTAGGAGGAGGGTGTTGGTATTGGTTTTGTTGAAATTGGGGTCGATAAGTATTAGGAAAATTAGTTGCCTTATTATTATTATGATTATTATTATTTTTCCAAGAATAATTAGGATAATTTCTCCATGGCATGTCCGGATTATTAGTCATAGGATTAAAATTATTTTGTGGGAATTGTTGAATAGAATTAATGTGTTGCTCCACGAATTCTAGAAATTGAGACGCTGATGGGCATGTAAGTATAGAATGTGAAGGATCGGAACATAATGCACAACTTTCATGAGCGGGTGGGGCTGACGTTTGGTTTACTATCAAAAGTCGATCAAGTTTTTTAGATAGTTCCTGAAATTCAATTGAATGACTTGACTCGAACTTTACCTCATGTTTAGGTTGCGAAAGATATCCCTCAGAACGTACCGACATAGCCTGATGCATCGAGTTCTCGCTTAATGTTTCAAAAAATTTTCAGGCCTCGTCGGCGCTTTTGTGTAGGAAAGTACCCGCACAAACGGCATCGACGGTATTCCGGATAGAGGGAATAAGCCCCTCGTAGAAGACTTGAACTAATTGCCACTTAGGAAATTGATGATGTGGGCATGAGCGTAATAATTCTTTAAACTTTTTCCAAGTATCATAAAGCGTTTCCCCATCTTGCATCACAAAGTTTGTTATGGATTTCCTTATCTAATTTGTACGCATAATAGGGAAAAACTTTTGTAAAAATACGGTGTGTAAGACTTCCTAGGTTTTAATTGTATTCGGCTCCAAAGATTGGAGCCAATACTTCATTTTATATTTTAAAGAGAATGGAAAGAGATGCAGTTTTAATTCATCATCAGTGAAATTCTGGATTTTTAACGTAGAGCAAATATCTTGAAAATCTCCTAAATGCTGATAAGGATCTTCATTTATACGACCATGGAAAGAAGGAAGGAGCGAGATGGTAGACGACTTTATCTCAAAGTGAGATGCCGTCGCCTCCGGTAATTCGATACCTGCTTGCGGCGTGTAAGTCGTAGGAATAAAATAATCTTTAAGCGGAGGAGGTGGCGGTATATTAGGGTTATTTCCATTGTTTTCGTTGTTTTCAATGTCGGCCATTGGAAGAGGTTCTATGTTCAAAGTTTGAGTTTTTCTTAAATGTTTATTGGTGCTTTGAATTTCAGCCTGAAATAATGACGATGGTTTTGGAGTCGACTCGTCGTCTATTTTCAACTGAGCTCTCGGAGCTTGGGTTGAACACTTACTAATTCTAAGGGTACGTTCAAGTTCAAGATCGAAAGATTTTAATTCTGGTTTATTTGAACGTATACCAAACATAAACTAAAAATAAAATAAACTAAAATAAGGACTGACTCAACAAATACAAAAATAATCACACAAATCAGACAACAGGTGATGCGAGGTGAAAATTGCATATTCATAACGTATTACATGGTCCTTTATGCATATTTTTATCCCCAAAGTCCCTATATTTAGGTATATTCTAATATCAATGTTCTTTTTATTGTATTAATGCTAAAATATATGTTTTTGCATTATTTTTATAGGTATTAGGATGTAAATCAATGAAGTGGAGCTAAAGAAAAGTGATTCTGGTGGATAGAACAACGGAAGCAGCTGAGAAAACACTAATTTTGACAATAAAGACTTCAGATTTGGAAGATTTTCCTAGAAATACAAAATGTAGATCTTTGAGTTACGGTCGCGTGGCCACAAACGCGAGGTCAATCCGAGGTCTGAGTGAAAAGTTATGGTCATTCTCCCATCGGTACGCAAAGCTGTCAAAATCAGAGAGTTCAATCGATTGAGGAGTTCGATTGATCGAACTAAGCTCGATCGATTGAACTTCATATTCACCCAAAAGTTGCGTAAACTCTGCAGGAACCCTATATATAAGTCGTTTTGACGCCAGACGAAGAAAGGACGCTCCAGAACGCAGAAAATAGCAGTTTAGGGTAATTTTAGGGTTAGATTAGGAGTAGGTTATGTTAGATTCATATTATTTTTCCTCATTTTTATTAATATACTGAAGATTATTGAAGATTCAAGTGGATTTCATGTTTATTTCAAGTTTATTTCAGATTATCTTCAGGTTTTTCTTTACGATCCTTGTTATTTGATTGTTATTAGTTTATGTGTTATGATTACTCTAGGTTATAGTTTCTGTATTAGTTTTGTCATGTTTTCGTAGTTTAGACTTTGGGAATATGTGATGAAACATTGGTTTCCAACCTCTGCCATGGAATCTTTAGAAAACCTAGGCTCGATCAATCGAAGGTATTTCGATTGATCGAACCAGAGCCATAGTCAAGCGATCGATGACATTTCGATCGATTGAAGGATGATGATGTCTGATCGATCGAGAGCGCTTCGATCGATCGAACATGTTAATTCCTGAGATGATTCTTTTAAGTATTCCATGACTTTCTGTTTTAGAAATCTGTTATCAAATTGTCCCTATAAGCTCAGTTTGTCACAACAGTTTTTAGAACTTAAAGCCTTCAGGCTATTTTCTTCAATGACTTTTGAAAACCATTTTGAATGCTAACACCATTTAGAGTGCAAGTATTAACCATTATTTTTAACCGTCTTCTAAGTATTTTAAATAACTTGTGATGATATAGTCCCGGTCATGAAAGGGCTATTGATTCTATATCTTTAGAAAAGTACGGAATGCTAAAAAGGAATGAACTCGATAGAACATTAATGAGTATGCATGGTAGATGGTTAGGATCAATATGGATTCACGAGTTTCCAACACCTTTAGTTTATCTGTTTAATTAGTTATGTTTCTTTATGCTTTAGTTTATTATTTAGTTTAGTTTAATTCATTAGGATTCGTTAAAACATCCACTCTCAACATTCTTATTTTCTTTTCCTTTTCGTTAGGTTGTAACTTAGTAGACATTCTTCCTATTCCTTCCCTGTGGGATCGACCTGGACTTATCCAGTATTACTTGCACGATCACCTACACTTGGGTGTTGCACAAGAGCGGACAACTATTTAGTCGTGTCAAATTTTTGGCTTCATTGCCAAGGAAGGCAACTAGGTTAGGATTTTACTAAGTTATTTCATATTTTTTCTTACTTTTCAAAAAAAAATAATAAATAAATAAAAATAAAAAATAAAAATAATAAAAAAAAATAAATAAAAAAAAAATAATAATAATAAAAACTTTGGATAAACATGTCTTAACCATATTACCCTCCATACAACACAAACACCAATAATAGGTACACACTTGAAAATCAAAATAGTTATTCCCCAAGTTGGCAAGCACCCACTTATGACGCGCATTATCAACCCGAGTGCTACCAACCACCACAATGGGAAAACAATAGTTGTTGTCCCCCATATTATCAAACGTATCAAGAACCTCCACATGGAGAGTTCTATCAATCGCAATGGGGATATAACCAAAATGATAATGTAGGATATAGTAGTAGCTCTCACGATTACCAAACGCACCAAGACTTTCTCTTTGGCGAGTCTTGTCCACAAACACAATGGGATGGGAATTACTATCAACCACAATGGGGCAAAACTTCGTATAGTAATAATGAGGAGAATAATCAAGTTGAGGATACTGGTACGGTAAAATTACTGCTTAGTGAAATGAAAAAGGCTAGATAGTGCACTTGATAAATTAGAAACTAGATATCAACAAGCAGATGCTAGCCAACCTTTAGAAGACTATATCAGTCCTTTAACACCATAACCTAAATTTCAAGACATTAACAATGGAATGAAATTGGAGGACAATGACGGGTTTATACCGAATGAGGTTAACAACTCAATCGAGAAAGTGACTACCCAACACGAACTCCAAAATCAAACCGTTGAGCATGAAGTTGTAGAACCATTTTTTCTTCAATATACACCCCCAGACATCAACTCCTTTACTACCTTGATAAAATTGCACAATCTCTTTATCCAAAGCACCTCAATAGATGATATATATAGTGAGGAGAGTTACAAGGATGAGAATGAGGATTTAAAAGATAATGCGAGTTTAGGTGGTTGCACGCAATTAGGAAAGGATGAGTCCCCTGTTGACTCTACCCCTACCTTTGACCCTAGGGAGGACATAATTGAAAAATCTAAATCCTGTTTAGATTCATGTGATATTCATGAACCCTCACCTCTTTCGGCCGAAGAGGTGGTGTCACCAAGTTGCCCATCACCTATACTCTCTAATAATCAAAGCTCTCATCCCGAGTGTAAAAGTCATGTGTATCCCAATATTGAACAAAGTGAATGTGTTGTGGAAGAGGATGGTAAGGATTCTAGCACATGTTCTTTACAAAATTTTAACTTTCAAAATTCTTTGGAAGAAGACTTGGAAGATATTGGGCCCACATTAGATGATCTTAAACTTCAACAAGAAGCTAGTAATCTTCTAGACTGCTTAGTCTTCTTGACTGATAAAAACATAGAGGCCCAAATAGATAGCTTTATCCAAGTGCAGTCCAAAACTATTTACATAGAACAGAAATCCAATTCCTATGATCATATCACCATAGATTCTGTTCTAGAACAAGAGGAGGGTAGTAAAGCTTCATTAGAACATCACTTAGACCCTACCCCTTTTATGGAACCATGGCCTCTGCCTGTTTTTGATAATAAAAAAATAGAGGCTGTTATAGAAAATACCAACACCAAAGATCTTTCCTTGAGTATAATTCCTAAAAAGTGTGGTATATCTCTTCTATCTGTCCCCAACAAATTTGACAGCCATAGGTTTTGCATCATCTCCTCTGACCTTGAGCCTGACATTAGTTGGGGGGAGTTGCATTTTTATGAGGATCCCAACGTTTTTCTCACTATTAAATTATTTCATTGGGAGGATCCTAAAAAATTTCAGTTATTACTGTATGATAAAAATCTTGATTAACCGAATTTATTTACTGAGTAGTAGTATTACATTCTCTATTTTTCCTTGTCGCTACTAATCATTTTGCAGGTAAGTTAAAAAAAAAATTGGATATTAACGCCTCGAGGTAACATCCTTCCTTTTCTCGATTTACTTTACATGTCCATATGCTTAGTTTAGAACATTGAGGACAATGTTTAGTTTTAGTTGGGGGGAGTGAGTCATTGCATGCCTTGTTTATTTCTTTTTATGCTTTCATGTCAATACACCCGCTTAGCAACATGCAACTCAAACTCAGTAAATTAAAATTAAAATTATCAAAAATTTTAAAAGTTATAATTTTTTTTAAAGATATTAAAATGGTTCTTGTATTTCTCTTTAGTTAATGTAGTTAGTTATGATGCATTAGTGTTATTTTTTGTATGTTATTAGTATGTAATACACTATGGTAGTTTCTTTACTATCTTACTTATAGGATGTTTTATACTTTTTAATCTTCAAACAACTTATGGATTAGTAAGCATAGCTTAGGTGTCTTGAGAGACTGTAGTGGAGACTAATAACCCAA
Source organism: Hydrangea macrophylla (assembly GCA_033977485.1). Classification (NCBI taxonomy): domain Eukaryota; kingdom Viridiplantae; phylum Streptophyta; class Magnoliopsida; order Cornales; family Hydrangeaceae; genus Hydrangea; species Hydrangea macrophylla. The sequence goes on along the minus strand of CM066991.1, from coordinate 55,978,071 downwards.
GTGAGCTTTTGTGCCATTCTTTGTTTTTGAGGGTTTTATAAATTACTCTTACTTTTTGAAAAGCGTATTCACTCGTTGAAAGTCTCATTTTTCTTCTTCATTTTGACTGATCACTAGAAAGAATGTTAAGGATTTACCAAAATTTAGAACTTTTGAATTCACTAAAATAAATAATCCTATGAACTTAGAAGATGATATAGGCCATCTTTTGACCATACACGCATAATACAGCCTTGGCCTACCTCTATAATATTCCTTTATTTCACATCTTGAGCCTTACCATATTTGCCTTGTCTTCACAATCCTAAAGTTCATACCTAACTCTATATTACGAGTTTGAGTTTCTTTTCTTTATATAGGAGTGATTGGGATGCGTTTTCTTGACAATAAAGTGCTAGTGTGAATAAGGGAGAGTTGGCAAAGAAAAAGTAAAGCATGAAAAAAATAAATAAATATAAGAAAAAAATGCCAATGGTTGTTACAAAAGAAAAAAAGAAAAGAAAAAAATAATAACAAAAAGAAGTGTGTGGGAAAGGATAAAAAAAATTTATTAAAAGAGAAGAAGAGAGAGACTGGAGATGTGGGGGAAGTTTGAAAAATTGTATTAGACATTCCAATCACATCCTTTGACCCAATTGAATATTACAAACCTCTTTCTTCTTAATTGAACACCTCTTTTTCAAAGTCCTGATGATTTTAAGTAAATTGGATTTGAAGTTAAGGTAACGAGAGAGTTCTCCACGGTATCTCGCTCTTCTAGTGAAAAGTATCCTTTCATGAGACTTTGTGCACTAAAATGTCCGTTTTTCTATTTAGATATGAGAAGCATTAGATTCCATTCACATTAACTCTTTATAGCTTCCATATCATGAGTGATAATTATTACACCTAATTCGGAGTGATTTCATCTTGAGAGTGTAATCCTAGTGAGAGTTGAGCCAAAATGAACGTCTTGATAGCATCTTAGGTTATGCGAGCTTTGAAATTAAAGTTTTGTATTTTTGGTTGTCCATTTACACACACACTTGAAGATTAATAGGTATGGAATATTCTAATGACTTTGATAGTAGATTAATTGTAATGTGTGTGTTGCATGGCTATGGCATACTAGAGAGTTTCATGGGATTGTTGAGCTTAACAACATTGCTTAATGAGAGGAAAAATTTTCTTGAAAAATTTTAAACTAGAACCATTACCATAAACATGAATTTTGTGGGTAGATTCACTGCAAACCCTCACGAGACAACACTTGTCCACTAGGGGGAACCTAGGGGTTTAAAGGCTTGTTTCATAGACTAAGTGCAATCGCGATTCCTGCGAAAGCGATATAGGATTTTTTTACTTTCTTTTGATTTTAATTTTTAGAGTTAAATAAACACTGTTGTAGTTCGCTTCATTGCTAGGGACTAGCAATAAGCTAGTTGGGGGGTGTGATGCGAGGTGAAAAGTGCATATTCATAACGTATCACATGGTCCTTTATGCATACTTTTATCCCCAAAGTCCCTAGATTTAGGTTTATTCTAATAGCAATGTTATTTGTATTGTATTAATGCTAAAATATATGTTTTTATATTGTTTTATAGGTATTAGGATATAAATCAATGAAGTGGAGCTAAAGAAAAGTGATTCTGGTGGATAGAACAACGGAAGCAGATGAGAAAACACCAATTTTGACAATAAAGACTTCAGATTTGGAAGATTTTCCTAGCAATACAAAATGTAGATCTTTGAGTTATGGTCGCGTGGCCATAAACGGGAGGCCAATCCGAGGTCTGAGTGAAAAGTTATGGCCATTCTCCCATTGGTGCACAGAGCTATCAAAATCAGAGAGTTCAATCGATTGAGGAGAGTTCAATCGATCGAACTTTCGATCGATCGAACTAAGCTCGATCGATTGAACTTCATATTTACCCAAAAGTTGCATAAACTCTGCAGGAACCCTATATATAAGTCGTTTTGATGCCAGACGAAGAGAGGACGCTCCAGAACCCAGAAAATAGCAGTTTAGGGTAGTTTTAGGGTTAGATTAGGAGTAGGTTATGTTAGATTCATATTATTTTTCCTCTTTTTCATTAATATACTGAAGATTATTGAAGATTCAAGTGGATTTCATGTTTATTTCAAGTTTATTTCATATTATTTTCAGGTTTTTCTTTCCAATCCTTGTTATTTGATTGTTATTAGTTTATGTGTTATGATTACTCTAGGTTATTGTTTCTGTATTAGTTTTATCATGTTTTCGTAGTTTAGACTTTGGGAATATGTGATGAAACATTGATTTCCAACCTCTGCCATGCAATCTTTAGAAATCCTAGGCTCGATCGATCGAAGGTATTTCGATCGATCGAATCAGATCCATAGTCAAGCGATCGAAGACATTTCAATCGATTGAAGGATGATGATGTCCGATCGATAGAGAGCGCTTCGATCGATCGAACATGTTAATTCCTGAGATGATTGTTTTAAGTATTCCATGACTTTCTGTTTTAGAAATCTGTCATCAAATTGTCCCTATAAGCTCAGTTTGTCACAACAGTTTTTAGAACTTAAAGCCTTAAGTCTATTTTCTTCAATGACTTTGGAAAACCACTTTGAATACTAACACCATTTAGAGTGCAAGTATTAGCCATTGTTTTAAACCGTCTTTTAAGTATTTTAAATCACTTGTGATGATATAGTCCCGGTCATGAAAGGGCTATTGATTCTATATCTTTGGAAAAATACGGAATGCTGAAAAGGAATGAACTCCATAGAACATTAATGAGTATGCATGGTAGATGGTTAGGATCAATATGGATTCACATGTTTCCAACACCTTTAGTTTATCTGTTTAATTTGTTATGTTTCTTTACGCTTTAGTTTATTATTTAGTTTAATTTAATTAATTATGATTCGTTAAAACTTCCACTCCCAATATTATTATTTTCTTTTCCTTTTCGTTAGGTTGTAACTTAGTAGACATTCTTCCTATTCCTTCCCTGGGGATCGACCTGGATTTATCCAGTATTACTTGCACGATCACCTACACTTGGGTGTTGTACAAGAGCGCATAATTATTTAGTTGTGTCAACAGGCAAGCACACAGTACTACTATGATGCATGTAATTATTCTTATGCTGTGATTCGCGTCAAAGTCCAGCGCGCCGTGTTTCCTAGCTAATGCAGTGCTCACTCCACAACTAACCTAATGCAAGTAATTACGTCTCAGTGCCCTGACTTACAGTGGTTTGAAGCGAATTTCAAAGGAAGCAATTTACTTGAATTATTTTTATTTAAATTTTTTTTTCGCGTAAGCTCCTTTGACGTGCACAGCTGTTCCACTCGAAACGCTAGAATTTTGAGTACCTAAGAAATTACAAAAATAAAAGAAAAGTTAGTAACTTAAAACAAAAAAGAAAAAATAGGAAAAGGAAAAAACCTAATATAATATTTACGAATTAACTAAACTAAGATTATAAAACTAAAGGTAGTAATGCAATCCCCGGTAACGGCGCTAAAAATTGATGTTGTCAAAATCAATATATAAAAGTATGCTTACTTCTGCTTTACTTTCAAAAGATTTGTAGTGTGGAAGTAAAGGTCGAACCCACAGAGATTGAATATTACGCACTTTAATTTTTAAAACCTAAATTTAGTTAATTAAGAAAAATGGATTTTGGATTTAATTTGATTTAAACTAATAACAATTAAAGTAAATCTAAATTATGAAAGCAATTAAATATTTTTTTATAATAAGTTTAAGGAACCTAGGATTGCAAATCCACCACTAGATTCATAATAAGGGTATTTACGAATTACTTTAGCTTATTAAGTTGGATGATGGTGGGGAATTGTAGCTACAAGCCCAATTCCTCCGTCAAGAAAATAACTATGGTTCAAGCACCAACATAATCCATCTCGGTTAGCACGAATTATCCCACACTAAACTAGGGTTGTGGTATAATCCATCTAATCTAGGCATGGACTATTCGGATACTTGATAGCACAATTTAATTTAAGCACCATTACATGTAAATAATCTAAACAAGCACAGGGCCAAGTTGGACAGGCTCGTATGAATGCTATCCTCCTAAAGAACTCGGGATTTAATGATGCTGAACAACAAAACATGGAAGGTACTATTATGTTATTCAGCACTCGAGTTAAAGTTCTATTTGATACTGGTGCTTTGAATTCGTTTATTGCTATCAGAATTGTTAAACTTTTGGGTTTAGTACCCTAGGAGATTGACATAGCCCTGAATGCGGTATCACCTTTGGGAGTGACTGTAAGGTTAGGAAAAGTATGCAAGGACTGTGACATAACCCTCGAGGATTCTGCTAAATGAAGGAATTTGACATCATCTTAGGATTTGATTTGCTCACGAGGTATCGTGCTAAGTTTTATTGTGCCAATAAGATGATTACATTTCTAGTACAAAAAAAGTCAACCTTTTGACTTTCAGGATGTGTTTCAGAATATTTTAGGACTACCACCTAAGCGGGAGATTGACTTCTGTATTGAATTAGTGCCTCATACTTTACCATAATTGAAGGCTCTGTATCGGATGGCACCAATGGAGATGCAAGAACTGAAGAAGCATGTACAGTTAGAAATCTTATATTTGTTTGACCCAGCACGTTGCCTTGAGGAGCGCCAGTGCCATTCATTAAGAAGAAGGACAGAATTCAATGACTTTGTATCGACTATAGGGAGCTCAACCAGGTCATGATTAAGAGCTAAGTACCCACTCCTTAGAATCGATGATCAGTTTGATCAGCTGCAAGGAGCAACGACTTTCTCGAAGATTAATCTACGTTTAGGATATCATCAACTGTTGGTTCGACCTGGGGATATTTGAAAGACTGCTTTCAGGACGAGGTATGGGCATTATGAATTCTTGGTTATGTTTTTTGTATTAACCAATGCCCCAACGGTATTCATGGACCTAATGAATAGAGTATTTAGACCCTACCTGGATCAGTTCATTATTGTGTTTGATTGACAATATTCTAATCTACTCGAAGACCAAGGTTGAACATTAAAAACATGTAAGGATCATACTACAAACCCTCTGAGATATTCAATTGTATGCAAAGTTCATCAATTGTGAATTTTGGCTAAAGAAAGTCAAATTTCTAGGGCATGTCATCTCGCATGATGGAAAAGCTAAGATTCATGAAAGATAGGCGCAGTTTTGGATTAGAATATACCAACTACTACAATGGAAGTCAGGAGTTTTCTTGGTTTCGCTGGATACTATCGAAGATTTGGGGAAGGATTCTCCAAGATTGCAGCTCCTCTAACCAGACTAACAAAGAAGGACTTGAAGTTAAATAGGGTGACAAGCATGCACGCGCATTTCAAGAATTGAAGGAGAGATTGACCACTATGTTGGTGTTGGCGATACCTAAGAGTGGTGAGCAGTTCACCATTTATAGTGACGCATAACACCAAGGACTTGGATGTGTTCTGATTGAAGACGGGAAGGCAATCACATATAGATTGTGGAAACTGAAGCCTCGTTCGTTCAATTATCCGACGCATGACCTCTAGCTAGCCGCGATTATTTTTGTACTCAAGATTTGGAGGCATAACCTCTGCGACAAAAAGTTTGATCTATTCTCAGATTACAAGAGTTTGAGATACTTGTTCTCTCAAAGGGAGTTGAACACGAGGCAATGACTTTGGATGGAATTATTAAAGGATTACAATTTCATGTTACAGTATCACCTTAGGAAAGCGAACGTAGTAGTCGATGCGTTGAGTCAGAAACCCTAGAAGATAGTAGTAGCTTCTCTTATGGTCAAAGAGTGGCGAGCGTTAGAAACTTTGGCTAAATTCTGTATTCAAGCCTTAGATCTGAGTGAAGAGAAATACTTTGGATGTCTCATGGTACAACCGACCCTCATCAGTCGTATTTTGAAGGCACAGAGGAAGAATGAAGGACTTTAGGAGTGGATCACAAGTAACGCGGTAAATGAACAAAAGAATTGGAGTATTGGTCCAGACGGAGCACTCAGATGCAGAGGCAAACTTTGTATGCTGGATGAAGGTGATCTTAGAAAGGATATACTGGATGACGCTCACAAGTCGCAAATGACTATCCACCCAGGACGTACAAAGATGAACAAGGATTTGAAGAGGAAATTCTGGTGGGAAGGTATAAAACCAGAAGTTACTAAGCACGTGTCTCAATGCCTTACGTGTAAGCAGGTGTAAGCAGAACATCAGAAGCCACCTAGGCTCCTACAACCTCTACCAATTCCCGGATAGAAGTGGGAACATGTAACCATGGACTTCGTGGTTGGTTTGCTAAGGTCATAACAAAACCACAATGCTATTTGGGTAGTTATGGATCGACTTACCAAATCAGCACACTTCATAGCATATAGTATGCCATACTTGGTCGAATGTTTGAGCCGTATGTATATACAACTAGTCATACAATTACACAGTGTACTAGTCTCTATCATATCTAACTATAATTAAAGATTTACCACAGAGTTTTGGAAAAGTCAATAGACAGCCTTTGGGACTTCATTAAACTTAAGCACTACCTTTCATCCACAGACTGATAGACAGACTGAATGGGCTAACCAAGTAATGGAAGACATGCTTCGGGCGTGTGTTATTGATTGTGAGAGCTCATGGGAGACTCATCTACCACTGATGGAATTTGCGTACAACAACCACCATTCAAGCATAAGAATGGAACCCTTCAAGGCATTATATAGACGACCATGCCGATCGCCCTTGTGCTAGGCAGAGGTTGGAGACAATCAACTGGTTAAACCTGAATTAGTTCGGGAAACTAATGAGAAGATCCAAATCATAAAAGAAAGTATGCAAATGGCATAGAGTAGACACAAGAGTTACATATACAAATGCCGCAGAAGTTTGGAATTCAGTGTTGGAGAGCATGTGCTACATAAAGTATCTCCTGTGCGAGGTATTATCAAATTTGGACAAAAGAGGAGGAAACTGCACTGAGTTTCATTGGACCATTTGAGATCCTCAATGTAGGAAAAGTTACGTACAGACTCGCATTAACAGTGAGTGTCTATACTCACTCTATAGTGTAGATATGTTGCTATATATATGTTTCGGCAAGAAAGAATGGATCCCGAACATACGAGGAAGATCCAGTTCAATTCTAGAAGAAGATGTAGCCTCAATCGATCGAACCGCCTTCGATCAATTGAACATCGATCGATTGAACACAGACGGACTTTAATTGATTGAACATTGCTCAATCAATCAAAATTTAATTTCCTCAATCGATCGAACTTAGTTCAATCGATTGAACTTCACTTCTGTCAATCGATTGAAATGACTTGAATCGATCGAACATGATAGTTTGTTAAACATTTTGGTTATTTATATCTGATGGACAGCTAAGCCAGGTTATATTATGTGTTGATAGTCAGAAGCGGCATAAGAATAATACACACTTGGAATAATAGGTTAATGCATTAAACAGTGGAACCATTTGGTTAACTTTTAGATAATAATGACATTTCAAACTCGTCATGCTTAGTAGTGGGTCTATCGACTGCGTAGGTCGATATTATTTATATTTGTGCATATAAATACGATAACTAAGGTCATATGATGTCGAGTGTTGGATCCCATGGTACTGGGCTAGGATCAGGACTACGTGTCAGGTTTTACGTATGATAAAGTTGGAAACTATGTCAGAATCAGGAGGGTATGTGATGTAGGACTTTGTGTCGAGTTTAATATATCGGGGCTGGTGGCAATAATGTTTTGGGGCTGGAGTACCATAGAATATCAGTGCTAGGTGCCGTAATAGTGCTTACGGAGCTGAGTGCTATGGTAAAGCTGAGTGTTGTGGTAAGAGCTGAGTACTTACGAAGCTGAGTGCTATGGTAAAGTTGAGTGCTTGCAGAGCTGAGTGTTGTGGTGAAGCGAGTGCTTGCGGAGCTGAGTGTTGTAGGGAGAGATGAGTGCTTGCAAAACTGAGTACTGCAGTATGTCAAGACTATATGCCGTATTATATCAGGGCTGTATACGGTATTATATCAGGGCGGGTTGGCCGGAACGTTAGGACTATGTGTTGGGATTTATAGCTCTTGTGGAAAAGGATTGCATGTCTGATTCATGTGTTTAGGAATTAGGACTACGTATCTGATTTATGTTTTAGAGATTAGGACTATGTGTCGGGTTTGAACAAGTTATGATGTATTAAGCTACATGTCGGGTTTGAGCAAGTTATGATGTATTAGGCTATGTGCCAGGCTTAGAAGGGATTGTCAAGGAATGAGTTGATTACTATGAGAAGTAAGGATGAGTGCGTGATGTGGACCCGAGAGTCTATGTTATGATGCGATTAGGTTGGGACGATATCAATTATACATATTGAGTTGGTGCATTCATGAACGTGAATGATGAGATGATTCTTAATAATACTATTGTCATATATGCTGCAAATCTACAGATACTCTGTTAGTATTTGTATTCACTCGGCTTTCGTAGCTGATGGCATTCCATGCCGTTGGATACTCTATCCAGCTGGCCAGGGTTATGAGTATGCAGGGGAGGAATATGTTACCCGAGGCTATGGGGAGGAAACATACTATGATGGAGGCTATGCTGGAGAGGACTACTACACGAGCTGAAGACCTGTAGCATGCCCTAGATAGCTTATGTTTATGTTTTAGAGACTGTTGTAATAGTCAAGTTTATAATCGGAATACGTTGCCATAATACTTTAGTTTAAGCTTTCGTTACTACTTATGGATTTTGTAATAGTTTAGTAGTAAACTCTGATTTTATATATCGGCCTTCGAACTTTCCACTGCGTGGTTTGATTCATTACTCTGATGATTAAACTTTGGTTATAGACAATATGGTGACTTTCAACAGTCATGGCCTACAAGCCCAAAAAGAATTTTTTTTCTCTATTTTTGCTACTGCGGGGCATGACAATGGGCTCCACTCTCTGGGTGTGTACCAATAGTATAGGTGAGACTGAAAGTGTGAACGTGTACAAGAATGCGTACGGATCTAAATGTAAATTCGACTATGAATTATAAACTAAAGGTCGAGGGTGCAGATTTTATGATTATTACTAACTTAGTAATGGCGCAGTTGTTGTTTGGATAACAAGCAAATGAATCTTCTTATAAATTCTAACTACGACTATCCTAACTAGATTTTATAACCAGGATAATACGGGGTGACATCATATATTAGAAATTCCTACATGGAATTTTTGGGAAAATTAGAGGTATTGCATTGAGGGTACATTTCCAGCACTAAATGGAGATTATAACCTCTTGGAAAATCAACTTTAACTCATATCAACAACTTCCAAGATTGTTGGCAAGAATTTATGGAACATAACTTCAAGAATACTTGGGAAGTATTGAAGTTAGAATCATCATCTATCAAACATGTTTTTTAGGTCAAGAGCTACTATCCATAAGGATTCACTCACCTTAAACATTATGTCATCATCTACATGATAAAGAAGTAAGTAAATTAAGAAAAATAAAAAAGAATAAGAAGAGATGAACATTAATGTAACAACCAAGTAATAGCAATCAAATTGAGTTATTAGACTTGTAGCTTGGTGTTTCACTCCTATACATTGACATTTGGACATGGAAGTAGATTCTAATTCAAGAATACTCGAGAATGGTGGTTGGGGAGGATTTGAATATAAGAAATGAAGAGTAGTAATGGAAGAACTTGAGTTTAGAACTCACTTTGTATAGAAAAATAGTAGGTAAAGCTCACTTTCTCACTTCTAACTCTAACTCTATCTCTCTGTCTCTGTAACTTTCTCTAGCTTTGCACTACATGCCCCCCCCCCCCAAATTGAAGAGCAAAGGGGGGGTTTATATAGGCCAATTTGGGGTTGTTTTGTGTAATACCCTGTATTTTCAATAAATATTTATGCACAGAGATTCTATATACTTCCCTTGATCATATCTGAAATTTTTGATCAAAGCTATTTCGAGCAATCAAGCATTCCCAAAGCTCAAACGATCGAACCCTATTTAATCAATTGAAACCTTACCAACCTGAATTTAATACGTGGACCCTACTTCAATCGACCAAAGCCTTCTTCAATCGATCTAAATTGACCGATCTGAGTTCGAGCGATCGAATGAAGTTTGATCGATTCAACGTGTAATCATTTGAATTCAAGGTTTCCCACAAAGATAGTCACCTGCACCTCATCTCTTCTATATATATGTGTTGTACTTGTAAGTTTTTGGGTTGCTGTTGTGTGCTTTTGTTATATAGATTATACACATGCCTCCATATATATATACACACACTCATATATATATACGCACACTCATATCTATACATATACTTTCGGTGAGTTCCAAACTCACTCAGTAGCTTATTGGTAATGTTTTTTATATTCTGTACATATTATGGGCATTCACTGCCAGAATTTGGAGAAGACAAAGTTCGAGCAATCGAACTAAGTTCAATCGATAAAAAATCCCTGATTCTCAATTGATCGAAATGACTTCAATCGATTGAGACCGCCTTGACTTCAATCAATCGAGAATACTTCGATCGATCAAACTCACTTTCTTCAAGCGATTGAGTTGACTTCAATCGATCGAACATAGCAAAACATGGATGTGTTCCTTTAAGTTTATAATTCATAATGCTTAGCTATTTGATTGATGTTCTATATTCCTATTACGCGATATTATGGATTACGGAGGTAATGGGATACGATAATGATATTAAGATAACATGATGAGTAATGTGATAGGATTTTCAAAATGTTAGTATTAATACGATGCGATAACGAGATATGATTTGAGTTATGTTGGTAGGTAACATTGGTTAATCCTGGTAATTGAGTCAATGGGGTATTGGTGACCGTCAATACCAGTATGTTAGTATCATGAGTTGGTCATGAACACATCTGTGTAGGATGTGAGCGTTATGTATTGTGCTAGAAAGAAGTACTGATGTATATAGATTATGAACGGATGATACTCGCAAGCATTCTTAAAAGCGGCGAATAGTAAGAGTTCTTAAAAGCAGTGAATAAGAGTATTGATGCATCCATAGACTAGTCATTATATGAGAACAATGTATGGCACTCATAAGAGTTCTTAAAAGTGGTGAACAGTAAGAGTTCATAAAGGCGGTAAACAGGAGCACTAGTATGTCATGATGATATAATCAGTTGGGTACAGTCTGTTGGTATTGGTACAGTCAGTCTTAAAGTTGGGAGATGATGAGAATCGGTTATTGATGTGTCTGAATAAAAAGAGGAAAATTTATTATTTATCACTTCCATATATCGTGCATATGGTAATTACATTATTTCTATGAGAATGTGTTAGCTGGTTCTCACTCAGCTTTCAGTAAGCTGATGGCCTTTATTTTTCTGGACATTCCCCATCCAGTCTACCCTGTCCCTAACACTGCAGGTGCTGGAACTTACGGTGATGGATACTACCCAAAGTTTGATTATGCAGTGGATGGCCCCACTAATGCTGGTTATACGGGAGAGGAGTGTTATGCTAATGAATATCCTTACGCTAGCTGAAGATCTGAAGATAGTTAAATCTAGTTTACATTTTTGTCGCTCTGTTGAACTCTGTTCTGTTTTAGTTAACGGGTACTTGGGCATATGTTGTCTCCAGACTTCTTATGATCTTGAGGACCACACTTTTATGTTTCTAATAGTGGTACTTCTATTTATTTTTCTGTTGTTTTACTATTCCTGTTTATCTTGTGGACTAGTACCGTGTGGTGTGGATAATTAGTGACTTTCACCAGTCATTCCCTATGGAACCAAAAAGGAAATTTTTTCTCTCTATGTTTGCTGCACCGGGGCACGACCTGATTTTTGGTATCAGAGCCAAGATTATGATACTTTCGTTGACTAAATGATTTCCACACCATCTGGTCCTAGTGTTTAAGATCCTTGAGATGAGATATGAGTTTAAGATAAGTTTGTGCTTCTGACGGTAATTAGTTTTTCCTTTGCAGGCTAGCATTATGGATCCAGAGTTCCATAAGTTTGTGACTGATGCCTATGGAGGACACGTGATCCATGGGGATACTATGGAGCCAACTGATCTGGAGTTTTATCATGACCGCATACACCAAACAGCTAGCCGATATCTAGAGGACAACATATAGAAGGCTCTCTATGTGATCAGAAAGACCCACCCTACGGAGATGCGTATGGATGCTTATCATTCAGCGATGATTGGTAGAGATGTTTACCAGGAGATTTTATGTTTGATTTAGAGTAAGCTGGAGATGGACGCTATTGAGCTTTAAGCTATTCTTGGAGGACATATTGAGGCAGCACCAGCAGTAGTACCACCATAACCAGTACCTGAGGTACCCATTTCAGAGACACATGAGCAGCTTAAGGAGCCAGAGTCACCGGAGGCCGAGACGGTAGTAGATATTGACCCAGAGGAGGATGTCGCCAAGGATATTGAGCCTGTCGAGGATGATGAGAAGCTAGAGGAAGACTCGGAGGAGGACCCAGAGTTAGGTGATGAGGATGTTATTGCCGGAGGGGATGACAGAGTAGGAGATGAGGGTATAGAGGATGCTATAGTCGAGCTAGAGAAGATTTTAGTGCCAAAGGTACTCGTGGTGTTTGATTTACTAGCAGGACCCGTACTTCATATGGCAGCCATTGCCAATATGGCAGTCGAGTGGGTAGCAGTGATAGTTGTACAGCCAGTCGGAGTTCTGATAGGACAAGCTGCATTACCAGATACTATGGCCCTAGTTGGAGATTTTGCTGAGTTGGTCGCTGATGTAGCCAGCCAGCTTTCGATATTGAAGAGATAGAGGTTGACAACATGATTGTCGAGGATTAGGATAATGGGGTAGTAGTAGGAGGAGCAGTAGCACCAGCTGAGGACGATCCACCTGTGGAGATGGACATTGCACCAGAGGACGAGGCACCCATAGTACAATCAAATGCTGAAGATTTTTGAGCCAGGATCTATAGGGTTCAGTTTTTGTTAGTTTTATATCAGGACATGTCCACCAGATTTTTTTGAGCTTGGGAGATAGCTATTTGACCATAACTTTTGTATGAATGCTATTAGTAGTGGTAGTATTGTTAGTAGCCAACCTTAGCACTATTGTAGCTTTGTCCCATGTGGTACACAGTTTGACTAGTGTGTACTATGCGGTACATCTTTTGATATATACGATGAGTACTTTCACTATTGATTGCATGTTCGATTCCCATGTGTTGTTTAGTAGAACGATTAGTTCTTGCTGCTTCTCGCTTTACCTTATTTTCGTTTCTATGAGAAGTCTTTTGGCTGATCAGTGGGTCTCTTGTAGGCGACACTCGTTATCATTATGGTGGGACCTTTGAGAAATCACCAAGCGTGAATCGGAGCACCTATTCACGAAGGAATGGACCCATTTGGAGTTGTTGAAGCATTTATGCAAAGGATGGAGCATGTAGGGGATACCTACAATCATGCTACAAGTCAACGACCTATTGAATCCCCAGCAGCACCATTTAAGCCAAGGTAAACTGGAGACAAGTTATTAGCAAATTTTCGTGGACTCTGTCCTGAAAAGTTTGATGATTAACCGAACTATGGAAAGCTGAGCAATGGATAAGAGAAATGGAATTGATCTTCGAAGCATTAGAATGCAGTGAACAAGAGAAGTGTTGTCTGACTACGTTTCAGCTCACCTACGCTGTCGCAGATTAGTGGGAAGCTGAGAGAGCCACTGTAGGGATAAATACCGCAAGGGCAATGACTTGGGAGATGTTCAAAGGAAGATTTCTGGAGAAACACTTCCCAGAAGATGAGAGAGATCAACAGGAGAATAACTTTCTCAATCTGATCACTTTTTCACTTTCAAAAATTCATACTAAATTTGTTTTAAATCAAGAAATTATGTGCGATATACCATTGGAAAGCTATTGACCTTTAGTATCAATGAATCACATTTGAAAAATGATACGTTGCTCTAGTTTTTGAATCAACTTTTAGGTCAAACCGGTCAAATCAAGGACTTCCGGGATGTTCTGGGAATCTTTAGGAGCTCCCAAGAGCTGACGTTTTCGTCCGATTTTCTTTTAAAACTCGTTGTAGTATTTTTCACATGATTTAGGGTGATCTCAAAACTTTCAGGCAAATTTGGATAATTTTGGTCAAACCTTGGTCAACCTTAGTCAAACCTTAGTCAAACCGGTCAACGGGGACTTTCCAGGAACTATCGGGACTTCTGGGGGTCTCTAGGAGCTGACAATTTCATTTGATTTTGCTTTAAAACTCATTTTATTACTTTTCTTATGACGTAGCATGTTTCTAGAACTTTGGGAGTGTTTGTGCTCTTAGGGGCATTTTGGTCATTTGTACTACTTTCTGAGCATTTTGAGAGGTAGAACTAACTTCCAGGGGTCCTTTTCGAGTCTTTTTCTATCATTGTGAACCACTAAGCTATGGGTCACTTAAATCTGATAGCCGACAAAATGGGGCTTCTATAGTTTAACCCTCTTTGGCACGAACTTATGAAGCAACGCATGCCGCAAGCGAGTGCCAAATCTTTGAAGAGATAGGTCATTCTGGAGGCTATAGATTTAGGATAAAATTGTTGCCAAGATGCAAGGATAAAAACGTGATGCTGAGTCCGGTGCTGGCCGTGCTCTTCGTGAGCTGCCTGCGTATCCCGAGGAAATCAGACCAGGACATAGTTCGGGCAAACAAGGGACAAAACCACACATGCAAATGCACAACAGAACAGGCGGATGCTATGCTATAAGAATGATATGCAATGCATGGATATGATAAGGATGTGCACTGAGTCATGTCATGCCTGGCATTGTAATCTAAAGTGCTTGTGGTTCTAGTACACATGTTTTGTGTATTTGTACTCTCAATGGGCTTTATTCGTGCTTTTTATGGTGCTGATGATCCTAGCATGAGCTAGTGTTGTGGGTGCGCCACTCTAAGAGGGCTTGTGTTATACTAATGTTTTGACTCTAATGCGGCGGTTAACTTGGATAAAGACACCAAGGTTTGGAAGACTATGGTTCCTGGGATAACCTTTCTGAATTTCAAGAAGTGTGTTTCGCAACCAAATGGGATCAGATGTGGGGTCCTTGAGGACAACAAATAATGATAACTGTAGACGCCCCATTTTGTCGGCTATCAGATTTAGGTCACCTATAGCTTGGTGGTTTACAATGATAAAAAAAGACTAAAAAATGACTCATGGAAGTTAGTTCTATCTCTCAAAATGCTCAGAAAGTGGTACAAATGACCAAAATGCCCCTGAAAGCCCGAACACTCCCAGATTTGGACTGAAGGTTCTGGAAATATGCCACATACTAAAAAAGTACTAAAAATGAGTTTTCAAGCAAAATCAGAAGAAATCGTCAGCTCCTAGAGACCCCGAGAAGTCCCGGAAGTTCCCAGAAAATCCCCGTTGACCGATTTGACCAAGGTTTGACCAAGTTTGACCAGGCTTTGATCAAAATCATCCGAATTTGCCAAAAAGTTTTGGGATCATTCTAGATCATGAGAAAAGTATTAAAATGAGTTTAAAAAGAAAATCGGACGAAAACGTCAGTACCTGGGAGCTCCTAGAGGTTCCCAGAACTTCCTAGAGGTCCCTTGTTTGACCAGTTTAACCAAAAGTTGACTTTAAAACCACAACATCGTATCATTTTTCAAACATTTTTCATGGATACTAGAGGTCAATAGCTTTCCAACGGTATATTGCGCATAATTTCTTGATTTAAAACGAATTTATTATGAATTTCTGAAGGTGAAAAAGACGTTCAAATAAGCTTTTATCACGAATACCGCAAAACTTTTCAAAGTGATCTATCTCTAAACTATTTTTTTTTAAAAGAAAATAGACTCCATTACCTTGTCAACGGTATATCACAAGCTCAATTTGGAGTTCATATACATTTTCTGTGAATTTTGGACGAAATACGGCCTTTTTGCGAATACCGAAACCTCTGGGGGCCGTAAAAGAATTATATGGATGAATAAGGAGCAGTGCCGCCGCGGCACAGGCCCAGTGCCGCCGTGGCACTCTCCCCCAGAATGGTCTATTTTTGTAATTTTTTGGGGGGATAAAATGGATTAATTAGAAACCAAAACGACGTAGTTCTACGTTCACAGATGTTTGGAACCAATGGGAGTACTTCTAAAATCCCAAAACCACCCCAAATTGGTCTATATAAACTCCCCTTGACTTCTCATTTTGGGGGGTCAAATGCAAGATTTGAAAAGTTTTAGAGAAAAAGTTGTAGAGATAAGGTTAGAGTTAAGAGAAAAGAATCTTCCTTCTTTGATTTCCAAACAAGAGAGTGAGTTCTAAACTTTGTTTTTACTTCATTACTTCCATTTACTTCATATTCAATACACACAACCACCATTTTAGTGAGCATTTAAGATAGAGGAAGCTACTTCCATGTCCAATGTCACCACATATGAGTGAAACACCAAGCTACAAGTCCAATACATCATTGAATATCATCTATTGATTGTTTATATACTTGTTTGCTTACTTTTATGATCATCTCCTCTTATCTCAATTCTTTTTCTTTTTCTTGTTTACTTACTAGTTCATCATCATCTAGATGAGGACATGAAGTTTGAGGTGAGTGAATCCTTATGGATAGTAGCTCTTGACCTCAAAAACATGTTTGATAGATGATGGTTACAACCTCAATACATCCCCATGTATTCTTGAGGTTATTTCCAAAATAAAACAATGTCTCCAACAATCTTGGAGGTACTTAATATGAGTTCAAATGTTGATATTTCAAGTGGTTATAATCTCCATTTAAGTGCTGAAAATGTACTTTCAAAACCCCTATTTCAAAACCCCTCTAAAACCCCAATATTGGGATTCTAAAAAATAAACCTTATTTCTCTCAAAAAAATCTTCAAAACAGTGAGTTGTTTGATTTCAAAGAATTATTTTGTGTTCAATACTCAAGGTATGGATGCAAGTCCAGTTGAAAAATCTTTTTAATTCATTATAGAACACCCATGATTTTTGTCTTGACTTGAAAGCACTTTAAAGATGTCCATTTTTGTCCAAACATTCCTTCCAAACATTCTGTCTTTATTGTTACAGCAGCTTGGTTGACTTTCAACTTATTCTCTAGAAAGCTTTTCCAAAACAAGTGGTCCCAACTTATTTTTCCCTTAAACTTCAATGTCTTAAGAAACTTTCTGTATAATATGGGCCTCTTGATATTTTGTTTTCATTTTCTAATATTTTTCAACATTTCAGTCGACAGTACGGACTCTGTTTCTGAATAACCACTATTGTTAATATGATTTCTCTTAATTTGTAATAGTTATTGAGGATTGGATTTTTGATTTTTGTTCTAGACACACTAAGGATGATCACCATAAAAATTCATGCATTGAAAACATTTTTAACCCTACTTTTCATTTTCCACAAGATCAACTTACTGTTCTGTCCACTATTCACAGCAAGTATACTTTTACTTCCATCCCTTGATTTGATGTTCATATGCCTTCCAAATTAGTTCATCTCTTAGGAAGTAATTCATACTACATTTGTACATATTCTATGATGATTTCCTTCACACATTCATGCATATTTTAGACTTCTAAGTCACTTTAGAAAGTCCATGTACACAAACACACTACAACCTTTGCATATTCTAGGATCATACATTGCATCCATGCAAGATTTGGGGCTTTTGTGACCCCTAATCTAAGAAGATTATAAGGAATGAGTTGGATCATACGTCCATACTTCCCCTCGATCTAATTGTCCTTTCTCATCCATCCCGGGGATTGAGAGGTCTTGTTTTCTCAAAGATTAACATGCATCATACTAGCCTACTAAGCATATTTTGATTTCTTTTTATTTATTTGTTTCAAGAACAATTCATGTCCCCTCAGATTAGGAAAACTTGATTACTTTTTTTTTCGGAAAATAAAACTTGATTACTTGATATGTGATTAGATGATTTTTCTTAGGTTTGTTTGTGTGATCTTTCACCTTTGCATTGCGTGATATTTGACTTAGATCTTATGAATGATATCTTATCTTTTGATCTTCCATTTCAAAATTCTTGTGTGATGTAATATACTACCATAGTATTAATTGATGAACCATACATAGTATAAGATGATTTTTCGGATGCTAATTGAGGCCCCTCGAAAGACGGGGCGAGTTGAGGGTGTTTTAGTATTGACAAAGGCTCCTTCCTCTCTCGTACCAAAATCCCGAGCCAAGTTCTTTGCTTATGAAGGGCCAGTGCCCTTTATCCGTTTGGGTGAGTCAAAATTAGGTTTCTTGGTTCCTTAAAGACCAAGTGGCAACTCTGTATCTGTTTTCAACAGACCTTATTTTCAGCAAATCAACCTTTTCCTGTCAAAACGATTTCAAAACAAATAGAAAGGAAAGCGAAATTCCGTGTGTCCACAATCTGGTGACTCTGCTGGGGATATTTATTTTCAAAACAAAATAATACAGAGGTTTGACTCATAAGAAGTATCCTTAAATTCATCTTTTTACTGTGTCTGGTTCACCGCATTGCACTCTTGCATTTCCCCCCTCCGACTGTGTCTGAAACGCGGCGCTAATATTGCTCAAGTCTTGCTGTGCCAGGGCATAAGCCACCGTTGATACTGTATCTTCCAATGTATATCAAAAAGAGTAAAAACCTCTGTAATGTCTCTCTGACGGTATATTGGAACTCTCGTCAACGGACACTCTTTGACTAAACCCAGCCTTTGCATATAGATTCCTGTACAACTTTTCATAGGGCTGTTCATTTATCTTTTCAGATAGGATAATGTGATATAACTGCTTTATGCCCTGACGGGATTACCTGCGCAGTGTAGACGCTTATGTGGCATGATGCAAAACCTCTTTCTTATGATTCCCAAGGCAATCACTCATATGTGATCACATTGAGTTGACCTGCCTAGGCACCATGACAAGGATGTCTGCTTCATGCTCACAAAGATATACACCGCAAACCTTGTTTGTCGGTCATAAGATATAGGAGTATGAGAACTTGCTAGACAGTATAATCACCATCATCATACGCACCTGTAAAAAAAACTAGTTTCTCCCAGAAACTCTGTCCAGATATCCCAGATATAACCATATTAACCAGTTTCTCCCAGAAACTCTGTCCAGATATCCCAGATATAACCATATTAATCAGTTTCTCCCAGAAACTCTGTCCAGATATCCCAGATATAACCATATTAATCAGTTTCTCCCAGAAACTCTGTCTAGATATCCCAGATATAACCATATTAACCAGTTTCTCCCAAAAACTCTGTCCAAATATCCCAGATATAACTATATTAACCAGATTCTCCCAAAGACTCTATCCAAACCAACCAGAAATGCCCAAATATGCCAGTTTCTCTCAGAAACTCTGTCCAAACCAACCAGAAATGCCCAGTCTCTCCTAGAAGCCTTCATAAAACCCTGGAAACCCCTATTATCCCTTGGTGATCATACTGGAAAGTAAAGTTAGCACACTCTATATGGTTAGGACCTTATTTGTTTAACTGTTATCTTTTAGAAATAGGAGCATCATATAGATTAGGACTTACATCCGCGTGCTTGTCTCACATGCATGCACCATTCCTATCGGTCTGCACGCACTATCTTGGTCAGTCTTACACAAGTCAGTCCACGTCTGTTAACATCACTGTTATTGTCTATCTAAAGTCATCACTATCAGAATCTGATACAAATCCTCTCGAATCAGTAGGGTCACTACAGATTCTCAAAGTCAACAGTTGGGATCTTCGTCCTGGACTTGAAATTCAGATAATCGTTTGGTCAGAGTCAGCCCGCCAAATTATTTCAGCATGAATTAGGAAGAGCTAGAAAACAAGGTCACCGAATTGGGAGCCACCATAATCCAGCAGTCAGACAGCCTGGCCCAGGTCCTGAAGTTTATGGAAGAATTGAAACAGCTGCGACAGTAGTGTCCCCCTGAGTTTCCACCACCACTGTTTGGATTTGTACCGCATCTCGAGAACAATGGAGAAGAAGACTAGTTTCAATGGGGCCCCACCATAGGCATATGAGAAAAAGTTCTAAGAGAAAATAGACAAAGTAGACAAGTTGGAAAGTGTATTGAGGAAGAGTAAAGGGGTTGATGATTATATGCTAGACTTGGAAGGACTTTTCGAGCCTGTTAAGCTGAAGTTGCCAGAAAACTTCAAGATGCCTGCCATTGACCGTTTTGATGGAACTGGGAATCCAAAAAGCCACGTAAAATTGTGTATGAACATTTTTCAATCAATGGGCTGCTCCCACAAACTCTCGCACATTGCAATGCTGTTCCCACAAACTCTCGCAAAGTCTGCACTATTATGGTTCCTTACCTTAGAAGCTTCTAAAACTCGGGCATGGGAAGATATTGTTCGGGTGTTCGTGGACCACTATTCCTATAACCAAGAACTTGTTTTTGCTATAAGGGATTTGGAAACAACTTGGCAGAACAACAATGAATCCTTTGCTACATTTCTGAGCAGATAGAGGAATAAAGTATCCCAAATGACCCACCGACTGATTGAAAAGGAACAAGTAAGGATTCTAATCCGGAATCTGCAACCGCTCTACCATGAGAAGTTGTTTTACCAGTCCATCTCCACCTTTGAGGAATTGTTTGAAGTTAGAACTCGAATCGAAGACGCCATAAGGGAGGGAAAGATCAAAAAAGAAGAGCCTCCGAGTCAGTAAAAAATGCCCAACTACTCCCGCAACCCTCCGGATGTCAATGCCCTTAGCAATCAACCTATGGCTTACCCTCCTAGGCTGTACTAACCTCCCAACCAAGCAAACTCCCCTAGTCGCCTTTTCCCGAGGAAGCCTCCTCGCAACTTTGCCAAATTGGAAATCCCCCTTTCCTTAGCCTTAGACCGCTTCCTTAAAAAAGGCCACCTCCAACTCCTTCAGCCTCGAAACGCCCCGTTACCACCCAATTGTGATATGTCCAAAAGGTGCACCTACCACCAAGCCCCTGGCCACCACACCGATGATTGTATGCGCCTTTGTCAAGATATCCAAGACCTCATTGACTACAATATCATTGAGCCCCTCCCAAGCAGCCTCATGTCACCCAAAATCCCCTACCGAACCACCAAAATATCAGCCTCATTGAATATAACCCTACTACTTTCGATCCTTCTACCCTCATAATCCCCATAGGACTTCCCTTAGCCCTTATTGACATCCTGGATTCTGATAGAATTCATTTGATCGATGGAGGGGATGATGAGTGGCAGCAACAACTGGCTGATGAACAAGATCTATTCTTCTTAGAAGAACACGATCTAGGGGCAGTGGACCTCAAATGGTATGATCCCAACAATGAAAGTGATGCTTCTATCTGGATTGAGCCGGAGAAACCATTTGTGGGAACAGATTGTGACTGATTTAAAGAAGATGGGATTGTAGAAGGGCCTACTTCTGCCAAGATTGGTCATCTAACTAGGTCAGGCCATCATTATCAGCCTCTGTAGCCTACCATTGAAGCGATCGAGAAACGTCCGGTCAAGGACAAGGGGAAAGGAAAAATAGATGAGATCATCGAAGAAGACAATGAGTTGATAAAGTAGTTGAAGAAACCCAAGCACATCTCTCAATGTGGGACATCATGGTATTATCTTACAAGCATATGCAAGCCGTGTTGAATGCCTTGGCTAGAATTGAGGTCCCCATCAACGCTGCACCAGAAGACATGGTGGCTTTCTTGGGCATATTCACCCCTGACCCAATCATTACCTTTTCTGATGAAGACCTGCCGCCGGAAGGGTCTGCACTTAACAAAGCTTTGTACATCACTATTGAATACAAGGGACAGTAAGTACCATTCTATTTGGTCGATACAGGCTCTGTCCTAAATGTTTGTGCTCTAAGGATTGCCACCGCCTTGGGAGTCAACATCCAGGACATCACTCCATCTGTGCAATCCGTGAGGGCTTATGATAATACCAAGAGAAATATGATGGGGACCGTTTCTCTCCAGATTCGAATAGGGTCTTTGGCTTGCACTCAAATCTTTCAAGTCATGGATATACCTGCCTCATTCAATTTGCTGATCAGGAGGCCTTGGCTACATTTTAATAAAGCTGTGTCATCCACTTTGCACCAAATGATCAATTACATTCATGAGAAGGAGGTGAAAATCATCCTCGGCAATAGTTGGGGTAATGAAGCCTTTCCAAGCTACGCTCCCATCTTTGAAATCCAAATACCTGAGCTATAAGAAGGGGAAATTGGAGGATTCTTCATGGAAGAAGTCCATATGATTAGTGATGAAGACAGGTTCCCTGAAATCCACTATGCAGTCGTAAACATCATTCGCAAGATGAACTACTTCCCTGGAATGGGATTAGGCCGACACCAACAAGGAATTTGTGAGTTCCCTCAGATCAAAGGACAAAAAGGCACTTTCAGATTGGGGTACAAGCCCACCGAAGTGGACATCGAGCTACAAAAGCCATGGAAAAAGAGAGTGAGGGGTCTCCCACCCTATCGTAAGACCTTGAATGGGAAATTCATCAAAGAAGGGGATGACTTCCCCTATTTTGGGGTCCCTGAACCTTGGATTCATCAGGGCACTGGAAAAAGGCACCTTGGGCTTGAAATCTTCACTGACTGGGAAAGGCCCCCCTATCAAGATCTGTTCTATCCCGAAGAAGTTGTGAAAACCCCAGAGGAAGATTGGTTGAAATACCTGGACACCGAAGCTATCGAGAAAATGTGGGAAGAATTTGTTGAGGAAAAGGAAGGAAAGAGGGCTAAGAGACAAGATAATCAGATCATGCCAACAGAGGAGGGTCTAAGCAACTAGGCTGTAGAGTCATCTATCTGTGTCTCCCAATTCCCTGTTCCCCCGGAGTCTGTACTTCCAATTATCGAGTCTATACCAGAGTCGGCCGCTGTAAGCCTACCACTGTCTAATGTAATCACTCCACCTGTCATGAATTAAATGAAAGACGATTCTACTTACTCCTCTATGTCTAATACTTGTGAATGCACAGATCCCTTCGAGGATTTCCTAATCGAACTTAAGCAACTAATTGAAAAACCACCTGCCTATGAAATAATCAAAGATACTTTAACAATTAACCTAGGTGAAAAAGATAATCCATAAATTGTGCAAATCGGCTCAACACTTAATAAAGAAGAAAAAGAAAAACTGACTCTTTTGCTAAAATTATTCAAAGATGTTTTGGCTTGGTCTTATGAGGACATGCCTGGGGTTGACCCCAACATCGTCCAACATCATATTCCCCTCCTCCCTGATTCTAAACCCGTTAAGCAAAAACTTAGGCGCATGAGACCAGAATGGTCATTCAAGATCAAAGAAGAGGTAGAAAAGAAGTTTAAGGTAGGGTTCATCATTATTACCGAGTATCCGGAATGGATCGCCAACATCATGCCAGTCCCTATGAAGGATGGAAAAGTTCGCGTGTGTGTCGACTTCCATGATCTAAACAAGGCAAGTCCAAAGGATGACTTCCCGATGCCTCACATTGATGTTTTGGTAGATAACACCGCCAGACACGAACTACTGTCATTTATGGATGTTTTCTCGGGATACAAGCAGATTCTAATGGCTCTAGAAGACCGGGAAAAGACGACATTCACCACACCATAGGGAACCTACTTTTACAGGGTAATACATTTCAGACTCAAAAATGCTGGGGTAACCTACCAAAGAGCTGCCACAACTCTGTTGTATGATATGATTCACAAGGAGGTAGAAGTGTATGTAGATGATATGATCGTAAAATCCAGAGATAGAAAGGGACACTTGGAGGCATTGGAGAAGTTCTTCGAAGATTGCGCAAGTACAAGATGAGGCTAAATCCCAAGAAATGCACTTTCGGTGTGACCTCTGGAAAGCTCCTGGGTTTCCTCATCACACAAAGGGGGATAGAAGTGGACCCTTCCAAAATCAAAGCAATTTTTAGAAATGGCATCGCACAAAATGAGAAAGAAGTACGGGGGTTCCTTGGGAGAATCCAATTCATCAGTTGTTTCATCTCCAAGCCCACAACCACATGTGATCCCTTGTTTCGACTGCTAAAGAAAGGAGAGAAGTTCAAATGGGATAACCAATGCTAAGTCGCTTTCGACAAAATAAAAACCTACCTCCAAAAACCACCCGTCCTTTCACCGGCCACCCCTCATAAGCCTTTGCTTCTTTACCTATCTGTCTCTGAGAATGCCATGGGATGCATGCTAGCCCAACAAGGAGAAGAAAGCCACTCCGAAAAAGCCATATATTACCTTAGTAAGGGGATGCCTGGGTATGAGCTCAACTACTCTACCCTCAAAAAAACATATTGGGCTTTGGTTTGGTGCACTCCCCGACTGAGGCACTACATGCTAGCCTTCCCGATTGTGCTTATATCCCGCATGGATCCTCCAAAGTACCTCCTCGAAAAACCCGTCCTGACCGGTCGTATATCCCGTTGGTTACTTCTACTGTCCGAATTCGATATCAAGTATGTTATAAGCAAATCGGTAAAAGGGAGAACCATAGTTGAACATCTTGCTGTACACACCATTGATTCGGAAGAAAATGGAGATTTTCCGTTCTCGGACGAGAATATCATGGAAATCAAAGAAGAGCAGTGGAAGTTGTACTTTGATGGGGCAGCCAACATGAAAGGCTACGGAGTAGGAATGATCCTAGTATCACCAAATGGGGACCATACCCCACTAGTAGTCGAGCTCAGTTATAACTCCACCAACAACACTGCTGAATACGAGGCATGCATTATGGGGATGGAAGCAGCCATAAAATTGAGAGTTCAAAAGTTGGATGTCTTCGGAGATTCAAACCTCATTATATCACAAGCTAGAGGAGAATGGAAAGTGAAAGAAGAAAGGTTAAAGCCCTATCATGATCATCTCGATGGACTCAAGAGATAGTTCAAGAACATAACATTCTTCTACTTACCTAGGGAAGAGAACCAGCTAGCAGATTCATTGGTTACTTTAGCCTCCATGATCAAAATTCCCGTGGGAGTCAAGATGATGCCTTTAGTAACTGAGCAAAGATACGAGCCTTCATTCAACATGGTCACCGCGATCGAAGAAGAAGAGAGCGAAATACCATGGTCCCAAGATGTTTGGGACTTCATAGAAAAGGGAGTGTATCCCCTAGAATATTTCGAGAAAGACAAAAGAGCAATTCGAAGGATCGCAGCACAGCTCATCATTTATGGGGGAAAATTGTTGAAGAAAGGGTACAATGCTCATAATCTAACTTGCTTGTTTGGAAAGTGCGCCAGAAGAATGATGGAAGAAATACACGAAGGGGTGTGCAGTCCACACATGAATGGTCATATGCTAGCCAAAAAGATCGTAAGACAAGGGTACTACTGGACGTCATTGGAGAAAGATTGTTGTGAATACGTGAGAAGGTGCCACAAGTGCCAGATCCACGCAAACATGATGCATGTGCCACCATCTCTGCTCTATAGTATGACCTCCCCATAGCCATTCTCAACTTGGGGAATCGATATCATACGTGAACTTGTTCCAAAGGCCTAAAACGGAAATCGATACATTATGGTGGCCATCGACTACTTTACGAAGTGGGTAGAAGCTGCATCTTACACCAAGTTAGGGGCCAAGGAAGTGGCCAAGTTTATCAAGAAGAACCTCATCTATCGCTATGGTGTCCCCCTGGATATCATTTCAGATAATGGTAGTCATTTCAAAGCAGAGGTCAGGGATCTATTTGAGGAATACAAAACCACCTATCATAAGTTATCACCGTATAGACCTCAAACCAATGGGGCGGTCGAAGCCGCAAACAAGAATGTCAAGGCCATTCTGCTGAATTCGGTCGATACCTACAAAGACTGGCACAAAAAGCTACCGTTCGCACTTTGGGGATACAGAACATCGATAAGGACGTCTATAGGAGCGACTCCTTACTCACTGGTATATGGGATAGAAGCAGTACTTCCGGTCGAAATAGAATTACCTTCCCTATGAGTGACAGCAGAATGTGAAATTCAGAATCTAATTGGTTAAGAGAAAGATACGAAGAGTTAGCTCTCATAGATGAAAAGCGCCTAGCCGCGATCGACCATGTCCGAATCTATCAAAAGAGGATAGCCTGTGCTTTCAACAAAAGGGTTCGTCCGAGAAAAATTGTCAAGGGTGACCTTGTTCTTAAGGAACTGTGAGCCCTGATCTTTGATCCACACAGAAAGTTCAAACCCAAATGGGTCAGCCATTATATCATCAAGGCCATCCTTTCTGGAGGAGCGACCTACTTCATGGACCTCGATGGTGTCAAATTCAAAGAACCAATCAACATGGATCGCCTCAAAAAGTACTTTGCTTGACCAATCCCCAAACTTCTTTCAAAGCCTTGCCCGAAACTACGCTCGACCTGATTCCCACTTGGGGATACGTAGGCAACCACATTGGTTCGGTCGTCCCACCTACCAAAAAACAAACCACTTCTTTACTACCTTAGCTTGAACTACGTTGGACCTGATCTCCGTTCGGGGGTACGTAGGTAGACTTTCAAAAAGAAAACAAAGGTGGCTCACTAGGTAGAAAATCTGTAAGGACGCCTAGGCAAAAATTAGAGCTAAATCCAAAGTAAGCAATAATAAAAGAGAGAAAAGAGCTCACTAGGTCACTCCACTAGTGCCTAGGCAAAAAATTATGAGCATGAGAGAGATTAAAGTCACGGTCCCTACCATAACCCGGAAACCGTCCTTCACAATAGGGGAAAACTTCGGCCACCTGCCTCGTTTGCCTAAATCTCTTCACACTAGGGGCAAACTTCGGTTACCTACCTCGTTTCCCATGCAACCACCCATATCCCAAGCAAGGGGCAAACTTCGGCCACCCGCCTCGTTTGCCTCTAATCGTCCTAGCATGCCCAAACAAGTACCAAAAGCAAACATCTGATCAAAATCATACTGCAAATATTTTCAGAAAGCCAAATGCATTAAATAAGGTTCTCCAAGTAACTAAGGCTCATCGATAAACAAACTTCGAATATTACATAAGTAGGGGTAAATGAAAACACAAGAAGTTCTTTCAAAAAGCAGTCACAAATATCAAAGACGCTTGGAAGAAAGAAGCAGAATCAATCAAGTCTAGTTTTATTTTTGTGTCTTTTATTTCTTCAAAAGTCTTTAGAAGTAGGCTTTTACTCAGCAGGCCCATCCACTGATGAAAGCAGCAATAGTAACACCTCTGACTCTGGAAGGAAAGACCATCTCAGTAAACCTCTGGGGGACCTCCTGAACCCGCCCATACTATCTGGCCAATCGACGAGGATGATATAAAGAAGTCTCTCTCAGACCCATTAGCCACACTCTTTGGTAATCCCCGAGGCTAGTGGTCATAACATGGAGGCCCCAATGCCCCATAATCCAGTGAATGTCAGCCTTAGATAAAGCCCATCATACTAACCCAATCGGCAGAAGTGTAATGGGAATGAAGCACATCCATGTGAAAGTAAATTGGTGGCACACTACCAATCCATAACTAAAGGCGCTCGTAGAGCCAAGCCTGTAACACCAAAGGCACCCCGAAAAGAAGAAAAGTTCCTTGGTTGAAAGCACGATCCAAACCATTCAGATTTTTAGCTAGAACCATAGCCATGGGGTACCCCCCTTCAGTCCGAGGCACACATGCACCAAGTCTCTAGAAGTACTCGAAAAAAAGAAGTGTGAAGTCATGCATAACATCAGAGCGGCCCCACGGGTAGCGTCGTATATGCTGGGATCTCCAGGATCAGCGTAATAGGCAATAACAGAAGTGATGTTGAGAACTTCACCTTGAATCAGTCGGCGAGAGGCGATGTTTGAACAGTTTGGAAATTCAGCCAAGCTGTGCATGAGACTGATGTATTTGTAAGAGGAAGGATCAAGTCTGAATCTGGATCAAAGCTGAGGATAGCATAGAATTCCTTGAACATTGGACACATCTCTAAGCCGTTGAAATAGAAAATGCGGTTTACTGGGTCCCATTGGGCAATAGCAACACGTAAGAACTCAGTGTTAAGAGACATGTGATGAAGAGAGAATAGCTCGGTCAAGCCGTAGCTAAAAAGGTTCATCCGTTCCACACCATCCGTGATGTTTAGCCAAGCCGTGAGTTGAGCAGGATCATATGATGCCATATTTTCTGTCCCAGCTTTAGCAAAATTCAAAATTTCGGCAGCATCTCCCCGTTTCACGGACTATCCCACCTGTAAGGCAAACACACTCACTATCACAAAGCTGCTCATCACAGTAACATCAACAATCACAGAATCACAGTGCACATATATTGTCACACGATCACCAACTAAAATAAGCACATAATCGCGCCTTCATACCGAAAACTATCTGGCTCAAAGGTAAAACATCATAAGACTCTGTCGAAGGTGACACATCATCCTACACATTGTCCATAATTAACTAGTACAACCCAATTGAAGACATAAAATGGAGACAAAACAAAATCTCCGCTTAGGAGGACTGAGTTCTTCATCCTCTGACGAACCACCCAGAATATACGTCAGCGATCGCCTCCTCCTGCCACCCCTGCATCGAGGCCTGGTTCTAGACGAACCAGCATCGCCGCCACGACATTGTACACACAAATAAAAATGGTCAGTCGTAAAACAACAAAAATACAAAATAGAGTTGAGTCAGAAACTTACCAAGGATGCCATCTGGGTAGTGGCAAACTGCCATATGCCATCTATCTGCCAAAGTGTAAAATCCAGGGTCAGAACCTCATAACCTTAAGGAACGCAAAATTAGAGACATACCTGGTGGTCTCGCGCAAGGACCAAGCACCGTAAGGTACCCGCCAAGGCATGACTCTCCTCAGCGTAACTCCAAGGAGCATTGAGGACGCCCACTGGCTGAGTAGGATACCCACATGTGACTAGCAGCACCTCCATAACCTGGGGGGAACCATTGGCGCCTAGAACATTAAAAGTCCAATCCCAAGGAGGGATAGGGTCAGAGGCTAGAGGAGCCTATCTTTTATACATCTCGTGAAGCTGTAGGCATAAAACATGTTAAGGAAAAGATGAGTCAAAAACATAAGTGATGAATAGAGACAAAAGCGTAAAAAGACTCACATCCAGGAGTGGGAAGTTCAGCATCAGGAAGCACCCACAGTATGTCTCATAGCCAGTCTCGGAGCGGATGTGATCCCAAACATCAATGCCAGCTAAGGCTGCTAGCAGAGCGGCACCAAAAAGGTCACCGGTGTCCATTATAGGAGGATCATGAGGAACAAAATACCTCAGGCTACCGATCGCCTGCCAGGATACTCGCTCGCCAAGGTACCGTTGCCTGCCCTCGGTGCTCTCCATCAAGAGGCGACAAGAAGCAAGAGGCATAACCGCCTGGATCTCCTCAGGAGCCGCATAAGAAACACCCTCCCAAGGCGTCCAGTTAACACTGGTAACCATCATATCAAATAAGAAGTTGCTCAAAAGGACAATACGATGGGCCCCGCTCTTGACCCCGACAATATCTCTCTGCCACCTCAAGCCTCGAGGAAATAAAGGCATAGGAGCCATGCTATCCTCATCCTCATCTGACTCATCAGCAGGGGTAGGGGCCAGCATCTTCAATTACTCAAAGCTCCAGAGCTGAACAGGAAGAAAGTAAAAATCAAAAAGCAGAAACAAGAAAGGGCCAAAAGAAAAAGGAAAATTCACAGGACATACCTCCCAAACTCGCCAGTATCCTCTAGTAGATTTTGTACCGCCACGGGAGACCTCACCCATGTGCTTATAAAGGTGGGCCATGGCAGCATAACCCCAATCATAGGAAGGAATCTCGTTAATGGTCTCCAAGCAATTAAGGAGCCGCAGGCTCACCCGGTCATTCCGTGTAGCAAAAATTAAACAGCCAAGAACATATAGCAGAAAGGCCTGTAACAATTGCCAGTCATTCAAAGTGTGTCCCCCTCTTCCGTAGGCCGAATAAAGCCAGCCACAGGGGAACCAGTGCCTCTCTAGACTAGGAGGAACAACCCCAATCAGCATCTCGACAGCTTCAGGGTCAATCTCATAGAAGTAATCCAAGACTAGGCGCTTCCCGCTAACCCTCAAGCCGGTAATCATCGAGAAGTCAAAAGGTGTCATCGTCATCTCGCCGAATGGAAGATGGAAGGTATTAATTGTGTCCCACCACCTTTAAGGAAGAGCATAGAAATGGGCTAGGTCATTGGCACTCTTTGAAACCAGACGAACGAAGCTGCCAAAACTTCCATCATCAACCATCTGCTTGACGGTGGGCGACATTTGGGTATACCACAGGAAAACATGGGCAAGACTACCATGGCCCTTCAATGTCACTTTCAGCACCTGCACATATCAAAAATAGCAACAACAAGCACAAAATCACTATTCACAGCCCGAATTCCAAACTTCACAAAATCAACATTTGAGCATAAATCCAACTTCTAATGATCTCTAGGTGCACACTACAGCTCACAAAACTAGCATAATGCATAGGAATAGTCCTGAACTGCCAAAAGTTTCACATACCTGACGAGCTATAGAGGCGACCGAAAGGTGATGTTGAGGGTCGCACAAAACCAACTCCAGAGGTTGACTCTCAGCCTTTGCCCGTTCCTTAGCCTTTTTGGACGGCCTCCTTGAGCTTGAAGCTATGGATCTGAAAAAAAATGGGAGCTCAACTTTCTTCTTGAGATTTTGAAAGAAGTAAAAACCCAATCAAAATTCTAATCGTGGGGAAGGATTACTCACCTGAGCGTGCACAAGTTGCATTTTGACAAATTTGGCTCCAAAAACACTCAAAAATAGTAAAAAAATGAGCTCAAAATGCCAAAAAACTCGAGATATACATCCATGGAGTCCGGCCACCCAGTGCTGCTGCAGCACTGACCAACTGCCACCGTAGCAGTGGCCCAGTGCCGCCGAGGCACTTCTCCCTGCGGGCCCTGCTTTGCTCTGTTTCAGCCCATTTTGACCTGTTTCAGCCCGTTTTTGACCTTAATTAGCCACAATGGCCCATTTTAGTCAAGATTTTTGAGGTTTTAACCCCAGTAGATCCATTTTATCCCCAATAGATTTAGTTAATCCTCCAAGGACAGAAACATAAAGATATTAGCTCCCGAAGGTCCAAATTGTCTTTTCGGACCGACCATTGCAAAGATCTGATTAACCGTGAGAGATTTAGAGATGGGTCCTAGTTCTCGATCAGGAAACAATTAAGAGAGATTCCCCGAGAGTTCTACATCATCCTCCAAGGACAAAAACAGGAAGATATCAGCTCCCAAAGGCTTGAATTAGCTTTATGGACCGACCATTACAAAGATCTGATCAACCGTGAGAGATTCATATATGGGTCCGAGTTCTCGATCAAGAAACAGTTAAGAGAGATTCCCCGAGAGCTCTACATTATCCCCCCGAGGACAGAAATAGAAAGATATTAGCTCTCGAAGGCCCGAATCAACTTTTCAGACTGATCATTGCAAAGATCTGATCAACCGTGAGAGATTCAGAGATAGGTCCTGGTTCTTGATCAAGAAACAGTTAAGAGAGCTTCTCCGTGAGTCCTACACCATCCCCCGAGGATAGAAATAGAAAGATGTCAGCTCCCAGAGGCCCTAACCGACTCTATTGCATTGAACACTGCAAGATTTGATCAACTACCAGAGATTCAGAGGTGGGTCCTGGTTCCCGATCAAGAAATAGTTAAAAGAGATTTTCTAAGAGTCCTTCACCATCCTCCGAGGATATAAACAGAGAAATGTTAGCTCCCGAAGGCCCGAATCGACTTTTTGGATTGACCAGCGCAAGATTTGATCAACCACGAGAGATTCAGAGACGGGTCCTAGTTCCCTATCAAGAAAGATTCCCAGAAGTCTCCCACTGTCCCCGGTAAAAAATAGCAAAAAACAGAACTGAGATCGGTCACCAAGATCGACCAAAACACCGCCCGTATTCCAATTCCCGGGACGAACGTTATCTATGCACGGCCCCACGTCTTTTCGATTATCATGAGTTTTCTCACCTGCCGATTATCATCAAAATCCCCCAACTATCGATTATTGCAAGATCTCTCAATCATCTTTGGTCATCCTCGTCAAGGACCCCGCATCCGATCCCTCTCGCTTGTTAAGCATACTTCCTAAAATTCAAGAAGATTGCCCCAAGACCCCGAGTCTTCAACACCTTGGTATCCTTGTCAAGATCAACCACTGCATTAGGGATAAATAAGCATCGGCATGGCATAATTCCACTCAGGGTGATACATCACCAGCTCACACAAAGATCGGAACACTAGGCATGATAGGACTCAATACACCGTTCATATCACATCCATGCATTGCATATCATCCTCATAGCATAGCATCTGCATGTCTTGTTGTGCATATGTGATTTGTTCCTTTATGCCCCGAACTACGTCCTGGTCTGATTCCCCTTGGGATATGTAGGTAGCTCACTAAGAGCATGACCAGCACTAGCCTCAGCATCATCCTTGCATCTTTTGCAATACTTTTATCCTAAATCTATAGCCTCCAAAAAGACATGTCTCTTCAAAGCTTTGGCACTCACTTGCGATATGCATTGCTTCGCAAGTTCATGCCAAAGAGGGGTAAACTTTAGACACCTTATTTTGTCGGCTATCAGATTTAGGAGACCCATAGCTTGGTGGTTCACAATGATCGAAAAAGACTCAAAAATGACTCATGGAAGTTAGTTCTATCTCTTAAAATGCTCAGAAAGTGGTACAAATGACCAAAATGCCCCGGAAAGCCCGAACACTCCTAGATTTGGATCGTAGGTTCTGGAAACATGCTATGTCATAAAAAATTACTGAAAATGAGTTTTAAAGCAAAATCAAAAGAAATCGTCGGCTCCCAGAGACACCCAGAAGTCCCGAAAGTTCCCATAAAGTCCCCGTTGACCGGTTTGACCAAGTTTGACCATGGTTTGACCAAAATCATCTGAATTTGTCAAAAAGTTTTGAGATCATTCTAGAACATAAGAAAAGTATTAAAATGAGTTTAAAAAGAAAATCGGACAAAAACGTCAGCTCCTAGGAGCTCCCACAGGTTCCTAAAACTTCTTGGAGGTCCCTGATTTGACCAGTTTGACCAAAAGTTGACTTTAAAATTGGAGCACGTATCATTTTTCAAACATTTTTTTATGTATACTAGAGGTCAATAGCTTTCCAACAGTATATCGCACATAATTTCTAGATTTTAAAACGAATTTATTATGAATTTCCGAAGGTGAAAAAGACGATCAAATCGGCTTTTATCACGAATACCGCAAAACTTTTCAAAGTGACCTATCTCTGAACTATTTTTTACAAAAAATAGACTTCATCACCTTTCCAACGGTATATCACAAGCTTAGTTTGGAGTTCATATACATTTTCTGTGAATTTTGGACGAAATAGGGCCTTTTCGTAAATACCGGAACCTCTGGGGGCCTAAGAAGAATTATCTGGACGAATGATGAGCAGTGCCGCCGCGTTACTGGCCCACTGCTGCTGCAGCACAGGCCCAGTGCCGCCACGACACTCTCCCTTAGAATGGTCTATTTTTGTAATTTCTTTTGGGGGTTTAAATGGATTAATTAGAAACCAAAACGACGTAGTACTATGTTCACAGATGTTTGGAACCAATGGGAGTACTTCTAAAACCCCAAAACCACCCCAAATTGGCCTATATAAACCTGCCTTGACTTCTCATTTTTGGGGGCCAAATGCAGCCTTTGAAAAGTTTTAGAGAGAAAGTTGTAGAGATAAGGTTAGAGTAGAGAGAAAAGAAGCTTCCTTCTTTGATTTCCAAACAAGAGAGTGAGTTCTAAACTTTGTTTTTACTTCATTACTTCCATTTACTTCATATTCTGTACACCCAACCACTATTTTAGAGAGCATTTAAGAGAGAGGAAGCTACTTCCATGTCCAATGTCACCACATATGAGTGAAACACCAAGCTACAAGTTCAATACATCATTGAATATTATCTATTGATTGTTTATATACTTTTTTGCTTACTTTGATGTTCATCTCCTCTTATCTCATTTCTTTTTCTTTTTATTGTTTACTTACTAGTTCATCATCATCTAGATGAGGACATGAAGTTTGAGGTGAGTGAATCCTTATGGATAGTAGCTCTTGATCTTAAAAACATGTTTGATAGATGATGGTTACAACCTCAATACATCCCCGTGTATTCTTGAGGTTATTTCCAAAATAAAACAATGTCTCCAACAATCTTGGTGGTTCTTAATATGAGTTCAAATGTTGATATTTCAAGTGGTCATAATCTCCATTTAAGTGCAAAAAATATACTTTCAAAACCCCTATTTCAAAACCCCTCTAAAACCCCAATATTGGGATTCCAAGAAATAAACCATATTGCTCTAAAAAAATCTTCAAAATAGTCTGTTGTTTGATTTCAAAGAATTATTCTGAGTTCAATATTCAAGGTATGGATGCAAGACTACTTGGAAAATATTCCTAATTCATTATAGAACACCTTTCATTTTTGGCTTGACTTGAAAGCACTTGAAAGGGATCCATTTTTGTCCAAACATTCCTTCCAAACATTCTGCCTTTACTGTCACAGCAGCTTGGTTGACTTTCAACTTGTTTTCCAGAAAACCTTTCCAAAACGAGTGGTCCCAACTTATTTTTCCCTTAAACTTAAATGTCTTAAGAAAGGTTTTGTATAATATGGGCCTCTAGATATTTTGTTTTCATTTTCTAATATTTTTCCACATTTTAGTTGACAGTACGGACTCTGTTTCTGAGTAACCTCTATTGTTAATATGATTTCTCTCAATCTGTAATAGTTATTGAGGATTGGATTTTTGATTTGTGTTCTAGACACACCAAGGATGATATCCATAAAAAAGTAATCATTGAAAACATTTTTAACCCTACTTTTCATTTTCCACAAGATCAACTTACTGTTCTGTCCACTATTCACAGCAAGTATACTTTTACTTCCATCCTTTGATTTGATGTTCATATGCCTTCCAAATTAGTTCATCTCTTAGGAAGTAATTCATACTCCATTTGTACATATTCTATGATGATTTCCTTCATGCATTCATGCAAATTTTAGACTTCTAAGTCACTTTAGAAAGTTCATGTACACAAACACACTACAACCTTTGAACATTCTAGGATCATGCATTGCATCCATGCAAGATTTGGGGCTTTTGTGACCCCTAATCTAAGAAGATTATAAGGAATGAGTTGGATCATACGTCCATGCTTTCCCTCGAGCTAATCATCCTTTATCATCCATCCCTGGGATTGAGAGGTCTTCTTTTCTCAAAGATTAACATGCATCATACTAGCTTGCTAAGCATATTTTGATTTCTTTTTATTTATTTATTTCAAGAACAATTCATGTCCCCTTAGATTAGGAAAATTTCATTACTTGATATGTGATTAGACGATTTTTCCTAGGTTTGTTTGTGTGATCTTTCACCTTTGCATTGCGTGATATTTGACTTAGATCTTATGAATGATATCTTATCTTTTGATCTTCTATTTCAAAATTCTTGTGTGATGTAATATACTACCATAGTATTAATTCTCGAACCATACATAGTATAAGATGATTATTCGGATGCTAATTGTGGCCAGTCAAAAGACGGGGTGAGTTGAGGGTGTTTTAGTCGCGACAAAGGCTCCTTCCTCTCTCGTACCAAAATCCCGAGACAAGTTCTTTGGTTATGAAGGGCCAGTGCCCTTTATCCATTTGGGTGAGTCAAAATTAGGTTTCTTGGTTCCTTAAAGACCAAGTGGCGACTCTGTATTTGTTTTCAACAGACCTTCTTTTCATCAAATCAACCTTTTCCTTTCAAAATGATTTTAAAACAAACAGAAAGGAAAGTGGAATTCCGCGTGTCCACAATAATAGATGGACGCTGAGCACTAGCTATAAAATGATGAATGAGGATGCTCAAGATAACCAATAGGCAAGGAAGGTCACGATAACCGACAGGCGAGGGAGCTCACGATAAGAGGCAGACCAGGGAGCACATGATAACTAACAGGCGAGGAAGCTCACAATAAGTAGTAGTTAAGGAAGCTCATGATAAGCGACAAGCGAGGAAGCTCATGATAACTGACAGGTAAGGAAGCTCGCGAAAACCAACAGGCGTGGAAGCTCACGATAAGTAGTAGGCAAGAAAGCTCACGATAAGCAAGGAAGCTCACGATAACCAATAGGTGAGAAAGCTCATGACAAGCGATAGGCAAAGAAACTCACAATAAGTGGCTAGTAAGGAAGCTCACGATAAGTGAGGAAGATCATGATAACCGACAAGAAAGGAAGCTCTTGATAAGCGACAGGAGAGGAAGCTCATGATAAGCGGCAAGCAAGGAAGCTCATGGTAACTGGCTAGTAAGGAAGCTTACGATAAGCGGCAGGCGTTGAAGCTTATGATAAGCACTAGGCAAGGAAGCTCAATATAAGCGACATGCGAGGAAGCTCAAGATAAGCGAGGAAGCTCACAATAATTGATAGATTAGGAATCTCACGATAAACAACAGACGAAAAAGCTCACGATAAGTGGTAGGCGAGAAAGCTCACAATAAGTGAGGAAGCTCACTATAACCAACAAGCGAGGAAGCTCGCGATAAGGGGCATGTGAGGAAGATCACGATAAGAAACAAGCGATGAAGATCATGATAACTGACAGGTGAGTAAGCTTGCAATAAGCTGTAGGCGAGGAAGCTCACAATAACCGACAAGCAAGGAAGTCCACAATAACTGACAAGCGAGGAAGCTCGCAATACCTGACAGGCAAGGAAGCTCATGATTTTGAGCGATGAACATAGAAGCCCTATTAATGGACATGGAAACCCAAGATGTTAAGCGACGGACATGGAAGCCCTAAAATGAGGGACATGGAGGCCCCGAGATGATTGACGGATGTGGATGTCCCAAATATCAAAGAATCGATGGGGTAGCCCGAGATAACTGACGGATGCAAAAGTCTTACCGTAATCCAGAGGGTTTATAACGAAAGATTTACCTCAATCTAGAGTGCTAACGATAATAGATTTGCCTCAATCTAGAGGGCTTTCAATGAGAGATTTGCCTCAATCTAGGGGGCTTTTAATGAAATGTTTGCCTCAATCTATAGAGCTTTTAACGAGAAATTTACCTCAATCTAGGGGGATTATAAAATTTGAGTATTGTGTCTGATGGAATCGTATCAGATTGAGTGTTAAGCACAATGTGTTCAAGCGAAGGATGATTTGAGAGTGATGGGTTGCACAATATGACTAACACAAAAAGGATGAATAGATTGTAGTTTAAATGAGATTGATAAATTGAATGTACTTTTGAATGAGAACGATGAACACAAAATATTTTAAATGAGAGTGACAGTAAACGAACGATGATTAACGAACTGACGATGTACGAATTGAGATAACGAGTTGACAGTGAACTACTGTGACTGTCATAGATTGGACCAACGGTTAGACTAACTGTGATCAGAAGAACTAATGATGTACTAATCAAAGTGATGAGTTGTCACTGAACTACTATGAATACCATAGATTGGATCAACGGTTGGACTAACCGTGCTCAGAAAAACTAACGATGTACTAATCGAGGTAATGAGTCAATAGTGAACTACTGTGACTGCCATGGATTGAACCAATGGTTAGACTAACTGTGATCAAAAGAATTGATAATGTACGAATCGAGACGACGAGCCGATAGTGAACTACTATTACTATCATGGATTGGACTAATGATGTACGAATCGATAAGCCTTCTAGGGATAAATTGAGTCTGTTAGGGATGAATGGATAAAATGTACTCTGCTAGGGAAGAAGGAAATACACCCACTGATGGAAGTAAGGGTATCATTCTATTTGGGATGAAGGATATGGAGATGATCTGCAGTAGCTAAGGTTTGGACATTGATGGAGGGCGATAATCAACAGCCACTCATGGACTTATGTTACTTTAAGAGGATACCAACAGTTGCTATGGGATTTATATAGTATACTAATGAATGAAGGTTAATAGCCACTCATGGACTTATGTTGCACGGATGAAAGGAGATCATCAATAGCCACTCATGGACTTATGTTGCATGAAAAAAGATGATGAAAAATAGCCACTCACAGACTTATGTTGCATGAATAAAAGAGGATGATCAATAGCCACTCATGGACTTATGTTGAATGAATGAAAGGAGACAGTCAACAGCCACTCATGGACTTAAGTTGTTAGGAGATGAAGGTTAACTCTCGATGATTTGAAATTCAATTCTGTCCAAAGTTAGACATTTCTCATGCTGGCACACTAACTGGTGCAGTAATGGTGTTCAATACTTATGCTTGTTTCATAGGTTTTGTAATTAGGAATCACCTTAAACCCATACATTTAAGACCATTAGGATGAATGGACTTGACGGAATAATAATGACAAGTTGGGTTAGTTTGTATAAACTTTGAACCCTGATACACTTTTATTACTAACTCAACAAAAGAAGGATTGACTTATCAAAAGTAACGGAACGAAGTGCACAAATTGCCATAATTCAATGTGACTTTGTCATAAACGATGTACTGCTTTTCTTATATGTGCACTTCTTGTCTTTTTATGATAGCACTCTACTGATAAATCTATGTTTTGAAGACTCCTCCCTAAAGTCTAGCCAATTATTTACTTATCCATAGTGTGCTTTAAATTAGTGCCCTAGCTTTGAGAACAAAAGATGTTCTGTTTTAAAACAACTTGGTGACTTGAAAACTTCCCCTTGGTGTGAAGGGGTTGGGCGGTAAATGAAGTTTTCCCCTAGCTTGAAGTGTAGGAAGTAGAATTCATAGGAAAACGAGGTAGGTGACCAAAGTTTGACCCTTGAATGAAGGGTAGATAATAAAGTTTAGGAAAATGAGGCGAATAGCCAAAGTTTGACCCTAGTGTGGAACGTGATTTCAATCTTGAGGTAAGGTCTGCGACTTTAATCTCTCAAATGCTCATAATTTTTGCCTAGGTACCAGTGAAGTGACCTAGCAAGCTCTTTTATCTCTTTTGTTATTACCCACTTTGGATTTACCTCCAATTTTTGCCTAGGCACCCTTTTGGGTTTTTAACCTAGCGAGCCATCCTTCTCTTCTTTTTGAAAGTCTGCCTACATACCCCCAAACGGAGATTAGGTCCAATGTAGTTCGGGCCAAGGCCTTGAAAGAAGAGGGATTGATTATGATGGCGTCTATTGGACTGATGCGGTTGCCTACGTATCCGTAAGCAGGAATCAGGTCGAGCGTAGTTTAAGGCCAATGGTCTTGAAAGAAATGAGGTATAAGAGTTTTCTAAACCAATTATCAAAGAAGTTCAAACTTGGGTTATTTGTGGTAGCCTTGAATAAGAGGATTCAGTTTCGATCTCCCTTACTTTTTCTTTTGTTTTGAGGATTTATCCTTTTCACTTACGCCTAGCCAGTCAATTTTTTCTTTTTGGGTAGTTGATTTATGTGAGATCTTTTGATCATAATCTCAAAATTCTAGAACATACATATCAGCTCTCAGAGTTTGTTTGTGGTCGTTTTGAGCCTTTTTAAAATGTGACCTAGACATATTCTTATGATGTACCTTGAAGCGTACAATTCTCTCATTTGTCTCATCAAAATTTTCTCTCTTTCTTACATTTTCTTGAACATTTTGACTAGCTAGGGTCAGATTTTGGAAATCAACTCCTTTTTACCTCTAACTTTTGCCTAGGTGCCCTTTTCAAGTTTTTTCTTTTCTGTTCTTTTTTTTTTGAAGGGGAGAAGAAACTTATTGACTTGTTTGGCTACCATCAATGACCAAGTCCTCATAGCTCTCAGTTGGTTTGGGCCCAAGACTTTAAAATGGTAGAAAATGGTGTTGGGCAAGCCCCAAGTCACTTCCAAGTATGTCTTTTCGAGATTTGAGGAAAAGCATCTTTTAAATTTTTAAAGTAAGACTATTCAATTCTCGGCTCTGCATCGGTGTCAGCATGAAATCGACTTTGACCTTTTCAGGATTCCTTTTTTATTTTTTGATGCAAAAATTTATTAGCAAAATAATATCCATGGTAATTTGAAAAGTGACATTATAGTTCAGTGATTCATGCACTTATGACTATATACATCAGGTTAAGCAAAACAAGATTTCATTAGCAAAAGATTTAGATTACATTACAGACCCATAACAACTCGATGAAAGACAGACTTGACCAAAAGACTAAACTTGAAATAGACTCAGAACATAGAACAGACTCGACTAGACTCGACTTGGTCTCAAATGGAGCATCATGGTGACTCGCCTATTCTTTTTTTTTTTTAAATCATTTGTTTTGGTAGCAAAAGTCCTAACACTATCACTTTACTTGTACAGGTTCAACATTCATAGGCCTCAGCGAAGGGGATCATTTGAACTGATAAGCCAGGGACTGTAGGTTCGATGAAGTTAACATTTTGGTTGATATAGGGTTGGATGGGTGATGGCTCGATGATTTTTTGATCGATGAGGTCTTGGATATCATGGTATGGCCTGGGCCTTGTTGGGTTAATGACAGTGTTGGGTTAATGACAGTCTGGGCTAGCCTACGATCAAGGCAATGAATCCGGGGAGGTACAAAAGTGTCCTTACCCAGGACTACGATTTTTTATAAATAGAAGCCATATTAACAGAGGCGCAAAATACTTCTTATGGACTCCTAGTGGGGAGAGATGATCAGAATTTTGAAAAATTTATCAATTTGAGCCAATGACGATTGTAGTAAGTATACGACTTCTATACAATGATTGAGATGGATGAGGATGATGATACATATGTATTTGATGTGTAGAGACTGACACATGTATAACTGACGAGTTGTGCATGCATATGAACTAACATGACTGCATATGAGATAAGCATGCAGATGCAAGCCCTAATCTATATGATGCCCCTATTTCTAACACATAGCAGTTAAAATAAGTAAGGCCCTAACCATACAGAGTGTGCTAACTTTTCTTTCCAGGATGACCACCGTCATGGGAAGGGTAAGAAAGACAGGTTTGTTCTTTGAGGAATGAGAATTTGGAAAATTTAAAAATTGAGATTTTGGGGAAATCTGGGTGAATTTTGGCAGAGTTTTTGGGAAATAGGGATTTTTGGGAAATCTAGCTAAATTTTTGATAATTTTCTAGAAAACAAGGATTTTTGAGAAATTTGGTGGATTTTGGTAAAGTTTCTGGGAAACAAGGATTTCTAGAAAATTTGGGTGAACTTTAGCAGGGTTTCTGGGGGAAGCAGGTATATTTGGGTGAGATTCTGGGAAGCTTGGGTAGATTTTGGCAGAGTTTTTAGAAGAAACAGGGATATCAAAGTGAATTCGACGGAGTTTCTGGGAGAAACAGGGATATCTAGGTGATTTGGACAGAGTTTCTAAGAGAAACATGTATGTATCTTTGTATGAGAGCAGGTGATGATGATGATCATTCTGTCTAGTAGGTTTCCATACTCCTATGTCTTCGAACCGACAAACAAGGTTTACGTTATACATCGTTGTGAACATGAAGCAGATATCCTTACCATGGTGCCTAGGCAGGTCAACTCAATGTGATCATATATGAGTGATTGCCCTAGAATTCATAAGAAGGAGGTTCTGTCCTATGCCATATAAGAGTCTACACCGCGCAGGTAATCTCATTAGGGCATACAGCAGTTATATCATATTGTCCTATCTGAAAAGATAAATCAATAGTCCTATGAGAGGTTCTATAGGGATCTATATGCAAAAGCTGGGTTTAGTCAAAGAGGGTCTATTCACGAGAGTTTCAATATACCGTCAGAGAGACAGTACAAAAGTTTTTATTCTTTTTGATATATCTTGGAAGGTACAACATCAACGGTGACTTGTGCCCTGGCACAACAAGACCTGAACAAGTCAGCATCACATTTCAGACACAATCAGAGGGGGAAATGCAGAAGTTTAATGCGGCGAACCAAACAGAATAAAAAGATGATTTTAAGGATGCTTCTTATGAATCAAACCTCTGTATTATTTTGTTTTGAAAATAAAATCCCCAGTGGAGTCACCAGATTGTGGACACGCAACCTCTAGCGTCCATCCCCTGCTGTGTTTCGGAATTAACCTTCCTTTTAAATATTTGAAAAAAAGAGAAAGAAAGAAGTCTGTGTAAATAGATACAGAGTCGCCACTTGGTCTTTAGGGAACCATAAAACCCAATTTTGACTCATCCAATGGCGGTGCCCTCCATAACCAAAACACTTGGCTCGGGGTTTTGGTACGAGATAGGAAGGAGCCTTTGTTACGACTAAAACACCCTCAACTCACCCTGTCTCTCGACGGGCCTCAAATAGCATCCAAATAATCATCTTATATTACGTTTGGTTCGATAGTTAATATTATGATAAGTATATTATATTGTACAAGAATCTTGAAATGGAAGATCAAAAGATACGAGCGGGCCGCTCGCGTAATGTGGCATTTTCTGCTTCTTTCAGTCTATTTTTTCACCCTTTTTAGCCTGGATTATTGTTTTCTTCCAAAACCTGACAGAAAATGAAAAA
Source organism: Hydrangea macrophylla (assembly GCA_033977485.1). NCBI lineage: Eukaryota > Viridiplantae > Streptophyta > Magnoliopsida > Cornales > Hydrangeaceae > Hydrangea > Hydrangea macrophylla. The sequence continues at coordinate 55,935,519 of CM066991.1, read as the reverse complement.
CGAAATGAAAATATAATAAAACAGGATAAAAAGTACGAACAAATGTGAATTAAGGCGTGTAATTAGGACTTGTTCACTCCCGATCACAGCACCTCCAAACCTACATTTTACTAGTCCTCGAGCAAAAAGAACAGAAAAATAAAACTACTAAATAAAAAACTACTCCATTGTCGCATGGATCGCGATTGCACTTAGCTTATGCAACAAGCCTTTTAAACCCCTAAGTGTCCTTAGTCGGACAAGTGAAGTCTCGTGAGGGTTCTCCTTAACAAGTCACCCACAACCATCTTTATTTCATTGTATAAATTTAAAAGGTTTTATTAAAAAAAAAACATAACATTCAATACTCCTTATTATAAAACAATGTTTTGAAATAGAATAACGAACAAAAAGAAACAGAATCAAACGTCCACCTACGTCATGAAAAACAATCCCAAGCATATGCATCTATAAATCAATACAGTTTCTCATAAAATTGCACGTGTGTGATGTGATAGTTAAATGAACATGCGCATGTCATGAACTTGGAATATAACTCGGATAACCATCCAACTATGCTTCGACTACGAATCTCACAATGTTAATTACACTCTCAAATGAAACACTAAAAAATAGGTGTAATTTTTCTAATATATGGGAGCAAAGGAAATATGTTTTCAAACTGACAAATGCTCACATATGACTCGTAAAAGATGCATGATGCGAAAGAACAGTAGACTCATAGATAGGACACCAACAGTCAAGAAAACTTAATCGTTACCATGTTTTAATCCCCCTCCCATCATTTACATATCCAAACCATGCTTTCTAGGACCAAATAGGACTTTTCGAAGGTTGTAACATGGCTCGGGAAATGAAAAAGGATAGAAAGGATTCATTAAGTAGTTTTAGAGTGGCGCTATAAGGCATGTTCAATTTCTTTCATTCATTCTTCTACAAACTTTCATTTTTCATTCTCTTCTTTCATTTTTCTTTTCCTTTCGTTACTTTGAAACAAATATTTATTGAATACAAAGGCAACTACCCCAAACATCATCTTGTTTTCTTCTTCTTCTCAATCGACACACCGCCTTATCACCACTAAAAGTTGATCAGTCTTTCAATGGTAATCTCCAAGTTGGTCAAGTTGGAGCCAAAAAAAAAAAGATAATGGTGATTAAAGAAAAATGGCATTTTAACAGCAAAAAAGGGCGAACTAAGGAAATTTTTATCATTTATCTGGATAGGTAAACAAAGAGGGCCTACATCATTTTCTATGGTCATATGATTCTTCACTGTTTATGACAGAAGATTATTTATCATGGTAGCAAATATTTTAACTTGACTATTAACCAAAACAAGAATAATGAGACTAAACAACGAGTTAATGCGCTATTCAATAAAATTCGAAAAACACAAAATGTATTTACAACCCTCTAAAAAGAAAAGATAGGCTCAAAAGCTCACTGGGTCTAGTCTCCACAATGTATTACCTAAAAATACTAATCATGTTATAGTTCACATCCAACATGTATTCAAGTGACTACGTGCAGTTCATAGGTTTGTGTGCAAATCTATGATATAAAACTATGATTTGAATGATACATAACTTAAACGTCGCATCATGACCTCAGCAAATGTTTAACCACATCTTCTCATGTTTACCATTCTATAACAATCCATGTTACATAACAAGAAGTATCGACTCGAGATTTTAAAAGCGTAGGTAATATCGTTTATTTAAGCACAAGGATCAAAATTTTTTAAAAAATTTTGTGCATATTAATGTGTATGTACGTTCGCACCCCCAAACCTAAACCTTTCATTGTCCCCAATGAAACAACAAAATGAAATAAAGGAGAGTACATAAGGAAAGACATTACCTCGAATCCGACAATCACAAAACCAGGTAAATGTACATGAACATGGCAATAATGTTCAATTACTCCTAATGGAGCTACTAATTAACCTGTAAATACTTGACAAAAAAAAATCAACGAACAAAAGAACAATGATAGCTAATAGAAATGTAAATATGTAATACAGACTGTGACGTACTATTTGAGAAACTAAACTAAAACCAAAAGACTCGAAAATAAACGAAAACAAGCATAAACTGAATTATGAAAACAAAGAAGTACTCGATCTTAAAGGGGCCTAAGAGAGCAAACAGAAAAGAGAAAAACACATCAGTAAGGTTTGGGAGAAACAAGAGGAAGTAAAAGAGAAAAACACAAATATTCCCCCCTCGTGCTAGCGGGCCGCGTGAGTCACTATCGCACGCGCGAGTCCCTCCACGAGGTATATCTGTGGCTTTTTATAAGTTTTATAAAGAAGAAATCTCAAAGGCAAAGAATCGCGCGAGCGGGCTGCTCAGGCAAGTATCCCTCGCTCGTGCGATTTGAGGCGCGAGATGAATCTGAGGCTATATATAAAAAGTTTGGAAAAATTTTCTCTAAGGTAAAATCTAACGTGAGCGGGCTGCGCGAGCGACACATCGCATTAGCGGGCCGCGTACGCGACATCTCCTCTTTCTCTTTCCTCTCCCTTTTAATGTAAATAAGTTCAAATTAAATTGTCCCCGACCCCCAAACCTGTCCAGAATGATCCAAACTAACTCAAAACTAACCCAAAATGACCAAAAAGTGTACAAAAATGAGAAAACGGAAGGATAAAAGCTTGGATTGCCTCCCAAGAAGCGTTATCTTTCACGCCTTCAGCTAGAATGTTCTAGCTCAAGACTTATGGAGGCCGTAACTCGGACTTTGTACCCTTGAATGCACTAGGGAGACTCCGGTATAAAACAGAAATAATGTCATTATTTTTAACTCAATAAACGATTCTCTCTGACCATGTTCAAATCGATTTCTCACCTTCTGAGTAAATTCAGTATTAGGGTCTGGGTTATTCAAATTCGTCCAATCATTACTCACTATATTGTATTCATTACTCACATTCATTTTTTTATTAAATTCAGTAGTTTATCTAACCTCACTATTCGCCACACATAGATAATCATCATCATTGGGAGATTGATCAACAGTGTTAAAAATGTTTAATTTTAGGTTCATGTTCACAAACGACACCTTCATTACCCATGCTCGATAGTTGACATGCGCATTACCCGTGGCTAAGAATAGTCAATCAAGAATGACAGGAGTGTGTTTTCTAGCATCTACCACCGGTTCAGTGTCAAGGACCATCAAATCGATGGGATAATAACATTTATCAACTTTTACTAAGACGTCCTCGATGATTCCTCTAGTAATTTTAATAGAACGATCCACTATGTGGTAGCGGTCGTGGGTTTAAGTTCACCTGACCTAATTGTTTATAAACCGTGTATGGCAAAAAGCTTCACAATTACCCCTAAGTCAAGGAGAGCCCGATGAATGATAGTGTCACCGATGACACATAAAATTTTTGGTGTTCTGGGATCTTTATATTTTGGAGGAGCATGTTGGAAGATCGAACTTACTTTTTCTGTGAGGAAGACCTTTTTCGGAATATGACTACGTAACTTGTGCTTTTGAGTGCATTGGTCTTTAAGACATTTAGCATAATCAGGAATTTATTTAATAGCGTCGAGGAATGGGATATTGATTTTAACTTATTTACATACCTCGAGTATATCTTCAGTTTTTGACCCTTTCCTTGAGAAATGTGATAGTTCCTCAATGTTTGGTGGAAAGGACATTTTTGGAATATAATTAGTCAGGACCGATTCATTTTCTTTCCTAATTTGGCTTGTGTCCTCACCTTTCTCTTGATTCAAATTAATGTTCACATTCTTCTCACTCTCATTCGGAATTTCAACAACTTCCTCTTCTCGAATAGTCATCCTAGTCGAGATGGCATTTACTTGCTCACTCGAACCCCCATTCTTAAATTGTCCCTTAGGGTTTTAAATTATTTGACTAGGCAACTTACCCATGTTTCGACGACTCACCGCATTAGCTATTTGTCCCATTTGGGACTCAAGCTTCGCAATGAATTGTGTATGAGAGTGCACTATTTGTGCTTGTGCTTACACTTGCATTTCGATGTTCTTAAGGGACGCCAAAGCCTTTGCCTCAAAAGCGTTATCCCTTGGAGGGTTAGGATTAGGAGGGGGTTGTTGGTATTAACTTTGTTGAAACTGGGGTCGATAGGTATTAGGAAAATTAGTTGTCATAGGATTATAAATATTTCGTGGAAATTGTTTAATAAAGTGTATGTGTCGCTCCACAAATTCCAGAAATTGAGATGCGAATGGCCATGTAAGTGTGGAATGTGAAGGATCGGAACATATTTGACAAATATTGTGTCATGCCCCGAAATGGAAAAAATAGAGAAAAATAAATTTCCTTTTAGGGTCCAAAGGCAGCTACTGGTGAAGTCACACAATTGTCCATACCACGCAGTACTAAGCGACAATAAGTAAAGGAGATAACAAGAATGAAATCTAAGTTCTGGTTAATACATAACTTAATGTCAAAAGAGGTTACTAGCTATTAGACATCAGAGTCTCGAATCAAAATAAATGCAGCGGACAATTATTGAGGCAGCATATGCCTGATTACAAAAGGTCTAGAAAGCAGTAAAGATAATTAAACTACAGTCTAGCCTAATCTTCAATTGGCGTAGGGGTAGTCCTCTCGGCGTAGTAGTCTTCCTCTGCCTGACCTCCTTCGGGGTAGTCCTCCGTCGGGACATCATAACTGGCATGGTAGTTCTCGCCCGTAGGTTCTTCACCTATATAGTAATAACTAGGGTGCGCTGGAACATGAAAATGTCCAGCGGCATAAACGCCGTCAGCATAATGAAAGCTGAGTGAATTAGATACTAACAGGGTATCAACTATTGAAGTTATAACAAGTTATAAATGATAACCATTAAGATTTAGTGAGGGTAACTACTTAATCGTTCTTATGATTTGATTACTAACTTCTTACTCATTTTAAGACCGACGATACTTTATGATAGAAGAACAGACTTGACAGTAGTTTACTTCTTAAGGATGCACCATTGCTCCGTCCACCGCTTTTAAGAACATATGCACAGTCCATCCCTGTCATGGATACCACGTCAGTCCATCCCTAGCTTTTAAGAACATATGCACAGTTCACCGCACTACAGGGATATAACACATTAAGCAATAGTACATCATTCTATAGCCACGACTTAGCAACGTCTACCAGTGATCACGGTCCACCGTAGTCGTAGACACCTTTGTCTGTCTACTGCTTTTAAGAACATATGATTAGATCATCTGGCTATCTTAGGGCAAATGGTATGGTCCACCACAATCATAGACACCTTCGTCTGTCTACCGCTTTTAAGAACATATGATCGATTAAAGCCCGCCCATGCAAGATTCCTGAATCTTAGCAAACCTACTTAAGTTCAACTCTAATATTGATACATGATAATCCCAATGTGGTCTGACTACTCTGAATGAAATGAATGTTAACTCCAAAGGATTTACAATTATTACGCCATCTAACGTCACAACCATTATCCATTAACCGCATTGTTACTATGATTTTACATCGCATTATCTCATTATTACGTCTGTATTACAACATTAAAGCATGCTGAAAATACTGAACAGTAATTAAACAACTAAACAGTTATAATATAAACTAAACAAGATAATCAACATTCTACAACTTCCAATCGATTGGGATAAGGGTCCAATTGATTGGTATAAAAATAGTATCAATCGATTGGTAAAAAGTTCAATTGATTGGATCATATGTCAATTGATTGCCATAAATGTCAATCGATTGGGATATCAATCAATTGGGACAAGTCCAATCGATTGGGACTTCGTCTTCTTCACAGTGAAGACTGTCCAGCAACATAAAATGGGTAATATATGAATTTATACTTCATTCCTTTATTTAAACACGTTCTAACATTAGTATATTGCTACTCAGTGAGTTTAGAACTCACTTTAGGTGTTAAGGGCGTGTTTGGTTGTGTGTTTTGGAGCTTGGAGCTTCAATGGCTTCTCCCTCTCTCTCTCTCTCTCTGTCTTCTCTGCCTCTTTCTCTCTTCTTCTTTTCTTTTCTTCTTTCTTCTTCTTCTCTTGATCTTCTTCTTCTTCTCAGTCCATCTGTGTGTGTGTGTGAGTGTATGAATATATATGTGTATATGTATATATAAGTTTATATTTACACATAATACACACACGAGCTCCCTCTCACTCTCTCTCTATTTTTCTAAAAAGAAAAAAACATAGGAAAGGGTCACCTATATAGAGAGATTGAGTGTTCACGTGGACAAACCCCAGCTAAGGCAAGAGAATCTGCCCAGCTACTTCCAATCGATTGGTATAATGTCAATCGATTGGTATTAGGTATTAATGCTCCAATTGTTTGGCAAAAGTGTCAATCGATTGATATTGGCAATCGATTGGTATCCAAATTATACCAAGGGTAAGGAAAAGCTCATACAAGTATTAAAAGAAGCACTATAAGGTCTTATTCATATAAAACATTACAAAAATATAGGGTATTACATATTATAAGAGAGTGAGCCCAACGTTTGGTTCATTGTCATAAATCGGTCAAGTTTTTTAGATAGTTCTTGTATTTCAATTGAATGACTTGACTCGAAACACTCCTCTTGCTCAGGTTTAGGGGGAAGACACCCCTAGGACATACCAACACAACTTGATGCATCGAATTCTCACTTAATGTTTCAAATATTTTCCATGCTTTGTCAGTGCTTTTGTGTAGGAAGTTACCCGCACAAATGGCATCGACAGTATTACAAAGTGAGGGAAGAAGTACCTCGTAGAAGATCTGCACCAATTGTCACTTGGGAATTTAATGATGTGGGCAAGAGTGCAATAATTCTTTAAATTGTTTCTAGGTGTCATAGAGTGTTTCCCCATCTTGCATCACAAAGTTCATTATGAATTTTCTTATTTGATTAGTGCTTGTGATGGGGAAAAACTTTTGTAAAAATGCGGTATGTAATACTTCCTATGTTTTAATAGTGTTTGGCTCACGAGATTGGAGTCAATACATAGCTTTATCTTTTAAGGAGAATGGAAAGAGACGCAATTTTAATTCATCATCAATTAGATTTTGGATTATCAGTGTAGAGCATATGTCTTGGAACTCTCTTAAGTGATGATAAGGATCTTCTTTAATACAGCCATGGAATGAAGGAAGTAGCGCTATGGTAGATGATTTTATCTAAAAGTGAGATGTCGTCACCTCCGGTAATTCGATACCTACTTGTTGCATATAGGCCGTAGGAATGAAATAATCTTTAAGCGGAGGAGGCAGAGGTACATTAGGGTTATTTCCATTCTTTTCGTTGTTCCCGTTGTTTCCAATGTCAGCCATTGGAATAGGTTCAGTCTTAATAGTTCTAGTTTTCCATAAATGTTTGAGAGTACTTTGAATATAAGCCTGAAATAACGACGATGGTTTTAGAGTTGATTCGTCATCTAATATCAACCGAGCTCTAGAAGCTTGGACTGAGGACCTACTGACTCTTAGGGTACGTTCAAGTTCAGGGTCGAAAGAGTGTGATTCGGGTTTACTTGAACGCGTACCAAACATAAACTAAAAAAACGACACGAAGATAAAGACTGACTCAAACAAATACAAAAAACAATCACGCAAATAAGACAACAAGCACACAACTACTATGATGCATGAAAGTTATCCTATAATGCAGTGATTCGCGTCAAAGCCCAGCGCCCCGGGTTTCCTAGCTAATGCACGTGCAAATTAACCCTAAACTAATGCAAATAGTGCATCTCAGCGCCCTGACTTACAGTTGTTTGAGGCGAATTTTAAAAAAAGCGATTTACTTGATTTTTTTTGTTTTATATATTTTTTTTGGCGTTAGCTCATTTGATGTGATAAGCTCTTCCACTCTGAAATGCTAGAATTTGATGAATCCAGAAACTACAAAACTAATGAAAAAGTTAGTGACTCAAAACAAAAACGGAAAATAAGAAAAAGTAAACCTAATCTAATATTTATGAATTAACTAAACTAAAATTCTAAAACTAAAGGTAGTAATTTGCAATCCCCGGCAACGGCGCTAAAAATTGATCTTGTCAAAATCAAGATAAAAAGTATACTCTACTTTAAAAGATTTGTAGTGTGGAAGTAGAGGTCGAACCCACAGAGATTGAAATACTCAAGTACTTTAATTTTAAAACCTAGCCTTAGTTAATTAAGAAAATAGAAATTTGATTTTGATTTTTATTAAACCAAGAACAATGAAAATAAATCTAAACTATGAAAGCGATTGAAAGTTATGGTGATAAATATGTGTATTGAACCTAGGATTGCAAATCCACCACTAGCTTCATAATAAGGGTATTTATGCATTCAATTAGCTTATTACATTGGATGATAATGGGCAATTATAGCTACAAGCCCAATTCCTCCGTCAAGAAAATAAGTACAATTCAAGCATCAGCATAATTCATCTTCGGTTGGCACGGAGTGTCTCACACTAAACTAGGGTTGCAGCACACTCCGTCTTCCCTAGGTATGAACTATTCGACTACTTGATAACACAATTCAATTAAGCACCATTACATGCAAATAATCCTTACAAGCACAGTAAATATAGATCATTGAGCACATCAAATTCAAAATAGATCTAAGACAATAATGAACTTTGAAAGCAATGATTTAATCAATAGAAGTACGATTTTATTATATAAAAAAATCCTCTAACATGTAATCATCATCCATACATAATAAATCTAAAATAAAAACATAAAATACACCCTATTACTTAGCTAGGATTTCATTAGTTGGCCATAGAATTGAAGATTGGCAAGATGTTTATGGAGGAGGCCATGGAAATCCTTGGTCTTCTTCTTCTTCTTCTCCTTGCTTATCTCTCTTCAATGGCTGAGTGTTTTGTTGTACATGGATGTGTATAATGTTCCATAACCCCTATTTTGACTTAAAAGACGTTATATATAGATTTAGAGCAAGTTTTGGAAGCTTTTCTAAACCTAATCGCAATAAAACTGCTATATTTCACTTTTTAGACGTAATTAGGCAGTTTCGTTCATGTAGGGATCTTCAGTTCATTGAAATATGCAACTTTGGTTTGTAGATAGGTCGCACGAGAGGGCTGCGTAATCACGATTTTGGGAGGTCGAATGAGCGGGCTGCGCGAGCGAGGTTCTGGTCTGTCTCGCGAGCAGGCCGTTCACGCGATGTGGCTTTTTCTGCTTGTTTTAGTCTATTTTTACACCATTTTTAGCCTGGATTCTTGTTTTCTTCCAAAACCTGACAGAAAATAGAAAATAAAATAAAAATATAATAAAACAGGATAAAAAGTACTAACAAATGTGAATTAAGGCGTGTAATTAGGACTTATTTAATCCCGATCAGATATCATTCATAATTAAGGCGTGTAATTAGGACTTATTTAATCCCGATCAGATATCATTCATAAGATCAAAGCCAAGTATCACGTAATGCAAAAGTGAAAGATCACACAAACAAACTTAGGAAAAATTGTCAAATCACATATTAAGTAATCAAGTTTTCCTAATCTAAAGGGGACATAGATTGTTCTTGAAACAAATGATCAAAGAAAACAAAGTATGCTTAGCAAACTAGTATGATGCATGTCAGTCTTTGAGAAAAGGAGACCTCCCAATCCTTGGGATGGATGAGAATGGAAGATGTGATCGAGGGGAAGCATGAACGTGTGATCAACTTCATTCCTTATAATCTTCTTAGATTAGGAGTCACTAAAACTCCAAATCTTGCATGAATGCAACTTATGATCAAAGTAGTAGTGTGTTTGTATTCATTGATTTTTTAAAGTGATTTAGAAGTCTAAAATATGCACAAATTAATGAAGAATATTCTTATAGGACATGTGCAAATATGGTATAAACTACTTCCTAAAATATGGGCTAATTTGGATTGTATGTGAACATCTAATCAAAGAATTAAAGTAAAACATGCTTGCTGTGAATAGTGAACAAAATAGAGAACTGATTTTGTAAAATCAGAAATATGAGGTTAGGACTGTCCACAATTCATGATTTTTTATGGAGATCATCCCTACTATGTCTAAAACACATACCAAAAAGCCATATCAAGATTGAAGTTACAGATTAAGAGAAAGCATATAAACAAGAGAGGTTACTCAGATACAGAATCCGTACTGTTCACTGAAAATGTAGAAATATCTTTGAAAATGAAAACCAAATATTTAGAGGCCCATATTATATAGAAAGTTCCCTAAGACATTGAAGTTCAATAGAAAAATGAGTTGGAGCCACTCCGTTTGGAAAGGTTTTCTGAAAACAAGTTGCAAGTCAACTAACCTGTTGTGACAGAGAGAATAGAATGTTTGAGAGGAATGTTTGGGTCAACATGGGACCCTTCCAAGTGTTTTTAAATCAAACCAAAAATTATTGGGAGTTTTCTAATGAGCTAAGAAGACTTTCCAAGTGGTACTTCAATCATCCATTGAGTATTGAACTCAGAATGACATTTTTAAGTTGAAAAACTCACAGTTTTGAAGATTTTGAGGAAACAAATATTTTATTTCTTGAAATCAAAATGAAGGGTTTAAGAGGGGTTTTGAAATAGGGGGTTTTAAGGGTACATTTCTAGCACCAAATGGGGATTATAACCACTTAGAAAATCAACTTTAACTCATATCAAGAACTTCCAAGATTGTTGTCAAGACATTGTTTTGATTTTGAACAAAACTTCGATAATACTTGGGAAGTATTGAAGTTAGAATCATCATCTATCAATCATGTTTTTGAGGTCAAGAGCTACTATCAATAAGGATTCACTCATCTCAAACACCATGTCATCATCTACATGATGATAAACAAGTAAGTAAAATAAGAAAAATAAAAAAGAAACAGGATATGAAGAGATGAGCATTAATGTAAGTAAGCAAGTAATAGCAATCAAAACATGAGAATCATTGAGATAATGGACTTGTAGCTTGGTGTTTCACTCATATGCATTAACATTTGGACATGGAAGTAGATTCCTAACTCAAGAATACTCAAGAATGGTTTGGGGAGGATTTGAATGTAAGAAATGAAGAGTAGTAATGGAAGAACTTGAGTTTGAAACTCACTTTCTATAGAAAAATAGTAGCTAAAGCTCACTTTCTCACTTCTAACTCTAACTCTCTCTTTTTCTCTCAACAACTTTCTCTAGCTTTGCACTTGACACTCCCCCCCCCCCCCCCCCCCTCCCTCGAAAAAAAATGACGAGCAAATGGGGGATTTATATAGGCCAATTTGGGGTAATTTTGGGATTTACAAAGTGCTTCCATTGGTCTCAAACATCTGTGAACAAGAATCTACGTCGTTTTGGCTTTCAATTATTTTATTTGGACCATAAAATTAAATTACAAAAATTGACTGCTCTGGGGGAGAGTGTCACTGCGACACTGGGCTTGTGCCACGACTGCAGTGGACTAGTGCCGCGGGCGGCACTACTCCTTAGATACCCAAATTATTCTGTTTAGGCCCCCAGAGGCTTCCGTATTTGCAAAAGGCCCTATTTTGTTCAAAATTCACAAAAAATGCATACGACCCCCAAACTGAGCTTGTGATATACCGTTGGAATGGTAATGGATTCTACTTTCCATAAAAAAATAGTTTGGAGTTTGGTCGTATTGGTTACCCAAACCAAGCTTAGGGGCCTAGAAGGATTAAGCCAGCTTGATTGTCCCATTTCAAATCTCATATCAATAACCACGAGTGAGGTCCAACACTCTTCATTAGCCTTTATCCAATCCGACTGATTTGGATTTCACATATTTTGGATTCCAGGGGGCTTTTTATCCAACTCGAGGCAACAATCGATGCCCATGATCCATATCCGAGGCTACACGAGTAAGTAATCCATGTTTATCCCACAAGGCTAAATCCGGAGAGATCCTCACCAATAGAGACGCTACTTGGTTTGATAAAAGAAACCAATAAAACTAAATCTATCAAGTCCAATGGATAGAGAGCACCGCCTCGTCGTCACCAAAGAACTCAGTTCAGGGGTTAAGGTACGAGATAGGAAGCCCCGGCTATGAATGGTACAAGGGACTCCCGGATGTCGTGAAAACCAAAGTGCAAACCCCGGCTTTGACGAGTTTGTGAAACTCTTGGTGAGTAGCTCCAACGACTTGGTGCATCTTTCTAGTCTAGCAAAAAGGTGGTGGGACTCCACTAACACCTTCCATCTTCTTTTTAGGGAGATGACCATGACCCCGAACGACTTTTCTATGATTACCGGGCTTTGGGTAGGAGGAGAACCAATTATGACGGACCCTACATTAGAGACTTCTAGGCAAAGGGTGATTAAATTGTTGGGAATATATCGACCTAGAATGGTGAGTAGAGCAGTTCCTTATGCTTGGCTTCTCGAGACCTTCCAAAGATACAACCAATTCACTACTGACCAAATTACCCAAGCTTTTATTATGTACATCCTAGGGTGCTCCCTTTTTAGTGTCGAGGCGGACCAGATTCATCTATAAATCTTAAAGGAGCTTGGCTAATGTGGATCGAATCCATATATTCAATTAAGGCGATGCTAGCTTAGCTATTCTCTATAAGCAAATGGGAGAAATTTCTCGAATGTGCTCACCCTCAGTTGGAGACTTTTGGAGGGTTTGGGAGGTATCACTCCATTCATTCTCTTCTTCTCTTTTTCTCTTCTTTTCTAATGGCATTCTAATGGTCTTCTCTCTTCTCTTCTTGCTTGACAGTTATGGAGCTTCGAGTATCTTGGGATGCTTGTTAGTAAGCCTATGGATTTGAGTGCTAGTCTATTCCCAAGAGGCCTTAAGTGGGTAAAGAAGAAGGTGGGCATGAAAGTTAGGGCTCACGATCTTAAAAAATGTCGGGAATTCTTAAATCGTCTTACCAGGAACTAGGTGATGTGGGATTCTTGGTCTAGAATTCCTCAAGCTACGAAGGCTCCTAAAGCATCAGTGATTTGATTATCAAAACAATGTATCTTATTCACGGGACCTTACGTCACCGCTTGGTACTTGGGAGAGAGGGTACTAAGGCAAGCATGCCTCCTAGATCACTTCATTGTACCTGACATCCCTCCTCCTAACATGCTAGGCTCACAAGCTCTGGGGTGATGACCTCTGGGAGGCCCTCATGGGAGTGGATGGGATGCAACTAGTGGTTGATAGGAGGGGCTACGAAGATTTTTGGGTTTCCCATCTTATGTCTCATTTCCCTAGGACCGGTCGCGCCAATATATGAATCCTTCTTAGCTTCTCTTCTTCTTATTTTCATTGCTCGGCTTGCTAAACTTTCTTTCATTGTAGAGAGGGCCTTTTATTGGAGGAGCGAGGAGTTCTAGCATTAGAGTCCAAGGGACAGGATCTTCATATGAGGGAACACCTACAAGGTATTTTACTTCTGACCTCCCTATCATTGGCTGGACCGTTCCTACCTTAGATGATTATGATCGCGAGGTTCCCTATTGCAAACTAGAGATGATCCCTCATGACTTCCAATGCATCTCCTCAAATGTGGCCTTCATCCCAACACCCTATGTGGAAGAACACTAGAGCATAGTCACTAGCTTGAGATCATGGATCCATTGGCTAGAATACAAGGTAAAATTCTCGAGCCTTGCCCCTAGTTTCAATGACTTCTTTCTAACCTTTCCTTTTTTTTCTCTGTCTTCTTAACAGCTTAAATTAGTTAGACGTTCCCTACATTCTTGCTCCGCCCAGTTTGACATTGAAAAGACGAGCATGGTGAGATGAGCATATCCATAAACCAATGCAATTTATGCTAATGAAGTCAATGAATGTATATATGCTTTCTCGTTCTCACTTTTCCCCTTTTTTTTATTTGATTAATAGTTTTTTTTTCCTTTCAGCACAAAGAAATGTATGTCGGGCAGAGGCACATAGTAGAATTGGAAATGCAATAGGGGGAATCATCATCACACCAGCCTCCTACTAGACCAATGCCAGAGCCGGTTAGACGTTCTATTTCTTCTTGTTGTGTCATCATTGAAGAAGACGAGGAGGAAGAGGAAGAACCGCCGTGACTGCGGCTGAGAAGGTCAAATGTGGGCAAGATACGCCCTCGAGACTAGCTTTATGCTCTATCTTTACTTTTTTTGCACTACTATGGATGACTGTACTTGACTTATGGATTGTACTCATGGATTTCTTTCTTGTATTTTCACTTGAACTCTTGCTTGAATTGTATGGATGGCATATGCCCATGGGGGACCTTCAAAGACTCTTACTACTCTTTTATGACTAGGAGTGAATGATTTAAAACACACGGTAGGACTTTTCACTCACATAACAAGACTTTGAACGAACAAAAATGTCTATTTTGACTCAAAACGGAGGCCTAAAACCAACGAAAACGCCTACGGATGCATCTACACAAAGGAGAGATGAAGGGGGGAACCATTGTGGCACTCAAGGATGCCATGCAATACTTAAAGGTCCCACATGGCACTCAATAGTGCCACGCAACACTCACATGACTGCCACCATGGCTCTCAGACTGTTTTGTGATTTTTGATGATTTTTAGCAATTTTTGGACTTCTTTTCGACTTTGGACTCCCAATTCTTCCCAATTTTGACTTGACACTTTGTGTAAGCCCTCAAAACTCCTCTCTTTTCATTCATATTCATCCTAAAACATCTTTTTAATAGCAACTATCATCGTTCATGCTCTATTCAAATGGATGGATACATTTTGCAGTCTTGAATGCGTATATTTCCTACCTTTTGGTTTGGATAGCCTATTCTCTCTTCGTCACCTGAGGCCCTAAATAAACTTTATAGAAGCTACAATCTCTTGTTGAGATCCTAAATATCATGTTTTTGTTATTCAATTGTGAGGAGCTATGCCCAACCCTTGAAGAATTCTCCATTATGCTAGGCGTGTTTCATTCTTATCATTCTAGGTATTCTCCCTTATTATCTTCCATAAGCGGGCTGACTCTTCCCAATTGCGATGATCTCATTGTAGGGGGTCATGTCTTACTATTCCCCCTCATCAAGCTCTTGTTCTCGGATGATCCTACCATTGCTCGTGAACACAAACAGGGTATTCTTGCTTTGTGTATGCTTGCCCACTTCCTTTTCAATGATGGTACTACCATATCGGATGTGAAGCTTATAAACGTAGCTGTAGAGGTACGTAAAGGAAAGAATCCAATGATGATCTGCTTAGCTAAAACTATAACTGGATTGGACAAGACTTCTGCAAGTTTCGTAGAAAGCTTCCATGGGACCATGATCTTGCTGCAGGTATGGCTTCTTGAAAGAACTAAACTCATGGGTCCTCCCAAGCATTTATCCACCTTCTCTACTCTTTATCATACTCGGGAAATTACTCGCCTCCATGAATCTCTACAAGATTGGACTATCTGGTTCTACGGCTTTCCTCATGGGTATATTCAATGGAAAATTGATTGGTGGGAGATCAAGACTTTCTACCTTTATTATGCACTCAATTTCTGGCGTTAGTATTCTGGGTCTCCATTTGTGGTCTTTTTATCTTCCCAGTCGGATTCTCCATCAATTCAATCACCTTCAAGAAGTTCCTATCCATCCTCTCGGGATTCCTAAGAAAGTTGTTCATAAAGCCTCGGACATCCCTTATTTTAAGAAGCGTTGGAAACTGCGCCAATCCATAGAACACAACAAGGACTCCTTCTCTCTAGCTCCATCAAAAGATGTAATCAAGACTATATAGAAAAAAAGAGATAAAATAAAAAAAGACAAGGGAATGAGGAAGACTCCGACTCCTGCTTTTGAGACTAGTCTTTAGAATAGCATAGATCCCTCTTTTCATTTACTTTTCAGCTTTCATTTTATCTTTTAGTAGTGGAATGAAACTTCAATCAATAAACCCGGTCATGAGGATTCTCCTTATTTAGTCTACTTTTAGCATTTTTTTACTAATTCTTTGTTATACCAATCTTATCATGCTTAACTTATCGATTCAAAACTGTTTTATTTTGATCTTTTGAGTGCATGCCTGAATCTTTTCCTTGAAATTTACATTAATGTTTGGTTCAAGAATAGGGCTTGCCCTCTTAAAACAAGGGCTAGGCTTCAAGACGAGGGTTGCCTCTAATGTAGGGATAGGTAAAGGAAATCAAGATTGGGAAGGGCTTGGCCCTTGTGTGATAAACGAATGCGAATAACTTAAGGACTTGGACCGAACCTATCTCCAGGCTACCTACGTATCCCCTAGCGGGAATCAGGTCTATTTTCATAGTTCGGGTAGGATGTGCATGGGTGGGCTAAGCATAATACTTCTTGAGGTTATCGAGATTAATGGACTCTTTAAATTCAAGGCCGTCTAGGTTTTCTAAGTAGGCTACTCCCCCTTTAAGAATGGTCTTAACTAGGTAGGGTCTGGCCCAATTGGGCTTAAATTTTGCTCTTGGATCAAAAACTGGCACTCTTAATTTTGTCAAGACTAGGTCACCCTTAGCGACCTTCCTTGGGCAAACCTTCTTGTTGTAAGCCCTAGCTATCCTCTGGTGATATTCTCAGACGTGATTCAGTGCTTCCAATCTCTTCTCATCTATCAGTGCCACCTCTTCATACCTTTCGCTCAACCATTGGGATGCCGCCAGCTCACATTCAGCCATTACCCTCAAAGAAGGTATCTCTAATTCTATTGGCAGCACAGACTCCATCCCATACACCAACTAGTATTGCGTAGCTCCAGTGGATGTCCTCATAGATGTCCTATATCCCCATAAGGCGAACGGTAGCTTCTCATGCTAGTCCTTATACATATCTGCCTTCTTCTGTAAAATTGCCTTCAAGTTCTTATTTATAGCATCTACCGCCCCATTGGTATGTGGTCTATAGGGTGATGACTTATGGTGGGTGCTCTTATACTTTTCCAGCAATGTTAGTACCTCTGCTTTGAAATGCGACACATTATCGGATATGATCTAATGAGGGACCCCATACAGACAGATGATTTTATGCTTGATAAATCAAGCCACGTCTTTAGCTTCTAACTTCGTATAGGATGCTGCTTCCACCCACTTCGTAAAGTAATCGATAGCTACTACGATGTATCTGTTCCAGTTCTACAGCTTCGGTACCACTTCTCCAATTATATCTATCCCCCATACTGAGAATGGCCAAGGTGTAGTGAGGCTATAAAATTCTGACGGCGCGGTGTGCATAACATTCGCATGGATCTAACAATGGTGACATCTCCTTACATACTTACAACAGTCAAGTTCCATGGTGGACTAGTAGTACCCCTGCCTTACTATTTTCTTTGCTAACATGTGCCCATTCATATGAGGGCCACATATCCTTGCGTGAATTTCCTCCATCATCCTTTCAACTTTGCATTTATCTTAACACAGGAGGTTCTTTCCTATGTGTGATCTTTGGTACAATTCCCCTCCATGTATGATATATTGGGATGATAGCCTCCTTATTGCCCCCTTTTCATTTTCCGTGGCTCCCTTAGGATATCTTTGCTCACTTATGAATTTCCAGATGTCACTATACCAAGGTAAATCCTCTTCTTCCTCTAGGTTTGTAACATAATAGTAGGATGGGTTCTCTATTCTTTCTATGATCAAGGGCCTCATGGTTATTCCAACAGGTATTTATATCATTGAGGCTAGGGTGGCTAAAGCATCTGTAAATTGGTTCTCATCCTGAGGTTGGTAGAAGAATGTGATTTCCTCAAACTTTGCTTGTAACTCTCCAAGTACTCATGATAGGGTTTCAACTTCTCCTCCTTCACTTTCCAGTACCCTCTAGCTTGCGAAATTATCAAAATTGAATCCCCAAACACTTCAACCCTCTTTGTCCCTAGTCCTAGGGCCATCTCTAGTCTAATTGTGCAAGCCTCATATTCGCTGATATTATTAGTAATAGCAAAGTTTAGCTTGACAATCAATGGCGCGTGAGCACCATCCGAAGATACAAGCACTATCCCAACTCCATATCCCTTCTAGTTAGCGGCACTATCGAAGTACACTTTCCACATCCCTTGACTAATAGCCATGAGATCCTCATCAGGGAACGAGAATCCTTTAACGTTATCACCATATATCGCTTGGTCAGCTAAGAATTCTGCTATTGCTCTCCCTTTGACAGATTTCCTCATGATGTAATTCAAATCAAATTCTATGAGTTCAGAGTCCAACGGGCCATCCTTCCTATCAATGTAGGCTTTTCTAATAGGTACTTTAGCGGGTCCATCCAGGCTATGACAACACAGGAAAAGATAACATATAGTGCCTAAGTCAGCGGGATGCCCAAACTAAGGCCCAATAGGTTTTCTCTAACTGTGGGTACTTGAATTTATATCTGGCCATCCTCTTACTCATATAGTATATGGCTTTCTCCACATAGCCCTCATCGTCTTCTTAAGCTAGCATACAATTTATGGCATCCTCGGTTACTGACAGGTACAAGAGCAAGGGTTTACCTTTGACAGGCGATGATAAAATAGGTGGGTTCTGGATGTAGGCTTGGATTTTCTCAAAGACTTTCTAACAGGGTTCACTCTACTCAAATTTCTCCTCTTTCTTTAATGATTTGAACAACCGCTCACAGGTGGTGGTCACCTTTAAAATGAGGTAGTTTATGAATTGAATTTTTCCCAAGAAACTACTTACCTCCTTCTCCAACCTAGGTGGTTTCATCTCCAGAATCTCTTTGATATTAGCAGGGTCTACTTCTATACATCTCTTGGTGATCAAGAACCCTAATAATTTCCCCGCGGTTACTCTAAATGCACACTTCATTGGGTTCAACCTCATCTTAAACTCCCTCAATCTCTCAAAGAACATCCTCAACACTCCTATATTGTCTTCCCTCTCTTTTATTTTTCCTATCATGTTGTCTAGATATACTTCTACCTCTTTATGGATTATATCGTGCAATAGTGAGTAGCAGCCCTTTGATACGTAGCCCCAGCATTCTTGAGCCCAAATTGCATTACTCTGTAGAAGAATGTACCTTAGTGTGTGACAAAGGTGGTATTTTTTCTATCCTTTGGTGCCATGAGTATCTGATTGTATCCCAAAAATCCATCCATGAAAGACAGCAGTGTATGCCCGAAGGTAATATCAACTACAACATCTATATGTGGGAGTGGGAAGTCATCATTAGGGCTAGCTTTGTTTAGAACTCAAAAGTCTACGCATGCACACACTCTACCATCGCTCTTATGCACAAGTACTATATTAGCCACCCACTCCGAATACTTAGTTACGATTAGGAAACCGGCTTGTAACTGTTTCTCCACTTCTTCTTTAATTTTGAGCGCCAGCTCGGGTCTCATTCGCCTCAGTTTTTGTTTTATAGGTTTAGATTCAGGAAAAGGTGGAATTTTGTATTGGACAATTTCATGGTCGATTCCGGGCATGTCCTCATAGTACCAAGCAAAAACGTCTTTAAACTCTTTAAGTAAAACAATCAATTCTTGCTTTTCACATTGATTAAGTGTTGAACCGATTTGGACCTCTTGGGGATCCTCCGCAGTCCCTAGGTTTATTGACAAAGTATCTTCCACTACTTTTTAAACTGATTTACTTTCATCTATTTTAATTAGCCTTTCTAAATTAGTAGGGATTTCATTATTTTCATTAGGAGCTATGCATTCAGAATTAGACACATCGGAGTAAGTGGAATTAGAGTTCATTTTATTAATAGCTTGGAAGTTTTTAATAGACTCGATAGCAGACTAAACATCAGACTCATCAGATATCTTACCCCTAGTAATAGCCTCAAAAACATAATGAAAAATAACCTCCGGTCCACTAACAGGTGCGGATCCGGTTACAGACTCGAAAACTTTAGAAAAGTCCCCTTTCTGGGGCAGTGTTTCCTGATACTTCCAATTCTTGAGCTCTCCCTCAGCTTTCTTGATGAATTTGGAGACATACATCATTTCCTCTTATAGTGTCATCACCTCTTGGTTCAAGTCTTCCTCGTCCTAAGGTCCATCCCCCTACAGCAACTTCATAGATCTTTGTCAATGTTCTCTGCCCAATCTGCTTGAATGGTCTTTTCAGCTTGTCCCTCTTCTATTTACTCCTCTCCCAATGGCTTGCAGTAAAAGAAGATCTCAAAATCGGGGATCCTCTTCTTTGTATCATGGTCATACCAAGGCTGCAAGAAGCCACAGTTGTAAAAGTCTTCCCCTTCCTAAAGCAAGAACCATTGAGAGTCTTCTTGAGAGGTCTGGTGCCTTTGGGCTTGCTAGCTTTCCCCTTTGTTGCCGTATACCCCCAAACCATTCTTGTTTTTCTGTCTAGAAAAATTTGGAAAACTAGCTATACCTTGCTGCCTATGGCCTAAGCCCATACCCGGGAAGAACTTTATCTTATTTATAATAGGAGGTATCATGGGATTTGTATAATCATCAAGGTACGATGCAATCTTTCCTAATGGCTCTTCCATTCCCAAAGCATTAATCTTAAAACCCACCAAGAGCAGGACCTTGTTCGGGTAACTGTATCTCCAATGCAACTACATCTTGAGCAGTACAAATCCTAGAATCCCCAAATAGAACTACTATCTGATTCTCCACTACCATCTTGATCTTTTGGTGAAGGGTTGAAAGTACATCCCACATATCATGTAACCACGGTCTTCCCAATAGCAGGTTGAAGGAGGCCCCTATGTCAATCAATTGGAACTCTACATTCTCGCTAACGGGCCTAACAGTAACTAGCAGATTCAATACCCCAACCACTTTCCTCTGAGTGTTGTCATTAGCACGAACGGATTGGTCTGAGACTTGCAGCTTGTTCATCAAAATACCTAAGGCTTGTAAGGTTTGCATAGGACAGACGTTGAGCGCGGAACCGTTATCAACTAAAATAACTGAAACCCTTATTCCCAAAGTTTGGATTGCATTGTGGAGCAACCTATTATGACAAGGTCCCTTGGGAGGAAGGTCCTTATTAATGAAGGATATAATAGGGTTCTCCACCATGGGCTTAATCAAGGCTACCAACTGTTCAGGAGTAGTATCAATAGGCACATCGAAACTGTTTAAAACTTCAAAGATTGCCTGCCTGTGGTTTGTGGAAGCCATAAGGAAGCTCTAAATGGATATGTTGGCCTGTGTTTTCTTGAGCTGCTTGAGTTCTTCATCCTCTTCTTGCAGCACATTGACTGCTTTTCCCTTTCTATTGCCTGATTCTCTCTTCGGGTGATCCCCTTCTAGTTGTGGCAGTTTGAAGTGCCTTCCTGCCCTAGTCAAGTGTTGCACATCTCCTTCTCCCCATATACAATCTGGAACTCCTTTGTTGATCTCAATACCTTCCCATACGGAATCATCGAAACGCTTCCCATCCCACCATTTCACTTCTCCTAAGCCAAGGTCCAACTCTTCTAAGTAGAATAGGTCCTCCATTTCAGGGTCTTCATCCACCTATAATTCCTCATCATCACTCAAAAAACAAATCCCAAATTCCTCTGAGAGGACAACCACAAGTTCGGGTTCTGTTGTGGAGGTGATATATACGGTCTGGTTATAGGAGAGTGAGGTAAGGCTAAGGAGATTTGTTTTGTACTGGGGGATCGACCTGGTAGTTTGGCAACGGGTTGTGGATAATGTCGAAGGTAAGGTAGAGGGGTAATGACCCCATTATCGAGGAGGTCTTGGATCTCATGGCGAAGTCGCATGCAACAGTTGCTATCATAGCCATGTTCTTGGTGAAAGACGTAGTACTTGGAAGGGTCATGGTTTGGTGGGAGATGATCGAGTATAGGTCATGATGATTCAAGGGTTTGAGGTGGCCTTTTTGAGTGAGGCGAGTCAACATGGAGAATAGTGGTAGGCTGACGGTGGTGAATTTTTTGGGATTAGAGCGGCGGTTGTTTCTTGTGTAGGATCGGTTGGCACTTCGGTCAGGGTTGTCATATAAGACATTGACATCAGGTGAGATATGGTTGTTTGAGTAGTTGTCTTCAGTTTCTCTTTCTTGGGTTATTTTCTTCATTCTTAATCTTCCCATCTCTCAAGGCATCCTCTATCTTAGTCCCCGCATCAAATAGCTGCTCGAAAGTGGTAATAGGGTATGATAGTAAGGTTAGATGATGAAGATTATGGTATTTTTGTCCAAAAATATTTTATTGACTGTCCTTAAATCTAAATTAGCTTCTCCAAATACCCTTTTCACCAATTTTCCATAATTTCAAATGTACTATCAAAATAGTGTTTTTTTAATACTTTATTTGTAACAAAATTCTAAACAACAATGTACAACAAAAATTATAATAAAATATTTGCTAGTTTTTCTACCATCACAGCACTCTAGCGCATAAAAATAGCAATTTTTATTTTTAATGCTTAATAAAAAAAAATCTCAAATAATGGGTCACACAAAGAAAGTACTAAAAATAAACAATATTAAACTTAACTTATTATTATATCTAACAACACAGTCATAGAAGATGTCTAAATTTTCAATCAGAATAATTATGATAATATAATTATATTACAAACTTGGAAACGAATATTGGAATAAGGATTATATCACATATGAATTGGATACTTATTTTGTTCTCTACTTGCATGCATGAAGTTTAACAATTTATTTAATTTGGGTCATAATATAAAATAAGGATCTACAGGGGCGGGGCTACACTATGGTTATACTTAGTTTGATGCTCTAAAAATTTACTGTGTACTAAGTTGATCCACTAAAACATATATAGGAATTAAAAATAAAAAACGGGTATCAAATTTATAATTTGAAGAGGTCCAAAAAACTTATTCTATTTCACAATTGATTCATGTGTTCAACCAAATACATACGTGTAGTGCACCCATGTTTTGTGGTATTATTCGATCTATAACTAAAATAACATTTTTGTTATGTTTGAACTAATCAAATTGCATACTAACACACCTATAATTTTGATGTTGATTTTAACACAACTGAAAAATAAAAAAATAAATGCCACTGCACAACAACGTGCAATGCATGTGCAATACAACTAGTATATAGTATGTAAAATATAAATAGTAATCGATATATTTTTGAGATGGACTAATTACAAACCATATATTATATCCGGATTTGTAATTGAATACATATACTTTTTTCTTTTTATTCAATCGAGTCTTTGAACTTTAAATTTATTCAATCTAACCTAAAGTTTGACGCTGTTGACTTATACTAACGGAAATTGTCAAGTGGGTTGTGCGTAATGCTTACTTATCAAAAGCTAGGGTAAAACAAACAAAGGAAATTGTGATGGTGTAAAAATTTGCATTCAATGAGACATGAACCAAATTAAATCAGATTCAAAATAACATTCAATCAAATCCAAAATAGCATCATTTTTGCACCATTCACAATCTTCTTCGTTTGTCTTAACCTAACCTGTGATACGTAAGCATTACACGCTACTCAGGTGATAATTTTCGTTAATTTAAGCCGACAATATCAAGCTTCGGGTGTGATTGAATGTATTTTTAGAGTTCGTCGAATAAAAAAAAAAGATATATGCATCAAATTAAAAATAAGAAAATAGTATAAGGGTGAAAGGTATAATTAAACTTTCTGAGATTGATGAAAATCTGAGTTGATGAAGCTGCATGATGAGCACGTGGATTTCCACATTAGGAAATTATAGAAGGCACGTGTAATGCAAAGCCAATGAAGTTTGATCACTAATTATGGCTTGAACACCGATCAATGTAACCAATACAAAGTCGACGGATGTTTGCTTGTGATTACTTTAATAAAGAAATACTGATTAAAATAAGATTTGAGCACAGTTAGTGTGAAAAGAATATCATGTGATTGGCCTGCCAGTTTTATTGGTTGGCAAGTCAATAAAGAAATGTTCCACCACATTTTCCTAATTTTTAAAGTTCTAGTTGTCATTAATTATTTTGTTACAAATTCTAAGTTCAATCATGTGTTTGACCATGGTATTAATAGCTCAGTCAACAACTTTAATTATAACAATGTAGAAATTGGTCCTGAGTCTTCCAAACACTCGGATACTTTAGAGCACATCTAATGGTAAATGCTATAATTTGGTACGAGTTTTGATATATCATTGTAGAGAGATTTTTCAAGATCATGCTATAATTGGCAATAGTATGAAATATAGTATGTCGATTGGAGATGGTCTCAATCTGGGGCGGAGCTAGAATTTCGATTCAGTGGGGGCACACTACTCGCGGCCGAATTTTTTTTAATAAGTAATATGGTTTCAAGCCTTAAAAATTACATGATTGTTACATGTGATTCACGTATAGGTGATTAAGTGTTCAAGTGAGATTTTTGAGTTTAAAATGGGTAATTTAGACAAATTCAAAGATCGAAGTGAGATTTGAGTAAAAATTAGACAAATTCAAAGATCAAAGTGAGATTTTTAAGTTTTTAAATTTAAAAGGGATAAATTTAAAAATTCAAGAGAGGCACAAATACATATAATCTCAAATATTTTGGATAAAAAGGTAAATACAAATCGTGTTAATCTTCTCGTAAGAGTGGGTCATAAAATAATTAAACTAATTTAGTTTTTAAGTATTGGATTCCACTTTTCTGAAAAAGAATAGCACCAACTGCCGAACTGCACTTTAGAGCTGTCCTTTTTTTCTCCGCAATTAGCCTTGTACTTGGATGGAAGAATATTCCTAAAAATAAGAGTCATATAGAAAACAAATTAAGAAATTTTTTATTCTCTATAGTTCTTCATACTGCATCACCATCTCTCTCTCTCTCTCTCTCTCTGACAGTCTCACTATCATCGTCTGAACTCATGTCACTTAAACTAGCACGCCTTTGTCCTTCCACTACCAAGCCGCTTCCCAATTTTCAGGTGTAGGCAAGACTTGACTTCATGGCACAATCATATGGGTATTTGGAGGTAACAACGATTTTGGCAGAAATACTATAAAGTTAGGATTTGAGAGTTTTAAAAATTGTGTGATTACTCTATAGATTTCACATAGAATAAGTTGAGACTTAAAACATATTTGTTCATAGACAAATGAATCTCTCCGTAATTGTTTCAAAAATAAATATTTTTCTCACATGGTTAATTTATTGCTTCTTTATCTACTAGTTTCACTTATGAAACAAAGAATCCTTCATAGGCTCAAAATGATTCTCTAGAAGTCCTTAAATGCTTGGGGCTGATTGAGCACATAAAAATAATTCTTTTGGGTAAACTTAGTAAAATGTAAGAGCCAAAGTGAAAAAAAAAAAAAAAAAAAACACAAATGCAGAAAGTAGAAAATACATAGGGTAAAAATATAATTTTGAAAATTTGTGGTGGGACAAGTACTCGCAAGAGCCTTAGTGCATCATCCCATGCCAACAGCATGACTCACGACGTACCTCTCTACGTGTCCTGCTGCCAACAAGCCATAGGTATTCAGAACATCCTGTAGTTTATTGTCTTTGTTAAAATACGACAATCCCACTAGATAACTATAATAGCCAAAAACCGCACTGGTGCTGTTGTGCCAGATCTGCTCCTTTGTGTTCCTCCGTGTACTTGCAAAGACACGTGATGAGTTGGATCCAAAGCCTCATTCGATGAATAATTTAGAGTCTAGAAAGAAAGAGTGTACAAAGTGACTATGGTAGATAAGTGTACCGGGTTGGCCCTTTATACAGGCTCAGGTATTTAAGTTATAGCATGTTCTATGGAGATCAAAATTTTATATCCTTGCATTGAGGGTGAGATCTTTATCCTCATTTGGGATATCTCCACCATGATTACTACTCATCCTGCAAGATTCGCACTAGATTTAAAAGTTAAAGTAGTTTTTTTTTTTCAGAAGTCTAGCGAGGGCCGAGCTATTGGCAAGCAAGACTGACTCGGAGCATATTGGGATAGCCTAGCTTTGGTGGTTGGGGTAAAAGGTCCCAACCCGATCTTAAAGAGTGCCATGTGCCTCATTCCTAAATTTAGCCCTTTCACGTAGCCCACCCCCTCCCTCCCTCCCTCCCTCCCTCCCTCCCTACCTAAGTTCTCAATCTTTGGCCATTGGGTTGAGAGGGCTGTTGGATTATGTTTTTGAAAACCTTAATTTGCAATGAAAAATACACGAAAAACTTTTCGGTATTATAGGAGCTACTACTTATTAGATCTAGTTATGCGTAGACTAGAGGACATACCTTTTAGACGCTAGATTCAATAACTTGGTTTGATGCAGAGAATTCCAGCAGTTTCCTCTAGAAAATATTCACTCTTATGACTCCTCGAATGCTTCCCTGAAGGCTAGGCCATGTGGGAACCCTACTAGAGGGAGAATGAAGGTCTAGTAGGCCTACAAAAAGGTTTGGAACTTTGGGAGAGGTAAAACGACATTCAATCTAATTTTGCCCCACTGGTCCTTTATTTATAAGTTTTCTAGCCAACCTAAATAGTAATCGATAACCTGAAGTGGCAATTGATTACCTTAACCAATCGATTTCCTAAAGTGGCAATCGATTACTTCACCAATCAATTGCCTAGATCAGCAATCGATTGGTTACCTCTTTCTTTGCCTTCCTAGCTTTTTATTGGAGCTAAGAGTGGGACCTCCTAGGTCCTTAATTATCGGCTTAGATCAGTTATTAATCCTCTGTGATTAAACTTTTCAATTAGAGAATTAACTAACTGGTCAGTTAATGTTAGTACTACTAAATAAGAATAACTGCACTTCGATGCATAAGAACATATTTGAAGCTCTAACTAGACTTGTAAGGTGATACTAATGTCCCTCTACCTTGTATTTGTACTCATATTGATCAGGTAGTAGGATAACCAGTACTGTCAGCCTGAACTATGAATATTTCTTATAATCCTTGAGTATCATTCACATCTCATGATTACCAAACATATCGATAACTACTTATTAACAAAACTGCAGTTCTCAGTTACCAACTTGGTGACATTCTCAAGAGAATACTTACTCTATAACAGAGAGTGGATTCTATCTTGACAATTTTATGTTCACAATGCTATGAGATATGAATACTCAAGATACCCAGGTATTGATCTTGAAGACCTCAATGATTGGTAAATCAAAGTAACTATATACATAGTGTGTCTTTATAATTGCCTCAAGATTAAGAAAACGTATCGAATGCAAGTTACGAGTTCCTATGAACTGTTGACAACTATTAAGTGTTAACAAGAAAACTCATAATTCGTCAATGCATTATATGCATTAGCAAATTAACTAAGAGTCACACACTCTCGTGAATGAGATACATCACTCCATCTTACGGTAGTTAATCATGCTACAGTGTAATTCTGATGAGGTACTCAATCTCATCATCCACTACAATAATTCTAAACATCAAGGAATAGTGTCATGCCCCGAAATTGCAAAAATAGGGAAAAATTTAAACATTTCCTTTTTGGTTATGTAGACATGTAGCAAGGTGGGATCTTCTGATTGTCCAAAACATAATAGAACTGAAATAATAAACAATGATAATAACATTGGTGAGAACTAAGCATAATTATATTAAACATTAATCATGGCCATTAGTGTCAAATGTTACTTCATCCTCAAGAAAAGAAAATACAGGAGATACAGATAGTCTTAGGCATTAAAGCCTTAAAAAATAGAATGCATCTAAATAATAAGCTCGAACATCATAGGTCCCCGAATACATAGTAACTAGAAACAACAAAATATGGAGTCTTGAACTTTGCCATCTAGATCACAAAGCCGTAGCCTTCTTCCGCATAATCCTCTTTTGGATACTCAACCTCCGTAAACTCTGAACGTTTGCTTGTTCAGGGCATATATTACCGCCAGCTAATGAAGCCGAGTGAATATCTCAACTGCACTTAATCAGGATCAAAAAATATTTTGTAAAGTCTTTTAGCAAAATGGTAACTTCTTTTGGAAGCATTAACTTGAAACATATAATTCAGATTAACAACTATCGATACAACATCTATGATTCTCAAAGCCTAATTAGGATAGTTCGGTACTCTTGACATACTCTTACTCAGCTGAAGACATGACCAAAATTGCTTGACTATTCTCAACATTACTTTGGACTATTGTTCCTTTTGGCTCGAAATGGAAACCTTAGAGGGGGTAAATAGGTTTAAACGGAAAATTAACCTTTTAAAAACTTCTTTGCAAATTAAACACAAACACAAACAATTATGTAAAGAAGGGAAGAGACACTTGTAAACCGAGTTTTCAAGTGGTTCAGTAATCTGCACAACGCGGCCTAGGTCCACCCCTCAAGAACAAGTCTTGAGGATTCCTTTAATTAATCTACTTCACGGGTGTAGACCAAACTGTTACAAGAGCCTTCAATCTCTTCCAAAGAAGAACACCTCTTTTTTGCACACAAGGGTTACTAACCCTCATTCTTAACAAATGATTTGAATTACAAATTGAACTCTCTCTAGAGTGGATGTATACAATAATAGCTCACACAACAACTCCTTAGTAAGTGGATGATACAGATGAAAGCTCACTACAATTTGCTCTCTCAAGAATTACAAATGAAGAATAAGAGCAAATTGATTAACTCACATAACTAGGGCTCAAATGTAGCTGATTAAAGATCAACAAGTTATATGATTCAAATGATGTTTTCCATTGGATTGATCAACCTTAAATAGTTTGGGAAAACATGTATTCATAGGCATTGAAAGATTATAGCCGTTAGTGGAAAAGTGGTAAATAAATGGCCTTTCAGAAAACTAGCTGTTGATGTTATTCTGCACAATCCAGTTGACTGAGGTCGCAATCCATTCAATTGCTTTTCACACCGTTAGAAATGCGCCATAATCAGTCGACTGAGGTAAGGGTATGGTCGACTA
This sequence comes from Hydrangea macrophylla, assembly GCA_033977485.1. Classification (NCBI taxonomy): domain Eukaryota; kingdom Viridiplantae; phylum Streptophyta; class Magnoliopsida; order Cornales; family Hydrangeaceae; genus Hydrangea; species Hydrangea macrophylla. Next base: position 55,906,751 of record CM066991.1, on the reverse strand, counting down.
TTTTTTCAAATAGATTAGAAATATGCCATAAGACCAGTCGACTAAATTAAGGGAACGGTCGACTGAAATCTTTAAGCAAAACTCATGTTTTCAAAAACACAAATCAGTCGACTTTTTACACCATCAGTCGACTGAACTTTGAAGCACCCAGTCGACTGGGAAAATGATCCAATTGACCTTTTTTCCAGTGAAAAACAATTTTTCTATTTTGAAAGATTTAGAAAAACTTAAAACCTTTTAGCCCTTGTAAGTGATGATCAAGATACTTTACATGTAAATCCTAGACTCCAACAAAGATGAAAAATCTTCAAGTCTTCAAGCTTGGTCCTTATTGAGCATCAACTCTCTCGGGCATCACCATATGCTATCTCAAGAACTCAAACAAAGTTAGAAAATTTAAGTACATGAATAAAGAGATTAGCGCAATAAAACTGACATGATAATTGATTGGAATAGAACCATTAAGAACATGCAATTATCACTAGATTTGTCAATTGTCAAAACAAACATAAATAATGCCTTAAAGAAATTCAAGGCTAACAATTCCCCCTTTTTGATGATGTCAAAACATGCAATAGAGATATAGCAATTGAAGCACATTTATTGTCATTTTCATGTTATCATTTAAAATAGCAAGCTATGTAACGTATGAATCCAAGAATGATAGCTTTCTAATAATTTCAATTATCATCTCTCTCTATTATCAACGATCTCTATCATTATCTCTATCATATTCCCCCTTTTTGACAACAATAAAAAGATAAAAGTTCCCCCTCAAGATAAGCAAATATGTCAAATTAGGCAACAAGATACCAAATCAACTAACGTAGACATAGTAATATGTTCCCCTCAACATATGCATATATGAATAAACATCAATTAAAAGATCAAAATTATGCATTATCTCCTTAGGAGGATGGAATTACTCTGAACATCAAAACAACGTGTCATTCGAAAAGCAAGCATGATTTCACAATCAAAACAAGTTATTGTGATAAACCAAACATAATTAGCATGCTATCAAAATCAAGAGGAATATCAAAACAAATTAATCTATCCTACTCCTGCTAAGCTTAAGGTAAGAGATTTAACCATTATCCAAGCACCTCTTAGATGCTTTACTTGCCAAGATAGTAGGAGAAGATCCCTTCACAACCCAAACTATGTTAATTTTCTTTCGAAATGAACATTTATAATTAACATGCCCATTTTTCATGCAATAATGACAAGTTACATGGGGAAGGGTCTCATTTGAGATTGATTCCTTAACAAAGAAATTCTTGTGAGAATTTTGAGAGATTGAAGGTTTTTCAAGAAATTTTTATACCTCATTTGTTTGTTTGTGGGATTGAATCCCAAATAGGCCTTATTAAAAACACATTTTGTTTTCCCAAAATCATGTTCAAATTTTGTTCATTTTGGATAAATTTGGCAAAGCTTTTGTCAAGTCATCAACCTCCTTTTTTAATTCAACATTTTCTTTTTCAATGAACTCCTTTGAAGGTTTATTGGTTGAGATAAGTTTTTCTTGTCTCAAATATCATTTTGAGATTTTAAATCTTCCAATTTCTTTCTCAACTCCAAATTTTCTTTTTCAAGCTCATTTGAAGATTGTGCTCTTGAAACATGTTTTTCATTTTCAATCTTCAAAATTTATTTTGGGATTTCAAAATATTTAAATCAATTGAAAGTTTAGAAATATTCTTTTCAAGAGTCATATATTTAGATCCAAAATTCTATAACTCCTCATGTAACTCCTCAAAAGCACATTGAAGCTCATTATAGTAAGGAGATTCAACAATAGAGGTAGGATTAGAGTTTACCAAATTCTCTTGTGCACCTTCTTGATCACATGAGTTGTCATCAGATGAGTCATCATCATCCCAAGTGGCCCTTTTTTGCCATTTTCTCATTCTCACCATCATTTGCAAATAGGCATACTATTTTCTCTTCACAAATTAGGTTAGTAGTAATATGAAAATTTTCTAAACATAACCGAATTTCATTTCCGTTTGGGCATGAACAAATTCTTTTGAAAGAAATATCATCTAAAGAATTACGTAGAATTTTCATAGCTCTAAGATTCAATAGAAAGTTATTTTGATCACTTTCATTCCATTCAATCTTTGGTTCAGGAGAAAAATCATTATTAAGAATCTTCCAAAGATTTATGTCAGTTGATATAAAAAAAATTTATATTTTCCTTTTCCAATGATCATAGTTATGATTTTTCAACGATGGAGGAGTGGTAATGCGATAACCTTCTTCAACTTTTGCTTCCATAGAACTTGACTCAACATTTTGAAATTCAATAAAATCATTATAATCATTTAAAGAGAAAGAAGTATAGGTTAACCCATTTTCTATTTCCATGAGGCAAAGGTGCAAAGCGGGGGTATTTGTAAAATACAACCGCGCTAAAAGGAAGAATTGTATTAGTTTTTACCACAACTTCCCGTTTTATCCGCAATTTGCATTGCAAGGCTAATTTATATACAATATGATTAATCTATGATAAGTTGTATTGTTTTAGCTGTTGTTTGTGCAGATTACTGCTGTGTGGACTAAACAGTTGAACATCAGAATAAATGGAATGCTGGAATGCAAACAAAAGAAGTCAAAGCTAAAATGTGAAGTTCGATCGCTCTAAGAAGGTTCGATCGATCGAGCGTTTGATCGCTTGAAGAATGTTGAAGCGCTTGAAGAGTAAGGGTTCGATCGATCGAGATTTGTTCGATCGATCGAACGGGTTATTTCCAGTAACATTTACGTGCGCAGCAGATGCGGGTTTTTAACCCTAGTTTCTTAGGTTTTCTATATATATGCGTTTTGTACACGTCCATAAGGACGCCCTCTTTACATTTTAACAGTTTTATAGAGAGAGATAGAGAGTTTGTTTGGTTTTTGTAGGTTTTTCATTGAATTTTCATATTGTGGATTGGATTTCTCGAAGTTTATACAAGTATCTTCTATTCCAGGTTATCTATATACTGTTCATTCATACTCTGCACGTAGTAGGCGTAGTTTAATCAATCATCTCGTGATATTACATGTTAAATATTGTCAAAACCATTGTTTTTAGATTTTTAATGAAAAACTCGCAACCAAACAGGGTATTAATATTTTCTTACGTTAAAAATAATTCTGTGACACTCCAGACGATGTCTGAGTAGTCCCAGGTTGGGAGAACACGATGAAACAGTGATCTCCAGCCTCTGCCATGCAGCAGAATAATCGCTGTGTTCGATCGATCGATCGAAGTTAGTTCGATCGATCGAACCAGAGACAGTCAAGCGATCGAAGTCAGTTCGATCGATTGAGGGATGAAGGTCTTCGATCGATCGAAGGCGCGTCGATCGATCGAACTCTCTGATTCTTGAGGATGTTCCCTGCAGTATTCCAGGACCTTTTCTTTTAAGATTTGTTATCATTCTGTCCCAAATAAATGCTCAGTTTGTCAAAACAGTTTTAAAACTAAGGCCCTAAGGCATTTTCTTTCAATACATTTTGCAAACCATCTTCAATGCTAACACCATTGAGGATGCGAGTCTTAACTATTGAATTAAACCGCTCTTACGTATTTGAATTTAATTGTGATGATATGGTCCCGGTCATGAAAGGGCCATAGAATCTTTATCTTTTGAGGAATACGGAAAACTGTGGGTAATATGCTCCATTGTGCTTCAAGGTAAATGCATGGTAGATGGCTAGGTTACTGCGGGTTCGTGTAATCCCAACACTTTCTTTTTAAAGTTAAACGCCTTAATTCAAAGTACTGTTTTAATTAGTTAGTTAGATTGTCAGTTAACTTCAATTATTTTCATTAGTAATCCTAGTTTGTGGAACTTTGTGTTCTGCACCATTGTTCAAAATTATTCATTTTATTTTGTTTTCTTTTAGAGGATAGTCTAATTTAATAGGTCAACACCTTCCCTGTGGGATCGACCTGGTCTTACCAGATATTACTTGCACGTCTACCTACACTTGGGTATTGCACAAGAAAATTCTCGTGTCAAGTTTTTGGCGCCGTTGCCGGGGAAGGAGACGATCAATTCCTTAGATTACCTCAGTCTCTCTTCATCTCTTTCTATTTTTCTTTTCTTTTCTTTTCTTTTCAGTTCTTTAGGTAAGTTCTCACCCTAGGAACTCTCCTAGTTCATGTCCGAGAATTCTATTGAAGGATTTTTTGGAAACCCTTTCTACCTGTCTGACTCTGATAGCTCCATCAACCCAATAGCCACTCCAACTGCATCAATGGATGATCATCAGAGTGATAATGGTGACAATGTTGTGGTACCAATTGATGAAGCACTCCGTCCTCTTTGCGATCTTATGCAACCAGAACATGCACCTACGCCCTCTTGCATTCAAATCCCACCGCATAATGGCGAATTTCAGTTTCGCAATGGGATGATTCAATTGCTTCCCACTTTTCATGGGATGGAAAGTGAGAAGGCGTATTTACATGTCACCGATTTCGAGGATGTTTGCAAAACATTCTCGCAAAATTGTCCTAGGGAGGTGATGCATTTAATGCTATTCCCCTTCACTTTGAAAGATAAAGCGAAGGCGTGGCTCCACTCCCTAAAACCTAATTCAATTTTCACCTGGCATGCGATGAGCACCGCGTTTTTGAAGAAATTCTATCCTACTCGCATGACCACAGACCTTCAGCGTCAAATCAATTCCTACAAACAAAAGAGCAATGAAACCTTCACACAAGCGTGGGAGCGTTTCAAAGATTTGCTTCTCTCATGCCCACACCATGGGTTTGAGAAATGGCGAACTATCAGCTTCTTTTATCAAGGATTGAATGGTGAAACAAAGAAGTTGGTGGAAACAATGAGCTCTGGACCATTCCTGCGAAAAAACACTGAAGAGGCCGAAGCCCATTTCGAATGGTTAGCTGAATACGCTCATGAATGGTCAAATTCTGACAATATCTCACGCTCACAGATATCCTGTGTAGAAGAGAAAAGCCTATATCAGTTAACCAATGAAGATCGCCTCATGACTAAGTATGCAGAGCTAGCAAAGAAGATAGAGGAGTTAAGCATGAAAGGAGAGAGCTCTAGGCAAGTCATGCCTGAAGAACCATGTGGCACATGCAACATGTTGGGACATACAACTCAATATTGTCCTATTGTGCCATATTTTCAAGAGCAAGCCCCTGTAGAGATGAATGCCATGCAAGGTATTCGAGGGGCAGGGAATTCCAACAATAATTTTCAAAGTAACAATAGATGGAATCACCCCGGTTTTGATTGGAGAAATAATGCTGGGGCCCAAAATCAATATCAACAGCAGCCCTACAACAACAATCAATATCAAGGGCAAAATAATAGGCCGTCCCAGCATTACAATCAAAACAGAACTAATAATTACAATCAAGCTCAACCCTCCAATGCACCACAAACCAATGCCTATGTGCCCCCGCACAAGAAGGTACAAGAAGAGGAGCCACTTGCTAATGCCAATCTAACGCAGCAACTCATCCAAATGATGAGTAAAATGTCTGCCACGTTAGAGAGGATAGATGCACGGCAAGAGAGCTCAGGAGGAACATTCCCTGCCCAACCACTTCAGAACCCCAAGGGACATAACAATGGTCCTAGCAATCAAGAACATGCAAAAGCTGTGACTACACTGAGAAGTGGAAAAATCATAGAGAAAAGCATGCCTCTGTCCACTCCCGAAGTGTACAAAGAGGAGGAAGTGGTGGATGAAGAAGTTGAGCTACCATCTACTCGAGAGGAGGAGCCGTCTACTAATGACGAACCAATAAAGGCAAACACTGAAGCTCCTAGAGTAGAAGAAGAAGTTGAGCGAAGGCCTGGAAAGGAATCTGTTAAGGAGGAACCACCAAAATGCCCCTTTCCTGCACCTTATCCTCAACGGTTGAAGAAACCCAAGAATGAGACAAAGAATCAGGAGTTTTTGGAATTGTTTAAGCAAGTTAAGATTAACCTTCCACTCCTAGATGCTATCAAGCAAGTGCCGGCCTATGCTAAGTATCTCAAAGATCTATGCACGGTCAAGGGAGGCAAAGCGTGAAGAAACATGCGTATGTCGCGTGCCAAGCAAGCGCGATCATTCAAAATGAGTTGCCTCCAAAACTCAAAGATCCCGGTACACCTACTGTCTCATGCAGAATTGGAAATCAAAAGATAGACAACGCACTCCTCGATTTAGGAGCAAGCGTGAACCTGCTGCCATATTCAGTCTATAAACAGCTAGGGTTGGGTGAACTCAAACCCACTCGAGTTGCTTTGAAATTGGCAGACAGATCTGTGAAGTACCCTAGAGGGGTATTAGAGGACGTCCTGGTCCAAATAGACTCTTTTGTCTTTCCGGTTGATTTCGTGATATTGGACACAGAACCTGTGTCTAATCCTGGTGCACATATCCCGGTTATATTTGGACGGCCGTTCCTCAACACCATTGATGCCACAATCAAGATTAGAAGTGGTATCATGACAATCGTATTCGGGAACATGACATTGAATGTCAAGATCTTTTCTAATCCCCGACCTGAAGAATACGATGATGAGGAAGAAATCCATTATATAGACACGGTCATTGAAGATGAAGTTGACTTGGTCGACTACAAAGATCCTTTGGAAGTTGTGATGACTCAATTTGGCGATATCTATCAGCCTGCAGAGTCAACTCCATTGGATGCTGACCTGAACCAGACGTGTCTTATGATGGATACGATAGAGGAGGATAGAGCCAATTGCATGTGGGTAATGCCATATGAACAACTGCCTCCTAAAACCAAGTTGATAATGCCCTCTAGTTTCCAGTTCCCGGAGTTAGAATTGAAGGAGCTTCCAAAAGAGCTGAAATATGCATTCCTAGGGACTGGAAAAACTTATCCTGTGATCATTTCATCTGCTTTAACTCATGAACAGGAAAGTAAGCTAGTGGAAATGCTAACTAAGCATAAGGATGCTATGGGATGGACAATTGCTGACCTCAAAGGCATAAGCCCATCCATATGCACACACAAGATATATCTGGAGGAAGACGCTAAACCCTCAAGGCAAATGCAAAGGCGTCTGAATCCCAACATGCAAGAAGTAGTTAAAAAGGAAGTGCTTAAACTACTTGATGTTGGGATGATATATCCAATATCTGATAGTCCTTGGGTTAGTCCTACCCAAGTAGTTCCAAAGAAAGCAGGCATAACGGTCATCCCAAACAAAGAGGGTGAATTAGTACCGACACGTGTCCCCACTGGATGGAGGATGTGCATTGACTACAGGAAGTTAAATACTGTGACCCGAAAGGACCATTTTCCTTCGCCATTCATGGATCAAATGCTAGAACGGGTGGCGGGTCACAAGTATTACTGCTTCTTGGATGGATACAGTGGATATAATCAAATTGAGATTGCTCCTGAAGATCAGGAGAAAACCACATTCACGTGTCCATTCGGTACTTTTGCCTACCGACGAATGCCGTTTGGCCTATGCAATGCACCGGCTACCTTTCAGCGGTGCATGCTAAGCATCTTTAGTGACATGGTCGAAAACATCCTTGAAGTTTTCATGGATGACTTTTCAGTATTCGGCCATAGCTTCGAGGATTGCCTCAGCAATCTCGAACAGGTTTTAATGAGGTGTGAGGACAAACACCTAGTCTTGAATTGGGAGAAGTGTCACTTTATGGTGACCAAGGGTATAGTTCTAGGCCACATAATATCCGATGAAGGAATCCAAGTGGATAAGGCTAAGATCGACATAATCTCAAATCTACCTGTCCCCCGTACAGTGCGAGACATTCGTTCATTTTTGGGGCATGCAGGTTTTTATCGTCGATTTATCCAGAATTTCAGTGCAATCTCTCGACCTCTTTGTCAACTTCTTGTCAAAGATGCACCTTTCGAGTGGTCAGAGAGTTGCCAAAAGTCCTTTGAGGATCTAAAAGATCTCCTCACCTCCGCACCTATAATACAGGCACCCGACTGGAGTTTGCCTTTTGAATTAATGTGCGATGCTAGTGATTACGCCATTGGCACAGTCCTAGGCCAGAGGAAGGACAATAAGCCACATGTGATATACTACGCCAGCCGAACTTTAAATGAAGCTCAAATGAATTACACTACTACTGAAAAGGAGCTGCTGGCCGTAGTATTCGCTCTGGACAAGTTTAGGTCTTACCTGATAGGGTCACCAATCGTCTATTTTACAGACCATTCGGCCCTCAAGTATCTTTTGTCAAAGAAAGACGCTAAACAACGGCTTATTCGCTGGATACTCTTACTCCAAGAGTTTGATTTAACAATCAAGGATAAGAAAGGAGTAGAGAATGTGGTTGCGGATCATTTATCCCGGTTGACTTTTACCGATAACACTGAATCCCAATCCATTAAAGATGAGTTCCCAGATGAACAGCTACTGGCAGTAAGTAGTCTGCCTTGGTATGCTGATGTGGTAAACTACCTTGTCACGGGTGAGACATCGACTCATTGGTCGAATCAAGATAGGAAACGGTTCCTCTCGTTCGCGCGCCATTTTTTCTTTGATGACCCATACCTTTTCAAATACTGTGCTGATCAGGTCATCAGGCGTTGCGTACCCAACGAGGATATAACCGTAATATTAGCGTCATGCCATTCTGAGGCATGCGGTGGCCATTTTGCGTCACAGAAGACCGCGCAAAAAGTGTTGCAAAGCGGTTTTTACTGGCCCACAGTCTTCAAAGATGCTTATTCCTTTTGTAAGACATGCCAACACTGTCAAAAGCTTGGAACCATTTCTAAAAGGAATTCTATGCCTTTAACCCCTATCATCACAATTGAGATATTTGATTGTTGGGGCATAGATTTTATGGGACCATTTCCCAAGTCGAATAACTGTGAGTACATACTCCTTGCTGTGGAGTATGTATCCAAATGGGTAGAAGCGATACCAACGAGACGAAATGACCACAGAACGGTCATGTCATTTCTAAGAGAGCATATTTTGTCTCGTTTTGGTACTCCGAAAGCTTTACTAAGTGACCAAGGCAAGCATTTCTGCAATAGGCCCTTGGAGTCACTTCTCAAGAAATACGGAGTCCATCATAAAATCGCTCTTGCTTATCATCCACAGTCAAATGGGCAAGCAGAATTGGCTAACCGAGAAATCAAGCATATTCTCGAGAAGACGGTTAGTTCCAATCGAAAAGACTGGGCATACAAATTGACTGACGCGTTATGGGCATACCGTACTGCCTATAAGACTAATCTTGGTATGTCCCCGTACAGATTGGTTTACGGGAAAGCTTGCCACCTTCCTGTTGAAATTGAACATAAAGCTTATTGGGCGACACGCTCATTAAACTTTGATATTCAAGAGGGAGGTCAGCTACGCAAGCTCCAACTTGCAGAGCTAGAGGAAATACGACGAGACGCGTATGACTCTGCAAAGTTACATAAGGAAAAGTTGAAGGCTCGACACGATCGTACGATTTTTCGTAAATCATTTGAGCCGGGGCAGAAAGTATTGTTGTATGACTCTCGCCTCCACCTTTTCCCAGGAAAACTCCGTTCCCGTTGGACAGGCCCGTTCATCGTAAAAACTGTTTTTCCACATGGGGCGGTCGAGATTGTTAATCCCAAGAACGATGATTGTTTCAAGGTCAATGGCCAAAGATTGAAGCCGTTCTTGGAGAATTTCCACTCTGAAGTTGAGCACATCCAGCTGGATGAGCCCAGCTATTCTCACGCTTAAAAATCCGAAGTGGAATTCCAAATTGTTGTTGTATTCCTTTTCTTTCCTTGCATTTTAGTTTCTCTCTCTTTTGTTTCTTTTTGGTTTTCGTTCTTTATTTCGTGTCTGTGATTTAGTTCTAATCCATTATTCCTTAAACCACTCTGTTGCAGGTGCGTAGATGCGAGGTGATGATGTCCATTCAATCGGTTCTTGGGCTGATTCAGAATGTTGTTGTGGCACCTGGACTGAGGGTGAACTCACACCTTGCCCCTTGCTTCATCAAGATCCTGAAGCTCATTCTCTCATTGATGCTGCTCAAGGGTACATTCCATATCCACCAGCCCTCCTGGACATCAATCCATACGAAAATATGGGATTTCAGGATTACGAAGAGGTGGATGAGGAAGGAGATCTGTACATGGGACGAATGGTGGATGATGCACTCATGGCGCAGTGGGAAAACGATGACATGTGGGAGCCATGGGAGGATCATGACCTTCAGGATGTCGTCCCAGAACGCCACAATGCTGTCTTTGTTTTCGTGGATGATTTCCTCGTGCTTGAGTTGGTCCCATACCGCTATGTGCACTTGAGCTACTTGCTATTCAGGCTCCAATGCCCCTTACCAGCCAGTGCATTTTGGGAACCAATGCCAATAGTGAGGTTGGAACTTGTCACATTTCTTTATAATTATTGTTTCTATTCTTTGTTTTTCCTTTTGTGTTAATTAGTGTTTCTTGTGTTCTGTTGTTTTAATTTCAGTTTGTTGTCTTTTGTCCAGGATTGTCACTATGTTCCTAAATGGCATCCCGGTATTCCTTCCACATCAACTTATTCATGGTCTTGGGCCCTACATAAGGCCCCCACTCACTCCGCCGCGAGAGGACAGTCCGTTGCGCAATCACACTCCGTTATCCTTGTCTCCATCCGGATCACCTCTTGCATGGGCTTTCAATTCCTTGGAGACTCCAGACTTGTTTGATGATGTCCTTGCTGCTTTTCGATTGTTCTGGGAAAGGGAATCATCGAGTTTGGACTTCACTTCTGAAGATTCGGCGGATTATGAAGAGATTGTGGAAGAGGAAATCTTTATACTCGAAGATTAGTGCTACATTTCAGTTGTTTCTGTTCAATTTCAATCTTTTGTTTATCAACTGGAGTGTAATCCTTGACAAAATGTTATTGGTTTTAGTTTTAGTTTTATTTTTGGTTTTCTTTAGTTAAATAAGGTTTTAACCACAGTTGGGGATGATAATGTTGCAATTTGGATGCAATTATAAAGTTTTATTTTTATATAAATTGCGATTTTCTATCCTGGGGATGAATTTCTGTCCTACATGCTTGTTCTTCAACTGTTCTTTCAGTCTCTCTGCATGTCCAAATTTGTTTTTGATAGTTGGGAGTGATGTGGTTCATATCCCATTGAATTCTGGAATTTTTGTGTTCGATCGATCGAACCCAGTTCGATCGATCGAAACCTGGATGTTCAAGCGCTTGTAGTTTATGTTCAATCGATTGAGGGATTTGCGTTCGATTGATCGAACATACTTCGATCGATCGAACGAAGCATTTAAACGAGGCGTCTTCAGGACACCTCTTCATTTCCCTCACTCTCACTCTCAATCGCTCGAAGACAGAGGAGAAGGCGACTGGGCAATTCTCGATTTCTGGCATCCAAATAGATGCCCTGATCAACCCTCTAATCATCCTCATCTTCATCTCATCATCTCTCCATCCCCACTGCGGGTTCTTCACCGAGGTAGGCCCCACTCGGTTGTGTTTTTCTTTTCATCTCTGTTTGTGTTAGAAAATCCCAAGGGGGTGTCCCCTTGGTCTTAGGTTCGTCTTTTGCTAGCGTAACTTCTGTTTTCTTTTCGTTTCTGCGATTGCTGAACACCGCTGTGTTCGATCGCTCGAACTGAATTCGAGCGATCGAAGGGAAGTTGTTCGATCGATCGAACAAAGTTCAAGCGATCGAAGTCTACTCCAGTTCGATCGATCGAACTCAATTCAATCGATCGAACTCCAGCAGTGTTTGTTTTGTTTCTTTTTCTCCCTGTTCTTATCTGTATCTTGTGTGGTCTTATTTTCAGGACTGCCAGATGAATCCAGTGACGGGCTACCATAAGTCTAAGCCTCTCAGCCGTATTATACCAGATCCGGTGCCCGCACACGGGTTCCGGAATGACGAGGACAGGCTATGGTTTGAGCGCTATTTTCAGACACGGATGGTGATGGTCGAGCGTCCTATTGAGCACATCTGGACTGAGAGCCCATGGTTCCTCACACGGATCCGCACTATGCCTCACTGGTTCGATCTCCTGTCGTTGGCCAAGAGGGTCAACCTATTCTGGATTAGAGGTGCGTGTGCGACTATGATCAGCGACCCGTTTACACCATTCACCTACCATGCCTTCTTTCGGAGCCGGCCGTTCATCATCAGTCCCGCCACCGTTTCCGCCGTGTTGGGGGTACCAGAGGTACCTGATTATGTTTGCCCCCACCGGCCTGATGCACCAGTGACCCCACCATCCACTATTATCCGAGAGCTCACTGGGGGCGCCGTTCCGTCTTGGGATGGCGATGCTTTGATCGAGGACCACTTTCTCACTGATGACTACCACATGCTTCATTTGGTCCTCAGCAATTGCCTCCTAGTGACGTCCTATCGAGAGAAGATCGCGGCTTGGTATGCGCGAGTTTTATATGCAGTGGGGACGGGACAGCCTGTTTGTATACCACGCCTATATATTGATTTTATGGTCCACCCCACCCGTTATATCTCGTCCAGGAAGCACCTGAAGGGTGCTTGGGCTATTCAGAGGGTCATGGCTGATGCCGGGTTCCTCGAGCTCGCTGGGGATGATATCCGCCCTTCTCCCCGCCGATTTAGCGAGGCGGCTGCTCGCCGCTCCGACGCTCAGAAGAGGAAGCGAAAGGGAAAAGGGAAAGCGAGGGTGAGGGGGAGGAAGAAGAGGCGTGGTGGTACAGACACGGAGGCCGGAGCTTCAGGGACACCCACCGAGGTGGAGGAGCTTGATTCGGATGCTGAGGATGATCCAGTTGCTGCGGTTCAGCAGTTTGAGCTGCGACAGCGGTCACAGACTCGTGCCCAGGGAGAGTCTTCTTCTTCTGTGCCTCTCCCGACAGTTCACGAGCTATTATTGGAGGAGAGAGAGGCCAGGATTAGACTCGAGGGCCGGATGGATCAGATACAGACCTTGTTGGAGTCTATATTGATTCAGATAGGGGTTGATCAGGCCGTTCACTCTGCTCACCATCCCACGGCCACCCCGTCTGCTCCGCCTGTTGCTGATCCATCACATGTTGCTACTCCTACAGATCCACCCCTTACTGTTCTATCATCTGATGCTGCCCCAGCTTCTGAGGCTACTGATCCTGTTTCCACTACTGCGTCCGATCCACCATCCACTACTGCTCCTACTACTATCGTATTGCCGCCTGCTCCCATCGACATCCCTTCTGACGTAGCAGATGATATGCCGTCTGGGGTCGATTAGTTTTAGTTGGGGAGGTGGTATTTATGTATTTTGGTTAGTTATTGTACTGATTTTGGGTTTGGTTTTGGTTGGTTGTATATGTTGGTGGTTTTGGGTTGGATTATTTAGTTAGTTCGTTTTGTATGGACAGTATTTATCACTGCTTTTATTTTATTTTATTCTGTTCATATTCCAGTGGTTTAGATTGATTGGATCATGGTTTTATCGTATTATTTTTATCTATTGATCCTGTCTGTTTTGGAGATTGTGTTCTACTTTTCTATGCTAGGTTGCTCGCGTGCGATCATAAATTTGCTCCTTACAGGTGATACCCATCTATTTTATTTATTGAAAATCAACTTCTGGGGACTTTGTTGTTTTCAGTTGGGGGTAGGAGATAATAGATAGGTATACACCCGTTATAATCAGGTTTTGCACCTAGATATGTTTTAAATTTAATGGGAACACAGTCTGTTAAAATTTTGAAAATCAGGTTTTGAATCATATTGATAGAATAACTCTGAATAACCTCGCCTGCTTGTTAATTAGACAATGATACATTTGTAGTATTCTTATCTTTTTATGGATTAAATCCACGCGTTTTTTTCTGTATCACTGAAATGAATTGCATCTGTAAAGCTATTATGTACCCAATACTTTTGTGCACAAATTAGCAGCTATGTAGAAAACCTGAAAATTGAGTTAAAATGAATATTGTACGAAAAGAACAAGTAGTGGAAGCTAATAACCCTTTGTGAGCTATTGAGCCAATCGTCATTTCTGAGGGGATTCTCATACATTGTCGAATGGTTTTTCTTGCATATACTTTGTAAATTCGTTGTTAAGTCTTAGTTTTTTTTAAAAGTTTTGACTGCTTGTTAGAGGAGAATGTTCAGGATTTACCAATTAAACTCAATGAACACTTAAGTGCTAAAAATTGAAAGTTGAGAAAATGATTCAAGCCATCGTTTACCCATTCCTTTACCTAATATAGCTCACCTACATTCATTGAATCGTTTCACCCCTGATCCCACCTCAAATAAATATTTCCAATGAAATCACAAGAATCTAAATCCTTGATCTATACCTTGACCTCATTGAACTGTTTGATAAATTTATTGAGAATGAGTCATCAAAGTATGTGAAATGGAAGGAAGTTGTTGTGGGATATTCCAGGTTAAAAAAAAAAAAAAAAAAAAAAAAGTGATGATGATGAATGAAGGAGTATCTATATAAAAAAAAAAAAAAAGTATGTATATGAAATGAATGGGAGATTGGGTGGAGAAAAGAATAAAGAATAAAAAGAGAAGTGGAAATTCCATCACATACTAAAAAGCATACTCTTCTATACAACACCCCCACCTACTAAATAAAAGCCATAATTCAAAGTCTTGAAGATTCTCAACAATTGGTTTGAACATGAAAGTGTGAGTTGAGTTGTCCACGGTATTTCGCTCCTCTAGTAAGTAGTATTCCATTCATGAGACTATACACTCTTAAATGTCCGTTTTTCTTAGAGTCAAGTATGAAAGCATTAGCACTTAGAATATCATCCTTATCAAAGCTTTCATACGATGTGCGATTATTGTAAAGCAAGTTTCTGAGAGATGTTCTTTTTGAGTGTGACCAATGTGAGAATTGAGCTAAAACTGCAAGTTTTCCAAAGTATAATATTCTGGATAACTCTTAATAAGGGTTGGATGCATGGTTGTTAATTTCACACACACACGGGTGCATGATGGTAATACATTTGTATATTTTACTTGGTAATATAGGGGAGCATGTGGATCTCTTTCATGGGTTGATAGAGGATATTATATTATTGTAGAGTTGAATTAACAGTTTAAAGGAAGGGGAAATTCTACAAGTTATTCTAATTCTTTTTGAGCTTAAAATTGGAATTTTGTGGGTATATTCACTGCAAACCCTCACGAGACAACACTCGTCCACTAGGGGGAACCTAGGGGTTTAACGGCTTGTTGCATTCGCTAAATGCAACCGCGATTCCTGCGAAAGTGAGTTAGGATTTTTCTTTCTATCTTAGTTTAGGTTGTCTTTAGTTTTTCTTTGTTTCTCAGTCGTGGTAGTATTAGTTTAGGAGTTTTTGGTTTATTTTATTTTCGCTTTATCGCTAGGGACTAGCAATAAGCTAGTTGGGGGTTGTGCAAAGCGGGGGTATTTGTAAAATACAACCGCGCTAAAAGGAAGAATTGTATTAGTTTTTACCACAACTTCCCGTTTTATCCGCAATTTGCATTGCAAGGCTAATTTATGTACAATATGATTAATCTATGATAAGTTGTATTGTTTTAGCTGTTGTTTGTGCAGATTACTACTGTGTGGACTAAACAGTTGAACATCAGAATAAATGGAATGCTGGAATGCAAACAAAAGAAGTCAAAGCTAAAATGTGAAGTTCGATCGCTCTAAGAAGGTTCGATCGATCGAGCGTTTGATCGCTTGAAGAATGTTGAAGCGCTTGAAGAGTAAGGGTTCGATCGATCGAGATTTGTTCGATCGATCGAACGGGGTATTTCCAGTAACATTTACGTGCGCAGCAGATGCGGGTTTTTAACCCTAGTTTCTTAGGTTTTCTATATATATGCGTTTTGTACACGTCCATAAGGACGCCCTCTTTACATTTTAACAGTTTTATAGAGAGAGATAGAGAGTTTGTTTGGTTTTTGTAGGTTTTTCATTGAATTTTCATATTGTGGATTGGATTTCTCGAAGTTTATACAAGTATCTTCTATTCCAGGTTATCTATATACTGTTCATTCATACTCTGCACGTAGTAGGCGTAGTTTAATCAATCATCTCGTGATATTACATGTTAAATATTGTCAAAACCATTGTTTTTAGATTTTTAATGAAAAACTCGCAACCAAACAGGGTATTAATATTTTCTTACGTTAAAAATAATTCTGTGACACTCCAGACGATGTCTGAGTAGTCCCAGGTTGGGAGAACACGATGAAACAGTGATCTCCAGCCTCTGCCATGCAGCAGAATAATCGCTGTGTTCGATCGATCGAAGTTAGTTCGATCGATCGAACCAGAGACAGTCAAGCGATCGAAGTCAGTTCGATCGATTGAGGGATGAAGGTCTTCGATCGATCGAAGGCGCGTCGATCGATCGAACTCTCTGATTCTTGAGGATGTTCCCTGCAGTATTCCAGGACCTTTTCTTTTAAGATTTGTTATCATTCTGTCCCAAATAAATGCTCAGTTTGTCAAAACAGTTTTAAAACTAAGGCCCTAAGGCATTTTCTTTCAATACATTTTGCAAACCATCTTCAATGCTAACACCATTGAGGATGCGAGTCTTAACTATTGAATTAAACCGCTCTTACGTATTTGAATTTAATTGTGATGATATGGTCCCGGTCATGAAAGGGCCATAGAATCTTTATCTTTTGAGGAATACGGAAAACTGTGGGTAATATGCTCCATTGTGCTTCAAGGTAAATGCATGGTAGATGGCTAGGTTACTGCGGGTTCGTGTAATCCCAACACTTTCTTTTTAAAGTTAAACGCCTTAATTCAAAGTACTGTTTTAATTAGTTAGTTAGATTGTCAGTTAACTTCAACTATTTTCATTAGTAATCCTAGTTTGTGGAACTTTGTGTTCTGCACCATTGTTCAAAATTATTCATTTTATTTTGTTTTCTTTTAGAGGATAGTCTAATTTAATAGGTCAACACCTTCCCTGTGGGATCGACCTGGTCTTACCAGATATTACTTGCACGTCTACCTACACTTGGGTATTGCACAAGAGCGCACAAGAAAATTCTCGTGTCAAAAGGCTAACTATTGCATCTTCATTTGACTCGTCACCCGAAGATTCACTCTCGGAGCTACTTTCAGTGGCCTTCATTGCATTCTTCATTGCATTCTTCTTGCGTTTTTCATTTTTAGGAGCCTTCTTTCTCAATTTTTCTTTCCTTAGGAACTTTACAAATTTTTGGGTGATCAAAGCCATATCCTCATCTTCATCACTCTCATGATCTTTATCCCTTTTCTTTAAGATTGAGGACTTCAAAGCTATGTCTTCTCTTTTGATCTTCTGCATTTCTTTTTTCTTGTCTTCTTTGACAAGCATGGCGAACTCCATTTCATGGGTAATGAGTGATCCCATGAGTTGTTCAATTGATAACTTTGTCAAATCCTTTGCTTTCCGAATAGCCGTGACCTTCGGTTGCCATTGCTTTGGTAAAGCCCTAAGAATTTTCTCAATAATTTCTTCATTAGCATAAGCTTTGCCAAGATTTTTCAAGCTGTAGATGATAGTTGTAAACCGGGTAGACATATCACTAATAGACTCAAAATGCAAAATTTAAAACATTTCATAAGATTGAACAAGCAAATTAATTTTTGACTTTTTGACTTAGCTTGTTCCCTCATGTGTCACTTCATATTTATCCCAAATTTCTTTTATGGATTCACTAGATGAAACTTGATTGTATTCATTTGGGTCTAAACCCAAATATAAGAGATCCATAGACATAGCATTCATTTTAATGAGTTTTTTATCGGCATCATTATACTCATTTTCCGTTTTTGGAATAGAAATAGCATTTGCAATTTTTGTAGGAAGATGAGGCCCTATGACTACTATTTGCCATAAATAAAAATCTTGAAAAATCAAGTAGATTCTTATTCTATTTTTCCAATAAGCATAGTTTGAGCCATTAAAACATGGTGGTCTAGAAGCCGATTGACCCTCATTATAAAAATGCGAGAAGAGTTGGTTTCAATTCGATCTCAACTCTAGATTGTAAAATCTTTTGAAAATATAAGAGTCGAGGCTCTGATACCAGTTATTGGCCTGAAATGGAGACCTTAGAGGGGGGTGAATAATGTTTTAGCGAAAAATTAACCTCTTAAGAACTTAATTGCAAATTGATTACAATCACAAACAATTATGTAAACTGAGTTTTCAAGTGGTTCGGCAATCCGCACACCGCGGTGTACGTCCACCCCTCATGAACATCTCTTGAGGATTCCTTTAATTGATCTACTTCACGGGTGTAGACCAAACCGTTACAAGAGCCTTCAATCTCTTCTAAACAAGAACACCTCTTCTTTGCACACAAGGGTTATTAACCCTCACTCTTTACAAATGATTTGAATCACAAATTAAACTCTATTCTAGATTGGATGGATACAATAATAGCGCACACAATAACTCCTTAGTGAGTGGATGATACAAATGAAATTTGCTCTCTCAAGAATAACAAATGAAGAATAAGAGCAAATTGATTAACTCACACAACTAGGGCTCAAATGTGAATGATAAAAGATCAACAAGTTGTGTTGTTCAAATGAATGGATTGATCTACCTTAAATGGTTTGGGAAAACATGTATTTATAGGCCTTGCAAGATTATAGTCGTTAGTGGCAAATTGGTAAATAAATGGCCTTTCAGAAAACTAGCCGTTACTGCTATTCTGCGTAATCCAGTTGACTGAGGTCGGGATGCAGTAGACTACTTTTCACACAGTTAGAAAGCTTTTCACACAGTTAGAAATGCACCATAAACTCAGTCTACTAAAGTAAGGGTATGGTCGACTGTTTTCTCAAACAGAGTAGAAATATGCTATAAGCCCAGCTGACTAAATTAAGGGTCCGGTCGACTGAAATCTTTAAGCAGAACCTATGTTTTCAAAAGCACAAGCCAGTCGACTATTTTCACCATCGGTTGACTGAATTTTGAAGCACCCAGTCGACTGGGAAAATGATCCAATCGACTATTTTTCAAGTGAAAAACAAATTTTCTGTTTTAAAATATTTTAGAAAAACTTAAAACCTTTAAGCCCTTGAGAGTGATGATCAAGATGCTTTACATGTAAATCCTAGACACAAACAAAGATGAAAAATCTTCAAGTCTTCAAGCTTGATCCTTCTTGAGCTTCAACACTCTCGAGCTTTACCATATGCTATCTCAAGAACTCAAACAAAATTAGAACATTTAGGTACATGAATAAAAAGATTAGCCCAACGAAAATGACATGATAATTGATTGGAATAGAACCATTAAGAACATGCAATTATCACTAGATTTGTCATCATCAAAACAAACATAAATAATGCTTTAAAGAAATTCAAGGCTAAAAGTTCCAATCTTCTTAACTCAACACCTCTGAACACATCCTGTCATAAACCCTGTTAGCCTTGAATATCGATGCCTTACTGCTGGTGGGTTAATTTTTGTCGTCGTTGCCTTATGGGCAAAAATGACATCATCGCCTTACGGCCCCGTAACCCCATCATATTCGTTTCAGCCTTGGTTAATTTATCATCGTCTCCTTAAGACCAGATGTTGACATCGTTGCCCCATAGGCCAATTAACCTTCTCTACATATCTCTATGACAGTAGCGATGAGGTACAACTCTTTCCATCATTGCCCTAATGCCCACAGTGGCATCTGAATAACATTACCGAAGTTGCAACATTTACGCAAACTGACCATATGTACTCAACACAAGAATTGATCTCGACATAAACAAATGTTTCGACTATAGTGTCTTATTATGGATTTCTTTACTAATGAATAGTTAGCGCACAAGGTGCAAGTTGACAAAATACAATTACTTTTGAAGTACAACACTTACATGCATTATAATACTACTTACAGAATTTACGTATAATGACTACGAAAGTTACAGGTCATAACCATGATTTACTTAGAAAACATGAATCTCTCAAAGACCAGTATACGCGATCACTTAGGAGAGTTCGACCGCTCGCATATGCGACTGCTTGCCTTTAGAAAATCTAGAATCCTTTGTCATTTGTTTCAAGTTCATTTCTTTTTCATATGGATACACTTTTAACATCATAAAGTATAACACATCGCAGCATGGAACTCACATGCAACTGGCTAAACATTATTTACAAAGTCTGGGTCCTCACTTGGATTATTTCACTTATGAAATAATTTATTCTCATTTCATACCCTAGAAGATTTACAATGTTTGGTTAGTTTTTGTGCTATCAATTATTCTCGAGATTTGTCTCAGAAAATTCATCAACTATGATAAGACTACTCATTTGAGCTCGACAACAATTTTTAATGGCTTAAAAACTTTAGGACAGATTGAGGGTAGGATTACTGACACGGAAATATTTTGTGTGCGCTTATGTGCTATACCCAAGTGTAGGTAGACGTGCAAGTAGTACTGGATAAGACCAGGTCAATCCCACAGGGAAAGGTCTAGGCTAATTGCTTAGATTGAACTCTAAAGAAAATAAAACTTCAATTTTTTAATTGAGTTGTGAAACACGAAGTCTCACAGTTCACTAACTAATAAGTAATAAAATTAAACTAATGATTAACTAATTAACTAAAGCGAGAATTAAAATAGTTTTTACTTTATAAAAGGGGAATGTTGGGATTATACGAATCCACAGTGACCAGCCATCTACCATGCAATTTACATTAACCCTTTATGGAGTACATCCATTCACAGTATCTTGTATTTTCTAAAGATATTGATTCAATAGTCCTTTCATGACCGGGGCTATTCAATCATAGTTAATTTAAAATACTTGAAGGCGGTTTAAAAAATAGTTAAGTCTCACACAATGAATGGTGTAAGCATTCAATGTGGTTTGCAAAAGATATTGAAAGAAAATTAAGGCTTAAAGTTCAGAAACTGTTGTGTCAAACTGAGCATATTGGGACAGTTTGATAACAAATTTCAAAAGCAGAAAGTCTAGGGATACTGCTAAGGACCTTCTCAAGACTCTGAGTCTCGATCGATCGACACGCTCTCGATCGATCAAAAATCATCATCTCTCGATCGATCAAACTAACTTCAATCACTCGACTATATCTCTACATCGACCGATCAAACTAATTTCGATCGATCGAACGCAGGTTTCCTACTCGTGCATGACAGAGGCTGGAGATCACTGTTTCATCATGATCTCCCGACCCTAGGACTACTTAGACATGGTCTGGAGTGTCACAGATTTGTTTTTAACGTAAGTATTCATTAAGGACATGTTTGGTTGCGATTTAAGCATGGAAGCATGAAAACTATGGATTAAACAATAATCTAACATGTACTACTACGATTAACACTACTTGTGCTACGTGAACCTACCAACAGATCGTAGATAAACAATAATAAGGAACCTAGATGAACTGAAACTCATATTGAACTATGAATCTACAAAGCAATGTATGAAAAACCTATAAAGACTAATAAACTCTCTCTCTCTCTCTCTCTCTCTCTCTCTATTTAGCAACTGTAAAAAAACAAAAGTTCGGCCTCCTATGGATGTATACAAAATGAGTAAATATAGAAAACCTAAAGCTAGGGTTGCTATAGACATCTCTGCTGCGTGCGCGTAAATTTTGATAAAAACCATGTTCGATCGATTAAACTGTTTCGATCGATCAAACTTCTAGGATACTTGAGCGCTTGAAATGACCTCGATCGATCGAACACTCGATCGCTTGAATGTTCTCCGATCGCTCGAACCCAAAATTTCATCTTTGACTTGCCTTTATTGCAATCCAGCCTTATTATTTATCTGTTAATCATTCATGCACACAGAAAAAAACATCAATCTGCACAAGTAATAGTTAAAACAACACAACTTATACTAGATTCGTCACATTGTATAAAAACTTGCATTGTAATCCATATTGCAGATATAACAGGGAGTTATGAACTAATTTAATGCATTTTCTTCTTTTAGCGGGGTTATATTTTACAAATATCCCCGCTTGTCAATTACCTCTTTTCCTTGAGTCACATGTTAATTGAGTGACCTCACATGCTAGTTGACTGGACTCATAGTCAGAAACCTGAGAATAGAGGAAAGAAAGACAAGAGTAGACTATATGTAGGACCAGCGTGATGTTTGGAGTCATGCACGAGTGTTGCAGTCTTGTAACCCTAGATCTGATAGCAGTAAGGAATGTAAGAATCTTCTCAATTTCTATAATGGCCTAGTCATCTCAAGCAACCAGGAGTCACTCAAGAAGACCAATCAACATGATACCCTCGGAATTTAACCCAACTGGTGTAGTCAAAGTAATAATCCAATACATGTGGAAAGTTGGTGACAGCGCCACCGTAGGTGACTACGAAGATAAGCTATTCAAGCAATTCTATGAACTCCACTCGGAATTGTCACACCCCGATTTTTGGACAACCAAATAGTTTATCCAGAGCATGTATCCGAAATAATATTCAATTTTCAAAAACCTCGAGAGTGACACCTTCACACAAGCTAACGGATAATTTATTGAAATAATATTAAATACTCATTAAATAAAAGCATATGGTCTTATTTTAAATAAAACTCGTGATTATTAAACATGTATTCCCAAACTTTCATTTTCATTATAAAAGAAATATCGTTCTCTTGAAAATATTATTCCCTTTTCAATTTACCGTTTTCATTAAATAAAATTTCCATACAGAGTTCAGTGGAAATAAAATAAATTCTAGACATCCTTGGGTTAAGAGCCACTACACCGTTCCCAAACTCAACAATACAATCCAAACTACAATGTCATAAATATGGCTCACATGGCTAGAAATAAAAAAAAAGTACACTAAGAAAATAAATACAACTTTGTCAAGAAACAACACAGCAACAATCTCTTCACACAGACAGAAGCTCCATAGAAATCTCCCCCATTACTAAACATGCGCATACATTCGACTACGTTTCATATAGCAACGCCCCGAATGCATTACGCACCCGGGTCAGTATATAAAATGCTGGTATGAGTTAACAAATATATATATATATATAACGAGTCTTATGGAACAATGGTGTCCCATAGACTGCGAAAAATACTCACAAGGAAAATATAACCACATCACATCATACATTATCATCATATAGAAAATATACAATTCTATTACACAGAATCACAGTCGGGTTAAAACAGTAGTTCCACACACATTTCAGGACAGAAAGGTAGTTTCCTTCAATGTGGTGGCAGTGCTTCCCAACCCGAATAATACCAATTGAATACTTACCCATCGAATATCTATGGTGAGCCAGCCTTGCATAAAAGTTAGTGGGCCCACCATCTTGTAAAATATAATTATCACAGTTCTAATCATACCCGTAATTACTTTCTGAATTAATGTCCGCTACAATTCAAGAGCCAGTCATACTACCATCCAACCCATAGTTCAGTAACAGTATAAATTCATAAAATGCTCGCATCAAAATCCTCCAAACATAATTCAAAACTTAAGACACACAGTTTATGCTTATCACATTCACGCTCACACACAACGATTATAACACAAAAAATTATTAGAAAAGTCGATTACTAAGCATCCACAACTTTCTATAATACTACCACAACAAGAGGTAATTAATTGTAATTCAAACTTCTAAATGCAAGAGTAAAACACCACAAAGTATTTTATTTTATTACACCTTATGTTCACCACCTCGGCCACCCATCCATGGTCCAGCCTACACATATATCCCATGTGTCTCCTAACGTAATACTAACTCCCACTCCGGTCCCAACTCCCATGGGGTATCACTGGGATTTGAGTATACACCAAAAGTCTAGTCCTTACGTTCTTGACGTCAATAAACAATGTCTAAATACACATGAAATAGACCAACAAGCCAGGCATAAGGCTTAAAAATGAAGAGACGGGTCATCCACGTAGTCGCCGTCTAATCACACAAGGACGGCTCATCCACGAAGTTGCCGCCTATAATCATAAGGGGTAGTGGTAAACTCTAAGGATTTTTCTAACCTTCATGCATCCACGTTTTCACAAAACTCAACTTTATGGGAGATTCATATATCTCAAATCAAATTTCTGTTAAAATCATATTAACATCTATATGTTCACACATATTCATAACCCTTACAAAATCACACATACACGATTTCACAAAGCTCAACTATACATGAGAACTCATATCTCTCTAAGTACAAACAAATTAATTCATATTAACGAATACAAAATCACACAAAAATGTGATGTAGCAAATACGCTTATTTTAACCTTAAAAAAACTGCTATTGTAATATTCATTTTCTGCCCAAACGATGCAGAATTAGGAAAAACACCATTAGACGAAAGTTGTCCAGAATTGCGTTTCCTACAGGCTCGCGTGAACAGAATCACAAAAACTTTTAACATATGATTTATTATAAATTTTCTACTCAAATCTGATCCGTGAAAACCCCAAATCCGAAAATTGAATAATTGCTCAAATGTATATTCAATGCTCATCTATAAATCTCAAATCACAACTTCAATCATTGTAAAAAAAAACCTAAATCTCATAAATCCGTAACTATACTAATTTAATAGTCTATCCATTTAAATTTCAATCAAACGAGATTGAAAGAAAATAACAAGTTAACTCACCGATTTAGGCTTCAATGTTGATGATGATTTCGCAAAACAATATTTGGGTTCCTCTTTTCTTCTCTTACTCTCTTCTTCTTTTTCTTCTTCTTCTTCGTCGTCTTCTTCTTTTCTCTCTCTCTCTATCTCTCTCTCTCTCTCTCTCTCTCACACACACACACACACAAACGTTTGTTCTCTCTTCTTCTCTTCCCTTTTTTTTTGTTAATATGGGGGCTAGGGTTTCAATATATGTATATGTATACTACACACACAACACATGTCAATAAAATACACACAAATATATAAATCCCGTTTTTTGTCTAAGAGCCTCACAAAAAGGCTTTTTATGAGCCCGAAAATGTATTCTAAAGTGACAGATGATTAGCCCAATGGGTACCCATGACCCCGGGCACTAAATTTCTATATTAAGCGTACTACTTAACATACTAACGACCCGTACACGCTACTTCAATATTTTTATTAGGTGGTCACTAAGATACATACACATAGTTAATGTCTAATACTTGAAACTAATAATATAAATAATTACTAAAAGCACTTAGAAAACTAGGATTGTTATAGGAATCGCTTTTGAAACCATCCAAACTATAGTAAGTAAAACGGACACTGCCACGAGATGGACAGTCCTACAAGATTGCTAACCTTACAAAGTACGACAATGACAAGCAAAAACTGGAAGAACACAAGAAGGGTAAAAAATATTTGGATACGATAATGACTTCAGTGGAACACTGGTATGTTGGGATTGTACCCTCAAACGATTACTTCATGCGGGAGACATTATCACTTTCATATTTATGGATATTAGTTTACATTTTATTGTGCATATTTCATGAGATGAATATTTAATTAATTGCTATCCTTAAACATTATTGCAAGCAATTTGTTTATATGTATGAGATGCATACAAGGGAGATACAAGTTACTATTCCTCAATGTTTAGAATTTTCGTAGTGGATGATGAGATTGGATATCTCATCAGGTTTACACAGTAGCATGATTAAGTACCATATGATAGAGTGAAGTATCTCATTCACTACAGTACGTGACTCTTAGTTGATATGCTAACGCTAAAGTACATTGACAGACCATGAAGTCTCCTATTGACATTAATAACTATCAACATTTAATAGGAACTCATAACTTGTATATGATACGTGTTCTTAATCTTGAGATGATTACGAACACAAATCCCGATTATGGTTGCTTTGATATACCAATCAGTGAGGTCTTCAAGATCAGCACCTAGTATCTTGGGTAATGTAATGCATGGTGTCGTGAACACATATTGTCAAGATAGAATCTACCATCGGTAATAGGGTAAGAATTGTCTTGAGAATGTTGCCAAGTTGATTATTGAGAACTATGGCCTTGTTGATAAGTAATTATTGACATGTTTGGTAATCATGTGAAGTGAATAAGACTCAAGGAATAAAAGTTGTGTTCACAAGTCAGGTTGGATACGAATGCTAAAGGTAGAGGGACATTAGCATCATCCTACAAGTCTAGTTACCACTTCAGATATGTTCTTCTGCATCATAGTGTAGTTATCGTTATTTAGGGGTATTAACATTAACTAATTGGTTAGTTAATTCTCTGATTAAAGTGTTTTATCACAGTAGAATTAATAACTAGTCTAAGCCGATAATTAAGAACCTAGGAGGTCCCATTCTTAGCTCCATAAGAATACTTGGAAAAGCAAAAGGAGATGAACCAATCGATAGGATGGGGTCTAATTGATTGGTGAGCATTCAATCTATTGGAGGTGGTCCAATCGATTGAATGGGGTGCAATCTATTGGACCTGTCAAATTGATTGAACCTAAGGTCGGTTAAAAAACTTAAAAATTGTCATGCCTAGGAGTAAGCCAAAAATAAGGAAAATACAAATTTTCCTTTATGGGTCCGTAGACACATGACTGGTTGGATGTCAATCGATTCTCCTTAATAGAAATGATAACAAGAAATGAATAATAATGGTATAAAACTAGTTCAATGCAGCGGTACTATATAAACATTAAATAGTCCTAAGATAGCAGTTATATTACAGATCCAGTGCTCAAAAGAAAAACATAATTAAACATAAAAAGTCTAGAGACAATACTGTCACAAATATCGAAGCAACTGATTTATTAAATCATAAGATAAAAGATAAAAGAAAGTTCAAGTAGGCTAAGCTTCAACTAGCAAAACCGTGTTAGTCTCGATAGCAGTCTTCTCTAGGATAGCCTTCCTCATAGTACCCATAATCAACAAAGCCTTCAGCGGTATATCCCTCATCACCATAGTTAGCCTCGAGCTATGCACCACCTACTAAGTCTGACATAGCTTGATGTGGAAGGTCCAGCGATATAAAACACAGTCAGCTTGAATACAAGCTGAGTGAGTATAAAGTCTCATGAAGCTCTGTTAATAATAGCTAAGTTAGACAATTAGGTTCATTACTCACTAGTCGGCTTATTTACGTCATTATGAGAAACCAAGAATTATGATCCTATGAGAACACGATAAGGAATGATCTCAAAAACCTTCATCAAGACTCATTACAGAAAGGATTGAACAACTAACCCGTTCCATAATTTCAAACTCAACTCTTACTATTTTCCTCATTCTCGGCATAAGCCATTAGTTTAGATAGAGTATACATGCCATAATGGCCACTTGACGAGTATACTATGCATGCCTTAACAGCCGCTTGATCTCCCTCGGCGCATCAAGATAGTATCATGCCTTAACAGCCAACTCGACCAAGACATTCAAGGTCAAAGACTTGTCCTAACATGCTTTAATAGCCGAGTGATTCGTATATTATATGTGCTATAATAGCTGCTTGATCTCCTTCAATGCATCAAGATAGTATCATCTAACCTACTATATCACTAAGGATTAGTCATAAACTAATTCTTCAATCTCGATTCTGACTCATACAAAAGGGATAACAACAATGACCAAATTGACAACCTTCAAAGATGTGGTCACAACACTTACTCAGGAAAAGATAGACCAAAGTATGAGCATTGATGCACTAAGTATAAATTGATGAAGCGTGTGGTTATTAGAATGTTCTGATCTTATTACGCATGTATTATTCTCATTATCAGAGTTATCGTAAAAATAGAAATCATCGTCGCGTTAAGATTTTCTAGATCATACTTAAGCATTTAGATGAACTAATAGCTATGTAACTAAGCATAGATCATAAATTAACGAGTGACCTAAGTGTCTGTGTGATAAGTGGACATACAAGAACTAATTCAATCTTGGGAAATTTGGTGATAAACCCCTTAGAATTAGTCGTTACTGTGCAAAACCCAGTCAAACTCTTGTTTGATGTAAAGCCCACGCGCTTTTTAAGTTTACAACCAAAAACCCTTTTTTGTTTTTTTATTTAGTTTAATGACGACGTTGCCCCCGACGTCGACGAAATCGTCCGACGCCGGTGACTGCAATTACCGCCGTCGCCACCATTGCAGCGTGACCACCATCACCATCACCACCACCACCATTGTCACTGCCATCACCCCCACCATCGTCATGACCGCCATCACCACCATTGCATCACAACCACCACCATCACAGTGCCATCACCACCACCATCGTCATGACCGCCATCACTACCATCGGAGCACCACCACCAACACCACCACCTCCCCCCCCCTTCCCCTTAACAACACAGTTCATAACCACCATCGGAGAAATTTTCAAAAACTGAGAAATTTTCAGCACAACCTCCACCATCAGAGCACCACCACCACTACCACCACCACGACCACCACCACCACCTCCCCCTCAACAGCACAGTTTATAACCACTTCCATCACAGCACCACCACGACCACCACCAGAGCACCACAATATTATCTGTTTTTGCAAACAGATAATATTATCTGTTTTAAAAAACTCAAAATTTTTTAGCACAACCTCCTCCATTGGAGCACCACCACCACTGCACCACCACCACCACTATCACCACCTCCCCCTTAACAGACAGTTCATAAGCACTGTCATCACAGCACCGCCACGACCACCACCAGAGCGCCACAATATTATCTGTTTTTGCAAATAGATAATATTATCTGTTTTAAAAAACTCATAATTTTTTAGCACAACCTCCTCCATTGGAGCACCACCACCACCACCACCACCACCACTATCACCACCTCCCCCTTAACAGACAGTTCATAATCACTGCCATCACAGCACCACCACGACCACCACCAGAGCATCACAATATTATCTGTTTTTGCAAACATATAATATTATCTGTTTTCAAAAACTGAGAATTTTTCAGCACAACCTCCACCATTGGAGCACCACCACCACTGCACCACCACCACTACCACCACCACCACCACCACTACCACCACCTCCCCCTTAACAGCACAGTTCATAACCACTGCAATCACAGCACAGTTCATAATATTATCTGTTTAACAACAGAGTTCTGTTACCCAACAGATAATATTAATATCTGCTAAAATTTGTCAACAAATTACAGAAAACATAAGTTGTACAGATAATTAACATTGCAAAAGTGAAAATTGTATAATGTAGAACAGATAAAGCTATCAATAATGTGCAAGAGATAAAGCAATTATATATTATGTAAAAGTTGTACACAACAGATAATATTATCTGTTTTCAGGAACAGGTAAATAGAGACAACCTCATTTGATATAGAGCAAATTAACCAACAAAATAGTAATGGTAAGTATTTTTCTACAATAATTATGTTTTTTTATATTCTATTTTCATTATCTTCGTATTCTTCTTCTTCATTTTCTTCATCATTTTCCTCTTCCTTGTTGTCTTTTTTTTTTTTAATCATTTTCTTCTTCTTATTATTCTTCTTGTTCTTCATCTTCTTTACTATCTTCCTTCTTGGCTGCTTCTTCTTCATCATCTTCATCACTTTCTTCAAATTGCTCGACCTCTTCATCTTTATCATCTCCCCGTTCTTCTTCATTTTCATAATCATTTTCCTCTTCCTCGTCGTTTTCTTAGACGAGAAGCTCCTTTTCCTTGGTTGTCATTCCCAGATCTTGTCCATATACCTGCATAGTTGACAGAAGAATGGTGTAATTTGTTATTTAGAACATATAAAGTTATATGTAATTCACAACATGTAGTATTATCTGTTGGACAAGAGAATTTGTAATGCACAACAAAGAATATGATATAAACAACAGGTAATGTTATCTGTTGTGTACAAGAGTTTCAGTTGCTAATTAGAACATATATATTTATCTGTAATGTACATCAGATAAAGATATCTGGTTCACAATAGATAATATTATCTAGTCCAAAACAGATAATATTATCTGTTTCACAACAGAGTTCTGTTGCCCAACAGATAATATTAATATCCGCTAAAATTTGTCAACAAATTACAGAAAACATAAGCTGTACAGATAATTAGCATTGTAAAAGTAAAAATTATATAATGTAGAATATATAAAGTTATCAATAATGTGCAAGAGGCAAAGCAATCGTATATTATGTAAAAGTTGTATACAACAGATAATATTATCTGTTTTCATGAACAGGTAATTAGAGACCACCTCATTTGATATAGAGCAAATCAGACAACAAAATATTAATGGTATATGTTTTTCAACAAGAATTAGGTTATATGAAGCAACATATAATCTGCAACAGATAAAGTGGTGTGACAAATCATACACAGCAATGGTATGTTGTGTAAAAATAATAAACAGATAATATTATCTGTTTTGCTCAACAGGTAATATTTGTAATTTTTTTTTCCAACTTTGACAGATAGCAAATCAAACCACAAATAAAATGGTAGTGGTATGTGCTTTTCAACAGCAATTAGCAACAGACAACAAAGCTACTATACTATTTTGTGATTATACAAAGAGAAATGAGGTTGTATCTTCTACAAAAACCCTAGGTGTCTCAGGTAGTATATAATTTCAGTATTATCTGTCATAAACCCTTATTTTCAGTATTTGAAGTTCATATCCATGAAGTCTTGCTTCGAAATTAATTTTTAGGGCTTTAAAACTAAATTTGTGTGTGCATTCTTTGATTTAATCGAAAACTATGAACATTAACAAGAGTTTGACGAAAATTTCTACTTACTTTTCCTTGCCATTTTTCTGGAGGATTTCTGTTTCTGATCAGTGTTTCGTCCTCAAATCTCACGGAGAATCGTCGCTTCTGATTTGCTTCTTTGTCAGGAAATTTGAAAATTTGAATCAAAGCTCTAACGATATCGTTATCGTCAGTTCTACTGTGTAGGAGGAGAAGACATGTTCAGTTTCTTAGAAAATTAGGTCATTTTGGTCTTTTTGATTGGGGGAGGGGTTATTGAGTTAAATATTTGGGCCTTGGACTTTATGTAACATTGTATTGATTTTAGGGTGCTGTGGCTGGGTGCCCCTTCAATCTTAGGTTTGTATATAAAATTGGTAATCATATAATCCAAGTATATAAAACAAGAAACATAACAAAAACTACCAAACTCGAGCACTCAGGGTGCTCGAGTGCTCAGGATGTGAGTGCTCTGGCCTAGCTCGAGTGCTTGCCCTTTACAGAAACCAGATTCCTTGTAATACCCTATATTTCTGGATACATGGTTGGTTATATAGATAAGACCCTGTATACTTGTTTGAACCCTTGGTGTAGAGCCTTTCTCGATCGATTGAAGCCTTCTCGATCAATCAAACTTGTGCTTTCTCAATCGATCGAACCCACTTCGAGCGATCAAAACTCTGCTGACCTGATTCTGTGACGTGGACCTTTTCTCAAGCGATTAAACTTCTTTCAATCGATCGAACCTTGACTGACTTGTTCTCGACCGATTGAACTCACTTTGATCGATTGAAAGTGTTATTACTCCTATCATACGTGTTTACCACCTGCACCTCTTTCCCCCCAATATATATGTTAGTTCGTGTATATAGGTGGGGTTTTTGGCATTTAGAAAGAGCGAGAGAGAGAGCTTATATGTATGTGTTATATATATGTATATAATCATGTATGTGTATGTGAGAGAGATATATATATACATGGTCAGAGGGAAGAGAAAAAGGAGAACAAGAAGTGGAGTAGAAGAAGAGGAGACAGAGAGATAGAGATAGATAGAGAGAGAGAGAGAGAGAGAAGAAACCAGAGAAGGAGAGGAGAGAGAAAGCTTGCCGCCACCATAGTCGCCATCGCGAAGCTCAGGAACGCCGCCACCGGACCGCCGGAGTGAGGTGAGTTCATTAACGCACTCAAGGGATGATTTTAGGATGCTCGTGGTATGTTTAGATGTGTGTTTAGTGACCCCAAGACCTTTGTTCACCTCTGCCAATTTCTGGGTGGAAGATGATGTTCGAGCGATTGAACTATTCTCGATCGATTGAACTGCCTGTTGCTCAAGCAATCGAACGACCTTCGATTGATCGAACATACTTTGACTTCAATCAATCGAGAGGACCTCAATCGATTAAACCTTGCAGAACATGATTAATTCTTGTTGTTTATAATACGAACTGTTTAGGTATTTAAATATTGATTCATGCTTTCAATATGCGATATTGTTAATTTAAGTGATAATGCAATACTATAACAAGATGAACTGTTTAATTGCTATATGATGATATTACTGAGCTGAATAGTATAATGGAACACCACTGCATGTTAATAATCAATAAAGAGTAGATATGAAGAATATAGTGAATGTAGTAATTCTTGTATCTAGAGCATGAGCATTGCATAACGTGTGGTCAGCATGCATGGGATATTGGTATAAAGAGATGAGAGGATATGATGAGAAATAGGAACTGTGATTTATGTGGAATAATGAGGTATGTGTACTTTAGATCCATGGGATCAACGGTTGACGAGCCAGGTGGACGTGGGATGGTTAGAATTCCTAGTGTACCACTCGTTGTTGAAGACATCCAGTGATGCGTATGTACTGTTGAAGCCGTCCAGTGTACCGTTGAAGACGTCCGGCTAGTGCTCTAATGTATTCTCAGCTATGTAGACGACTAGTGGAGATATATACATTGTTGAATATATCCAATGTGCCGCTTCCATTGTTTATAGATAGGTGGTACCGTGTAGATGACTAGTAGCACTATCAAGGGATCATGGGACCTACTAACTAGTCGGGTGATTGCAATTGATATTTTTGGTATTGACGTATGGATATTAGATTGATATTATGGTATCGACGTGTGGATATCAGATTGGTATTATTATATCGACGTATGGATACGGATGAGAATAAGCATATGGATACGAGTAAGAATACAGATATGGGTATAGATAGAATAGATAATGGTTCAGTCGTGGATTCAGCATCCCGATGTAAAGGTATATGTATGGGTGGCTGCATGGGTTACATGCATGGATTTGGTGAATAAGTGATGAGATATTTATACCATGATCTTAATTATTGTTTTCATTTAATATGTTTCCTGCTATCATTGTATTCATGAATAGTTTAATGAGACCTCTACTATGTCCGTGAATGACATCATTGTTAAGAGATTATCTGTATTTTGACATGCTGAACAGTTACAGGTGAGGAGTGTGTATGATGTACTCACTCAGCTTTGTATTCAAAGATAATGGTGTTTATGCCCTGGTGTTCCGTCAGACTGGGAACTAAAGGCTTAAACACGAAGACGTGCTATTTTGTAATAGTTAGTTTGTATATCTGTTGTACTACTGTTATAATTGTTATAGGCCTTAGACTCTAAGTCAATTGTTGAAATAGTTTTAGTAGACTTTTATAATTGGTACTTGGGCACATGTTGTTTCCAAACATTTTATATTTCTGATGTAGTCTCTGATTATGTTGATAAGATATGTTCTATGAATAGCATCCTCCCTATTGTTGTGTTTTTTGGTTTGAGTAGATAACGATACGACTATTCACCAGTCACGAACCTACGGGACCAAAAAGGAACTTGTTTTCTCTATTTTTGCTTCTCTGGGGCGTGACAGGTGTTTTGGTATCAGAGCCTAGGTTTCAATTGTTAACCGCTTATCTTTTGTGATAAGAACCCGAGTTCTAAGTTAATGTCAATAGCATGAGGATTAGCTGAGATGAGATGGAACTGTCATCTTGTCACGTAGACAGTAAGAAATCATTGAGAGCTGTTGATAGCTGAGTTCACGGAGAACAAGGCATTGAGAGTTAGTTGGGGTATAGGGATCATAAGTGTAGAGCGCTGTTGGATTTTAGACACTGACAAATTCTTGAGTGATTTTGGAATAGTTGACATGACCTAGAAATAGAACAAGGTTATGGATTAGATTATCCTGTTACCTTGAACTACATGTTAGTTGAGCAGTACTCGTAGGCTAAAGACTGAGAATAGACATAGAATGCTTAAGATTTAACGTTATGCTTAGTTTCGTGACCTTTGCCTTGAGCATAGATACATTTGAGAATACCAGGTAGGTAGACTGACCTCTATGGTTATATTATTATATCCATATTGCTTGATGTGATCATATTATATAGAGGTATTGCATATTTACTACATGTTCTTGCTTGAGATATAAGATAGAATGCGTCTGACCGAATAGTTTTTCATTTAAAGGTAGTGACACTGAACACTACCAACACTCATTATGGTTAGAACCACTCGAGGGAACCCGGGCCAGCTAAATGGAGTACCTGATGTAGTACCTCCTCAGATAGATTCCATAGGAATGTTCAGAGCTTACATCCGTCGCATGGAACAAGTTATCAATTATGCTAATCGTGTCATCGACAATGAAGCACCAGTAGGTCCAACTAGAGTCAAGCTGCTAAAGGAATTTTGTGCTCTTCAACCAAAGACCTTTACTGGATTAACGGGAGAATGGCAAGCTGAGCAATGGATTTGCCAAATAGAATAGATATTTGAGACACTTGAATGTACTAACACTGAGAAAAGACATTTGGCCGTATTTCAACTGACGTTCTCAGCAGCAGATTCGTGGGATGCAGTAAAAGCTACGATAGGTGAAGAAGCAGCAGGAAGAATGAGTTGGGAATCATTCAAGACCTGATTTCTAGAAAAGTACTTCCCAGAATCTGAGAAAAACAAAAGGGAAATGGATTTCATACAGTTAGTCCAAGGTATTTTTACCGTGCCAGAATATATAACTCAATTCGACAGACTACCACGATTTGCACCGCATATGATCGATACCCCAAGAAGGAAGATCAAAAGATATCATCAGGGACTAGTTCCACATATCTGTCATATGACTATAGGACATTTAGATTAATCTTTCAAAGCTCTGGTAGAAATGGCAATAAAATTGGAAGATGACACTCAGATTAGTGAAGGGCAACGATCTGATCTAGCATTTCCAGAATACGATCAATTTTTCCTAACAAATCAGAGAGGAAGGGATAGTCAGGTTGTGTTGGCAGCTAACCAAGTTCAACAAGAAAACACAGAGAAAAGTTACATGGGCAACCGTCAGAAGCATTAGAGATTGGGGAAAGAACTAGTGGTGACTCCAACACAGCATAGAGAACGAGATATCTGCTACAATTATGGAGTACAAGGACACCATTCCCAAGAATGCAGAGCATCAAAGAAATCTAATGGACAAGGAGTATAATGCTTTTACTACGGTAAAGTTGGTCATGTCCGTAAGTTTTATCCAGTACTAGAGATGCAACACAATGTTTATCGCAACAAGTATCACGAGGGCAGACCCACTGAACAAGTAATGGATCTCGACTTAGACAAGGACGATAGATAGAAGGTACAACCCTTATCACCTATATTTTGTATTACATATGATCTCGACATGCAGGAAGTTGGCATTCTTTTGATTTGATTGTAAGAGGATTAGCCTACACCATAAATGGTAGATACCTGAACAATTTGTTTGACACTGATCGGCAGTAGTTATGCAAGTATAAATATAACATCAATTGCATCCCGTATGACTTCTTTTGCATCCTCATAAGACATCAATTGCATCCCTATCTGACATCATTAGCCTCCCTACACAAAAGACTATGCCAACAGTTGTTAAGTTGGACCGAGACTATAGATGAAGAATCTCAATTTCTTGAGAAGCAGCCTTGACCGGAGAGGATGAACTAGAATATTGCGAGTATATGAGAAGATATATGAGTAACGTAGAGACAACACCTGAATTATAAAGAGTACCACAAAAGATCACTTTTCGACACCGACTTCCTATTGCTTTCATCCTTTCGAGATGTTATATAGTAGGTCGACTCACGATATCAGTGTATAGCCCTACCTAACCAATTTAGTTGGTACGCAGAACTAGAACGGATATTCAACAGATTGTACAACCTCGAAGAGGTTATTATATCAATAGTACTGGGGAATTTGGAGGCACGTGACAAAGTTTAAATCACCAACTATGATGTCAATGTCACAAAACTTTCGAGTCAAAATACTGAAGGATGATAATTAGATGGGAGTTAACAAGGACATTGTGTACAACAAGAGACCAATTGAGGATGCTAACAAACATAACAAGGAGTCCATAGATAGAAGACAATCAACTGATGCAGCAGTACAGACATCGTCAGCACAGTATGAAGCATCTTCAGAGACGGGAGCAGACGGCTACGCTTTGCTCTGACTTAGATGAGATTATAACATTTGATTAGTAGAATCCTCACACCGTAGATTTTGACCTGAGGAAGGAACCTTCTGAGTTTGGGAACTAGCTGTTTTAGATTTTGTAAGATGATTAGATTGTGCTACCTAGAACTTTTTCTCGAAGTTTGACATACGAATTTTATATAACTAAACCCTAAGATTGGTAGCTGTCACCCTAGTATTCATAGATTGTTAATATCTTTATATCGTGTGTTTAAAACTTAACCCTTTGGTTGCTGATGTGACTGTTTACGTAAAATGAGAACTTGAGCATTTGTAGAGTATGTCTTCCGAGATGGAAAATCTTTTTGTTTTAGGGCTACTGCTTCAAATTTTGAGGACGAAATCTTTTGATAGGTTGTGGATAATGTAATACCCTATATTTTCGAATACATGGTTATATAAATAAGACCCTATCTGCTTGTGTGAACCCTTAGTGTAGAACCTTTCTTAATTGATCGAAGCCTTCTCAATTGATTGAACTTATGCTTTCTCATTTGATCGAACCCACTTCGAGCTATCGAAATTCTGCCGACCGGATTCTATGACATGGACCTTTTCTCAAGTGATTGAACTTCTTTCAATCGATCGAACCTTGACCGCCTGTACTCGAGCGATTGAACACACTTCGATCGATCGATCAAAAGTGTTATTATTCCAATATTACGTGTTTGCCACCTGCACCTCTTTCCCTCCCTATATATATATGTTAGTTCATGTATGTTTGTGGCATTTTTGGCAGTTTAGAGAGAGAGTGAGCTTGTGTGTTATGTATATGTATATAACCGTGTATGTGTGTGATATATATATACTTGGTCAGAGGGATGAAAAGAAGGAGAACAAAAAGAGGAGTAGAAGAAGAGGAGACAGAGAGAGAAAGAGAGAGAAGAGATCAGAGAAGGAGAGGAGAGAGAAAGCTTGTTGCCACCATAGTCGCCACCGCAAAGCTCGAAAATGCCGCCACTAAACTGCCGGAGTGAGGTGAGTTCATTGACTCACTCAAGGGATGATTTTAGGATGCTCGTGGTATGTTCAGATGTGTATTTAGTCACCCCGAGACCTTTGTTCGTCTCCGCTAGTTTCTGGGTGGAAGATGATGTTTGAGTGATCGAACTATTCTCGATCAATTGAATTGCCTGTTGCTCAAGTGATCGAACGACCTTCGATCGATCGAACTTACTTTGACTTCAATCGATCGAGAGGACCTCAATCGATTGAACATTATAGAACATGATTAATTCTTTTTGTTTTCTAACACGAATTGTTTAGCTGTTTAAATATTGATTCATGCTTTCAATATACGATATTGTTAATTTAAGTGATAATGCAATACTGTAACAAGATGAACTATTTAATTGTTACATGATGATATTACTGAACTGAATAGTAGAACGGAACACCACTACATGTTAATAATCAATAATGAGTAGATATGATGAATACAAAGCATATGGTAATTCTTGTATCTAGAGCTTGACCATTAAACAATATATGGTCAGCATGCATGGGATATTGGTATGAAGAGATGAGAGGATATGATGAGAAATGGGAACTGTGATTTATGTGGAATAATGAGGTATGTGTACTTTGGATCCATGGGATAAATGGCTGATGAGTCGGGTAGACGTGGGATGGTTACAGTTCCTAGTGCGCCTCTCGCTGTTGAAGACGTCCAGTATATCGTTGAAGACGTCAGACTAGTGCTCTATTATATTCTCAACTGTGTAGACGACCAATGAGGATATACACATCATTGAAGACGTCCAATGTGTCGCTTCCATTGTTTATAGATAGATGGTACCGTATAGATGATCGGTAACCCTATCAAGGGATCATGGGACCTACTAGCTAGTCGGGTTATTCCGATTGGAATTTTTGGTATCGACGTACGGATATCAGATTAGTATTATGGTATCGACGTGTGGATATCAGATTTGTATTATTGTATCGACTTATGGATACGGATGAGAATAAGAACATGGATACGAGTATGAATACGGATATGGGTATGGATAGAATAGATAATGGTTCAGTCGTGGATTCAGCATCCCGAAGTAAAGGTATATGCATGGGTGGTTGCATGGTTTACATGCATGAATTTTGTGAATAAGTGATGAGATATTTATACCATGATTTTTATTATTGTTTTCATTTAATATCTTTCCTGCTATCATTGTATTCATGAATAGTTTAATGAGACCTCTACTATGTCCGTGAATGATGTCATTGTTAAGAGATTAATCGCATTTTAAGATACTGAACAGTTACAGGCGAGGAGTGTGTTTGATGTACTCACTCAACTTTGTATTCAAAGCTGATGGTGTTTATGCCCTGGACATTCCAATGTCTAGAGCTTTGCAGGGCTTGAGGATGGAGGACTGGTGTTCCGTCAGACTGGGAATTGAAGGCTTAGAGACGAAGACGTGCTGCTTTTTAATAGTCAGTTTGTATATCTATTGTACTGCTATTATAATTGTTATAGGCCTCAGACTCTAAGTCAGCTATTGTAATAGTTTTAGTAAACTTTTATAATTGGTACTTGGGCACATATTGCTTTCAAACCTTTTATAATTTCGCTGTAGTCTCTGATTATGTTGATAAGATATGTTCTATGAACAGCATCCTCCCTATCTTTGTGTTTATTGATTTGAGTAGATGACAATGCAGTTATTCACCAGTCACGAACCTACGGGACCAAAATGGAACTTGCTTTCTCTATTTTTGCTTTTCCGGGGCATGACATTCCTGTTTAAGCTACATGTAAATTCGTAAATGATTTTTAATGTCACATGCAAGTTATGAAAACTTGTAAAAATAGAATCTAAGAGATTCCAAATGAAAATCTACACTCATATAAGCATAGGACATGTTTAGATGATCATCAAAACTACCAATTCACCATTAATTAACTTGATACTTAGTTTTACTACACATATAAGAGTTATAACCACAATGGATCATATGCATGTTTACTAACTCATGTAAAATCAATTTCTACAAGTATCTTAGTGAGATTAGATACTCACACAAGCTTATAATGTGAGTAGATGATGAAAATATGAATGGATGTTGAGAAAGCTTTGGCTTATGAACTCCAATTTCAACTTCAAGCAAAACTTCAAGCTATGATCTCCTTAATTCTTTAATCTCTCAGCTCCAGAAATTTAGTTGTAAGTGTATCCATGTGTTTGTGTATGAATGAGAAGTTGGATCATGTATTTAAGTGGACATTCAAGTATATATGTGAATATTTGAAGAAGAGGATCTCTCAAGGCAAGCTCTCTATTTTCTACAATAACAGACGTGCAAATGCTGAGGTTTGGCTTAGCATTTATGGACTTTTGAGGCCTAAGGGCAAAGTAGTCATTTTACCCTAAAAGTAAAGAGAAGAACGAACTAATCTTGAGCACTCGGGGTTGCTATTCAAAGGATGTTTTCCCAAGTCTCCAAATATACACCCAAACGTACATGGATCATCACAAACAACAAAGAGAGGAACAAACAGATCTTATATACATATAATAGGGAGTTTTACAGAGAGAATATAGATATATGGGGAAATTATATAGGAAAATATAGGTGCTACATTTTTCCACCACCTGTCAAAAGATTTTGACCCAAAATTTGAGTATGCTAATCCTGGAATAACTCTGGAT
This sequence comes from Hydrangea macrophylla, assembly GCA_033977485.1. NCBI lineage: Eukaryota > Viridiplantae > Streptophyta > Magnoliopsida > Cornales > Hydrangeaceae > Hydrangea > Hydrangea macrophylla. The sequence goes on along the minus strand of CM066991.1, from coordinate 55,866,897 downwards.
TCTTTTCGTGTATTTCTGATTCCATCTCCTAGGATGCTTCTCTCTCGTCATGATGGCTCTACTATACCTTTACTAGAGGAATTTCCTTGTTCCTTAGCTTCTTGGTCTCTCTTCCCATTATCCATATTGATGTTTGTACCCAAAAATCGCCAAGGGTTTTTGAGCCTGAATATATTAGAGTGGGCCCAAGCTGGTCAAGGATTTGTTTGGAACTAGCCAGCCCAAGGTGGCAAAGGGTGATCGGGCTCAAGAAATAAAACATCATGTGGTTTAGAAGGATAAGGCATAGACTGAAGTCCGATGGAGCCTGATAGGTGATGAGGGTCAAATACCCAGTAATCGGGCACCAAATTTCGAATAAATAGTAATGGTGAGGGTTTATGCCCGATTGGTCGGAAAAATGCGCATATTTATCATCGGGCTCATACATTTCAGAGGGCATGACAGGTGGCAAGTAAGACAGTCTGATTAGATAGAAGCAAGTGCATCACCATTTTCAGAGACCAGTGGTGGAGCTAACAGGGCATCTCTTTACCTTGTCATTTAAGGGATTCGTCATCCTAAAATTAAGGAAGCAGAGCCTGTTTAGGAATGGATGTGGTCACTGAAGGAAAAATAGGTTTAAATTAAGTTTTAAACGCGCAGCGGAAATAGGTCAAGTTACAAAACTTGTTGGTGTCCCAGGATTTACTACCCGTCAATTTCATAGATGCGTACTACCATAGGGGACAAGAGTTATACCTTAGTATCTTGAACCCAATTCTGAACTTCAACTTTCAGATGCCTCCACTAGATGATCTTCGCCCTTATGACTCCTGCGGATGCCTGCCGGAAAGACTAGGGTTGGTGGGAACCTTAATATAGAGTATATGAAGGTTTTGGGAAGACTATTATAGTTTCTGCAGCTTCTGCGTATAAGAACGACGATCAACTTTTTCCAGAACGCAGCTGCCCTATTTATAGATTTCCAAAACCGACCTAAACTTCGACCGATCGAAGTGACTTCGATCGATCGAACCTTCGATCGATTGAACCATTCTCGATCGATCAAACTTGCCATGACTTCAATCGATCGAACATACTTCAATCGATCGAACTTGTCTTGACAGCTTCCTCAAGTGTCTTTCCAAGCATCCTGGCGGAGCTAAGAGTGGGACCTCCTAGGATCTTTATTGTTGGCTCAGACCAGTTTGTTAATTACCATGACCAAACTCTTTGATCAGCAAACTAACTAACTGGTCAGTTAACGTTTACTCCACTATAAAACGATAACTGAACTCCAACGCAAAAGAACATATCCGAAGCGATGACTAGACTTGTATGGTGTACTAATGTCCCTCTACCGTCAGCATTCATAATCATATTCAGGTAGTCGGATAACTGTTACTGTCAACCTGAATCATGATTACTTCTTGTATTCCTTGAGTCCCATTCACCTCTCATGATTTCCAAACATGTCGATAACTATTATCAACAAGACTGCAGTTCTCAGTAATCAACTTGGTGACATTCTCAAGGGAATGCTTACTCTGAATCAGAGGGTAGATTCTATCTTGACAATATATATTCACAACCCCGTGAACATGACATACCCAAGATACCCAGGTGTTAATCTTCTATAGACCTCACTGATTGGTAAGTCAAAACATCCATGTCCACAGTCTGTGTTCATAATCGTCTCAAGATTGAGAACACGTACCTTATACAAGTTATGAGTTCCTATCGATTGTTTGACAGTTTTGAATGTCAATAGGAAAGCTCAGGTCCGTCAATGCACTATAAGCACTAGCATACTAACCAAGAGTCACACTCTAGTGATTGAGATTTATCACTCCATCCAATGGTAGTTAATGATGCTATATTGTATACCTGATGAGATATCCAGTCTCATCATCCACTGTGACAAGCTTTAAGTATCAGAGAATAGTAATTCGTATCTCATTGTATGTATCTCATACACACACGAAATACTTACTATGATACTTATGGATTAAACAATCATCTCATGAAAGAAACATACATCATAAAATATAAAGCTGATATCCATATATTAAAATGCTAACGTCTAATACATATAGTAATGGTTTGAGGGCACAAACCCAACATACTCCCACTTGCACTCACAACCATACAGGATTACATCTGAGACCTAGACTATCTAGATGACGATCAAAGACCTTCTGCGGCAAGGCCTTTGTAAACGGATCAGCAAGATTGTCAGCGGTGGCAACCTTGGTGACAATCACATCTCCACGTTGAACAATTTCTCGGATAAGATGATATTTTCGCTCTACGTGCTTTCCCTTTCCGTGGTTCCTTGGCTCCTTGGACTGAGCCACTGCCCCACTATTATCACAATAAAGCGTAATAGGTGCCAGTGACGCTGGTACCACCTCAAGCTCCATAAGGAACTTCTTGAGCCAAACAGCTTCCTTTGAGGCTTCACAAGCAGCCACATACTCAGCTTCTGTAGTTGAGTCTGCAATGCATTTCTGCTTAATGCTCCTCCAACTGACAGCACCACCTCCCAAGGTAAAGAGATGACCGGACGTCGACTTCCTCGAATCTTTATCTGACATAAAGTCCGAGTCAGTGTATCCCACTAGAATTAACTCACTACCACCGTACATAAGCATGTAATCTTTAGTTCTTCTCAAGTACTTAAGAATGTGCTTGATGGTTGTCCAGTGCTCTGGACCTGGATTCGACTGATACCTGCTAACCATGCCTACAGCAAAGCAGATATCTGGTCAAGTGCATAACATCGCATACATGAGACTCCCCACTGTCGAAGCATAGGGAACTCCTGTCATGCGATTCCTCTCCTCCTGTGTCTTTGGACACTGGTCCTTGGAGAATGCTAAGCCATGCCTGAAAGGTAATAAACCTTTCTTCGAATTATCCATTGAAAACCTAGTCAGCACTTTATCGATATAACCAGCTTGAGATAATCCCATTATCTTTCGCTTACAATCCCGAAAGAGCTTTATCCCAAGAATATAGCTCGCCTCTCCTAGATCCTTCATATCGAAAGTACTAGCTAGCCAAACCTTGACCGTTGACAATGCCGCTACATCATTTCCAATGAGTAGAATGTCGTCAACGTAAAGCACAAGAAAGGCCACCACTTTCCCTTCACTCTTCCAGATTCTGTATGAAGCCAAACGACTTGACCGCTTGGTCAAATTGGATGTTCCAACTTCTGGATGCTTGCTTAAGCCCATAAATGGACTTTTGCAACTTGCATACCAAGTTACCTTTCCGACCAGCTATGAACCCTTCTGGTTGTTGCATATAGATGTCCTCCTCAAGATTGCCATTCAAGAATGCAGTCTTGACGTCCATCTGCCAGATCTTATAATCTAGGCATGCAATAATGGATAAGAGTATTCTGATGGACTTGAGCATGGCTACCGGCGAGAAGGTTTCCTCATAGTCAATGCCCTCCCTTTGAGTATAACCTTTCGCTACAAGCCTAGCCTTAAAGGTTTCAACCTTTCCATCAGATCCTCTTTTTCTCTTGTAGACCCACTTACAGCCAATGGGTTTAATATTGGCTGGAAGCTCTACAAGATCCCAGACCTGATTAGAATCCATAGATTCCAATTCAGCCTTCATAGCTTTAATCCAATGAGCCGAGTCTACATCAGCCATTGCCTCTTCGTATGTGGCAGGATCAGATACAGATTCTATGGAGACAGCTTCAAAAACTTCTCCTAAGAACATGTATCTATTAGGCTGGCTGATAATCCTCCCACTACGACGAGGTACCGGTGCGGAAATGGGTGAAGAAGTGGTATTTTATTGATTTATATCGTTATCAACTACGGGTTGGACTGAGGGCTCTCCTTCTATCTCTCTAAGATCTATCCTTCCCTTAGGTTTATGGTTCATGATATAGTCATCCTCCAAGAAAACAGCATTCGTACTAAAAAACACTTTCTGCTCTCTTGGATCATAAAAATACCATCCATAAGTACCCTTTGGATACCCTACGAAGTAACATACTTCCGATCTAGAATCCAACTTGCTCATCTTTCCTTTCAGCACATGTGCCGGACACCCCCCATATCCGGAGATGTTGCAAAGAAGGCTTGCGCCCAATCCACATCTCTCGTGGTGTCCTGGGAACAGATTTGCTTGGTACTAGATTTAGTATGTACGCAGCGGTTTCCAAAGCATAACCCCAAAGGAATAATGGCAACTCCGAATAACTCATCATTGACCTAGTCATGTCTAAAAGAGTCCAATTCCTTCTCTCCGCTACACCGTTCTGCTGAGGCGTACCAGGTGCAGTCAACTGTGACAGAATCCCATTCTGTACGATGTGATGAATAAACTCATTAGAGAGGTACTCGCCACCTCGATCAGATCGAATGGCCTTGATATGTGTGCCTAATTGCTTCTCCACTTTAGCCCTAAACTCTTTGAACTTTTTAAAGGCTTCAGACTTGTGCTGCATTAGGTACACATATCCATACCTGGAGTGGTCATCAGTAAATGTTATGAAATACTCATAACCACCCCTTGCTCTAATATTTATTGGTCCACACACATCAGTATGAACTAATTCCAACAATGCATCGGTTCTATTTCCCTTTGTAGGAAAGGGCCTTTTGGTCATCTTACCCTCTAAACAAGACTCGCAGACTTCCATTGGTTCTAGAACCAAATCGCCTAAGACCCCTTCTTTGACTAGTCTGCCAATCCTATTTAGATTGATATGGCCAAGCCTCATATGCCAAAGCGTTGTTGGATTAGTGGAAGGTTCCTTTCTTTTAGATGGTACAGTTACCACTGAGTTATTAAGTTCCATATTAGAGTCTTTAGAAATATTAGGAGTAATCACATACAAACCATTTGATTTAATACCAGAACAAATAAAAGAACTTTTTCTTTTAATAACAACTTCAGTTCCAAAATGAAAGGAATAACCATTATTCGTTAAATTAGAAACTGAAATTAAATTACGTCTCATTGAAGGGACGTAAAGTACCTCTGATAAAACCAAAACTTTATTGTCTAGAAATTCTAAAACTACGACCCCTATAGCAATTGCAGATACAGTTGCGCTAGATCCTAGAGTAAGCACGATCTCCCCATCACTGCATTTCCTGGTTGATCTGAACCCCTGCAACAAATTACAGATATGGTTAGTCGCACCAGAATCAATGCACCAAGTGTTTGAAGTATCCGTAATAAAACTTACTTCAATCACATGTGATTCAATCATACCTTGAACTCTTGTAGCTAAGAATTCTGGATAGTTCCTCTTCCAGTGGCCCTTGTCGCCGCATTGGAAACACTTTCCTTTGCCTTGGGCACCCACCTTCCCTTTGCCCTTACCTTTTCCCTTAGATTTTGCAATCTTAGGGACCGGTCCAACACTTGAACCACCAGTGCCAGCCTTCTTCTTCCCTTTCTTTCCTTTCGGTGTAGATCGGGAAGAGGAAGCTCTTTTCTTAACGTTCAAAACGTTGATCCCAGGTTTGATCACCCCTTCCGCTGCCAAAAGAGAACTCATCAATTCCCTCATTGAAAAATTCATTTGATTCATATTATAGTTAAGTTTAAATTGAGCGAATGAAGGCGACAGCGAATTTAGGATCATATCAACCTGGGTCTGTGCATCGATCTTGGCACCTAGGGTTTCCAGCTCGTTTAAATAACCAATCATTTTTAAAACATGTTCTTTGACTGGAGTCCCTTCCGACATCTTTGCACTCATTATCTTCTACATGGCTACCTATCTGGCAGGCCTGCCATGCTCCCCAAACATCTTTTTCAGGGATGTGATAATGTCACTAGCAGAGTCGTTCGATTGGAATTAGTGTTGCAACACACCAGCCATTGAGGCCAGAATGTAGCAACGAGCCATTCCATTCGACTTCTTCCATTTGTCGAACTCGCGTCTGGCAGCTGCCGAAGCATTTGTCGCGGGTTCTTCAGGGCTTGGGGTGGTGAGGACATATATGTGATCCTCCGCAGTTAACACGATATCAAGATTACGTTTCCATTCAGTGTAGTTATTTCCAGTTAATTTGTTTTGAGTGAGTATGGTGGCAAGTGGACTAAATGCAGATCCAGACATTATGATTACTGAAAATCAAACAAAATAATTATGGATATCAGAATTTGACAGTTTAAAGTAAAAGAATCCTTTTAAAACTCTTATTTTAAAACAAAGTCGCCGGAATATCAAAACGAAAGAATAAAGCCTCCGTGCGGTGGTCAATGTTCGATCTTTCGATTTATCATGACTTATCCGCTATGCAACTTTTGCAAAACAAGTTATGACTCCTGAACCTATTTGATCTCTAAGTTTCTGAATAATGCCCCGTGTGGGATCCCTTATCCATAGCTTAGCTAGTGTGTACCATTAACTAGGATCCAATTACAACCGTCTCAAGTAGCGCCTCCGTGTGGTGGTCACCCTCTAACACGTCTAATTGATCCTATCCAAAGGAAGTTCACATCTAGTAACCAATGAGTAGTGTACCCTCCGTATGGAATGATCACCCCTGGCGAGGTGACACAGAATGCACTATTCATCTTACAATGAACCGTTAATGGAAGATCGTGGGTGTTATTAATAAGACCCTCTCCCACTAGTTTTAGTAAATAAAGGATTTTGCCTTTTTAAAGAAAAATTGTTTCCACACATTACCCATAAACATCCAATGTTTACTAATGCGTTGAAAATGATTTTTGAATTTTATTTTAAAAAACTTGTTTTACGTGCATGCAACAATGTATTATACGCCAATCACAAAACAAGCACATAAAACAAAAAACTAAAATAAAATATAGACATTCAAACAATGCCTCTATCTCCCACGGCTCTATCTCCATAGAACCTGCTCTTGGTTTGGTCGCCTCTGCCTCCATCTTCATGGATAAAGGCTCCTTGCTCCATCTTCATGGAATTTCTAATTCTATTACATTAGTCCTATGCTTCTTTGGAAGCTTACAATTTATCTAGAATAAGAAAATACAATAACAATATAAAAGGCTAGGGAAACCGGTGCGACTTTCCTTTTCGTAGGATTGAAGTCGCAGCGCCCTTTACACATGCCTTAAAACCAAACCAAACTTAAAATACAACATGCACAAATCTCAAACAATTTAAATACAAAGTTTAAATGCTCTTGGTGCCATGGGAGATAGTAGACTAATCTTGCTACAAAAGGGTTAGTCGAACACATATCCACGCATATATATATATAACAAATATATAACTATTGGAACCCCTAATTGATTCACACAGTATATAAACTCTTTACATACTGAATTAGAACTCAAAATAGCATCTATCTTCTCTGTCACAGTTCGATCGATCGAATCCCGTTCGATCGCTCGATCCTTAGATCGATCGAAGCCCGTTCGATCGCTCGAACCTTCGATCGATTGAACATTGTTCAATCGCTTGAACATTCTGTTTCACATAATAATTTGAAAATTTTACAGAATATTTTAAAATTAAAGTTTTTAATTTCAAAACTCTTAAAAAATGTGAAATAGAGAACCTGACAAAGTATCTGTCTCGATCGATCTAACTTCATTCGATCGATCGAACACCAGAAGGTTTCGATCGATCGAATACTATTCGATCGCTTGAGAACAGTATGTTCGATCGATCGAACCCGCCTTGCATCCTATGCAATCACAGATTTGTATACTGCTGCGATAACACTACAGAAACAGATCTGTGATGATGCAGTTTCGAAAACAGTTCTAAAATCATCATACAAATCAAAATAGTGTTCCAAAAATGCATCGATAGATCCAAACGAGCATGGCTCTGATACCAATTGATGGAAAAACAGGTTTAAATTAAGTTTTAAACGCGCATCGGAAATAGGTCAAGTTACAAAACTTGTTGGTGTCCCAGGATTTACTACCCGTCAATTTCATAGATGCGTACTACCATAGGGGACAAGAGTTATACCTTAGTGTCTTGAACCCAATTCTGCACTTCAACTTTCAGATGCCTCCGCTAGATGATCTTCACCCTTATGACTCCTGCGGATGCCTGCCGGAAAGACTAGGATTGGTGGGAACCCTAATATAGAGTATATGAAGGTTTTGGGAAGACTATTATAGTTTCTGCAGCTTCCGCGTATAAGAATGACGATCAACTTTTTCCAGAATGCAGCTGCCCTATTTATAGATTTCCAGAACCGACCTAAACTTCGACCGATTGAAGTGACTTCGATCGATCGAACCTTCGATCGATCGAACCATTCTCGATCGATCGAACCTGCCATGACTTCAATCGATCGAACTTGTCTTGACAGCTTCCTCAAGTGTCTTTCCAAGCATCCTGGCGGAGCTAAGAGTGGGACCTCCTAGGATCTTTATTGTTGGCTCAGACCAGTTTGTTAATTACCATGACCAAACTCTTTGATGAGCAAACTAACTAGCTGGTCAGTTAACGTTTACTCCACTATAAAACGATAACTGAACTCCAACGCAAAAGAACATATCCGAAGCGATGACTAGACTTGTATGGTGTACTAATGTCCCTCTATCGTCAGCATTCATAATCATATTTAGGTAGTCTGATAATTGTTACTGTCAACCTGAATCATGATTACTTCTTGTATTCCTTGAGTCCCATTCACCTCTCATGATTTCCAAACATGTCGATAACTATTATCAACAAGACTGCAGTTCTCAGTAATCAACTTGGTGACATTCTCAAGGGAATACTTACTCTGAATCAGAGGGTAGATTCTATCTTGACAATATATGTTCACAACCCCGTGAACATGACATACCCAAGATACCCAGGTGTTAATCTTCTATAGACCTCACTGATTGGTAAGTCAAAACATCCATGTCCACAGTCTGTGTTCATAATTGTCTCAAGATTGAGAACACGTACCTTATACAAGTTATGAGTTCCTATCGACTGTTTGACAGTTTTGAATGTCAATAGGAAAGCTCAGGTCCGTTAATGCACTATAAGCACTAGCATACTAACCAAGAGTCACACTCTAGTGATTGAGATTTACCACTCCATCCAATGGTAGTTAATGATGCTACAGTGTATACCTGATGAGATATCCAGTCTCATCATCCACTGTGATTAGCTTTAAGTATCAAAGAATAGTAATTCGTATCTCATTGTATGTATCTCATACACACACGAAATACTTACTATGATACTTATGGATTAAACAATCATCTCATGAAAGAAACATACATCATAAAATGTAAAGCTGATATCCATATATTAAAATGCTAACGTCTAATACATATAGTAATGGTTTGAGGGCACAAACCCAACAGTCACATCCAGCTGGAGGTGGAGAGTCAATCCCGAGGGTTTTGGAGATAGTTTCGATCAAGATAAGGATAAAGAAAGAGTTTGAGATTGGGAAGGATTCTGTCATCCATATCTTTTTCTTAGGGCACAATTCAAGGAGTCCTTGCCATATCAGAATTTCCTAAAGGCCGCTATAAATACAAAGGCTGGCCAACTATGTTGAGGACTCCGTGCATTCATGAAAACTGCATTCAAAAGCATTCACAACATTTGACATTGCGTACTTGTAGTCTCCAAAATTCATAGCAATAGGTATGTCCTCTTACTAAATTTAGTTTCTCTTAAACAATCAGAGCCTATTCTGATTTTGTTCCCTAGTTTTTGTTTTTTTTTTCAAGCATTCAATAAAATACATGTATATTTTATTATTCTTTTGTGATTATTTATTGGTAAATTCATCAAGTTTAGACTTATATGCTTCAGTACTGTCTAGGAATCTCTGGCCAGGAGTACATTCCTACATGGCCATCATTATCGTTTTTGTTAGAAATCAAATCTTTAAGCCTTGTGTATCACTCATACAAGTAGTTTGAAAATTAGTTTGCACAATCCGAGCCCATGTGGCTTTGGTACCCCCGCACAAAAACTATAGAAACATTTTTGGTATTCCCAGTATAATCCATAGTGCTAGAATATGCCTCCAAAGAAAGATAACATAACTGGGAAAAGTGGACAGGATGACCTGACCATTGCTTACCCACTAGAGGAAGAGAGCACTACCCATTCACCACAAGAAAGTGCCTTGACTCTGGAAGGGTTGTCAGAGGCCATGAGGCAGACCATGGAACCTATGAGGCAGGATTACCATGCATTCCTACGGTCTATGGAAAATTTCTAAACGCTAATTGAACAAATGTCCGAGATGCAAAAAAAAGCCAGAATAGGTTGATGGTATTAGCTAAAAAGACTGATGCAACATTAAACGGTCTGGAAAGAATGATAGGACAACTCGTAAGTACCTAGGAGGCCAAAAACAATAAAGAGTAGGTTGGTGGATCGGGCTTCGGAAAATCGTGTGTGATCGATAAGCCAAAGGATCTATGTTATGTGTGTCCGAATCTCTGAGAGCAGAACAGATCATACAAACAGCCAGATCTGGGATCATCCAATACCTATGATAAGGGATCAGGTAGTGTGGTTGTCACCGATCATGATAGATCTGCGACACCCGTGACGATTCAACTTATAGATCATAGGATTGATGTGATTGGCAACGTAAACCCCTACAATCATACTGCTGGGGACAAAGAGATAATGAGACCTTCTGGCCTCACTAGGCCAATTGTTACCCACAAAATCAAGTCTTACCCCCGTTAACACCACTTATGGCAGCACAGTCTGTGATTCAATAGGCAATCAATAGAGACAAATTAGTATTGGCCATACGCAAAGAATATGGCCCTCTCACGAGAAGGACAGAGAGGCTGACTTACCAACGGCCATATCATCATGAGATTGACTAAGTTAATTTTCCTCATGGATATAAGGTCCTAAACTTTACTTTATTCTATGGGGAAGGTAAATAGTCTACCGTAGAGTATATAGGCCAGTTCATAGTACAATGCAGCCATGTGGTAGTAGTGACCCATTTAAACATAGTTGTTCCCAAACTCTCTTATAGGGATCCCTTTCCTCTGGTAAGTTAACCTTCCTGCCAATTTTATGCCAAATTGGCAAGGGATGGAGGAATTGTTTCATGGTAAGTTCTATAAGACTGAGCCCAAGAAGTCTCTGGCAGATTATGACCTCAAAGCTAAAATTGATATGGCCAAATTGATTTGCAAATGGCCATTCCTATGCAATGCCTTGAGCAAACTCATAAAAAATAACGTTATTGCAAAAAATATGGCATTCGAGGCAGGAAAAAATTACACGTTTGATATCACTATGGCAGATCAAATTTTTGATACCCTTCTGGCTGAAAAGGTGATCAAGCTAAGTGATGGGCATCAGATCCCAAAGGCCGATGATAGTAAGAATAAAGAGTACAGTAAATGGCATAACTCATGGAAATGCTCCACTAACATTTATATTGTATTTTGTAATGTGATAAAGAAAAACATGGAAAAAGGAGTATTCAAGTTCTCTGACAAAGCTATGGGTATTGATGCAAATCCATTTCCCCAGATCACCGGCACAAACATGGTGGCACCTGATTTGACCAAGCTGACTAGGCCTAGATCAAAAGTTAACCTGTCAGAGGTATCAAGGAAAAGCCAAGACAGAGGAAAGGGAATCAAGTTGCTACTTCAGTTGTGGAGGGGCCGAAGGTAACGATCCATGAGCTTCAAAAAATGTATCAAGAGAGGAAGCAAGCAGAGTGGAAGATCGAAATTGAAACGGCCCGATCAAACACGAATAATTTGATCACAATCTATGACGACAACTAGACTTAATTGAACAAGGCCTCTACCCGAGGTGCAAAGTCAATATCAAGAAGAAGTCAACTGATTTAAGCAAGAGGCCAAGAAACAGTGAGCGCTATGAGCATAGTCCAAGAAGGTCTGAGCATGACAGGCTTACACTGCCCAAGCAAAGTCAATCTAATCCTAAATGGAAACCTAAATCATTGCCAGTATTACAGATCGGCCTAGGAGATTCAAGTTGATTTGGGAAAAAGCATCAGCAGCTGCGATCAAAGCAGAATGGGCTAAAAAAGGGTGCAACTTTGGGCATACGTTCAAGGACAGTGATTCCACCAAGGGTGGAATAGGAAAGATTGCATCAGGTGGACCACCCCAAGTTCTAGCAGTGCCCAAGTATAATAAATCCAAAAATATGAGGTTTTAAAGCATAAGGAAGGCAGAAAGAGGATGGCAGTACTGGGAGGATCGAGCTTACAATCATCCAAGGCTTCTCTTGCCCTATTTTCTCAGTTTTCAAGAGTAGCGAATAGAAGAAGAGCTCGTGTTTGACAAGAATGTGGGCAAGGGAGCAAATCATGCTTTTGAGCCCCTGAAGGAGAACTTTAGTCAAGAAAGGCTACAGAGATATGCAAGCCTGAGACAGACTCACTAGAAGAAAAGACCGATGACTTAGATTCTGTTGAGATTGTCTGTCCCACATCGAGGACTTATAACCTTGCTACTCAATATATAAGTTCAAGGGGCCACTCCATCCATTGCCAATTGGTTTTGGGTAGGATGCTCCAATTCGATATGTTATCAGACCTATAACCCACAGGTCTCAGGATCGAACCCAGCTCTGACGCCCCCTGCAAGTATGGCATGACTGAGAGCCAAACACGTGGATTTCTGAGATAGGGTGACGTGGAGCACACATGGATAAATTGGCCCAATAATAACCTGGCACTGATACCACTTATAAGGCCCAGCCCATTCAACTCCTTAAAACCCAGGTGTTAAGGAGAAGGGAACTAAAGCCTTATAAATCGCATAGAGGGGGTATAAATGGGTGATGTGGGACATTCCAACATATTCAGATGATTTGTCGATCCAATTTGGGACAGACCAACCAACGGCCATAAAGGGAGATGTGGTGGAAGGCCAGATATAAGAGTTGGCCACCATACAAGATGTGTTTTGGAATGGAGTTCAAATAGTTAAACCCGATGTAGTGGAGGCCACAAGTAAAAATGTGGACACCGCTGACCAGCAACCTGATTGGCCCAAGATTACAATTTTGAGACCGAAGGGTCAACAGATAATAGATGGGCCAAATATAGGGCCCGTCAAATTTGTATTTGAGAAACCAACGCTCCAAATGTCTCAACACCGAAAGTCCTTGCACAGAAAGGGACACATTGAAGGGGTACCTATAAATAGAATTCTAGTCAATGGCGGATCCACTATCAATATCATGCCTCAAATTATGTTGAGGATCCTACAAAAGTTTGGGTTAGAGCTGATTCCGACCAAAATGAATGTCCAGAGCTTCACTGGGACACCCTAAAAACCTAAAGGTATCTTACCTTTGGAACAAACTATTGGAATCAAGACTATTATGATAGCTTTCTTTATTGTGGAGACATCGACCATGTATAACACGCTATTAGGCTAAGATTGGATCCACCCCAATTACTATATCGTTTCTACCTTGCAACAGCTGCTGATTTTCTGGTGGGGTGATGATGTCGAAGTGGTGGGGGCCGATACTTTAGCTAGAAGATTTAGATTCTCTAAGTGTACAGGGCAATCTTTGCATACACGTCGTAGTGTGACAATAGCTCCTAATGGCGAGATGGCATTTAAACCTACGTCTAACTTCTGTGTTATTATGTTCATATTTGGAAGAATTTGGTAGCAATAAAAGAGTGTGTGCATGACACCCGTCCCAGAAATACTTTCATTTTGGAATGCATAGTTGAATCATGTAAATTATTAATGTTGATTAATAATTATGAATGGGGTTGACTGAGGGTCAATGGTGGGTGTCAATTGAGGACATAAAAGTTGGTAATTCATGAGGAAATTGACATGATTGAATGACATTTGTGTGGATTAAATGTTATTTGAATATTCTGGTTTATGTGAATAGTGAATATACCTGTGTAGTGTACTTTTTGATAGTTTTGATCTTGCTTAAGATCATTTTGAATGTTAGAGTGATAACATAAGTGATACGTTGCATAAAAGATAGGTTATCTAGAAATTTCACGAAAATAGTTTTCAGAACGTAATTACAAACCCAAATGAAACTTAGATCAAAATTTTGATGAATTAGAGATTTTCACTCGTGAATCGATAGCTTAGACATTTAAGTTATTTTGGAGAATAATTGGGAGATTAGAAAACTCATAGGGAGGTAAACACAATATTCGAGAATTGTGCCTATATATAGAAATGAGATGGAGATATTTTCATAAATATCACCAAACTATTTGAGAGCTAAAGGGGGATTTTGGTTCCTTCAAGCTTAACTACGCCAATTGACGACCATTCATTCGTCAGATTTTCTTCTCGTTTATATTTTTAGACTCCTTGAGATAAGAGCTACGTTTTGATACCTATTAGGCCATGTTTGGCAAACTTTTATAAAAATCCTAATTTTGGAAATTTGGGGAAAACATTTGAAAATAGACTTAGATGGTTCGGCCATGTGCAACGAAGACCTGAAGATGCACCTGTGCGAAAGAGTGATAAGATCGTAGTGCCTGGAATGGTTAGAGGGAGAGGTAGACCTAGACTAACTTGGGAATATGTAGTGCAACAAGATATGAATATATATAATTTAAATGAGCATATAGCTCTTGATCATGCAGAATGGAGAAAAAGGATTCATACAGCCGACCCCAATTGATTGGGACACAAGGCTTGGTTTGGTTTGGTTTGGTTTGGTTTGGTTTGGTTTGGTTTGGGGAAAACATTTGAAAACTTATAGGATTTACTTGTAATCGGAGATTCGACGCAGAATTGGATTCCTAGTACTTCCCTGGAAGTTATAGGACTGTAGCTTAAGGTATGAATTCTAAACATATGTTTTATAGGAAATTCCATGTTTTAGATAACCAGTGTAATATTTTGGATCCGGACAAAATTCATGTGCTAGTTAGGCCCGTTAATTATGATCGTGATTGTTATGAAAAGCCATGCCTATGTGTTTATGTGTGTAAAAGGGGAGATTGGTGCAATTTCATTCTCGGGATAAGCTCCTCGATGTTAGAGGATTTATTTTAGCGACGACAACAGTGCTTGGGTTTGGAGATGGCCCTGCCAGGGCACTGTGCATGCTTTGGGAGAAGGGCCTGCCAAGACACTTGAATGCATTGTTGGGAGAAGGTCCCCACGACATTTATTTCATTTTCTGGATGAATCTATATCTCTCACCCGAGACATTTATTTCATTTACCGGATGAATCTGTATCTCTCACCCCAGAGACTATTTGACGTGTTTTGATGTTTTAAAGCATGAATTGTCATATATGCATTCGTTTAGAATTGTGCTAATCCATTTTGGGTGAATGTTGATAATGTTTTCTAGAATTGAACCAAACGATCCATAACTTGTTTTGTTACTATTTTATTTTCAATGTTTAGTCAAGGTTTTGTATATTCTTGCGACTTTGATATAATTAGAAATGATTGAAGTATTTCAAAGTCGCAAGAGTTGTTTGACCTTAGGCAAAATTCTGACCAAAGATGGAATGCTGCCAGAGGGTCATTCGATCAGTCAAATGTGATAGTTCGACCGGTCGAAGTACCCTCTGCCAAGAAGAAACTATGCCCAAGGGTCATTCAACAGGTCAAAGGGGGACAGTTTAACCAGTCGAGCTACCCCCTGTCCGTTTACTCTTGGCTACCCTTTTAAAAAAAAATTTAAAGGTTCTAATTAGCTCTTAGGGTGCCTTTGGAGTCCTTATTAACAAATATATATGTAGACACCCAATTTTAACCATACTCTCAAGATTTATGGAGAACAACCTCTTGAAGATCTCAATGATGAAAAATACATCGAAGAAGGTATCTTAATTATGCACAACAAAAGTTCGAACTCCGAAAAGTGTTCTTGGAGTCCAAAGTACAACTTTTGAGTCTAGATTTGTGTTTTTCACAAAATTAATTTCAAAATTTGCTTATGACTTGGGGGAAAATGGTCATTGATGTCTCAGATGTGAATTTCAAGAGTCTGGTAGCTTAATTTAAGAAAATCTTTCAAAATTGGAACGCGTAGAAAGCTCACTGTGAAAAAGAGCACAAAAGAACCCAAGAATTCTGGGATACATCCAAATCAAAATTGATGATAAATTCCTATAAAATTACTCCTGGGTTATTCTTAGAATGAAATTCAATTTTACAGCTTTCCAATGGCGCAAAAACAGGAAATTTCGTAGGCCAAAAGCAACTTTTAAGAAATCCGAAAGGGCTATGGACATGAAATTTGATAGGGGAGTTGAGGATACACAAGGGAGCAAGAAAAGCAAGTGGTGGCTACCATTTTCCACTGGCAGGCCCCACCATGGCCGTCACCTCCGTATACAGTCTACCATTGATTTTTCTCTCTCTTGCTATATATACACATGTGCTATGAAAGAAAATTGCCCAGAAATTTTGTTTGGCCCTGAATTGACCATTTGCCCTTTTCTATACATTAAAGGACACCCAAATCCTACTTATTTTACTTATAAAATGGACCCCTTGGTCCCCCCCTTTAAGGCATCCCAGCAACTACCTAGGATCCACTTAGAATTCAAGTGAGAATATCTTGAAGTTAGGAGTAGAATAACAAAAAGTTTGAGTGTTCTTAGGATCCACCATGGCTTGTCTTTTCTTGAATAGAAAATGAAAAGGTAAGAAAAACGTTTTCTTTGTTTTCTTGAAAACTTGGAAAGAAGTAGTATTTTAGAAGATCTAAGCTAGATCATGAGTTGACATCTTGGCTTCCTTTGCTTTGGAGTTCAAGAACACTTGAAGGAGGAACAACCTTCTTCCAACAATATTTGTATTTTTTAGAGATCTTCAAGAGTTAAACTCTAAACTACCTCTTTAATCTACTAGTTTTGTATATATGTATTTCTAGAACTTGGATCTTTTTCTTCTTCTTTTTGTTTTCTTTACACTTTTGCTTTGATTCTTTACACAACTTGCAGAAAGATCCAAGTTCTAGTTGATTTTGTTGATAAAAGATGGATAAGAGGTGTTATTTTCATTTTTTTTTCTCCACTTTGAAGATGATTGGTTTTCTTCAGTTTTCTTTCCTCTGTTAGTAGAGAACACATGTGCACACATTTGAACTTGTATTATTCTTTGCCTTTTGTTTTGAGTCCATGATGAAGATGTACATTTCCTTATTTGACTCTATATGTCTATTTACTTTTGTTTCCTCTTTTGGGCATACCAAGATGATAATTGTAAGTCCTTCAACCAACTGGTTTGGTGTTCTTTACCAAGAAAGACATATTTGATTGGAAGTCATCTTAAACTTCTTCATTCTTGATTTTGATGTTTCTAAAGGACTTCTCACCACACTAAAAGTGTTTTTGCCACAAGATAAAACAAATAAGCTAAGAATTGTTCATTAAAGAAAATTTGACTTTATCCATGAGTTTAGAACTCATTATTACCCTTGAGGTTTGACTTTAAAATTCATGTATGAATAAGGATGAAAGCACCTTCATCCGGTTTGCCTTAATGAACTTTACTTATTTCCAAAGGATTATCGGAAAAACGGCTGATATACTTTGACATGACACATTTATGGTTGAAATTTGGAAAATGGCTAGATGATGTGACCTACATTCTTTTTGAAAGTAATCCTTAGCTTGATAAGATTATACTAGCACAAAGTCAAGAAGATCAAGCTGAGATTATCTTTCCAAAGATTGAAGAAAGTAAGACTATCCTAGAATCTTCTAAATCTCTATTGAAAGTATGTCATGTGTCCAAGATGATAATACTTTTTTTTCTTGGTAATAAATCTAAAATATGGCTTAGAAAACATTTTAGGATAATGAAAAGAAAGATCAAAAGCTTGAAAGAATATGTTTGAGTGATTTTGCTTGCTTACTTTGCATATTTTTCATTTGTCACATGATGTAAAAATTTTAGAATAACAAAGTCTGATTCAACTCAGATTTAGAGACCTTAAGTTCAATATGCACTTATATAAGTATTTTTCCCATAAAATAAAATGAAATGGCTTTGTAGACACCCCATTTTGTCGGCTATCAGATTTAGGAGACTCATAGCTTGGTGGTTCACAATAATCGAAAAAGACTCAAAAAGGACTCTGGAAGTTAGTTCTATCTCTCAAAATGCTCAGAATGACCAAAATGCTCTTGAAAGCCCCAAAACTCCTGGATTTGGACCAAAAGATGGGTTCATATCACCCACATGGGTTCATACCACCCACATGGGTGCATTTTAGCACAAATATACCATGCACATGGGTTCATACCACCCACATGGGTGCATTTTAGCACAAATATACATGAATATATAAAGATAACTCACAAAAATTAAGTTTAGATTAATTTTCCTTTCGAAAATTTAAAAAAGGGGAGCAAATTTAGTTAGCCCCGGCACGCGGCAAACGCGGAGGCACTCACTGAGTGCCGCGCCGGCACTCTCTGTTTGCCGCCCGGCATTCAGTGAGTGCCGCCCGGCACTCAGAGAATGCCGCCGGGAGCCGTCGAGTGCCGCTGGCTGTAACAGACTGCTTTTCTCACATGTTTTAGAAGATATCTTTACACATGGGTCTCCACCTGAATTTACCCATTTATCCTTGAGATGATGGCCTATATAAAGAGACCTTCATCTTCATTTTGGGGGACTTGAAGCTTTTGAATCATTTTATACATATACAAGAGATATACTTGAGTTTTAGAGAGAGAAAGAGATAAGAATCATATAGAGAATTGAGAAGAAAAGAAGAATTTCTTGAAGAATTTGAAAAACTTTGAGAAGAACTTTGAGAAGAATTTGAAGATCTTGGAAGAGCTTCACAAGAAATTGAAGAATTCTTTGAGGTCATAGAGGTAACCTCTTAATCCTTGGTAGAGTTAGGATAATTCAATCACAAGCTCTTAGACCTAGGAACTTTTCACATTTTCAAAACCTCTCTTCTTATCCCATTTCATCACACACCACCAAGAACTTGTGATTGAATCTCATAATATTTCATTAATTTGGACCTAAATGATGCCTTGGGTTTGAGATAAGTTAATTTTGAAAAATTTGTGTTCCTAGTCCTCGAAATAAACTTTGATTTCCTTTATTTCTATTTCCTTCATAAGGTTTTACATATCTTAGTGAGTCTATTTGAGTTTGATTCTTTAGTTTCCTATGATCTTATGATCCATATGGAGACTAAAAATGAATCATGGTCATAATCTACATATAATCGGTGAGATTCAAGTCCTAACCCATGACTTGGGCCTCCTTATTAAGAATCTCATGGAATTCTTACTATATTTCATAGAGGTTTGAGTAGATTTGTGTCTTATTTAGTCTCCAATGACCATCAAATGGTAGGAGAAATATTTTAAGTTTAAGACCATCTCTATGGCTTAGACTAACCTCTTCCTTTGATTTCTTGGAAGTTCTTCATATTTCATCCAAAACCTACATGTATGTGTGTCTTTAGCCTCCAATGACCACCAAGTGGTAGGAGTAATGATTTGAATTAAAGTTTTGGTCTATAAGTTTGAGTTCATTATTTGGGATTTTGTGAAGTCCATTTCATACTTCATTAAAAGTCCATAAGTCTAAAGAGGTCCTTAGTCTTCAATGACCATCAAATGGTCGAAGAAATGATTTGGTTTAAGCCCAACATTATGATTTAATAGTTGAGGTCAATCAACAAAGTTGAACTAGCAAAACGAAAACAGTGGTTTCACAAACTGTTTTCGATCCAAGATTTTTAGTTCGAAATCAGACCGTTGAAATCAAGTGAAACCAACGGGAAAGTGTCAATAACACAATATTCTACCACTGTAATTTTTGTTTTAAGGAAATTTCTTGTTTACAGTGGTTTGATCATGAGTTTTGTGAGACAACCACAATCTGTCCAGAATTTCAGAATAGTTCCAGAATAGTAAGTCCGTTTTGAAATTAATAAATCAGAACCTTAATAGAGTTTCCCAAGTCTCTAATAATTTTTTCTAAGTATACTAATGTGTTAGGAAGATACCCTAAAAAGATCTAAGTGTTTCTCATTTGTTTGCTATTTTTAAAAAATTATACAAGATCTCTGGACAGAGAGTTGAAAGTCTCTGAGTGATGTCTAGTGTTTGTTTAATTCCCGGAGATCTAACCGTTCAAACCTTGATTTTCTTTTTGGGATAGAAACTAGACTCACAGAGGCATATCATATCCAAAAACCATTAAGATCCAACTATTGGAACAATGATTTTTCTAGCTTTGAAAGTCTGGTCTGCTCTCTGTAATTCATAAAAAAACTGCTCCTGTTTTTGTCTAATCTTATTTATTTCAACTCAAATGGTCTCCTAATGTCTTGGAACTCAAATCATGTTTTGAATAATGATAATTTAGCTTAAATCCAGAGGCTAAGTGATCCAAATTAGTGAATAAATTCATATCTCATTCTTGTTCATAATCATTCATTCATACATGTTAATATTCATAAGTAGGACCTATCTCTTGTCTAAGTTGTATCTAATTGAACATGACTTAGGATTAATTATTTTTGATATTATACCTTGTTTAAGGCATGTGTACTAACCTTTGTTTTGTAGCGCATTTGAGGTACAATTTCTCAACTCTTCTCTAGTTTAATTCTATTATTTGATTTATATTGATTTTCGAATCCATGTGCGACACCTTAGCCTAGGTTTTGCCTTATGTGTATATATGTGTTAGAGACCTTTTCTTAGAGTTATTTTGTTCTTGCATGCATTGCACATTTAATATTCGCGGCCGAATTCTGGGTATGTTTTTCTAGTTCTCTATTGCATATCATGTTGCTTGCTACTTGAATTACGTGGCTTATGAATGATATTTTGTCGTTAGCAATTTTACACCATTTCCAACATGCTTGTGTAATGTATATGTACATATGTATTAATTGAGGGCATGCTTAGATTATTAATTTGATTAAAGAGGATGTTGAGTAGAGGCCTATCGCGAGATAGGATGAAAGGGGGTGTTTTAGTCCGTCGGGCTCCTTCCCTTTTCATTCCATAATCCCCGGACCCGGTTTATCTTTGGTTTCACAAAAGATCGGTTTGCCTTTAAAATGGTTTCTTAATTTTTTCCTTTTAAAAAATTAAGTGGTGACTCTTTAAAGAAATTTGTTGGTAAATAATTTAAAAGAAAAGCTGTGGGTAGATAAACTGCGATATCCACAATCTGGCGACTCTGCTGGGGATCGAACCCAGAATCTCTGGTTTCGCAGACCAGAATTTCTGATTTTGGGTTCACTCGAGGATTAGACTTGAAAGCATCCTTTTAATCGAGTTAATTAATTTTTGTATGCCTGTTGCATTGAACTTGCATGTCTCGCCAGTCGATTGTACGGAACTATGACCTTGGAGGCTCGGGGCAACCCGGTCGGTCAAGCCATCATGGGGCCGTGTGATCACCCTTGATCTCGTACCATGTTTTGGTATATGAAGCATCCTATCGGGTGTGTGTCAAGGGTTCCTTATTTGACCAAAACCCGGCCTTTGCATAGTAGTTTCCATAGAACCTTTCAAAATTAGGAATTCAATTCTTGATTAGGGTTATGTGCTAGGGAGTTTTGTATGCCCGAAAGGGATTACTTGAGATGATGACGATGCTTACTTGATAAAAGATGTGTAACCTCTTAATCACTTTTGAGCAATTCCTCTTCATGTCCTATGACATTTGAGAATAAGCCGAATCTTGATTATAAGATTACATCCCTTGTATCATGTTTAGCTAAAGCATCATTGACCTTGTATGTATTTGAATCCATGAAAAGTGCGACGATTATCTAATCGTATGATACTCCTACCCAAGAATCCAAAGTTCATTGTTTATGAATTTTTTTTTATTGATCACTATCTTTAAATCCAAAAAAATATGTTTTGAAAAATAATCCTTTCAAAGAAAAAGGTCCAAGGTTCATTTCCTTTAATCAAATAAAACCCAATCATCTCTTATTAAGAAAAACTTTCATGTCCCCACTTTCAAAGAGGAAATCCAAAAATCTTGGGAATCGTTTTGATAAATGCTTTTCAAATGAATTTCAAAGAATGTTTTACATCCCCATTTTCAAGGAACTCTCAAGAAAGCTTTCACATAAGAAATACTTTCCATATAAATTTCAAAGTTTTAATACTTAAAAGGGGTAATGAGGATCACAATGAAAGGAGAAATTGGCATACTTGACATGGATGAGGATTTTATGTGCTTATGTGTTTATATGCTAGGGCCAGAATCTTCTTTTTGGCATATAGAAATAGGCACACACACACACACACACACATGCATTGCATCCGTATTGCACTAAGCATTTTTCAAAAATGAATAAAGTTGTTTAAGAATTGATTAAAAATAAAAATGGTTGTAGGCAAGATAGCATTGAACACCGGGACAGTTTGGGTCAGGGATTCGAGTGCAAGGTTAATACGAAGAGAGCCAGAGACAGAAGGAGAAATGGACCAGGATCAGTATGCTGCAGAGATAGCACAGTTGAAAGAGAGAATGGACCAAATGATGGCCATGATGGAAGCACTGACCCGCCAAAGGACAGTAAATGATCCACCGATAGTCGACCCGCCTCTGCTTCAGGAAGATGAATGGTTTGAAGATCCAGAAGCACCTAGACATGATGCACCTAGGGCAGAAAGGGAGAAGATGGAGAAAGCTGAGAAAGAACGTATCGAGATGAAGGAGAAGGTGGAAAAGCTAGAGAAAGTTGTCCGCAAATCCAAAGGGGTTGACAGCTATCTGCTAGAGCTAGAAGGATTATTTGAGGGGACTAAGGAAAAACTGCCAGTTGGTTTCAAAATGCCAGAGATAGATAAGTTTGATGGTTCCGGTAACCCTAGAAACCACGAGAGGATGTGCATCGGGGCTTTCCAGCCAAGTGGTCTAAATCCTGCCATGATGGCTATGCTATTTCAACAAACTTTGACTGGAGCAGCTTTATCCTGGTATTTCACATTAGAGCCAAGCAAGAGTCACATATGGGAAGAAGTGGTGAAGGCTTTTGTCACCCAGTATGAATACAATCAAGAGCTTGATATAACTGTGAGAGATCTAGAAACGACTACGCAAGAGAACAGAGAGTCATTTGCTGAATTCTTGACGCGATGGAGGGGGAAGGCTGCAAAAATGACCCAACGGCCATCAGAGAAGGAACATATCCGGATTGTAATCAAAAATCTCCAGAGCATCTATCAGGAGAAACTCATGTACCAGTGCATTCATACCTTTGCAGAATTATTTGAAATTGGAACCAGGATCGAGGACGCAATCAAGGATGGAAGGATTAAGAAGGAGGAACCTCAGGGAAACCGCTCTAGAAGACCATTTTATAGGGTGAACACGGGAAACCAGGTAGCGACTAATGTCAATGTTTGAGCAAGGAGGGTGCGCCATGACCAAGGTTGGGGGGACAACCACGTCAGTTCACTGATTTAGGGATCTCATTGACCACCACTCTCAAGCGATTGATGGAAAAAGGATATCTAAAGCCGCTAGACCCAAGGCCAATGCCTAATCCCCTCCCACCAGGCTTCAAAGCAAATCTCTACTGCGACTTCCACCAAGCACATGGCCATACAACTGACCGATGCATGAGGCTGAGACACGAAGTACAGAATCTGATTGATAACAAGACCATTTCTCCTCGACCTGCAGATCGACCGCATGTGACTCGGAACCCACTCCCTAATCATCATGATGTACCACCACCACGAAACATCAACCTCTTGAATGTCGAGAGGGAAGTCTTCGACCCATCCATATTGATCATACCGGCACGACAAGCTACCAAAGCTTATAAATTCCCAGAAGATCAGAGGACATGCCTTATAGTAGTCGAGGAAGAGGATTGGCTAATAGGAGGAGAAGAAGAACAAGCATTTGAGGAAGATATGGACAATGAAATCATCCAAATCAATTGGTGGGATCCAAACAATCCTACTGATAACTCCGTCTGGGAGGAGGAGGTTTACAGTGACACGGATGGTCTGTGGTCCGAAGGAGAAGAAAAAGGAAATGCTGAAGAAGTGGTCAACCATGCCAAGCTGTTAGATGGGAATGACTTGAAGAAAGGGAAAGGGAAGGATCTTGAAGAAGGAAGTCAGGCATTGCATACACACTTCATCAAGAAAGGAGAAGATTTCCTCTGCTACGGCTCTCCAGAGCCATGGGTGGACTGCAAAGATAAGTACTTGGAGCAAAGGTCTGAGATCTCTTTCCTACATGAGTTCGTTGACTATGAAGATCCATACCTGCAAGCGCTCACAGAACCTATGTCTGTCCAAGATTGGATTTATACACTGGATGGCCTGGCCATGAGGAATCTCTTTATGAAGAAAGCAGTAAGACCGAGGAGAGTGGTCCAAAGAAGATCATGGAAGTGAAGATTGGGAAAGACCAGATGGGAGAAATACTGAAGGAAGAGGTCAAGGGAAATAAAGCAAGGAAGGAGGAGCCGGAGAATGGAGGAGAGATAGAATCAGGGAATTTGCCAAGAGGTCCTTGAGTCTAGTGATAGGATGACCCTACCTCGGAAGTCTGTAATGGCCAGTATGAGCCAAGCCTTTTAATTTTCTGTTATCAATGAAAGTGACTGATTCTGCTTACTTGATTGCGCTTAATGATTTTAATAACTGTGAAAAAAAAGAAGAAGCAAATGAACCTGCATGCAAAATCATTGAGGAAACCTTGGCATTTGACTTAGAAAATGAGAAAGATTCTCAAAGTGATTCTTTCCATATTTCACTCAATAAAGATAAAAGCATAAAATTGATCTCATTGCTAAAAGAATACAAGGATGCTTTGCATGGTCCTATGATAATGTGCCAGAATGAATTCAGAAATTATCCCACATCACCCCTTTTATACCAAACCTAAAAGGCGAGCTCACAGTCCAAAGCCATGAACTTGTTCCTTAATGGTAGCTAGATATCTTAAATGAACTTCTTCTTCTAAAAAATAAAAAAAAAGAAAAAAGAAAAAAAAGAAAAAGAAAAGAAGAAAGAAGGAAAAGAGCTCGCTAGGATGAAAACCCGAAAGGGCGCCTAGACAAAAGTTAGAGCAAAATAAGATGCGTGTTGATTTCAAAATCCGAATCCTAGCCAGTCAAAATCATGAAGAGAATAAGTGGTAGTGAGAAAAGAAAGGAAAGAAAAAAAAAAAGAGAAAAAGCAGAGAATAAATAAGATTGAGAATTCTTGAGCACTTCAAAGTACATGAATAAAATTGGAAATGAAAAGAAAGATTTGAATGTATCAATTAAATTTTTGTGAGAAACTCAATGGATAAGTGATAAGTGGGCCTAAAATAATGCAGAAATATCTTTGAGAAAGATAAAGAGTGATTTGGAGGGCTAATATTACTTTATGAATATGATAGAATATGATTAAAACACGATGTGTTATGAGAGTTGTAAAGATTGACTGGCTAGTGATAAGGAGAAAAGAATCAACCGCCACAAAACAAAAAAGAAAAGAAAAAAAAAGGGGGAAGGAAGAAAAGAGAAAAAAAAAAGAAAAAGATAAAAAAAAAAAAAAAAAAAAGAAACAAAAAAGGAGAAGTAGTTCATGTTCTCATCATCTTGTTTGAAAGCTGCCACGAGAAATCTGTTTCAGAAAATCTGCCCAGAAAGGGAACTCATTGAACCCAAATGAACACATGGCTCGAAAAGCCCACCAATTCTTGAAGCTTTATTCTTTCAAGACCTCCAGAGTAGATGAACTACGTTTTGACCTGATTTCCATTTGGGGATACGTAGGCAGCCTGCAAGGTTCGGTCACAACTACACACGCAGTCAATCATTGCACTTCTTTCAGGCCTCAACCGAACTACTATAGGACCTAATGCCCATTCAGGGATAAGTAAGCGGGTCTCCCAAGGCCCTCGGTCCAAGGAAGAAACCCAACCAATTCATGAAATTATCTTGAAAACTAGGGGCAAACTATCGTTTGCCCAGAGGCCGCGTCACCTCCCTCAAACCAGGGGCAAACTTCGTTTGCCCAGCATTTCCAAGCCCCTATCAAACTAGGGGCAAACTGTCGTTTGCCAAATGAAATATCGCTGTGTTGACTGGTTTTCAAGGATCAAGCTTAGGCATCCTGAGAATTCTTGAAGTAAGAAGTTGAAGTTTTCATGCATAAATCTGAAATTGATTTAAGATGGAAAGAAACATGAAAAGGAGAATTCTTTATCATCATAAAGTCAATCGTAAAGGAAGATACAATGAAAGAATATTATGGGATAACAATTTTTTCTAAAGTTGATCAGAGAAGCGTAAAGAAAAGAAAGCAGAATTGGTCACAAAATTGAAAATGTGTGTATCTCAATTCAGTTTGAGTCTACCTTCTTGAAATCCGAAAGATATATTCCTCAGAGGGATCAGCAAGAGTTGGAAACTTTGGTAATAAGCACGAAGGACAGGAAGTCAGATTCTGCTCCGCCAAGGAAAGGGCGAGTAATACTCTCAGAGAGAACAAAATCAGGAAAATATATTGAGCTCTAAAGCTAAAGATCAGATGTAACAGAAAGCCTTTGAACTTGTCCATAGTCGAAAGGAGAATCCGTGAGTCGAAAAGTGGGGTTATCTGGCTCGTACTTCTTCCTCTTCTTACCCGAATTGCCCAAACTGCTGCCCATAGCAAGCAATCTATCAAAAAGAAAATTTGGAAAAAAAAAAAAAAAAAACGATAAAGATAAATCCGAAATAAGAAGCATATAAACGTCTCTTCAGCTAGAATAGCCTAAGGCAAATCTCCTTGAGCTAGACAAGCTCCGATCATCAAATCCTCGATCTTGGTATAAGTCATCTATCGCATCCTATAAATCACCGATCAAAATCCCCGGTCTTGGTATAAGTCATCTATTGCATCCTATAAGTCACCGATCAAATCCTCGGTCTTGGTATAAGTCGTCTATCGCATCCTATAAGTCACCGATCAAAATCCTCGATCTTGGTATAAGTCGTCTATCGCATCCTATAAGTCACCGATCAAAATCCTCGGTCTTGGTATAAGTCGTCTATCGCATCCTATAAGTCACCGATCAAATCCTCGGTCTTGGTATAAGTCATCTATCGTATCCTATAAGTCACCGATCAAAATCCTCGGTCTTGGTATAAGTCGTCTATCGCATCCTATAAGTCACCGATCAAAATCCTTGGTCTTGGTATAAGTCGTCTATCGCATCCTATAAGTCACCGATCAAAATCCTCGGTCTTGGTATAAGTCGTCTATCACATCCTATAAGTCACCGATCAAAATCCTCGGTCTTGGTATAAGTCGTCTATCGCATCCTATAAGTCACCGATCAAATCCTCAGTTTTGGTATAAGTCGTCTATCGCATCCTATAAGTCACCGATCAAATTCTCGGTCTTGGTATAAGTCGTCTATCGCATCCTATAAGTCACCGATCAAATCCTCGATCTTGGTATAAGTCGTCTATTGCATCCTATAAGTCACCGATCAAAATCCTCGGTCTTGGTATAAGTCGTCTATCGCATCCTATAAGTCACCGATCAAATCCTCGGTCTTGGTATAAGTCATCTATCGCATTCTATAAGTCACCGATCAAAATCCTTGGTCTTGGTATAAGTCGTCTATCACATCCTATAAGTCACCGATCAAATCCTCGATCTTGGTATAAGTCGTCTATCGCATCCTATAAGTCACCGATCAAATCCTCGATCTTGGTTTAAGTCGTCTATCGTATCCTATGAGCTATCGATTAAATTCCAATCTTTGAAAATAGAAAAATGAATTTTTAGTCCGTGCGACTCCAGTTCTTTTTTTAAAAAAAAAAATAGAAAACGGATTGTTCAATCCACATGACTCTTCTGAAAAGACAAAGTGAAAGGGGACTTACCCTAGCAAGACTAAGCTTCTTTTCTGCTATCTGGGGTCATTGAATCTTGAGCGATTCTGACTTTTCTGCAATCTCTAGGGTCATTGAATCTGGAGCGATTCTGACCTTTCTACAAAATATTTCATTTTGGGAAGACACCGGAGTATAAGGCGCAAAGCGCATCTCAGTCTTTCAACACACTTCCTAACTCGGCACCGGAGTATAAGACGCAAAGCGCATCTCAGCCGATCGTTATTCTCATAAAAATGGCAGTTGCGACTTTCCTAGAATAGGACGATAGCATAATAGGAAAACTTGAAGTACATGATGTATTTCTGATGATAAGAAGGAGCATGGTTCTGTATCATGACATTCGGGAGCATGGGACACCAATTTGTTGAGCATATGCATCACGATAAGATAGGAGCATTCATCTGTGTGACTACCTGCGCTTGCGTATCGTCGTCCCTTGCCCGAACTACGTCTTGGTCTGATTCCCGATGGGATACGTAGGCAGCTCACCCTTGAGCACGACTAGCATCTCAGCTCTCCGCACGCCCGATTTTGCAACGCACTTTTGTTTTTACCAAGATTCGACTGTTTGGTCAAAGGCTTGTCTTTCACACAGGCTTTGACATTCATTTGTGATATGCGTTGCTTCACGAACTCTGTCAAAGAGGGGCAAACTGTAGACACCCTAATTTTGACCAAACGTCAAATCTAGGGATTGGTTACCTCTCAAAGACCGATGATGACGATGACCGTGACGTTCGAAGATTTTCCAAGAAATTCAAGATCTTCAAAATGATTCTTCAAGTTAAATTTCAAAATTCAAAATAATAAAAAGAGAGAGGGTTTGGGTATTCGGGAGAAACCCGAACGTTGAAGGACACATGAGGAAATCAGTCTGAAAATTTGCTCAATATACATATAAAAAGGTTTTGAAAGAAAGTATAAAATGAAAATGATAAAAAGGAGTTTTAAATAAAGGAAAATTGTCTCTTGAAAAAAAAACTAATAATAATAATAATAATAAGAAAGCATAATATATTGAAGAATATACCATGCACATGGGTGCATACTACCCACATGGGTGCATTTTAGCACAAATATACATGAATATATAAAGATAACTCACAAAAATTAAGTTTAGATTAATTTTCCTTTCGAAAATTTTAAAAAGGGGAGCAAATTCAGTTAGCCCCGGCATACGGCAAACGCGGCGGCACTCACTGAGTGCCGCGCCGACACTCTCTGTTTGCCGCCCGACATTCAGTGAGTGCCGCCCGGCACTCAGAGAATGCCGCCGGGAGCCGTCGAGTGCCGCTGGCTGTAACAGACTACTTTTCTCACATGTTCTAGAAGAAATCTTTGCACATGGGTCTCTACCCGAATTTACCCATTTATCCTTGAGATGATGGCCTATATAAAGAGACCTTCATCTTCATTTTGGGGGACTTGAAGCTTTTGAATCATTTTATACATATACAAGAGATATACTTGAGTTTTAGAGAGAGAAAGAGATAAGAATCATATAGAGAATTGAGAAGAAAAGAAGAATTTCTTGAAGAATTTTAAGAACTTTGAGAAGAATTTGAAGAACTTGGAAGAGCTTCACAAGAAATTGAAGAATTCTTTGAGGTCATAGAGGTAACCTCTTAATCCTTGGTAGAGTTAGGATAATTCAATCACAAGCTCTTAGATCTAGGAACTTTTCACATTTTCAAAACCTCTCTTCTTATCCCATTTCATCACACACCACCAAGAACTTGTGATTGAATCTCATAATATTTCATTAATTTGGACCTAAATGATGCATTGGGTTTGAGATAAGTTAATTTTGAAAAATTAACTTATTTCTATTTCCTCTAAATAAACTTTGACTTCCTTTATTTCTATTTCCTTCATAAGGTTTTACATATCTTAGTGAGTCTATTTGAGTTTGATTCTTTAGTTTCCTATGATCTTATGATCCATATGGAGACTAAAAATGAATCATGGTCATAATCTACATATAATCGGTGAGATTCAAGTCCTAACCCATGACTTGGGCCTCCTTATTAAGAATCTCATGGAATTCTTACTATATTTCATAGAGGTTTGAGTAGATTTGTGTCTTATTTAGTCGCCAATGACCATCAAATGGTAGGAGAAATATTTTAAGTTTAAGACCATCTCTATGGCTTAGACTAACCTCTTCCTTGGATTTCTTGAAAGTTCTTCATATTTCATCCAAAACCTACGTGTATGTGTGTCTTTAGCCTCCAATGACCACCAAGTGGTAGGAGTAATGATTTGAACTCAAGTTTTGGTCTATAAGTTTGAGTTCATTGTTTGGGATTTTGTGAAGTCCATTTCATACTTAATTAAAAGTCCATAAGTGTAAAGAGGTCCTTAGTCTTCAATGACCATCAAATGGTAGAAGAAATGATTTGGTTTAAGCCCAACATTATGATTTAATAGTTGAGGTCAATCAACAAAGTTGAACTAGAAAAATGAACTATTTTCGATCCAAGATTTTTAGTTCGAAATCAGACCGTTGAAATCAAGTGAAACCAACGGGAAAGTGTCAATAACACAATATTCTACCACTGTAATTTTTGTTTTAAGGAAATTTCTTGTTTACAGTGGTTTGATCATGAGTTTTGTGAGACAACCACAATCTGTCCAGAATTTCAGAATAGTTCCAGAACAGTAAGTCCGTTTTGAAATTAATAAATCAGAACCTTAATAGAGTTTCCCAAGTCTCTAATAATTTTTTCTAAGTATACTAATGTGTTAGGAAGATACCCTAAAAAGATCTAAGTGTTACTCATTTGTTTGCTATTTTTAAAAAATTATACAAGATCTCTGGACAGAGAGTTGAAAGTCTCTGAGTTATGTCTAGTGTTTGTTTAATTCCCGGAGATCTAACCGTTGAAACCTTGATTTTCTTTTTGGGATAGAACCTAGACTCACAGAGGTATATCATATCCAAAAACCATTAAGATCCAACCGTTGGAACAATGATATTTCTAGCTTTGAAAGTCTGGTCTGCTCTCTGTAATTCATAAAAAAACTGCTCCTGTTTTTGTCTAATCTTATTTATTTCAACTCAAATGGTCTCCTAATGTCTTGGAACTCAAATCATGTTTTAAATAATGATAATTTAGCTTAAATCCAGAGGCTAAGTGATCCAAATTAGTGAATAAATTCATATCTCATTCTTGTTCATAATCATTCATTCATACATGTTAATATTCATAAGTAGGACTTATCTCTTGTCTAAGTTGTATCTAATTGAACATGACTTAGGATTAATTATTTTTGATATTATACTTTGTCTAAGGCATGTGTACTAACCTTTATTTTGTAGCGCATTTGAGGTACAATTTCTCAACTCTTCTCTAGTTTAATTCTATGGTTTGATTTATATTGATTTTCGACTCCATGTGCGACACCTTAGCCTAGGTTTTGCCTTATGTGTATATATGTGTTAGAGACCTTTTCTTAGATTTATTTTGTTCTTGCATGCATTGCACGTTTAATATTCGTGGCCGGATCCTGGGTATGTTTTTCTAGTTCTCTATTGCATATCATGTTGCTTGCTACTTGAATTACGTGGCTTATGAATGATATTTTGTCGTTATCAATTTTATACCATTTCCAACATGCTTGTGTAATGTATATGTACATATGTATTAATTGAGGGCATGCTTAGATTATTAATTTGATTAAAAAGGATGTTGAGTAGAGGCCTATCGCGAGATAGGATGAAAGGGGGTGTTTTAGTCCGTCGGGCTCCTTCCCCTTTCATTCCATAATCCTCGGACCCGGTTTATCTTTGGTTTCGCAAAAGATCGGTTTGCCTTTAAAATGGTTTCTTAATTTTTTCCTTTTAAAAAATTAAGTGGCGACTCTTTAAAGAAATTTTTTGGAAAAGAATTTAAAAGAAAAGCTGTGGGTAGATAAACTGCGATATCCACAGTGACCTATCTCCGAACTACTTTTTATGTGAAGTAGACTCCATTACCTTTCCAACGGTATATCAAAACCTCAGTATGGCATTCATACGCATTTTTGTGAATTTCGGACGAAATAGGGCTTTTCGCGAATACCGAAACCTCTGGGGACCTAAATACAAATTTTTGGGCGTCTGAGGAGCAGTGCCACGGTGACACTGGACCACTGCAGTGATGGCACATGGCCAGTGCCACGGCGGTACTCAACCCCCGCAGAGTCCATTTTTGTAATTTATTTTGGGGGTCCAAATTGAATGATTGAAGACCAAAACGATGTAGTTTTATGTTCACAGATGTTTGGGACCAATGGGAGCATTTTCTAAATCCCAAAACCACCCCAAATTGGTCTATATAAACCCCCATTTTCTCTTCATTTTAGGAGGGCCAAGTGCAAAGTTCATAGAAGTTGTAGAGAGAAAGAGAGATAGAGATAGGTTTAGAAGAAAGAAATGGAGCTTCTCCCACTGATTTTCTATAAGAAAGTGAGTTTCAATCTTGTTTTCTCCCATTACCCCTCTTATATCTCACATTCAAGTCTTTCCTAATCACCATTTTTGAGCAATTTTGAGTTAGGAAGCTACTTCCATATCCAAATGTCAATATCTATGAGTGAAACACCAAGCTACAAGTCCAAAATCACATTGATTATCATCTATTGATTGCTATTACTTTATTGTTTACATTAATGTTCATCTCTTCTTACCTCATTTCTTTTTTTATTTTTCTTTGATTACTTACATGCTTATCATCATCTAGATGACATGTTGTTTGAGGAGAGTGAATCCTTATGGATAGTAGCTCTTGACCTCAAAGACATTTGTAATGGATGATGATTTTAACTTCAATACATGCATATGTATTCTTGAAGTCATATTTTCAAACAAAACTATGTTTGTGCAAGTAATATTGGGAGTTCTTGATATGAGTTTGATGATGATGTTCTAAGTGAACTTAATCCCCTTTTGTGCTGGAAGTGTGCTTTCAAAACCCTATTTCAAAACCCCTTTAAAACCCCCAGCATTTGGATTCCAAGAAATAAGCTTTGTTTTATCAAAAATCTTCAAAACAGTGAATGATATGAGTTCAAAGATTTCTCTAGAACTCAATACTCAATGTATGGATGCAAGACCACTTGCAAAGTCTTCCTAACTCAACAGAGAACATTCAGGATTTTTGGTTTGATCTAAAAACACTTGGAAGAGTTTTATTTTGACCCAAGCATTCCTTCCAGACATTCTATTTTTGCTGTCACAGGAGCTTGGTTGACTTTCAACTTGTTTTTCAGAAGGGGTGGTCCCAACTCATTTTTACCTTTAACTTCAGTGTCATAGAGAACTTTCTATATAATATGGGCCTCTAGATGTTTTGTTTTTATTTTCTAAGATTTTTCAACATTTCAGTCGACAGTACGGACTCTATTTCTGAGTAACCTCTATTGTTTATATGATTTCTCTCAATCTGTAATAGTTATTGAAGATTGGATTTTTGATATCTGTTCTAGATAGAATAAGGATGATCTCCAAAACAAATCATGCATTAAAAGCATTCCTAATCCTACTTTTCAATTTCCCCAAGATCAACTCACTATTCTATCCACTATTCACAGCAAGCATACTTTTACTTTCATTCTTTGATTTGATGCTCACATGCACTCCAAATTAGTTCATCTCTTAGGAAGTAGTTCATACTACATTTGTAAATATCCCATGATGATTTCCTTCATGCATACTTTAGACTTCTAACTCACTTTAGAAAGTCCATATACACAAACACACTACAACCTTTTCACATTTTAGGATCATACATTGCATCCATGCAAGATTTGGGATTTTTGTGACTCCTAATCTAAGAAGATTATAAGGAATGAATTTGATCACACGTTCATGCTTTCCCCCAATCGAATCTTCCTTTCTCATTCGTCCCGGGGATTGAGAAATCTTCTTTCCTCAAAGATTAACATGCATCATACCAGCTTGTTAAGCATATTTTGATTTCTTTGATTATTTGTTTCAAGAACAACTCATGTCCCCCTTTAGATTAGGAGAACTTGATTACTTGATATGTGATTAGACGATTTTTCCTAGGTTCCTTTGTGTGATCTTTCACCTTTGCATTGTGTGATATTTGGATTAGATCTTATGAATGATATCTTATCTTTTGATCTTCTATTTCAAGATTCTTATGTAATGTAGTATACTATCATAGTATTAATTGTCGAACCAAACATAGTGTAAGATGATTATTTGGATTCTAATTGAGGCCCGTCGAGAGACGGGGTGAGTTGAGGGTGTTTTAGTCGCGACAAAGGCTCCTTCCTCTCTCGTACCAAAATCCCTAACTAAGTTCTTTGGTTATGAAGGACCGGTGCCCTTTATCCATTTGGGTGAGTCAAATTGGGTTTCTTGGTTCCCTAAAGACCAAGTGGCGTCTCTGTATCTGTTTTGAACAGACCTCTTGTTTTCTTTCAAATCAATTTCAAAACAAAGGAAAATCAATTCTGAAACCCCGAAAATAGAAACCGGGGGTGGGCTCACGGATTCTGCGTGTCCACAATCTAGTGACTCTGCTGGGGATAATTTTATTTTCAAAACAAAATAATACAGAGGTTTGACTCATAAGAAGTATTCTTAAATTCATCTTTTCACTGTGTCTGGTTCACTGCATTGCACTCATGCATTTCCCCCTTCAACTGTGTCTGAAACACGGCGCTGACATTGTTCAGGTCTTGCTGTGCTAGGGCATAAGTCACCGTTGATACTGTACCTTCCAAGGTATATCAAAAAAAGTAAACACTTCTGTATTTTCTCTCTGACGGTATATTGGAACTCTCATCAACGGACCCTCTTTGACAAAACCCAGCCTTTGCATATAGATTCCTATAGAACCTTTCGTAGGACTGTTCATTTATCTTTTCAGATAGGATAATGTGATATTACTGTTGTATGCCCTGGTGGGATTACCAGCGCAGTGTAGACGCTTATGTGGCATGGAACAGAACCTCTTTCTTATAATTCCCAAGGCAATCACTCACATGTGATTACATTGAGTTGACATGCCTAGGCACCATGACAAGGATGTCTGCTCCATGTTTACAAAGATATACACCGCAAACCTTGTTTGTTGGTCCTAAGACATAGGAGTATGAAAACTTGCTAGACAGTATGATCACTATCATCACATGCTCCCGTCACACCTGTTTCTTCTAGAAACCCTGCCCAAGTCATCAAGATATCCCTGTTTCTCCTAGAAACTTTACCCGAATCACCGGAATATTTTTGCTTCTCCCAGAAATCCTATTCAAACTCCCCAATATCTTTATTTCACCTAAATTTCTAGAAAATCCATGTTTCTCCTGAACCTCTACCCAAGCTTCCCAGAAATGCCCATTTCCCAGAAACTCACCCAAATGTACCTGTTTCTCCCAAAAACACTGCCCGAACTATCCAAATATCCCTACTTCTCTTAACAACTCTGTCCAAATCACCCAGAAACCCATGCTTCACTCAGAAACTCTAAAATCCCTGTTTCTCCCAAAAACTCTCATATATACCTGTTTCTTCCGGAAACTCTGTCCAATTTATCCAGATTTTTCAGAAATTATAGTTTCACCCAGAAATCCCTGTTTCTCCCTAGATTTCCCAGAAACCTCAGTTTCTCTTAGAAACTCCGATATACTTGTTTCTCCCAGAAACTCTGTCCGACTCACCCAAATATACTTGATTCTCCCAGAAACTCAATCCAAATTTCCCAAAAAAACCCAAAGTACTTGTTTCTCCTAGAAACTCAGCCCAAATCACCCAAAAATGCCCAGATATACTTGTTTCTCCTAGAAACTCTATCCATATTTCTCATAAATACCCAAAATATCAGTTTCTCCCAGAAGCTCAGTCCACATCAACCAGAAATCCCTATTTCTTCTAGAAACTCAAATAACTTCTGGAAATTCCTCTGAATCTTCCAAATTCCTGCTTCTCCCAGAAACTCTGTCCAAAATTCCTAAAGTATCCCAGAAATCCCTATTATCCCTTGGTGATCATACTGGAAAATAAGGTTAGTATACTCTGTATGGCTAGGACCTTATTTGTTTAACTGCTATCAATTAAAAGTAGGGGCATCATATCGATTAAGGCTTACATCCGCATGCTTGTCTCATATGCATACACAATTCGTGTCAGTCTATATGTACGCACATTTTATCAGTCTCTACACATCAAATGCATACATATCATCATCCTTACCCATCTTAATCATTGTACAGAAGTCGTATACTTACTGCAACCGTCTTCAGTTTGCATCGTTAAATCCTTCAAAATTCTGATCATCTCCTCCCACTAGTAGTCCATAAGAAGTATTTTTGTACCTTTGCTAATTTGGGCTTTTACTTCTATTTACAGAAAATGTAGCCCCGGGTAAGGACACTATTGTACCTCCCCGAATTCATTATCGTAATCACGGGCTAGCCCAGGCTATCATAAACCCACTAATGGCCTACCAAGCTCTCGAAGGAAAAGTGAACAAACTATAAACCACTATTGAACATCTAAGTTTAAGGATAAGCATATTTGAGAAGATGGTACAGAGCATCAATAAAAGGAAGGGTGTTGGGTTGTCCGACGCCGTCTATCCAAGCCCATTTCCACATCCGAATCCTTACTCATGTCCAAGTCCACATCCTTGCCTGGGTAATCCTATTCCATATCCAAACACAAAAGCAACTCCAAGGACCTACTTGAACTCAAAGTTTAATAAAGTCCACAAACCAAGAATCTTTACCAACCTGGGTATGCCGTTGTCCGTTATCCTTGATAACCTCATCACAAAGGGGCACCTCTAACTTCTTCAGCCTCGTGCTGGTATCCCTTCGCCTAACTATAACCTGTCCAAATGTTGTGCCTACCACCAAGGCCCAGGCCACGACACCGACAGCTGCATGCACCTTCGCCATGATAACCAAGACCTCATCAATTAGATCGAGCCATCACCCATCCAACCCTATGTCAACCAAAATTTCACCTTTATCGAACCTAAAACCCTCGGCTCATCTGTTCAAATGATCCCTTTTGCTGATACCCATGAATATTGAACTTGTGCCTGTGAAGCGATGGTGTTTGGGACTTTTGCTAGCAAAGCAAATGAGGATGTTCTTTAAAAAAAAAAAAAAGAATAAACGAGTCATCGTGACATTCCATTTGAGACCAAGCCGAGTCTAGTCGAGTCTGTCCTATATTTTGAATCTATTTCAAGTTTAGTCTTGTTGTCGAGTCTGTTAGTCTTCAAGTTGTTATGAGTCTGTGTCGAGTAATGTAATCCTTCTTCTTTTGATGGAATGAAATCTTATTTTTGCCTAATTTGATGTGTCTAGTCATCAATGCACGAATCATCGAACTGAAATGTCACTTTTCAAATTACCATGGATATTACTCTGCTAATAAATTTTTACATCAAACAAAAAAAAAGAATCCTGAAAAGGTCAAAGTCGATTTCACGCTGGCACCGATGAAGTGCTGAGAATTGAATAGTCTTACTTTAAGAATTTAAAAGAAGCTTTTGCTCAAATCTCAAAAAGACATACTTGAAACTGACTTGTGGCTTGCCCAACACCCTTTTTCCACCATTTTGAAGTCTTAAGCCCAATCTAATTGGGAGCCATGCAATTTGTCCGATTGGAAGCAATGCAGACTTAGTCCTTGATGGTAGCCAAACCATTCAGCGAGTTTCATCTCCACTTTCAAAAAAAAAAAGAAAAAAAAAAGAAAGGAAGAAAAGAAAAGAAAAAAAAAGAAAAGAAAAACCTCGCTAGGTTGAAAACCCGAAAGGGCACCTAGGCAAAAGTTAGAGCTGAAAAGGTGTTGATTTCCAAGATCTGACCTTAACCAGTCAAAATGATGGAGAAAATTAAAGAAAGAAATTATTGGTGATACAGAGAATTGTAAACTTCAAGGTACATCATGAGAATATGTCTAGATCATATTTTAAAAAGCTCCGAATGACCACAAACAATTTTGAGAGCTGACATTCACATGATGTAATTTTGAGATTGCGATTGAAAGATCTCACATGAATCAACTACATGAAAAGCGAAATTGACTGGCTAGGTGAAAGTGAAAAGGATCAATCCTCAAAACAAAAAAAAAAGAAAAGAAAAGAAAAGAAAGGGAGACTGAAACTAAATCTTCTTATTCAAGGCTACCACAAGTGACCTAAGTTTGAACTTCTTTAACGGTTGGTTTGAAGAACCCTCAACCAAATTCCTTCAAGCCTTGCCTTGAACTACGCTCGACCTGATTCCCACTCGGGGATATGTAGGCAACCGCATCGGCACACAAGCATAATGGCGGAGACCAAAAAGAAATCGTAATCGAGGACCACCAGATCCCATTCCCGAAGGAATAGATCCTACTGGGATCTTTGGTGCATTTCTATAGCGTCTGGACCATATAGGAAACCAACGACAACGAAAGAGGCAACAACAACGACAATCGCCCAAGACCACTAACCCAGACACGCGACAGACTAATTTGAAGATTTAGATCTTTGCATCCTGATTGGTTCGACGGCACCGGTGAATCTTGGCAAGCAGAGCAATGGCTAAGGGATATGGATCATATCTTCGAATCTGTCGAATGCTCCGAGATAGAGAAGCGCCATCTCGCTACTTTCCAACTCACTTATGTAGTGGCCGATTGGTGGAAAGCTGAGAAAGCAACTATTGGAGTAGAAGCTTCAAGAAGAATGACATGGACTACCTTCCGGGAAATTTTTTTTGAGAAGTATTTCTCCAACGATGAAAGGGACCAAAAAGAGAAGGAATTCATCGAATTAACTCAAGAAAATAGGAGTGTGAGGGATTACACAACATAATTTGAACGCCTGTCCCAATTTTTCTCTCACATAGTTGAGACTTCTCAAAAGAAGATCAAGAAGATTCACTGAGGACTCAATCCGCACCTCTGGCATCTAACATTGAGACACCCAAATCAAACTTTCGTGGTTTTGGTCAAGTTGGCGGCAGGATTGGAAAGAGATGGTTACCAAGGCCCAAAGCAAATGGTACACCGACCACCCCCGCCAAGGAATGGACGACTAGGAAGACCTTTAACTCATTTCCAAGGAAACAACCATCCATAGAACAGCGACAAGAAACCAGGACCCACCCTTCCCCGGGACAAGAACGTAGTACCTCCTGCATCACAAGTACCAACCACTACTACTGGGAACAATAAGGATGGATGCTTCAAATGTGGGATCCCCGGGCACGTGGCTCGAGACTACACATCCCCTAGGGACAATTATCGAATTAATGTTGTCTGTTACAACTGTGGCAAGAGGGGACACATAAGCAGAGAATGTAAGGCACCAAAAGGAAATTATCATGGGCCTACTACTCAAGGTCAAGATGGTAAGGCTCAACTCAATGCTATCATATCCAAGGCAGGTAGCTATGATGAAAAAGAATAGCAGAACTTGGAAGGTACACTCTCATTATATGCTAGTTGAGTTAAAGTACTTTTTGATACGGGTGCTACAAATTCATTTATTGTCTTTGAGATTGTACGATGGTTGCGTTTAGTACCCCAAATACTTGAGGTAGCCCTAAATGCAATATCACCTTTTGGAGTAATCGTGAAGTTAATAAAGGTGTGCAAGGACTGTACTTTGACATTGGAGGATAGGAACCTACCTACAGACTTAATTGTTCTGTCAATGAAGGAATTCGATGTAATCTTAGGATTTGACTGGCTTACTAAGTATTATGCAAAGTTAGATTGTGATGGTAGTACATTTTCTATACTTGGAAGTACACCCTTCAGTTTTCAATGCAACCCCACTAGTGACGCCTTCCTTACAAGTCCCTTAGCCGCTATGGAAACTACAGGCTCAGAATTGACGATTGCTCAGATTCCAATAGTTCGAGACTATTAAGATGTTTTTCAAAACATTTTTGAATTACCACCTAAGCTTGAGATTGACTTTTGTATTAAGTTAGTACTTGGAACCACACCGATATCCAAGGCTCTTTATCGTATGGTCCCAACAAAAATACTGGAGCTGAAGAAGTAAGTACAAGAGTTAAAAGATCTTGGAGTTGTTAAACCAAGCACGTCACCTTGGGGAGCCCCAGTTCTATTTGTTAGAAAGAAAGGATGGAAATCTTTGAATTTGTATTGAATACAGAGAGTTGAATAAGGTCACCATTAAGAACAAGTACCCCCTTCCCAGGATAGACGACTTATTCGACCAACTTCAAGGAGTGACAATCTTTTCAAAGATCGATTTATGATCTGGTTACCACCAGTTACTTGTTAGACTGGAAGATATACTAAAAATGGCTTTCAGAACAAGATATGGAAGGACAAGCAGGGAAGGATTCAAAGTTTGAGTGGAAGGACAAGCACGAACACGCCTTTCAGAAACTAAAGGAGAGGTTGACCTCAGCGCTAGTGCTAGCCATACACAAGAGTGGTGGACAGTACACTATCTATAGTGACGCTTCGTATCAAGGACTAGGATGTGTACTTATGCAGAATGGTCAGGTGATCGCTTGTGGATCTAGGCAATTAAAGCCACATGAATTGAACTACCCTAAGCACAATCTAATTGGCTGCAATTGTCTTTGTCCTTAAAATTTGGAGACACTATCTCTACAAAGAGAAGTTCAACTTATTTTTGGATCACAAAAGTTTGAAATATATGTTTTCTCAAAAGGAAATAAACATGAGACAATGACGCTCGATGGAGCTACTTAAGGACTATGACTTTAATTTGCAGTACCACCCCAGTAAGGCAAATATAGTCACAGACGCTCTGAGGTGGAAACCCCGAAGTTTGATTGCCTCACTTTTATTTAGGGAATGGAAAGCCTTAAAGGCTTTAATAGAATTTGACTTTCAGACTACAAGACCAGGTAATGGACGACCTTTTAGATGTCTTATGGTGCAGCAGACCCTCATTCATCGCATACTCAAAGCCCAACAGAAGTACGAAGGATTGAGGAAATGGTTTGAGAAGGCAAAAGCAAATAACCCGATTGAATGGAACATTGGAACAGACAAAGGATTTAGATGCAAAGACAGGTTATATGTACCCGATTCGAATGATTTGAGGAAATATATTCTGGATGAAGCACATAAGTCAAGAATGACCATATACCCCGATAGAACCAAGTTGTGTAAAGACTTAAAAAGGAACTTCTGCTGGGAAGGCATGAAGAGAGAAGTCGCAGAATACGTAGCCGAATGCCCTACTTGTCAACAAGTCAAGGCGGAACACCAACGGCCTCTGGAATTACTATAACCTCCACCAGTCCCAGAATGGAAGCATATCACCATGGATTTTATTGTGGGATTACCAATATCTCAGCAGAACCATGTGCTATTTGGGTAGTTATTGATCGACTGGCCAAATCAGGCCATTTCATTGCCTACAACATGACCTATCCTGTCGAGAAGATGAGCCGACTATATCTATAATAGGTTGTGTAGTTATATGGGGTACCGATATCAATAGTATCAAATCGAGATTCGAGATTCACCACTAGATTTTAGGGGAGTCTTTAGAAAGCGATGGGAACGTCTCTGAAATTAAGTTCTGCATTTCATCCATAAACTGATAGACAAACAGAAATGACAAATCAAGTAATGGAGGACATGCTCTGAGCATGTGTAATCAATTTTGAAAGTTCATGGGAAACTCACTTACCATTGGTTAAGTTCGTTTACAATAACAATTTTCATTCAAGCACAGGGATGGCATCGTTTGAAGCACTATACGAAAGACTGTGCTGATCACCTTTGTGTTGGGCTAAAATTGGGAATAGAAAATTGTTGGGACCAGACTTAGTTCAAGAAACCAATAAAGGAATCAATATGGTGAAGGAAAGGATGAATGCAGTACAAAGCAGATACAAGAGCTACGCGGACAAATGGTGCCAAGATCTAGAATTTGAAGTTGGAGATCATGTCTATTTGAAAGTTTTCTCGGTTCGTAGGGAAAAGCTATCACCACACTACACTAGACCATTTGAAATTCTAGAACGCGTGAGAAAAGTTGCCTACAGATTGGCATTACCACCAAAGATGTCGGGAGTTCACAATATTTTCCATGTGAGCATGCTGAGAAAATACCTTCACAACCCGACACATGAGTTTGATTTCAAAGATATCGAGGTGAAAAGCAACACTACATTCATCGAAGGACCTGTAAGGATTTTGTATCATGGAAGCAAGAAGCTGAGGAACAAAGAGATACCACTTGTAAAGGTTCAGTAGAAACACCATGACGAAGGAGAAGCCTCTTCGGAGCTGGAATCAGAGATGCAAGAGAAATTTCCTTTTCTATTTAGTGCTAGATAGTCCTAATTTGGAGGACGAAATCCTGTAATAGGTGGCAGAAGATGTAATACCTATAATTTTTTCTTCATTAATAATATCAGTTTTCTAAATTTCTGTATTTGACTGATTATTATATTTTTTTAATTGTGTTACG
The DNA here is from genome assembly GCA_033977485.1 of Hydrangea macrophylla. Taxonomy (NCBI): domain Eukaryota; kingdom Viridiplantae; phylum Streptophyta; class Magnoliopsida; order Cornales; family Hydrangeaceae; genus Hydrangea; species Hydrangea macrophylla. The sequence continues at coordinate 55,824,651 of CM066991.1, read as the reverse complement.
ATATCGACGTGTTATAAGATTACTAATTAGACCCTAGTAACCACACCAACTCGACCATAATAAGACTTAACATAGTCTTGTACCCAGACCAGACATTAGAAACAATACCCGGTTGCACGTAAATCGAGACTGATATATATAATGATGACATGCACGTAAATTAAGGAAGTGGCACAAAACCTGAGGTAGGCCCCACTATAGCCAGCCACTTGGGAGCCCATGCAACCTTCCTAGATACATATTACCCTATCCCATGACACTTGTCCACTTGTTGGACGCATGGCCTAGCATATATCCATGCACCATCACACCTAACCCCTACCATCTTCTATATACACACCCATGCACATCCATTACACCTCTCTTGTCCATTACAATCTCCATAAATGCAGAGAGAGAGCTAGGATACTTGTAGTTCATGGAGAATTAGAAGAAGAATTAGGAAGAAACTAAGTGTTCATCTCCCTCCCTTATATACACTTCCATATATACACCTATACACTTAACAACACTACCATAGGAACTTAGGAGCTGTGATTATAAGTCCTAAGAAGTTCAAAAAGATTCCCAGCAGGAAGAAAAGTCAAGAAGCTAGAAGAAGAAGAATTTTCACCATTGAAGCTTGTGTTCAAGCTTCCTAAGCTCAAATCAACAACCAAGCTTAATTCCAAGTTTTGGTGAGTTTTCTAACTCACTTTAGAACATATATAGCATGTAGTAATGTTTGGTAAGTGTTTGATGTTGTTATTTTGAGATTTCCATGCCATGCAAGATAAATCTTTAAATCTAGAAAATAGAAACTTCCAGCAGAACGTAGTTTAGTAAAATGAACATTTTGAGCTACTCAAAAATCCAAATGAAGCTAGGTGTTTTTCTGAAGAAATTTAACTCATTTATCTAAAAATAACTCTTCTATAGCTTGGTCTAAAAATCACTCCTTCATAGGTGAAATGCACGTACAACGCAGTGCTAAAAATCTGGGATAGAGTAGTCCGAAATTTAAGAAATGTCTAAGACATATTAAATGTAGTAAACATATTCTTGTTGTGTATTGCTATATACGTTCCATTTGATTTAGTTTTCTCACTAAGCTTTCATAAGCTGGCGGCATTCATGTCGCTAGACATTCCCATGTCCATCTTATCCAAGTTATGAGTACACAGGTTGTGATACTACGCAGGAGGAGGACGTGAAGGAAGAGTACACTGAAGATGGCTATGGCTATGCTAGTTAAAGAGAAAACTAACAGTATCCGATGTAAATGTTTTTGATTGTAACAAGAAGACTTAGCATATCTTTTGTAATAGTTTTGTAAGGCCCTCAGCCCGAGAGCCATAAGACTTTGATGTATCTATAATGATGTATTAACTAGCAAAGTACTTTGGCTTCTTATTGTAATATATTCTAGTAAGTAGACATCGGTTTTATCCTTTTGTTATGTTGTTTATTTATTAGTATTTGGTCATGGACAATTCGGTAATGTAACCAGTCACATGCCTTAAGGTCCAAGATAGAAATTTTAAAATTTTCCCTATTTTGGCAATGCCGGGACGTGACAAGCTTGCAGTTTCCTAACTCCATAAAAATCAGGTGGCAACTCTAGTCAAGTGGATTAAAAGTAGTAAAGGCCTAGGATCCGTCCAGGGACATAATTGAGACCGACAGGACCTCTGTGACTTGTATATTCCATAATATATTAGTTTCAAATAAAATAAACTTTTTAAATTTATATGGATTTCGCAGACTCATAGTCCAATATTTTCTAATCAAACTTTGTTTTAAATTGAGTTCCATTGTGTTCAATTCATGTTTTCCGCTACTATGATTATTTAAATGAACTGGATGAGCCTTGGTGGCTGTCACACCCCAATTTTTAGACAACCAATTATTGATCAAGGGAGAACCCTCAACCAATATCCAGTTGTCCAATCATCAAGGTGCTTGTAATATAAAAACATCACACAGTCTGTACCGGAATAAATTATTATTCACATGAGCTAAACCAACGGTCAACATCCAACTAAAAAGTCAAACCAAGATTTTAAATCCGACTCCAAAACATAATAAATATCTGAAAAGAACACGTCACTAAAACAATATCTTAAATTGCTAAATGGCCCACAGTGCCAGAAATTATTTCTAAACTCTCTAGGATTAAATTAAATGCGAATAAGGGAAACAACACAAGACTCCGCATGCCTCCTACTGCCACGTGCCACGACCTCCCTACTGGCCCTGCAAATTTTGATCGGCTACGCTCCAACAAGAATGCACCCACGAGAAAAAAAAACTCACGGGTCAGTCACATGACTGGTATGAGTTAAACCACACACACACAGCTTTAGGATCACCCGTTGACCCTTTAACTACCACAAAAAATATTAACTCGGGCAAGAGAGTAGTTCCACTTCACATATTGGGACGAGCGGTAGTTTTCCTTTATGTGGTGGCCATGCAGTTCTCGCCCGAATTTAAATAAAGTAATACTTACCTAACGTCCCATGGTGAGTCAATACCTACAAAATGTTAGTGGACCCACCATCCTGCAACCACAAGATTAATAACAGCAAAATACTACACGAATATGCAGAACTACTTGTACTAAGATATAGGAAGGATCATTATCACAATTTACTCACTACACGTCCCAATGCAATGTATAAGAAAAGAACAACAGACGAGGAAATCAACATTTTATATACTTTAACCCATAGGAAATTTTTTTAACAATAATTCTCTTACTTTTATGTACGATTCATTATTCAATTTCCTAGGTTCACCACTTGTCTACCCTCCATGGTACACCCACACATATATCCCATGTGTGCCCGGACATACTACCAACATCCACTCTGGTGCCAGTTTGGTTGGGGTATCAACCAAACCAGGTATACATACAGAAGGCTAGTCAATATGCCTAGACGTCTAACAAATAAGCCGGGCATAAGGCTTAGGCCAGCTTGATCATGAAGCCACTGGCAAAAAGGTACACTCAGCAAGTCGAGCTACCAAAAACAATATCACAACTGGGAGCGGTGAACACTAAGGAACTTGAAACTATTTTGCATTTTTGGAATTATACAGTTTAATTAGACTCAACGTTAATCACTATCACCTATTTCTTTTCATAGCTCAACATTATAGGAGAATTCATGTATCTCCAAGTAATTTTTGTTATATCATACGAACGAATATATAGAAGAAAAAAAAAACAACGAATCATATTTCCCCAATTGCGTACATTTTAATATACTAAAAACTGCTACTGAAATCATCATTTTCTGCCCAAACGGTGCAGAATCAGGAAAAATATCATTAGACGAAAAACGTGCAGAATCACGTTTTATATGAGACTCGCGAACAGAATGTTCAAATTCAAAGCCACGATTTTCTAATAATTTTCTAAAGTTTCTGCAACTGTGTGAATCACACATAAAACGAATTTCACATATATTTTCTAACAAACATGAATATTTCACATATGGTTTTTATCAAACGAACGATTCACCTAACCCTTTTGAATACTCTAATGTCATGATCGCAAAGTCACACGAAAGGGAAAGAAGTTATCTAAATTACTTCAACAATAGCGTGTATCCATTACAAAGATTTAACCCTAACAATTAAATTAAACAAGTAGTACTAATTTAATTACTCCCGTATACACATATACATACATGTTTAACTCACCTAGTTGATAAAAAAAATGGCAATCACGAACACCCCACGATTCCATACGTGACCACAAACTCGGGACCCTTCTCCTTTCTCCTTCTTCTTTTCTTCTTCTCTTCCCCTCTTTCTCTCTCTCTCTCTTTCTCTCTCTCTATCTATCTATTGCGGCTGCCAAAGGAAAAAGGGGTTACCTAAACCCTATTATTATATTATATATCTATATACATGAAGCACACCTAATATATTAGTATATTAACACACACACTCGCACATACAAACAAACACACACACACGGCACACATACACACACGTGCACTATGCTGATTGGACGGCTAGATATTGGTTGAGGGTTCTCTCTTGATTAATACTTGGTTGTCTAAAAATTAGGGTGTGACAGTGGCATGCCACATGTCCTATTTCCTCCCGTAGATGGATAGGCCATGACATTTATAGGTATTACAGTAATACGTAACAAAACTTTGGGAATATACAATGTCGAGTAGAGTGTCGAGTGATATAGTGTATAATCTAGAATGCCTCCACACATAGTAGAGATATTTGATGCATATGGTATGTTGTTATACATACATGATTACATTTATTGACATACATGAATAGCATTTATGCATTGAGATTGGCATGATCGTGAAACTATGGATGGTGACTGAGATCAATCATCGCATGCACGTATAGACCATTTTTCAAATATGATAAAAAAACATTGGAAAGTTGGCACGAAAAATAGCAGAATGACGACCTCCAACAACTCCATTCAATACAGCACTGATAGCTGTGGTACCTGTATAAAAGAATATAGTTGAACGATCTGTGTCAGAACAATTCACAAGAAAGAAATCGATGGAGTTTCACGGGATATCTGACACAACACTAGCAGAACATTGGGTGATGGACATAGAGAAAATTTTAGATCTCTTTCTATGTTTGATGTATAGAAAATTGAGAATGCGAGTGATGTACTTAAGGGTGTAGCACAGAACTAGTGGCTAAATTTGTCAGTTCAAGGGGCACTGATAATATGGGAAGTATTCAGGGTAGAGTTTAATTACTAATTCTTTCCAAGGGTCAAGCACAATACGAAGAAGATGGAGTTTGATTAAACAGGGAGCTATGACAGTAACCGAGTACACGTTGAAGTACAATACCCTACTAAGGTTCGAAAAAGGGTCAGTACCAATGGAGGAAGACAGAGCAAGGAAGTACGAAGAAGGGTTAAGGGAGAATAGCCGCTTGAGGGTAGAGACATACGAACACCCGACTGTTGGGGTAGTGCAACAAACTGCACTCACAACAGAAGGAAGAATGGAAAGGTCAAGACAGCACCAATAAAGGAAGATGAACAACGAAAGTAGTGATTAAAACTAGGGTAGATCTTTTAAGAGGCCATTTGCACGAGATTCTGGTTCTAGTTTTAATGAACCCAGAAGGGCGCCAAGTAACATACCATTGTGTTCACTTTGTAATCAACAACATATAGGTCGTTATTTCATGATCAACCATCAGAACAAAACTCAAGGGATGAATAGTGTAAATTTTACACCAAATTCACAAATCAAGTGTTTTAATTGTGGTACCTTTGGACATCGAGCAAAAGATTGTCCAAGGAAGCGTCTACAACAAGAAGCTAGTTATATGGCTTCTAGCAGTTCGAAGCCTAGACAGTCTAGTGATAGGATGTAGGGGATAGGGTAGTATCAAGGGAGATCATTTCAGATGAATCCTAGAGATGTGACTACTATGGATATAGTGGTCTCAGGAATGGTGCCTATATTTTCACATCCAACAGGCATAATTGTTGATTCAAGATCTACGCATTCATTTGTATCACATCATTTTCTTGAACATTTGAATGTTAGATCGGCGCCTTTAGGATGTGAACCATCCGATGGTGAAAGTGGCATAGTCATACACTTCAGGAGGCTATGTGGGAGAGTCAGGAAGAGATGACGAAGGAATATTCGTATTTGTTCGACCTTTGAGGTAAAAGTTTGGGGACAAACTTTTATTTTAGAGGGGAGAGTTGTCACACTCGTCCAAAAAAATACTTTCATTTTACAATGCATAGTTGAATCTTGTCAATTATTAATGTTGATTAATAATTGTAAAGAGGGCTTATTGAGGGTCAATAGTGGGTGTCAATCGAGGACACGAAAAGTTGGTAATTCATGAGGAATTTGAAATAATTAAATGGCAATTGTGTGGATTAAATGTTATTTAAATAATCTGGTATATGTGAATAGTGAATATACCTATGTAGTGTACTTTCTATTAGTTTTGATCTTGTTTATGGTCATTTTAAATGTTATAGTTAGAACGCAAGTGGTACGTTGCATAAAAGGTAAGCTATTTAGAAATTCCATGAAAGTAGTTTTTGAAACGTAATTACAGACCCAAACGGAACTTAGACGAAAACTTTTATGAATTAGAGATTTTCACTCACGAATCGATAGCTTAAACATTTAAGACATTTTCGAGAATAACTGGGAGATCACAAAACTCGCGGGGAGGTAAACACAATTTCTGGCAATTAAGCCAATTTTTAGAAATGAGGTGGAGTTTTATAAATATATCAAAACTATTTGAGAGCTAAAGGGGGGTTTTGATTCCTTCAAGCTTCACGACGCCAATCGATGACCATTCATTCGTCATATTTTCTTCTTGTTTATATTTTTAGACTCCTCAAGGTAAGAGCTACATTTTGATACCTATTTGGCCATGTTTGGCAAACTTTTATAAAAATCCTAATTTAGGAAATTTGGGGTAAACATATGAAAACTTGTAGGATTCACTTATAATCGGAGATTCGGCATAGAATTGGACTCCTAGTACTTCTCTCAAAGTTATAGGACTGTAGTTTAAGGTATGAATTGTAAACCTATGTTGTATGCGAATTCCATGTTTTAGATATATGGTGTGATATTTTGGATTCGGGCAAGATTTATGTGTTAGTTAGGCCCGTTAAGTATGCATGTGATTATTATGAAAAAGAATGTCTATGTGTTTATATGAGCATGCTATATGTTTATATTGGTCAAAGGGAAGTTTGGTAGAATTTCATTCTGGGGGTAAGTTCCTCGATGTTTGAGGATTTTTGTAGCGACGACTATAGTGCATGGTCTAGGAAAAGGAACTGCGAGGTCACAGTGCATGGTTTGGGAGAAGGTCCTGGCAGGGCACTTAAATGCATTCTTGGGAGAAGGCTCTCCACGACATTAATTTCATTTACCGGATGAATGCATATCTCTCACCCTAGAGACTATTTCACATGTTTTGATGTTTTAAAGCATGAATTATCACATATGCTTTCGTTTAGAATTGTGCACTCAACATATAGCTGAGCGGTGGAGATTTGCTCCATTACAAGTGATAAGAAGAAAGGAAAGGATAAGCAAGATGAGTGAGGCCAATGGGATACCGAGATTGTTCATGTATATTTTGGTTTTAGTCCATACCAAGTAATGTAAAATGAGTTTTTGAGAAGTTAGAACTTGTACTTTAACTTGGAAGCCTCGGAATGGATTTATAGTGTTGTAATATGTAATAAGACCTCTTAGGGTTTAGGTTTGAAAATAATCCGAGCTCTTAGGTTTGTATTTTGAATACTTAACTTGTTGAATTTTGTGTTTTGGGTGAATATTGATAGTGTATTCTAGAATTGAACCAAACAAGCCTTAACTTGTTTCGTTACTATTTTATCTTCAAAGTTTAGCAAGGTTTTTGTATTTTTCTTGCAACTTTGATATAATTGGAAATGATTGAAGTATTTCAAAGATATAAGGGTCATTTGACCTTAGGCAAAATTCTGATGTAAGATGGAATGTTGCCAGAGGGTCATTCGACCGGTAGAAGGGGACAGTTTGACCGGTCGAAGTACCCTTTACCAGAAGGAATTCTACCGGAGGGTCATTTGACCGGTCAATGGGGACAATTGGACCAGTTGAACTACCCCCTGCCGGTTTACTCTTCGCTTCCCTTTTCAAAAATTTTTTAAGGGTTCTAATTAGTTCTTAGGGAGCCTTTAGGGTCCCTGTTAACTAATATATATTGCTTTTCAAAAATAATTAACTTTTTAAATTTATACGAATTTCACGGACTCGTAGTCCAATGTTTTCCAAATGATCTTTGTTTTAAAGAGAGTTCCTGTATGTTCTATTCATGTTTTCCGCTGCTATGATTATTTGAATTAATTGGATGAGCCTTAGTGGTTTGCCCCATGTCCTATTTCTGCCGGTAGTGGGATGGGTCGTGATAGTGTGTCACCTGTGTCAAATAAGACTTTTACATGATGATTATAAAGTGTTAAAGTACCTTCCATGACTTCCTACTCTGGCTGCTCTTCATATTGGGTTCCTTTATACCCAGCTTCATCATAACCACCTTCTTCATAACCTGTCATGCCCCAGAGTAGCCAGAATAGGAAAAATTTAAACATTTTCTCTTTTGGGTCCGTAGTTTCGTGGTTGAATACCTTGTGATTGTACACAACATCAAAGAACTAATATCATAAAAAAACAAGGAGTAGTAATTAACATGGTGGTCTAGCCATACTTATATGTTAAACATCAGAGTCTTAAAATCTATATAGCAAAACACACAGAAAGGAAAGAAAAGACCATTATCTTTGACATAAGCCCTACATCAAATATAAACATGGTCGGCATCTAGTTCCTCCAAATACTAACAAAGGGTAATAAATATAACCTTCAGTCTTCGCTCCCTAGCTCACGAAGCCATAGCCTTCTTCAGTGTACTCCTCTTCTGGGTATTCGACCTCTGCGAGATCTAGACATTTGATTGTCCAGGACATAAAAGTCCTCAACTTTACTACAAGCTGAGTGAGTAAACCTGCTGCACTGAACAAGCTCAGAAAATACTTGTTAATCCATTTTAGAAGAAAAACATTCCATTTTTATCCTTTTAGAAATACATTAACATGAAGTCTCGCTTAATCTCAAACTCATCATGACTCATATGTTAGGAAGCACTCAATGAGAGTATTCATACTTGGAAGTACAATTGACATAAGCCGATTAATCACTTTGGACTATAAGTCCAATATGACTTGACGAATCCACTTTGAACCACAAGTTCAATCTCTTATAACTCGGCTTACATTGGACCACGGATCCAATCTTTTCTTTACTTTCGACTATATATCAAATCTATATAGACTTAACTCTTTGCATGTACTCCAACACAAATTTCGTTGGCCTTGAATGTCATAGTCCAACATAGCCTATGGATTACCCTCTTTTCATCTTAAGCCCAACTGGTCACTTACCTGATATCTCTTTTCATCTTTAGCCCATTTGGCCACTTTCTTGACATCTTGGCCCAAACTAGCCTCTTTACTGAGTAACCCCTATCTTATTCCATTCAGCCTTGGTTAACTTGTCATCATAGCCCCAAATGGCCTACTTGTTTGACATCTGAGCCCAAATGGCCTGTTAACCATCTCCATGCAATTGACCTTGATTGTACCGACGAGGTACTACAATCGCCCTTGCCTGCCCTGGTATCTATAACAAACAATACCTGCTGAGGTATGACTGCTTTTGCCACCGTTGACCTTATTGCCACAACTACATCTTAGAAACATCACAGGCTTATTACTCTTTTATGGACAAGGCACAAGAATCGGACCGAGGGAAACAATCATCTCATTAATATCCTTATTATCGTAACCTACGCATCATCAACTAATGCATGCAACACAAGACGTTAATGCATCTTAGTCATGGACTATCGTACTTAAGTACATCTCATATTATTCTAGAAGTTTACGCATCTCGCACGTATGCGTCTACTAGTTTAATTCATCCTTTACTTACTATAAGAGCATAGACTTTTTTAATCCAGTGGGCTCGAGCGCTCGGGTGAGCTCGAGCGTTCGACTTCATAAATTTCTAGAATCCTTCTTCTTTTCATTATTAAGTTGTATATATATTAAAGTACCATAGTCATAGCATAAAGTACAACTTCTATATAACACATGCAAGCATACATAACAAGTATATCTCAAGGTACAACTATCTCAGCTTATAGTACCATCACACATATCATGGATCATCATAAATATAACACGCAACAACTAATGTTCTAGGTACTGTTGAACTCGAGCGCTCACATCTCTCGAGCACTTTGGCCTGGCCTGTTCGTTGGGCTCGAGTAGTTGCGCTTGGTCCGAGCGCACGGGTTTAGCAATTTAACAGTAACTAGTTTAACAACTCAAATTCATCTATGATCTTCATGCATGTTACATGTAAGGCCTTTGATTGTCAAAATTACTTAAATAAACTTGTTTATGAGTGAGTAAGAGTACTCACAAGATTCTAGATGGACTAGATGATGAAAATGATGAAGATGTGTATGTATGTGTGATGATTAAGCTCCAATGCAACTCTAGAAAGCTCCAAGACTTCAAAACTCTTCCTTGTGCACTTTGATCTTCATGGATTCAACTCCAGAACTTCACTTTAGTTGTAATGCTAGTGATTGTGTTTGTGTATGTATGAGACATGGATCATGAATTGAAAGCCATGCAAGCATGGATGTGTGTATAAATGTGTACACAAGCTCGAGAACACTCCCTCTCAACTGCTCATTGTTAATCAGAGTTTATAACATATTAAATGCTAGAAATATAGGGGTATTTATAAAGTTTTCAATGTCCAAGGGCAAAATTATCTTTTCACTACCTTTTAACTAGAGCGCTCGCATTTGGCTCAGGCGCTCGCAACTTAAGCGCTTCTATGCATCGAGTGCTCGGGGCTCCTACTGCTCATATCCTTCTAATGTTTTAAGGATTCAAAGGTTAAGGAAATAAACATCCGTACTAACTCTCATCAACGATCATCTATAAACATTCGTATCTTACATATACAGATACGAAAATGCAAAAATATATATGTATATAGATAAATATAGATAAAAGGGTTGGTATTACATCTCTCCACCACCCAACAAAAGATTTCATCCCCGAAATCTAAGCTAAGACTCACTAAACAACTCTGGGTACTTCTCTTGCATCGCTGATTCCATCTCCTATGTTGCTTCGTTCCATTGCACTTTTATCAGCGAGATCTTCATATTCCTCAGTTTCTTGATCTCCCTTCCTGAAATCCATACTGGTCTCTAGGAGTACGACACTCGACATGCCACTTCAATATCTTTGAAGTCAATCTTGCGTGCACATACTTCCATAGCATGCTGACGTGAAGCACGTTATGAACTCCATACATCTTTGGCAGTAGTGCTAACCTATAGGCCACCTTACCTACGTGCTCTAGAATCTCAAAAGGTCCAATATAGCGCGACAAAAGTTTTCCCCTTTTCTGTCAGAATCTTAACACTCTTACCAGAGAAACTGTCAGCAAAATGTTATCTCCTACGTAGAATTCTAGATCCTTCCAGCGCTTGTCCGCATAACTCTTCTGTCCACTCTGCACTAACTTCATCCTTTCTCTAACAATGTTGATCTTTTCATTAGTCTCTCAAACCATCTCAGGTCCCAAAAGCTTGGCTTCTTCCCAATAAAGAGGTGAGTGGCATGGTCTTCCGTAGAGTGCTTCAAGAAGTGCCATTCTAATGCTCGAATGATAACTATTGTTGTAGGCTAACTCAATGAGCGGCAAATGTGTCTCCTAACTTCTTTTGAAGTCAATTACATATGCTCGTACCATATCTTCCAACACTTGATTAGTTCTTTCTATTTATCCATCAGTCTAAGGATGCAAAGCAAAACTCAGTTTCAGTGAAGTCCCTATAGCTGCTTGCAAACTTTCCCAAAATCTAGCTGTAAAATACAAATCACGATCTAAAATAATAGAAACAAGAATGCCATGCTATTGAACAATCTATTGCAGGTACAGTCGGCTCATATTCTCAACTGGATACGTCATGTTGTATGCACTGAAGTGCGCTAACTTGGTGAGTTAATCCACGACCACCTATATTGCGTCATGGTTTTGTTGCGACCTTGGTAATCTATAAAAAAATTGATAGAGATGTGCTCCCACTTCCATCCTGGTACTGGCAGCAGTTGTAAAAGTCTCGACGGCTTCTGATGCTCAGTTTTAACTTGCTGACAAGTAAAACATTTCAAAACAAGCTCCGCACATCTCTCTTCATACCTTCCTACCAGAAACTCCTTTTTAGGTCCTTGTACATCTTCGTACAACCCTGGTAAACTGTTAATCTTGACCTATGTGCTTTGTTCATCACTTCCTTTCTTAGTCCAGCATGCTTTGGCACATACATTCTATCTAGGGATCAGAGGCTTTAATCTTGTCCAATTCTCCACTCCTTCGGATCTTTGGCTGCTACTTTCTCAAACCATTATTGTAGTCCTTCATTCTTCTTTTGAGCTTCGATAATGCAGCTGCTAAGAGTTGGTTCAATAATAAGGCATCCAAAATGCTTTTCTTCTTCTGAATTCGCAGCCTGAATATCAAATTTTGGCAAGGTTTCTAATGCTTGCCACTCTCTAATCATCGAAGAAGTGAGTTTATTACAGGGTTTCCTGCTCAAAGCATCCGCGACTGCATTTTCTTTTTCAGGGTAGTACTGTAAAGTGAAGTCATAGTCTTTAAGAAACTCTATCCAATGTCTCTACCTCATATTCACCTCCTTTTGAGAGAATAAGTACTTGAGACTCATATGATCAGAGAATAAATCAAACTTCTCTCCAAACAGATAATGCCTCTAGATCTTGAGAGCAAAAATAATGGCTGCTAATTCTAGGTCATGCATTGGGTAATTACCTTTTTGCATGAGCACGCATCCAAGTCCTTGATAAGAAGCATCATTGTAGATAGTAAATCTTTCTCCATTGGTGGTATGGTAAGCACTGGCGCTTCAGTTAACCTGCCCTTCAACTCTTGAAAGGCACATTCATGCTTACCTAACCATTTATACTTAGAATCTTTCTTAGTCAAGTTGGTTAATGGCGCTGCTATCTTCGAGAACTCTTCCACAAATCTTCTGTAATAACTTGCAATCCAAAAAAACTCCTTTCTTCTGAGGCATTAGACGGCCTATTCCAATTCAGGACAATGTCAGTCTTAGATGAGTCTATTATAATTCTTTATGAATAAACTACATGACCCAAGAACTATCCTTCCTCCATCCAGAACTCGAACTTGCTAAACTTAGCATACAGTTGATGATCCTTGAGCATTTGCCACGCCATTCGAGCATGCTTCTCATGCTCCTCCTTCGTCTTTGAGTAAATCAGCATATCATCAATAAACTCAATCACAAATTGATCCAAGTATGGTTGAAACACCATATTCATCAAATCCATGAATACAGCTGGGGCGTTAGTGAGTCCAAATGACATCACCAGGAACTCATAATAACCATATTTGGTTCTAAAGGTAGTCTTCGGTATGTCCTCTGGTCGAACGAGTAGCTAATGGTATCCCAATCGAAGGTCCATCTTTGAAAAGGTTGTTTTCCCTGTAACTAATCAAACAGATCATCTATCCAAGGGAGGGGATAATCATTCTTAATAGTGACCTTGTTTAACTCTCGATAGTCAAGATAAAGTCGGAGTGATCCGTCCTTCTTCTTCACAAATAGCACTAGTGCTTCCCAAGGCGGCATGCTTGGTCGAATGAATCCCAAATCTTCTAATTCTCGAACTTGCTTGTTTAACTCTTGCATTTCTATTAGGGCCATTTGATAAGGGGTCCTAGAGATCGGCAACGTTCATAGTCCCAACTCTATGCAGAAATCAATCTCCCTTTTGGGTGGTAATTTTACAATATCTTGGAACACTTTTGGAAAATCTTAGACCACAGGTATCTGGGCTATAGAGGTCTTGGCATAAGAACTTTCCACAGTGGCCAAACGACTAGTCAAAAATGCATCGCATGATGGGTTACACTGAAAATAGAAAGGCGCACTTCCAAGTATAGAGAACAATCTAACTTAGCTTGATAATTTGTAAGCCAATCTATACCCAAAATCATTTTAAATTCCTGCATTGATAGCATAATCAAATCTACTAGAAGGATTTGACCCTCTAAGGTTAGAGTGCAGTCCTTACATACCTTACTTAACATAACCATCACTCCTAAGGGGAGAAACAGTGTTAAGGGTAACCACAAGCACGGGGTTCTAATCCCAACCTCTAAGCAAGCCTAACGGCAATAAATGAATTTGTAGCTCTAGTATCAAACAATGATCTAACTCGACTACCATGTAATATGAGCGTACCTTCCATATTCTGTGGCACTTCTTCTTCATTGTCGGCCTCCTTTAGAATGATTGCACTGAGCCAGGCTTGAGTAGTCGCTCTATAGTATCCGCCCAGAGGTGATCGATAGTTCGTGGTGATGTTCCCTTGCTTGCCACAGTTATAGCAGATCATGTCAGGGCGATTAGGCTTCTTTAGACGTCGACAATCCTTAATGAGATGTCCTGGGGTCCTGCAGTTGAAACACTCTCTAGTTTTACCTCTAGTAGTAGCAGGTGGTGAGATAATCTGGTTGCGAGGAAAGGTCAATTGTAGCTTCTACTCTCCATTCCAAGCCCTCTTAACCCCTGGAACACGAGCTGGGGGTTGTGGCATGAACTTTCCTTTCATTAGGGGTCGGCTAACCAATTGCTTCAGTTCTTGGAACCCATCTATTTCTAGTCCAAAGACTAGCCTGAGTAATGGTTCAAATATCTGGTTTAAATGCCGCCTAGTCAAGTGTCGAAGGTGTTGGTTCAGCCCTTCGTAGTAACTCTTGATATTCTTTCTGGGAGTGGCTATCTGGTGCTGGGAAAAATGAGATAGCCTCTCGAACTGTGCGGTGTACTCACGTATATTCATGTTGCCCTAGACCAAATCCAAGAAGTCCATTTCGCTTTGGTCTCTCTCTTCCTTGGGGAAGTACTTCTCTAGAAACCTTTCCTGAAAGGCCTCCATGGCATTCTCTCTGATGCTTCAGTTCCCATTATTGCTTTCTTAGCCTCCCACCAGTCATCAGTAGCTCCGAGCTGGAATGTCATTAGACACCACTTCTCTTACTCGTCGAATCTTATAATATGGGCCTCTAGAACTGCAGTGTCTTAGGAAACTTTCTGTATAATATGGGCCTCTAGATCTTTTTTATTTCATTTTCTAAAATTTTTCAACATTTCAGTCGACAGTACAAACTCTATTTCTGAGTGACCTCTATTGTTAATATGATTTCTCTCAATCTGTAATAGTTATTGAGGATTGGCTTTTTGATTTGTGTTCTAGACACAATAAGAATGATCTCCTTAAAAAACCATGCATTGAAAACATTTCTAATCCTACTTTTCATTTTCCACAAAATCAAGTCACTATTCTGTCCACTATTCACAGCAAGTATACTTTTACTTCCATCCATTGATTTGATGCTTATATGTACATCAAATTTGTTCATATCTTAAGAAGTAGTCCATACTACATTTGTACATATCCCATGATGATTTTTCCCATGCATTCATTCATCTTTTTAGACTTCTAAATCACTTTAGAAAGTTCAAGTACACAAACACACAACAACCTTTGCACATTCTAGGATCATACATTGCAATCATGCAATATTTGGGGTTTTTTTGTAACTCCTAATCTAAGAAGATTATAAGGAATGATCATGATCATACGTTCATGCTTCCCCTCGATCTAATCCTCCTTTCTCATCCATCCCGAGGATTGGGAGGTCTTCTTTTCCCAAAGATTAACAAGCATCACTCTAGCTTGCTAAGCATATTTTGATCTCTTTAATTATTTGCTTCAAGAACAATCCATGTCCCCTCCTAGATTGGGAAAACTTGATTACTTGATATGTGATTAGACAATTTTTCCTAAGTTTATTTGTGTGATCTTTCACCTTTGCATTGTGTGATACTTGGCTTAGATCTTTTGAATGATATCTTATCTATCAATCTTCTATTTCTACATTCTTGTGTGATGTAATATACTATCATAGTATTATTTGTCGAACCAAACATAGTATAAGATGATTATTTGGATGCTAATTGAGGCCCGTCGAAAGACAGGGCGAGTTGAGGGTGTTTTAGTCGCGACAAAGGCTCCTTCCTCTCTCGTACCAAAACCCCGAGCCAAGTTCTTTGGTTATGAAGGGTCGGTGCCCTTTATCCATTTAGGTGAGTCAAAATTAGGTTTCTTGGTTCCTTGAAGACCAAGTGGCGACTCTGTATCTGTTTTCAACAGACCTTCCTTTTCTTTCTTTGATCCAAAGCAATTTCAAACAAAAACAAAAAGAAGTGGAATTTCGCGTGTCCACAGTAATGTCTACAAGGTTTGCCAGACTTACAAAAAAAGGACTTCTGGCTAATTGGAGCTCACAGAGGGGCATTCAACCAGTCCAAGGGAACCGTTCGACCAATCGAAAAACTCCCTACCAGATTTCATTCTTTATGTGTTCCGAATGTTTATAATTCAAACTTTTTTACTTAAAGAGGGTCTCTTGGAACTCTTTTGAACCCTTCAAAAGAAACTTTTGACAATGTTCATTGTTGGTTGAGCTTCTTTAGTTTAAGCTAAATTTTTTAACTTTGTTTTGGAACTTTAATAACTTGAGATGAGCCTTGGTGGCATGCCACGTGACCTAGGATCATTTGGGTGGTTCCGAGGTATGACATTTAGTGGTATCAGAGCAATAGGTTATAGAGCCTTGGGGTACGAGAGACGACGATGAGAGAGTGATGTTCACGTTCTGTGTTGTTACATAATGAGTCTGCATATGAAATGGATATTCATGAGATTAAATTGACATGGCATAAAATTGCATTTCGATTGTACATGTGATGTGTGAATCACATTTTTCATGTGCATTATGTTGCATGCTTCCACCTACATTATTAAATGTTAGGGAATGATGAGATATTGTTTGAGGTATCATGAGATATCGGATTTTGCGATGAGAATGGGTTCTGTGAGACATGTTTACTATGTTTTGAAACAGATTGAAATGCTAGAGGAAAAAACATTAAAGGTTTTGTGAGACATGTTTACTATGTTTTGAAACAGATTGAAATGTTTACTCTATTTTTCGACAATGATTCGGGTTCGGGTTTTCTTTATTGTGGAGGGTCTTCTTATTATTTTTTGATTCTTCGGAATGGTAATTGTGGTTTTCTCATGATATATATTATGGGCGTTATGGGTATTTATGTTGTCACTACTATTTATGGTGAATTTTCTTATTATTTTTCTAATTCTCTGATGAGGGGTATGATTATAATTGTCTGGCTTTCTATAAGTTTAGTCTTGTGAGTATGGTATTTGGGACACCTACTATGTGTCTATTATTTATTTGGCTTATTCATCTGGAGATTCATATTTTTATAGTTGTTTGGGGGTATTCACCAAGTTCGGGGTATTTCTTGAGATTGCGGTGTATGTAGGGTTTGTTGGGATATCTGGAAATGGAAGTGTTATACGATTGTTCATATTATATGAATTTTTTGAGGAATCTCTCAACCATATAACTTATTTCTATTGGGTTTAAGGAATCTCTCAACCCCATTACGATATTACATTGGTACGTTGTTCTTATTGGGTTTGAGGAATATCTTGACCCTATTACGGTATATTGATGTTTGTCAGTGGTTTGAGTATGGTATGGATCAATTGGGGAACATTGAATGGTTGCACATTTGATATGTCAAAGTAGGGTGTAAGGAGTGAATAAAAATTTTGTTATAATTGATTGTGATGAGAATAGACTGGAGAATGCGGGAATGGATGAAAAGGAATTAAATTAACCTTCAGAATTAGAACAAGGATCTAAATTTAAAAGAGATTTCGGATTTAGATAATAGGGACCGAAGGGATAGATATTAAGAAAGGGATAGAAAAGTTATCTTTGGAACCAAGTATGGTTACAATGGATTATCAGCTGGATGATGATTGAGATTTATTCCTAAGGTTTGGATTATGGGTTTAAGTTGTAGAATTGTAGTGAAATGAAGGATTCATACAAGGAGGATCAAACATTATAAGAGGGTGAAATTTTAAAGTTTTATGTAAAAAATATATTTTTTCTTTTATAAACGTGAAAAGTGATTTTGGGTAAGGAGGTGAGTACATCAGAATGGTTACCTTGACTAAATCGATTCCAATTATGTTGAAGGATGTTTAAGAAGTCTTGGAATTCATTTTCAAGTGATTTTAAATATTTTAAAAAAAAAGGTTTTGAAATGCTTCCTTTGAGTTGAGAAGTTGCAATAACTGTTTGACGATGTATCATACAGACTTGGGAAATGTATTGACAATGCTAAGATATGCTTATCACTTCTAACGTACCAGTTTCTGCTTGAATGATTGGGTTCGGATACACCCTAAATTGGCTCTACCCAAAGACCGAGCGGTTCAACTCAGTAGTCGGTCCCTGTCCTGGTCAAATCATGCACAGTTCCTTAGACAAGCGTCAGCCCGAGCGGTCTGGCCATCCCGAGTGGTACATCAACATGCCCCAACCAATAGGTCGGGAGTGCAATGCAGGCTCGGTTTGTAGAGGCACAATCCAACCAAGCCGTGGGACACGCCCTAGAATATTCTAGGCAGTTTCCTACTTGTGTTAGAAGACTAATGGAAAGTGCACATTGTTTCCTAATACAATTAGGATACCCCCACAATTAATTCTAATCAATCCTAATACAATTAGGATACACACTTGATTTGTGTCAATCACCTCCTAATTGGATTGTATTTCTTTATCCTTGTATAAGTAGGTCTCTTGCATCTATAAGAGAGGCCACTCACCCCCATGGAGGGGGAGGGCATTCTGAACCTAAAGAATAGCATACAAACAACTCACTATTACACATATACCCGGTTGGTTTCTAGTAGTGCTGCCCACTCTGTTTGTTCACCAATAGCCGTCGGTGATCTATTAGTGAAAGTGCACCGACGCACCCCGTGGACGTAGGTCACCTCATTAATGGGGCCGAACCACATACCAAATTTATTGTGTCCATCTCTCTCTAAATTATTCTTATCCAGATTTTGGCATCATCAATTTGGCGCCGTCTGTGGGAAACGACAAGTTTCTCATTAGCAAATCTTTGACTGACAAACATGCCACAGAAGAAAGGTAAGAAGACTACGCAGTGGGCTAGCCGGGCTATCCCGCCAGCCCCAGTGGACCTGACATCGAAGCAAATCACCGCAACCCTCACACAACTCTTAAAGATCCAGTGTCAAAACCAGTAGAATATTGAACTCTTACTAGCCCAATAAAGCAACCCTCTAGTGGCCGGGAAACTGCCCGGGAATGTTGCATACGGTCGGTAACTGATCTTGACCAGACAACGTGCCCAAGCAAACTCGTCCCGCATTGAGGGTGCCACAGACATCAGTGGTAGGCATGCTGCCAGAGAGGAAAGGCAGAAGCATATGGCCCGGGAATCAGTCTAGGGTCACTCGATCAAGAGTCGTGGTGGCCTTGGGCACACGATGAGCCAGAGTCATAACCGAGCCTGATCCCAGAGGACAGCACACAGCCATGAAGAAGAAGCCTATTCCACCAACCTGACCAACCCCCCGGATACCGATCGGGAAGGAATGTTGGCCCGTATCAAGGACATACATAAACAGATTGACAGAGTGGCCAAAAAGATGGGTCAAAACCTTAATCAGAATCATGCCAATACCGAGACAGAGTCACCATTCTCTATCCAGATCACAAGGTTCGCCATCCAGTACAAATTTAAACAGCCCTGCCCAGATTCTTAACGGCTTGGGAAATCCGGTCGACCACGTCCGGACCTACAAGGCTCAGATGGCTCTGGCCACCAAAGCTGACGAACTGAATTGCCTGGCTTTCCCCAGCACTTTAAAAGGCCCAGCCGTCCAATGGTTCTACTCCTTGAAGCCCTGAACGGTCCGCAGTTTCAAGCAACTTAGTAAGCAGTTCATCTACCAGTTCATCGGTATGCATGAACGGCCAAAGCCTCACATGCAGCTACTGATAGTCAGCAAAGGGATAATGAGACCCTCAAGGAATTCACCGATCGGTTTAATCAAGAGAAGCTCAGAATCTATGATCTTAATGAAACTATCGCTATTATAGCCTTCTGCTCAGGAGTTCAGCACACTAAGTACGCCATGTCGTTTCACAGAAATCGCCCGGTAACCTTGGTTGAACTCGCAGAGAGGATTGGAAAATGCATTGATACTGAAGAGTTTCTAAAGACTAAAGACCCTGGGAAAGGAAGTTACGAGGCTTCCGAAAGTAAGCGAAAGCGAGAACAGCTGAGGAAGAATAATGTGGAGAAGCCCAGTAGTTCTAGCAGTTTTTTCAGTTCACAGCAGTCTGAGTCAGGCTGACCCGACCCGACCTCCAGTTTGTAGTAGTCAAGATCCAGTGATCCCGACCTTGCCTCCAAATTAGAATAATCAGGAGCCCGATGATCCGGACCCAACCTTTTCTCTTCATCAGTCTAGATGAGCTCGACTATAGTGGTACTTTCTCGATCATCGCATGAGGCTCCATAGACTGTCAGAGAGCTCTTGTAAAAGACCTCGGGCCACACCTGAGGCACCTCAAAAGACCTCAGGCCACACCCGAGGATCATCAAAAGACCTCGGGCTCAACCCCGAGGCAACCAAAGACCACTGTTACATAGTTGGCAAAAGACCTCGGGATGACACCTGAGGAATAAAAGACCTCAGAACCACACCCGAGGCATAAAAGTCCTCGGGGTCACATCCGAGGCACCGACTTTGCTTAGGTCAATAACCGATGATGGGGGCAAATCCTCCTAGGTGGCTGATGATGGTAAGCTTCAAAAGATCCTGCAACCACCCATGTTCCAGGTCGGCTACCTATAGTCATAGCCTCCACAAACTCCCATCTTAGCGAAAGCTTGGGGGGCAGGAAGGCACAATGAACTAAACAGGCAATCACACTGGGTATTTACAAGCCTTGGGGTTAACTAAGTCAAACTCTTAGACAACCTGGGTGCCTACAGTACTCAGAGGTAATAACTCCACTTAGGTCCAAATAGACGATAGAGGTGACTAGAACCTCTTAGGTTGGCCCACGATGGTGGAGCAAAAGACCCTAAAGCAATACGCTTTAGGTCTGCTCTGCCAACATGGTCAAGCTCTTCTCCCAATAGTCTTGATGAAGGCTGGCTGGGTAGAAGATAACCATCCTGGGGAGTTAACATAAAAAGACCCTAAAGCAACACGCTTTAGGTCGGATCTTCCAACGTGGTCAAGCTCTTTTCCCAACAGTCTTGACGAAGACTGGCTAGACAGAAGATAACCATCCTGAGGTAGTAACATAAAAAGACACTAAAGCAATACACTTTAGGTCGGCTTTTCCTACATGGTCAAATTCTTTTGCCCACGACCTTGATGAAGGTTTACGGGTAAAAGATAACCATCTTGGGAGCTAACTCAAGCAAAAGACTCCGAATTAGGCCGAGTCTCAACTCTTGGTCAATTCCCAAGCACTTAAAGATTCTGAGCTAGGCTAAGTCTCAACTCTGAGGACTCGCGAGACTTAGAAGCTACAAGGCAGCTTCCTCGAGCACTCATATAGTGGTAAGTGGCGTCAACAGATTTCCAAACTTGCCCCGATATGGCATCCAACCAACCTTGGAAATGGGGGACAACTGATACACCCTAAATTAGCTCTACTCAAAGACCGTGCGGTTTAACTCAACAGCCGGTCCCTATCCTGGTCAAATCATGCACAATTCCTTGGACAAGCATCAGCCCGAGTGGTCTGGCCATCCCGAGCGGTACATCAACAGGCCCCAACCAACAGGTTGGGAGTGCAATGCTGGCTTGGTCTGTACAGGCACAATCCAACTAGGCCGCGGGACACACCCCAGAATATTCCAGGCAGTTTCCTACTTATGTTAGAAGACTAATGGAAAGTGCACATTGTTTCCTAATCTAATTAGGAAACCCCCATAATTAATGCCAATCAATCCTAATATAATTAGGAAACACACTTGATTTGTGTCAATCACATCCTAATTGGATTATATTTCCTTATCCTTGTACGAGTAGGTCTCTTGCATCTTTAAGAAAGGCCACTCACCCCCTTGGAGGGGGAGGGCATTCTGAACCTAAAGAATAGCATATAAATAACTCACTATTGTGCATATACCCGGTCAATTTTTGGTAGTGCCGCCCACTCTGTTGGTTCACCAATAGCTGCCGATGATCTGTTAGTGAAAGCGCATCGATGTACCTGTGGACGTAGGTCACCTCATTAACGGGGCAGAACCATATACCAAATTTATTGTGTCCATCTCTCTCTAAATTATTCTTACCCAATTTTTGGCATCATAAGGTTCTACAAGAGCAAATTTATGAACGGAGTTACTATATGGTTGTTGTGGGGTTTTGTAATTTTTGGAGCTAAAATGATCAAAATTTGGTCTAGAAAGCTCAAAACACGTGTCTTTTTCACCGTTGAATTTTTTGTTCAAAATATTTTATTTTGGTCTGCGATTTGAAAAAAAAATTAAATGGTTATTCTACCCTTTGGGTTTATTAAATGCAAAAGTTTTAAAAGATTTGAAACAGAAGTTTAAAATAGCCGTGAATGGTTGAGGTATGACAATGTGGTAATGTTTGGTTGACTGAATGAACTGATGGTGCATACGGATGAGTTTTAGAATTCAAAGAGTATGAGTCGAATTGGGTAGATTCAAAAATTTCATGAATGAGAGGTATTTCATGGGATATGAGTTACGAAAGTTTAGCATGGATTGTAAATTTGAGTATATCGATATTATGACTAGTTAAATTTGTGGGAATAGGTAATGAAGACATCTTGGATTTCCAACAAATGAAAAGACTTGTCAGAAAGAGGGTTAAATTGTTAGAAATATCACAAGAAAGATAGCAAATAGCGATTGGTAAAATAAAATTTATTTGTTTAGTACTTTGAGGAAGTACTTGGATAAGTGTGGTATAACCTATGCCTGAAATGTAAGAAAGTGAAACTGGATAATAGGTGGTCCATTACTGTAAAGATGTAAATGAAGGTCGATTAAAGAAATATTGTGAAAGTTGGGTCTCTTGAATCTTAGTAATAAGAAACTCTTATTTTATTTGGGGAAAGAGAAATTAGTAGTGAGAAGGGAAGTTATTGGAAATTACTTACAAGTTAGGAAATGTTTTGTGAAGTTCTTAAGTATATGACAGGGATTGTACAGTTACGAAACAACAACAATTATGGTGTTTGATTTTGGAATTTAGATTGAACTTAAAATTTCTAAAGTGAAAGTTTAGAAAATTGCTGAGCATTTAGATATGGTAAGTTGAGAAATTATGATGTTGACCAAATTGTCTTGGGCATTGTCTCAAATTGGACTTTATTTTTTATGTGGGAAATGAAAGTACACAAGGACAGAAGAGATTCAAGGTTTAGGAAAAATTGGGAAATGAATGATGTTTTGAGAGGTGTAAAGTGGATGATAATTGCAACTGTGGTTAATTGATACTTACAATTGAAGTGATAGATTTTGAGGTCCATCTCGAGAGGATTTTTAGGGATTGTTGAAAAAGGGAATTATGTTCTACCTCAAAATATATGTGGAAACGCCAAATAGTACTTATAAATAATGGCATAGAGAGTTGAAATTTGGTTGTTACAAAAAATCCAGAATTGCTTATGTTGAAAGGAGATGGTTCAGTATAACTAAGAAGGGATTAGGAATAGCAAGTGATAACTTGTTAAGGGTAAGGAACTAGTAAGAACTCCTGAAATGGCATATATGATTGCCTTAACTTTACTGCTTCTATTGACATTGCGAGTAAACAAGAATGAATATTATGAGTTGAAATAATTATGAAATAATTGCGATTAAACGGGTAACTAAAATCTTAAAGGACAAATTTGTATTCTGGATTTCAAGTTTGATTGGGAAATACATTTGAAACTGATCAAATTGGTGATTAATGTCAATTGATAGTTAAAGTATCTGATTGCGCCTTACGAGGTATTAGAGAAGTGTAAAAACAGGTATTGCTGAGATCGTGAATTTTTGGTATGATTTGAGATGATGGGATGATCAGTGGATATTATATGTCTGTGTACTGATTCTATGATATGATCTCTGATAACAGAATTGTGCATTAGCACATGTAGGATGTTTGGTATATTAGATCTTATCAATATGGATTGAGTATCCAAAAAGGAATTTCCAACCGAAAATATCTAATATCACAAGCTATAGTTATTTGATTGGTTGGGATAATTGGTATGATCATTCGATCGAGAAGACCGTATGGGATTCGAGATTTTTTTACTCATGCACTGACGCAAGTTTGAGGACAAACTTGTTTTTGAGGGGAGAGGTATAACACCCGCACCCACGGAATTATATTTAATCATATTTAGTATGCATTAATAATAATTAATAATATTTGTGGTGATATAAGTCACATGCAAGAGGTGGGTTTAACCCACTTAGATTATTAGGGGTGTCCAATTGGGAAGCCAGATATCTGCCAATGTAACAGTTTCAGTTTGGAACAGTTATGAGAGGTCCCTGTGTGAGACAGATATATGGAATAATTCGTATGTGTTTAAATGTTTATTAAAGCATATGTGATTATTATATTATATTAATAATAGGTTAATTACTAGAGACCACTTCTGCGGTCCATTAGGGATACTTTTGTGAGAGCAAATTCGACACATTGAATAAATAGTAGGTTAATTAGCAACTTCATAATATTATGTAGGACCATGTATGAGACCCATGCGTGACATAGACAAAGATTTATTTAAGCTTGGGATAGTTTTAATATGATTCATAACTTATAGGGGCGTCACTAGAGGGGGTTTCATAGTTAATACAAAAAGTTGACTTAGTTTGTAAACCTTGGAAGCTTGTGGATGAAGAATAGCAACTTCATCTTGTTTATCATAGTTGGTCCATATATATATATATACAAACACGAGACGCGGGTTTTGCCTAGCTTCGCGATGACGATTCACCGACCAAACAACTCCTATTTTTAATTCTAATAACATATTTGAACTCCTGGAGGTGAGACTAGCATTTTGGTACCAAATTGATTGAGTTCTAAGATAGTTTTCTGTGACCCATTTTGGGGGGATAGCTTATAATTCATTATATATATGTAGGATGTGTACCCGGTGATTAGAGGAGCATTAATCTCAAGTTTAGGGACAAATTCTACGAGGTGAGTGACATGGTTTCATGTTTAAGTTCATTTGGGATGTAAGAGCATGTTAATTAGCTTAATAAAGCTTATTTAGTTTTTTATTAAGAAAAATTCATGTGATTAAATTTGGCCCAATTTGATTGTGAAAACACGGTAT
Organism: Hydrangea macrophylla; assembly: GCA_033977485.1. Classification (NCBI taxonomy): domain Eukaryota; kingdom Viridiplantae; phylum Streptophyta; class Magnoliopsida; order Cornales; family Hydrangeaceae; genus Hydrangea; species Hydrangea macrophylla. The sequence goes on along the minus strand of CM066991.1, from coordinate 55,799,647 downwards.
GATGTTTAAATGAGAATGTTGAGTTGCTTATTTGGGTCAATGGAATTGCTAGTTCTATACCACCATGAGGTAATCGATGCGGTGACGACCACGGATGCTAGAGGCCTATGGGACCACACGTGTAGAGGCGTGGGTCATGACTAGGTCACGTGGGCTTAGGGAATGGACCCGCGGGCTAATTAGAAGTGGTGGAATGAACTAGTAATTTTTGGAGACTATAGTTGGTTGTAGTGATAAAATTGGGCATGTTAATTATGCATGTGCATAATTCGTGTTATTAACAAGCATATAGCTTATATGTTGTAGTGGTTATTGAATAACCATTACAGGTGTTCAAGGAAAAGCTCAGAAGGAAAGAAATAGAATTGGTGAGTATTCATCGGTGTGGGATTATTCTTGAATTCTTTTTAAATAGACTTATGTATAATAAGTGAAGTTAGTTGAATATTGTAATCAGGTGATAAATTGGGTTTGTGTAGTAAGGATGGCGGCTAAAATTATTATAATGTAGGGGACGTGTTATGTTGATTGATTTTGGGTTGAGGTTGACTTTTTTTCAATGCCTTGCATAGTTGGATTGGGCTATGAACTTCGAGTTTCTATTCAATGAGCTAGACATAAATTGATTATAAATAACACTTTTGTAAAGTGCTTTAAAATCTCATGCTTGAACTTGGAAGCTCGTGTTTATATATTTGGATTGGTTTAAATGGTTTGAAGTTTGATGTTGATACCAACTTATGTTTTTGTAATGTTTACAAGGTTTGCTAGACTTGCAAAAATAGGACTTTTGGCTGATTGGAGTTCACAGAGGGACATTCGACCATTCCAAGGGGACTGTTCGACCGATCGAAGAACTCCCTGCCAGACTTCATCCTCTATGTGTTCCTAATGTTTATAATTCAAACTTTTTTACTTAAAGAGGGTCTCAACTCTTTTGAACTTTTCAAAAGAAACTCTTGACAATGTTCATTGTTAATTGAGCTTCTTTAGTTTAAGCTAAATTTTAACTTTGTTTTGGAACTTTAATAACTTGAGACGAGCCTTGGTGGCGTGCCATGTGTCCTAGGATCATTTAGCTGGTTCTGGGGTGTGACATTTAGTCGTATCAGAGAAATAGGTTATAGAGCCTTGGGGTACGAGAGAAGACGATGAGAGAGTGATGTTCACGTTCTGTGTTGTTACATAATGAGTCTGCATATAAAATGGATATTCATGAGATTAAATTGACATGGCATATAATTGCATGTCGATTGTACATATGATGTGTGAAATCACATTTTGCATGTTCATTATGTACATGCTTCCACCTACATTATTAAATGTTAGGGAATGATGAGATATTGTTTGAGGTATCGTGAGATATCGGATTTTGTGATAAGAATGGGCTCTGTGAGACATATTTACTATGTTTTGAAACAGATTGAAATGGTAGAGGAAAAAACATCAAAGGGTTATAAGATGTGATTAATATTGGCAACGATAAGACATGTAAACTCTAAATTGCGTTAAGAATTGAATGGATGTAACAGTATGGTTTCCAATGTAGAATTTAATGATGTTCTATGAGAGTATGACTCTAGTATAAAGTTTGGGTAATAAAAAGGGAAAGGATTCTCTATGGATTATTGGATGATAATATATGGTGGGTATTTTAACTTGGTTTATGGGATATTGTTGAAGTTTCTAGATTCTGATATTGACTTGGGATTTATGGCAGTGATAATTTTTTATTATGACTGGGATTGGTAAAACAGTTGTGTTCTGTGGATTGGATTGTGTTATTAATACTTGATGTGGTGAATGGGTTATGGAATATAAAAAAAAAAAAAAAAAAAAAAAAAAAAAAAAAAAAGGTAAAGCTATATAACAAAGTCTATTGGGTATGGATAATCTTCCATATATTGAACATGTGATCGGGCATTCTTAAATATGGATATTAATTATCATTTTTCCGACAATGGTTCAGGTTTGGATTTTCTTTATTGCGGAGGGTCTTCTTATTATTTGTTGATTCTTAGTATGGGAATTGTGGTTTTCTCATGATATATATTATGGACGTTTTGGGTATTTATGTTGTCACTGTTATTTATGGTGAATTTTTTTTTATTATTTTCCTAATTCTCTAATGAGGGATATGATTATAATTGTCTGGCTTTCTATAAGTTTAGTCTTGTGAGTATGGTATTTGGGACACCTATTATGTGTCTGTTATTTATTTGGCTTATTCATCTGGAGATTCATATTTCTATAGTTGTTTGGGGGTATTCACCAAATTCAGGGTATTTTTTGAGATCGGGGTGTATGTAGGGTTTGCTGGGATATCTGGAAATGGAAGGGTTATGCGGTTGTTCATATTATATGAATTTGTTGAGGAATCTCTCAACCATATAACCAATTTCTATTGGGTTTAAGGAATCTCTCAACCCTGTTATAGTATTACATTGGTTCATTGTTATTGTTGGGTTTGAGCAATCTCTCGACCCTATTATGGTATATTGATGTTTGTCAGTGGTTTGAGTAAGGTTGGGATCAATTGGGGAAAATAGAATGGTTGTATATTTGATATGTCAAAGTAGGGTGCAAGAAGTGAATAGAAATTTTGGTATAATTGATTGAGATGAGAATAGACTGGACAATGCGTGAATGGATGAAAATGAATTAAATAAACCTTCAGAATTAGGACAAGGATCTATAATTAAAAGAGATTTCGGATTTAGATAATGGGGACCGAAGGGATAGAATTTAAGAAAGGGATAAACAAAGTTATGTTTGGAACCAAGTATGGTTACAATGGATTATCAACTGGATGATGATTGAGATTTATTTCTAAGGTTTGGAATAGTGATTTTAAGTTATAGAATTGTAGTGAAACGAAGGATCAAGCATTATGAGAGGGTGAAATTTTAAAGTTATATTTAAAAACTACATTTCATTTATAAATGTGAAAAGTGATTTTCGGTATGGAGGTGAGTACATCAGAATGGTTACCTTGACTTTATTGATTCCAATTATGTTTAAGGATGTTTAAGAAATCTTGGAATTCATTTTCAAGTGATTTTAAATATTAAAAAAAAGGTTTGAAAATGCTTCCTTTGAGTTAAGAAGTTGCAATAAATGTTTGAGGATGTATCAAGTAGACTTGGGAAATGTATTGACAATGCTAAGATATGCTTAACACTTCTGACGCACCAGTTTCTGCTTGAATGATTGGGTACTATAAGAGAAAAACTATGAACGGAGTTACTATATGGTTGTTGTGGGGGTTTTATAATTTTTGGAGCTAAAATGATCGAATTTTGGTCTAGAAAGCTCAGAACACATGTCATTTTCCGTTGAATTTTTTATTCAAAATATTTTATTTTGGTGTGTGGTTTGAAAAAAAATTTATTTTCAAATGGTTATTCTACCCTCTGGGTTTATTAAATACAAAGTTTTAAAGGATTTAAAACACAAGTTTAAACTAGCCGTGATTGGTTGAGGTATGACGATGTGGTGATGTTTGGTTAATTGAATGAACTGATGGTGTAAACGGATGAGTGTCAAAATTCAAAGAGTTTGAGTCGAGTTGGGTAAATTCAGAAAGTTCAGGAATGAGAGGTATTTCATGGGATATGACTTATGAAAGTTTAGAATGGATTGTAAATTTGAGTATAGTGGTATTATGACTAGTTGAATTTGTGGGCATTAGGTGGTGAAGACATCTTGGATTTCCAAGTAAGAGATGAAAAGACTTGTCAGAAAGAGCATTCAATTGTTAGAAATATCACAAGAACGATAACAAACAGCGATTGGTAAAATGAAATTTATTTGTTTAGTGCTTTGAAGGAGTACTTTGATAAGTGTGGTATAGCCTATGCCTGAAATGAAAGAAAGTGAAACTGGATAATAGGTGGGCCACTACTGTAAAGATGTAAATGAAGGTCGATTAAAGAAATACTGGGAAAGTTGGGTCTCTTGAATCTTAGTAATAAGAAACTCTTGTTTTATTTGGTAAAAGAGAAATTAGTAGTGAGAAGGGAAGTTATTAGAAATTATTTAGAAGTTTGGAAATCTTTTGTGAAGTTCTTAAATATATGACAAGATTGTACAGTTACGAAACAACAATAATTATGGTGTTTGATTTTGGAATTTAGATTGAACTTACAATTTCTATAGTGAAAGTTTGAAAAATGTTGAGCATTTGGATATAGTAAGTTGAGAAATCATGATGTTGACCGAATTGTTTTGGGCATTGTCTCAAATTGGACTTTTTTTTTATGTAGGAATTGAAAGTACATAAGGACAGAAGAGATTCAAGGTTTAGGAAAAATTGGGAAAGGATTAATGTTTCGAGAGGTGTTAAATGGATGATAATGGCAACTGTGGTTAATTGATACTTACAATTGAAGTGATAGATTTTGAGGTCCATCTCGAGAAGATTTCTAGGAATTGTTGAAAAAGGGAATTATGTTCTACCTCAGAATATATATGGAAACGCCAAATAGTACTTATAAATAATGGCATAGAGAATTGAAATTTGGTTGTTACAAAAATTCCAGAATTGTTTATGTTTAAAGGAGATGGTTCAGTATAACTAAGAAGGGATTAGGAATAGCAAGTGATAACTTGTTAAGGGTAAGGAACTATTAAGAATTCCTAGAATGGCATATATGAATGCCTTAACTTTACTGCTTCTATAGACGTTGCGAGTAAACAAGAATGAATATTAAGAGCTAAAAGAATTATGGAGTAATTGCGATTGAACGGGTAACTGAAATTTTTAAGGACAATTGTATGTGCTGGATTTCAAGTTTGATTGGGAAATACATTTGAAACTGATTAAATTGGTGATTAATGTCAATTGACGGTTAAAGTATCTGAATTACGCCTTATGAGGTATTAGAGAATATTTAAGACCATCGATATGGTCAAGACAAGAGTAAAAACAGGTATTGCTGAGACCGTGAATTTTTGGTATGATTTGAGATGATGGGATGATCAGTGGATATTATATGTCCGTGTACTGATTCTATGATATGATCTATATATGAGAGCAGAATTGTGCATTAGCACATGTAGGACGTTTGGTATATTAGATCTGATCAATATGGATTGAGTATCCAAAAAGGAATTTTTAATCAAAAATATCTTATATCACAGGCTACAGTTATTTGATTGGTTGGGATAAATGGTATGATCATTCGATTGAGAAGACTGTATGGGATTCGAGATTTGTTGACTTGTACACTGACGCAAGTTTGAAGACAAACATCTTTTTAAGGAAGGGAGTGGTGTAACATCCACACTCGCAGACTTATATTTTATCATATTTAGCATGCATAATAATAATTAATGATATTTGTGGTGACATGAGTCACATGCAAGAGGTATGATTAACTCACTAAGATGATTAGGGGTGTCCAGTTGGGACCCAGATATCTGCTAATGTGGCAGTTTCAGTTTGGAACAGTTATGAGAGGTCCCCGTGTGGGATATATATGTTAAATAATTCTTATGTGCTTAAATGTTTATTAAGGCATATGTGATTATTATATTGTACTATTTTAACAACATGTTAATTGTTAGAGACCACTTCTGTGATCCGTTAGGGATACTTTTGTAAGAGCGAATTGGACATGTTGAATAATTTGTAGGTTAATTAGCAACTTCATAATATTACATGGGGCCACGTATGAGACCCATGCATGACATAGTAAAGATCTATTTAAGTTTGAGATAGTTTTAATATGATTCATAACTTGTGGAGGTATAGTTGTAATAAACCATAACTAGTACTGGGGGTTCACAGTAAATACAAAAAATTGACTTAGTATATACACCTTGGAAGTTTGTGGATGAAGAACAACAACTTCATCTTCTTCGTTATAGTCAGTCGATATATATACAAACGAACACGAGACGCGAGTTTCGCCGAGCTTTGCGACAACGATTCACTAACCAAATGACTCCTATTTTTAATTCTGATCACATGTTTGGACTCCTGGAGGTGAGACTGGCATTTTGGTACCAATTTGATTGAGTTTTGTGACAGTTTTTCTGCGACCCATTTTGGGGGGATAGCTTCTAATTCATTATATATATGTAGGATGTGTACCCAGTGATTAGAAGAGCATTAATCTCAAGTTTAGGGACGAATTCTACGAGGTGAGTGACATTAATTATGATATATGGATGGTTTCATGTTTAAGTCCATTTGGGATGTGAAAGCATGTTAATTAGCTTAATAAAGCTTATTTAGTTTATTAATGGGCAAAATTCATGTGATTAAATTAGGCACAATTTGATTGTGAAAGTACGGTGTGATGTTTAAATGAGCATGTTGAGTTGCTTATTTTGGTCAATAGAATTGCTAGTTCTATACCACCATGAGGTAATCTATGTGGTGATGACCACGGTCACCAGAGGCCTATGGGACCGCACGTGTAGAGGTGTAGGTTATGACTAGGTCACGTGGGCTTAGGGAGTGGAGCCGCGGGCTAGTTAGTAGTGGTGGAAGTGATCGAACTAGTAAATACCGGAGACTATAGTTGGTTGTAGTGTGATGAAATTGGGTATGTTTATTATTTATGTGCATAATTAGTATTATTCACAAGCATATAGATTACATATTGTAGTGGTAATTGAATAACCATTGTAGGAGTTCAAGGAAAAGCTCAGAAGGAAAGAAATAGAATTGGTGAGTTTTCGTGTACGTGGGATTATTATTGAATTCTTGTTTAATAGGCTTATGTATAATAACTGGAATTAGTGAAATATTGTAATCAGGCGATAATTTGGGTTTGTGTAGTAAGGATATCAGCTTAAATTCTTGTATTGTAGGGAACGTGTTATGTTGATTGATTTTGGGTTGAGGTTGAATTTTTTCTATACCTTGCATAGTTGGATTGGGGCGACGAACTCGGAGTTTCTACTCAATGAGTTTGACATAAATTGATTATAAACAATACTTCTCTAAAGTACTTGAAAAACTCATGCTTGAACTTGGAAGCTCATGTTTATGTATTTGGATTGGTTTAAATGGTTTGAAGTTTGATGTTTATACCAACTTATGTTTTGGTAATGTTTACAAGGTTTACTAGACTTACAAAAATAGGACTTTTGGCTGATTCGGTTCACAGAGGGGCATTCGACCGGTCCAAGGGGATCGTTCGACCGATCGAAAAATCCCTTGCCAGATATCATTCTCTACGTGTTCCCAATGTTTATAATTCAAACTTTTTTACTCAAAGAGGTTTTCTTGGAACACTTTTGAACCCTTTAAAAGAAACTTTTGACAATGTTCATTGTTGGTTGAGCTTCTTTGGTTTAAGCTAAATTTTAACTTTATTTTGGAACTTTAATAACTTGAGACATGCCTTGGTAGCGTGCCACGTGTCCTAGGATCATTTGGGTTGTTCCGGGGCGTGACAACAACCAAGACTCTGATACCAAAAATTGTGTCACGACCCAGCTTAGCAAAATCAGGAAAAAATTTATTTCCGTTTTAGACCCGTAGGTCATGACAGGAGATGGGTCAATTGTCCTGTATTTAGCTTAACATGCAGTGATAAATAGAGTATTTAAAGCGATAGAGAAGATAAATGATGCTCATTACATTTAATAATACAACCCAAATAATATTACATTGTCTTAGTCAAATATCGTAAGGCATATACCACCTTTATTCAAATCAAACATTATCCTTTATTAAAATAAAAGTATCATCGTGGGCTTCTCTAGCTGTCATAATCGTATTACCCTACATAGTCATCCCTTGAACATTTTGGGTGTTCAGGATAATAAAAGTCATCAGCTAATGAAAGCTGAGTGGGCATAATGAACAACACACGCAATGTATATATATAAAAGTACATTAACCATTTTAATATTGTTTAGTACTTTAGAGTACAGTTAATCCATTATTCCAGTCATCGCATAAGAACAATAAATGAATAGTTTAAGTAATGAATATTTAAGACCGTACATGAACAATAAAATCATCTCATATTACTGACTATTTTATCTTGACTTAATCTTTCAACTCATTAGGTTTACCTGAACCATCCAGCACAATGCCGTTAATTTAGAAGATCATGGCCCATAAAAGCCGCTTCATAGGATTACCGGAGCGATGTGTCATATGTACAACCCATCAAGATATTCAAGGTTACAATAACCTAGTTATCCTGTTTGATATACGATCACCACCCATAAAAGCTACTTGGTCAAACTCTGTTTAACCAAGATAGTATCACCGCCCATAAAAGCCGATCAATACAGATATTCATATTCATAATGTAACAACCTCATCGTTTTACTCATTTCCCACAAAACATATATGCCGAAGCCAAAAGACCCATTTCAAACAAGCCATCTTGATTATGAAGGTGTATGACTTATTATTTCTTTCACATTTTCTCATAAAGGTATCAGGGCGATTTATTCAATATGTGATTATCCCCAATTAAATCAACTTATCTAGATCTTTAATTTCAAATTCTTCTTTCATTTTCTTTATAAAATATCAGGCAGTGAGGTACAACTATGAAAACAGAAGGTTTAGCAGTTTAACACGTAAAAATAGTAGTTGTTCTAAAACTGGTCAGCTCGAGCGCTCGCGCTCACTCAAGTGCTCGGGTCTTCAGCGCTCCTGCTCGACTTGAATGCCCGGATTTGTTGTCTTCCTCCAATTTCACAGTGAGTAACAGAGCATATACGATTTTTGTGAACTTTAACTATACAGTGAGTGCAATAAACCATTCTCTTCATTTTTTCACGTAGATTACGAATATGTAAGTCTCGTTAGCCAACTATTAACATAGCTCTACTTATATGTGAAAATTCGAGAGTCGCCAAAATTTCATTTTAACCGTTCGTGGCAACCGTTATAAATTAAGGTATAAGATTTGAAGTAAAAGCTTTTAGGACTATAATCTATCATTTTTAATTTACAGAAAGAGTTTTCGTTGAGTTTTACGGGACCACCATTTTTGGACCTCCATATCCATATATATATATGTATATCTATACGTTTACACCTACTTTTGAACCCTCCGAGTTGTGCATAATGACTTATACTACATTATGAGTGCGTTCAAGAGACTCATCGGTTGCTAAATTATCGTGATGAGGCTACCGAAGAAAAAACGTAAAATTGAAATATGAACTTCAAGCTATAATGGTAATGGAAGTTCCTACTATATATGATGTTCTTTGCTTTTGTATTTCCCTTTGTTCTTACAATTTTCAGAATGTATTGATTTGGTGTGTGTGCGTGTGATTGAGAGGGAGATGGAGAGCTTGCAATGGAGGGAGCTATGAGAGGTTTGAAATGTTACTGTGAGAGCTTGGTTTGCAAAAAATGTGTGTGTGTATAGTATGTAATGCATCTGTATGTAAGTGTGTTTTGTGTTGTTTGTGTGTGTGTTAATAATATGAGCAACTTGTAAAATACTGATTGTCTCTTGAATTATTGTTTTTAATGATCATAAGAAGATAAGGCAGGCAGCTGTGAACTGGTTGATAGCAATCAGTTCACGTCAATAATGCAATGCGTTGATTAAATCAGTTAGTGATCCGGTCAGTCTGGGTTGGTCAGTTAGATTAGCTAAGTTATTCCGGATAGCTTAGAAAATACCCTAAACAAAATTTTTAGGGACAAAAATTTAAGCGATTTGATACTATATTTTATTCATGGTTCTTACCCAAATCGCAGGGTATCTTAGGGGGCGCAGTCTTAAGCAGTAATACAATTAAAAGGAATTCCATTTACAGTTAACAACACAAGTATCATTTATTTATAAAAATTATACCACAACTAAAAATAACACATAGTAATAAAATAAGAACTAGCATTTTTATTTATTATGAGGGAAGCAAAAATACAAGTTGTTGCACTTTGAGTAGATAATCCTTTGCCATGTCCGTGAAAGAGACGACGTTCGATAAGAGATTAACTGTATCTTAAGATCCTTAATGTAAACGTTAGTGGAGTAGTTTTGTAGATATATACTGATGTGTTTAGTGGTCGTATTACTCACTCGACTTTCAAAACTGACGGCATATTACACCCTAGACATTCCCACGTCCAGTCTCTTTGCAGGTTTCAGATAGATAGAAGGAGAGCTCGGGAGGAGATGCTAATGCGCTAAGGAAGGTTAGAGCCCAAGTTGAAGATTGAAGATAGTTGCGTAGTCTTATGAGTTCGGTTTAAGTCATTTGTAATAGTTTAAAGAGGCCCTCGTATGTTGGATTTGCATGAATTGTAATTTCGTACTCTGATGACTTATTTCCGCTGCTTGTAATTATGATAAGTTTAAGTTAAGTTATGTTTTTATTAACGCATTCCTTTTATTATTGGATTATTGTGCGGAGTGAAAAGAACATAACGGTAATTCAACCAGTCACGTAATTACGGGTACAAAAGAGAAAATTTAATTTTCCCTATTTGTTACATCGGGGCGTTGTGATAGTGAGGGTTTCTTATGAAACAATCTTGGATATACTGTAATCATCCACTTGAATTTATGGAATCGCTCCTTTGTTTTGGGCGTGGACGTAAGCATTACGGCGAATCGCACACAATTGTGTATTTCTTTATGTGCATTTATTTTATCCATTTTTCCTAGTTAGAATTTTGTCTTTGTAGATACTTCCGTACAACAAAAATTATAACAAATGAAGTATATATACAAAGATACATATGAAAAGACGTTGCATAGAGCATGATTTATGAACACCCAATAATAAAATACAACTTGTTGTTTAGTGCCAAATTTACTTGAGAAATTATTTCATATCACATCTACGTACAGTAATGAAAGAGATCATAATAGCTGCCATATGGTGTGACGGTTAAATGGAATACTATAATTACTTCAAGAAATAACTCAATCTATAAAATACTTCTAATCTAACTTTATGCCTAGTCAATGAAATTAGTCCAAAATTTTGTGTCAACAAGAAGAAATCAGACAACCTAGCACCACAAATACCTTGGAATTGGGGGAAGAAAAACTAAAGTTAACAGAAGCAACAATAAAGAAAATATCACTTTCACGTATCTGAATTTTTAAAACATTCACAATGGTTGATGGACTTGGAGTTCAACTAAATTTTAAATGTGAAGAATGTTTCCATTCATTATCTCTGAAGAGCAAAACTGCTAGTACATAGCCTCTTTGATGTGGGGAGGATTTGTAGAATGGCCTAACAAAACTCCAAAGCAACAAGAAAAATATATAACATACACGAGAAGAAATATATTGAGTACTAGTACATGTTCTGAAAATCATGAAATTCCACTCCAATTCTTGGAAACACATAATAGAGGAAGCTTTCACTGGTCGGTGCTGCTGCTTTAATACCTATTTAAGTAGGTCTTGAAACCTGTATCCAACATTTTAATATCTTAATATACAAGCTTGTCTGCTGGATTCCACCAACTGCCCAATGTTCCTTACAAAAATCAGAGAGAGAGTAGAGAGCTCTTAAAATATGCTAGAGGAATCTCAGACTGCAATAAGAAGTTTTTCTTCATCGGGGAATCCAGGAGTGGCTTGGTAATATTAAAAACTATTCACACTTAAAAAATAAAAAATAAAAAATATTTGAACAAAAGGCAATAAAATTTGTGTGAAATAGCACACTTAGTGTTTTTCGAAATGTTGAAACCGGGGGGGGGGGGGGCGGTGTTCCATTGCAGAAAGTGAAGATTGAGAGAGAGAGAGAGAGAGAGAGAGAGAGAGAGAGAGAGAGAGAGAGGGGAGAGAGAGGGGAAAATCTATGGAATTCCAATAATTCCCTATCCCTAGGGCCTAGACGAAGCATGTGATGATGTAAGACATAAGTTAAGCGCTCATGATTTTAACCCCTAAATACCTATAGTTTGGTTTATGCCTAAGTAAGAAAAACATTAAAAAGAATCATCTAGGACTGATGTTCTATTGAGTTGGCGAGTGCACCAACTTTTCTGATACGTTTAGTGCAGTTTCAAATGCCCTTGTCTATTGTAATAAAAATGAATCAACTGATTGAGAAACTCTAAAATTAAAAGAAATCTTTCTCATAATTAAAGTGCGTACTCGAAGAAAGAATTGAAAGAGAAATCGAAAGAGAGACAGAAGTGGGAAAAAGTAGATGCATATCTTCTAAAGCATGAATCTAAACATCTTCATCTTGCTATATATACTCCCTCTGTCTCAATTTAAGAAAATCCTATGGGCAATTCCAACTAAGTTAGGACCCTGTTTAAGTTGTTTCTTATCCAATGAGTGTGTTTTAGGATAATCTTGACAAAGTGTATCGTTAATATTTATTGAATTTTCAAGGAGGAATGGTCCCAAATGAAATAATGTACTGTTAATACGGACCGAGAAGTTTATATTAGACGATAATAAGTATATATATATATGAGAGAGAGAGAGAGAGAGAGAGAGAGAGAGAGAGAGAGAGAGAGAGAGAGAGAGAGAGAGAGAGAGAGAGAGAGAGGGGTTCTAGTTGAATTCTCTTGTGAATTGAAGTGATCAATTCTAATAGTAGTACATTAGATTTAGATTACCAGGAAATAGCTTTCACCAAGGTGCAAGCTCTGCAAAGAGAAGCCAAACTCATTGAAGGGAACTGCCACTCCGGAGGAATGAAACAACACCACATCTTGCCCAAACATTGCTTTCATGTCAATGGGTCCCCTTGGAACCTCTGTTGCTACCCCATTTATAAACACAGTTATCAATCCTAAACAATTTATCAACATCCCAAATTAGCGAAATTATAAAATAATCCCTCCTTAATTTGCTCAATTTAAAACCAAGAGAAAGCAATATATTTCACATTATTGAAAATTTTTATGATACTACATGTTGAAAATATGTTGCAAACTTCGACATCCACTTGGTGGTGAAAAAAATTAGTAATTTGTTGACAAATTTTGTAATCTTTGAAAACCACCGTTACAACTTAATTAACCACTATCAATCAATAGTGGTTTCTAACATTTTCAAACTTCTCAGACCCAATACAACATTTTCATATATATTTATATTTATGATATACAACCAAATCCACTTTTATATATATATATATATATAATTACATGATTTGCAAAGCTGATAAGAAAACATCAAACTGAGAGAATATGAGGGTAACTGATCAGCCATGCAATTACCAGAGTGAAAGTGCAAATCTGATGCATCTGAAGAGCACAACAGAGAGGTCATAGTACGACTTTGCTCAATTTCTGGAAGACCCATTTGACCTGAAAACAAGAACAGATCCTCGCCACCGGCAAGTCCTCCACACGAGGAAGAAGATGAAGAACCACCAAGCAGACAAGAACTCGGCGTAAAAGGAGGAGCGAAACCCAAAGCACAAACAGAAGAGATAGTAGTATCACTACTAGTGGTTTGATCATACTGAATTGCACCGACATGAGCGGTGGTCGGTGGCTGTTCTCCAGTGAGGCCGGCTTGGATTTGGCGTTGGCGGCGGCGAGATCTGGACCGTCGGTTTTGGAACCAGTAAAAGACATTTGCATCCCCAACTGAACCAAACTTCTCAAGGAGTTTCCTTATCCTAACAGTTTCTTCTTTGGGAGGGTTAACCATACCACTGTTGAAGATGGACTCAAGTATTAGGATTTGCTCAGGCTTTGGAGTCCATCTTGATCTAACTGGTTCAGTACTCCTCTCTGTGCCTTGGCTTGGACTACTGTTTGGCTCTTGAGCTTGATCTTCCATCACTCTACAAAAAGGGATTGAACCTAAAAAAAAAAAAGGTTCTTATTAAGCTTCAGAAAACTAGGTGAAAGGGAAAAAAACAATAGGATCACATGAACTCACAGTACTAGTAGTAGTCTACATCAAGAATTGCAACTATTTAAATGCCTGTAGAGAGTGTTATTTTACAAAGTTACATTACTACCCCTTCACTGTTTGGGTTACAGTAGGTGATATTTTCTGTTTTGAATTTTGATTTGATAAATGTTATTCCTTCTATCCCAATTTAAGAATTATTTACTCTAGTTTGGAATGTTCTATTTTTAGTGTCATATTTTCAAAGTCCATGTATTTTATTTAAACATTTTTCAAGCTAGTCAGACATTTATTATATAAACTCTCACTTTTCTTGTTTACAATTTGACATGATACTGGAATTTTCAAGTTAAAAAGGACAACATAAAAAACATGAAAAAAAAATTCACAACCACCTATTAGTCTTGTAAATATTTGAAATTCTAAAAAGGGTGTCTTAATTTTGTATACAGGGGGTGTTTTAATGGCACGACTGAAGTGGAAAAAATCTACCTAAAAAATCAATAAATGTAGTTAATAATTAAAACTATCATTTTTTTCCCTTTTCTTTTTGCTACGAATAAATCAATCCTTAAGTCACAAATAAAAGACATAATTCTTACATTGAATTTCAAAACTTTCACTAAAACATCAGCTAGTGAGTTTACGTAACTATATCAAGACATTTATTTTCTTTTTTATTATGGTTTAAAAACAATTTAAAAAATTTGAGATATAGGTTGCTTCACCAGAAGAGGTTAAAAGCTAAAAATAATATTCGAAAACTCCGAATCTTGGTTTTAACTCAATGCCGTATTGATTTAAGACTAATGTGAAGACTTGACCAAATCAAAAAATTCTGGACTACAAGGTACATATAACAATTGCACATTTGGGGCTGCATATTCAAAATATATAAGATGATTGTTATACACGTTGAAATTATATGTCAGAGAAGATCTAAGGTAAAATATTTAACATCGTTGCTAATTGATTACTTTTTCGAACTCATTATCTTGTATAGCCCAAAAAAAAGACCCACGGGCAAAGTTGGAGTAATTTCTTGGTTTTTCTTCCAACCTTTTGCATTATGAAATCCTAAAGGTGTTCACTTGCTTATGCTCTACTTGTTTTATTGGCCTCATAAATTTAGCTATTAACTAGCTTTTCAACTCGTGCAATGCACGGGAGAAATTTTTAAAGATGAATTGAAAATTGAATTAAGTGGTATTATAATTGATAATTAAGGAGAGAAAATGTACAACGGGTCTAATTAGCGGTGAAATTAAGAATAAATAAAATGTACAGAGTAAATTTGGGAAGCCTCAATTTACTTTTGTCATGGTTGCCCATTAATTTAACATGTGACTTTTTGAGACTTTGATCATATTATAATAATATAATAAGATTAGATCTAGCCATGAATATTTATCATTTTCTTTTATGAGGGTTGTAACGTACCGTTAAGGGCAACAATGTGCTTTTTATTTAAAGTAATTGTCATGCATGTATCATTAATAAATGCATAAAAGAAAAAATTGAAGTTAATTTCTGTATCATCTCTACCTTTCAACCACATTTGAAAATAGAAATATATTTTTTTTTGAAGGAAAAAATAAAAGGAATATTTAAAACATTAAAGAATTTTGTTTTTCAAGCCTTCCCATTTTTAAGAATTAAAAATCATCAGACGGTCATCGGAATTCAAGAAATAATGGCGGAAGGTGACTCACAAAATTTAAAATAGAATCAATTTATTTTTATAACTTTTTTTTCTTTCTAATTTTCTTTCTATTTTCCTTGATAACCGAATAAAAGAAAGTACTTTCATTCATGTTTTCCTCATTAAATTAAAAAAAAAAAAAAAAGAATTTAAAAAATAAATAAAAATCCTAAATATTAAATTTCGGAACTAATAAATTTTGTAATCTTTTGCCGTCCCATTTGTTATCTTGTATTCATACACATGTAATATAGACAAGCAAGGTCAAAGGGGGAATTATAACAGAGATAATTGACACGGTGTGGAAGGAGGACAAAAGAGCTAGGGTTTCGGCGTGCAAGTGCATGTGAAGGTTTGCATGGAAATCTGAGTCCGCTGTTAATGGTAGACAATTATAATAATTTTTGTGTATATATATACTACATACTAAACAAGAGAGAGAGAGAGACAGAGAGAGGTGACAATACAAAGAGACGGTCATGAAGCCTTTCAATAATTTAATAACTTTTTTGGTGACGTTAGGCGGACATGTCTTACAGTGTCCAGCTCTGTCAAATTCAAAGTTTTTTATATTAAACGAGAGGAGGAAAAACGGTCGTAAAGGTTGGCTTAAACCACGAACGCTTTTCACATCCCAAAATTATTTTTTTTTCAATAAAAGTGGTACAAGACACCAAACACCAACCGACTTAGCTTCTTAGACGCGGTTTCCTGTCTGCCTTTTGGATTGTACCGCAGTACGGTTCTCCCAAATTATGATATCTACCTAGACAACTTTTTGTTCGTTTTATTTTTGCACTCAGATATAACATGAAAATAGGATAGAAGACATGTCGCTCAATAAAAATGTGAACAAAGTAAAAATGTATTCCATCTATTCATGTGGGATCTTTGTGATATATATATATATATATGTTTAGTTAGAAAATTTATGTATATGCGAGCGTGACATGCAAGTAAATTGTCAATGTGTGTAATTCAAACTGCGCCTTATCAGACAGATTGTGGTGACGTTCGATGCCTTAACAAGGACTTCAAACGTGTAAAGATGCAACTAAATGAACCTCGAACTAGTTAATTATCAACTACTCCTATTACAAAAACAATAAATAAAAGTAACAGACTACTTTATTAAGTTAAAAAAATTACAATCTAACCTTGAAAATGACTTCAAAAGTTCCTATATAGAAATACAGTAAATGTACGGAAAGATATGTGTTGATTGTGATCGAAGGATCTTCTTTTTTAACACAAACTCCTTCTATTTATAGACATCGAGGCTTCTCAGCAACCCTATTTGAATGCTCTCTCTTCTTTTCAAACTAAGAACTACTCTTACACATGGCACATCCTCACATTGACATCTGCCCTTTCAGTTATTCCACAACGATTGACACGTGTCCCTTGGCAGTTAATTATTCTGAACAGAATGAGCCCGCAAAACTGTTGTAACTACTCCCGTATTGTATCCAACTCAATCAACTTTTTTGCCACGTCGAATCTCACGTGGCACCTTTGTATTGGCTGGAAATTTCATCACAAACATTACCCCTTGCGCCATTTTCCTTTTGATTCAAAAAAAGATAATGGTGATCGTGGCTAAATCATGTTAGGCAGTTGAAACCTTTGATGCAACCTTCTCGTCGTGGTTAAAAGATCCACACCTTTATACATAATCCGCTATATCTGCTTAATCCTTGAAACCCCGATTCTGCTTGTCACTTCAAATCTACTTTGTTACTCATGTCTTCTTCTCAATCTTCATTTGATGTCAATGACTGCTTCCCTTTTAGACCTCAAAGAAGTGATGCTATCAACAAAACGTCCCGAAATTCCTCACCGAACTAATTGGGATCCCCCTGAGATTCCTCCTGAACCCTTTTACCTATTTGAAGTGGGAAAAGTGGCATACTATGCTAAACCGACCAAGTGTCTCTTCATCAGGACAAGGTTCCACTTCGAGCTCCTCAAAACCAATCTACAATAATCAAACTTTTCCTCCTGCTTGGGAACAACCCATTTCCCACGACGAAGGGGTAGGGTATTACAAAGGCATGAGACTCGAAACTCCCACTACAGCACCTTCAGTTATTCACCCAAACTTTGAATATCCTGAAGCTGAAGGAATCATTCGAAGTAGGATCATAAAACCATACTATCCATTTTCAAACTGACTTTCTCGAGAACAGAATCTGTTGAATGCCTGGTTAATCTCTTCAACCAGCCCTCCTGGGGAAAGACTTCACAAAGGTAATATCTTAATTCCACAAGGCAGACCTCCCATCCATACATATATAAGGGTATCTCATGAGAATTTTTCCAATGAGCACTACTCCTCTACTTCCTTCTCCAAATGCAAACTTTTCGAGAGAGATTATAAAGAAAGAGTACTCCTTTTTGATCATTCTGTACTGGGTTTTTCAGATACCAAAGTTCAAGTGGTGGATCCTACTGAATATATTAATGGTCCATTCTTGAAATTAGACCAATTATGTAGGAATGGTCCTATTTTTGAACATACTTCCCCCATTATGTCGCCCTCCTCATGCTTAATTATCCAAGCTCAAAGACTTCTAGTTGCTTTTTCACATCTTCCCTTCTCCATTTTACAAGATTCAAGGGCTCGAATTAATTTTGAATGGAGTTGCCACATCTTATGCCATGAATGGAGTATTTCAACACTTGTTTGAACCCAGATGGATTTCACTCTTCGAACCTTAGCTTCTCATAAAAGATGGTATTCTCATCACCAAGAAAGTGTCCATCATTTGAACTACCTAATGGATCTTTATGAGAGTCTTAAGGAAGTGCCCAATGCACTTCTTGATGAAGTTTCAGAGTTCAAAGAAAAATACATCTATGGTTGTGGAAGTTCTGATGAAGAAAGTAATGTTTCCCATTACTCAAAACCTGACCTCGAAGGTCGAATTGCATATCTTAAAGAAGAAGCCAAAACTGTTGGCATATCTCTTCGAGGTAAAACTCCATTAGCCAAGGAACTTCGAGGACTTCGCAAAGCCCTGTCCAAGATTAATTCTCGGCTAATTCAATATGAAGAACAACTTAAGGAGGCTTACCTCACTCTTCGAAGCGAAGATAAATTGGCATTACAAACCAGGAACCTATGCCTCGATGTAGAATTAGAAACAAAGTACTTTGCTTATTACTGGGCTATGTTTCACAATCTAGTGACTTATGGGTTTTCACACTTTTATCAATTATGTCTGTGAATTGTAACTGTATTTTTCTTTTAATGTAATGAATTATGAGGAATTCATGTGTTTATTAATCAAACTAAATTAGTTCATTCTGAACCATTATATCTTTTCACTTGATATAACGGCCAGAATAAGTAACCGAGTCTAACGGCTATTTTCTAATAAATGCACTTCCTTCCAAACGTCACCAAAGGCTATAAATAGTTAAGCAAAATAAGAACAAACCTTCTAACTTCTGCAAATTCTTTTAGCCTTCTATCTCTTTCTTTTGCACTCTGTTTTCTTTGCTATCATTCTCATTACAATCCAATCACCTCGTTTCCAAGAATGGCAAAATCCGGTGACAATACTCAGAAGATTTGTGATGATTTTGAAAAATCATTAAGAATGAACAAGAACGCTATGCGAAAGTGCAAGAGACTTCACTAATCCATGAGATCCTTGTTCCCATAACCTTTCCCAACCACGAATCCTCTATTGCTGTAGGTCCTTGTATAAGCACTCCTAGTCTTAAACTCCATGTCTATTACCCTAGGTTAGGACAACAACACCTGACTTATCAGCAAGAGAATCCTATCCCTAAGTTTGAATTAAAGTTTTGACACTGACTCAAACCTGCGAAAGATTGGCCAGAATGGGTAAATAGGATTTTAGAGAACAAAAGAGAGACTTTGATCACCACAGGGATTTATCATGCCGTCAAACTCTCCAAATTTCCTATCGAAGCCAGTCCTAACCTATTAGCTGGAGCTCTATGCTTTTGGAACCCTATTTTCAACCATTTTCAATTTCGATTTGGTCCAATAGGTCCAACAATTTTAGACATTTGTCATTTATTAGGGTTTTTATCTGATGGAGAAGATGCCCATCCTTATATGGTCGAATCTGATATTCCCCTAATTAACACTGATCCCAAGTCATTAGGATATACCAATTTCCTGACTACTCACAGAAAATCATCTGGGGGTGTGACAGATAAGGAATATTATTGCTTCCTTCTATACTGGCTTTCGAAGCATCTATTCTGCACTTCTTCTCAAAAGGTTGTCCTCGAATTTTCCAATATTGCCAGAGCTTTGGCTGCTGGTTGAAGACTAGCTCTAGCCCCCTTTGTTCTAGGATCTCTCTATAGATCTTTTTTTGATCTGTGTTTCGACCATTTTCTTCCTAATCAAGGTGGTCCCTTCTAGATTTTACATTTATGGTTATATGCTTATTTCCCAAAAATTCACAACCTAGGACCTTTATCCAACACTGTGTCTTATGGGATCTTCTTTGCTTTATTACCAAATGTTGAAAAAACTTTCAAAGAGTCCCTCTTCTTCTTTTTCAATATTCCTGCAATAAGATCAAACAATTTTTTCCATCCATTTTCTGTTCTTTACAATTCTGAAGACAGAACTACTCTTTCTCCCCACTGGCTTTGTCAAATATTGGATAGAGCAGCAAATGCAGTTGAACTAAAAGCTGCATGGGAAAGTTTCCTGATCAGCAGGGATCTATTTTTTGGGAATGCCCTCAGTATCAAATCTCATGGTGAACTCTATCTTCCTAACCAGTTTTTGAGACAGTTTGGGCTCAGTCAATCAATCCCTTTCCCAATCAGGAGCCAAGCCAATATACTTATGGCTTACAAGACAAACTCGAGGGTACCAGAAGCAGTGATAACTGCTGCCTTGGCAGTTTATCGGAACAAGGTCAGCAATTTGGAGTTTGCTTCTCTACCAGTTTATACAACTTGTACTCCTGCTTTCTCGAATTGGTGGGACAAATGCCAGCTTTTGAGGCATATTGATTCGCAACAAACAGGTAAATAACTTTCTAATTCAATCCTTCTCCTCTTAAGTGATGAAAAGAACTTTGACTTATTGTTGTTTGAATCTTGCAACACAGGGAGGTCAATTGGAGAAAGTTCTTCACCAACAACCAGGGCTTCGAAGGCTAAACCAAGCATCCCAATCTCCTCAAAGACCTCTCAAATTCAAACCCCTACTCAACCATCTTCGAAGCCAAAGAAAAGAAAATTGATCCTTCCAGCAGAAAGTTCTCCTCCTATATCAGAAAACGTTGAATCTGAAGAAGAAGAAGAAGAAGAAGACACCAGTCCAATCCCAACTTTAACCAGAAAAAAGAAATCCAAGACAACAATTGAACCATCTGCTGGTTCAAAGATCATCAAAGAAGTCCCTATTCCAGCAGTTCCTCTTTCGAAGGTGGAACCTGAACCTGAATTGTCACAAACTACTCCAAAACCATCATCTCAGTGTTTTGACATTCCAGAAGTTCAGAAATCTCCCCCATCAAGCACCCAACCTTCATTACTTGAGTACCAACCAATAGTGAGTTACTAAAACTTCTTTGGTATTAGTTTTTTTTCTCATAGCCACATTTTAATATAATGTTCATCTTACGTTGACCAGACTGAATCTGTTCCTGTGACTGAAGCTGGTCCTTCGAAGATCAGCACAAGTTCTGACCCTAAAGCTACTTCAGCACCTACTTCATCTGACCCACATACCATTCCTGGTGCTTCAAGTTCTGGAGAATTCCATCTATCCCTTCCTCCCAATTTGACTCCTGAAGAAACAGAATATTTCAAAGACAGTTTAAAGCATGTTTTGAAGATGGGATATACTACTTCAACCAACATCTAAGAATTTTTTCAACAGATGACAAGTCAAAGCAAACCAAAATACCCTCAATAGACCCAGCGGTTGCACTTGCTACACTGAGACTCTTCAGTTAAGTCTCTTTTGAAGTTTTTGAAGACAAGGAAGTACAAAGGGCCATGAAAATTCTGAGTCAATTTATGCTAGATAGTTCTGCCATATCTGTTCCTGACAAGGAAACCATTTCTGCAGTTATGTCAACCTTTGACTTTGACTGCTTTCTTCTAGAAAATGTCATCGAAGAGAAGAAGAAACTAGAAGTTGATATGGAATATACAACAAAAAAAACTCTCGAGATGGATCAAACATTAGCAGAATTTGGTGAAAACAACACTGCAATTGAAAAGCTTTCGAGTAAAGTGGACAAACTTAAAAAGAAGCTCAAGCTTGCAGAAGCTGAATTGGCCAAGCTGAAGGTGAAGCAAGAAAATGCGGAAGCCAAGCTGCTGGCTTTGAAGATAGAAATTGAATAGAAGCCTTTGAAGAACTAGGAATCAAGATTCAAGGCAAAAATTCTTCCTTAGCCAGTCCAAACTGTACACTAGGTCTTGGGACAATTTTAGGCTGAAGGCCCAATTTATAAGTAAATTGGTATGAAAGATTGCACCAATAGAACTTTACAATGTACCAATATCTGGTTTTTGTATTTTAACCTTAAATGTGAAATACATGCCATTGTTTTGACTGTTGCATTTTTCATTCTAGATTTCTTGTTTCCCAAATAGTGGGATAATATTGTTTAAGAAACCTACCATTGATTTTTCTAACAAGGACAAAACCATTCAAAATTTTCAAATAGTAGAATCCACCTTTAAAAACCTTATGAATTTGGAATGGACCTTCCCACTTAGGGGACCATTTCCCAAATTTTGGATCTTTAGATCCAATAGGCAACATTGTTTTCCAGACCAAGTCTCCTTCATCAAAGGTTCTTGGTTGCACTTTCTTATTATACTCCTTTGCTACTATTCTTTTCTGTATCAGAATATTAGTGAGAGCTTTAATTCTTTCTTCATTAATATCCTCCAATTCAATAGCCATGGATGTTTGGTAATCATCCAAAGATAAGTGATTCTGCCTCATAACTCGAAAAGAATTAACCTTTATTTCAATTGGCAAAACTGCCTCATGACCAAAAGTTAGAGCATAAGGAGACACCCCTGTACTTGATCGTTTCGAAGTCCTATATTCCCATAAAACTTTTGGCAAAATCTCATGCCATATCCTTGGATTATTTTTTATGACTTTAGCCATATTTTCCTTTATAACCTTGTTGGTAGCTTCAGCCTGTCCATTCGATTAAGCATAATATGGGGTTGACTTTAACATTGTGATTCCTAATTTATTTGCAAAAGCAACCACATCTCCTTCGAATATAGAGGCATTGTCAGATACAATGGTTTAAGGAATACCAAATCTGTAAATTATATTTTTTAGGAATTTGATAACCATTGTTTGAGTCACAGTCTGCATAGGTTCTGCTTCTACCCTATTTAGTAAAATAATCCGTGGCTAAAATAATGAATCCATGACCTTCGAAGAAGAATGACTAATTTTCCCTATCACATCCATGGCCCATCCTCTAAAAGGCCAATGTTTTATCACATATTGGAGATCAACAGTGGGTAAATGCTTCAAAGGACCATGTTTCTGACATTCTTGACATCTTTTGGCAAACTCAATGCAATCTTTTAAAATGGTTGGCCAGTAAATATTATGCCTTCGAAGTAACCATCTCATTTTAACCCCGGATTGATGGGCTCCACACAATCCTTCATAAATCTGAGCTATAGTTTCTATTCCTTTGAGGTTGCTCAAACATTCCAGCAATAATCCATCACTTCCTCTTTTGAGCAATTTCCCACTGTACATAATGTAATTGACAGATTTCAACCTTATACTTCGATCAGGCTTTTCATTAAATCCTGAGAGATAATCTATGATTGGCTTTCTCCAATCATCATGAACTTCTACATTTGAGATATCAATAGAAGGTAATCTATCCACCAATATTGGTAATAATTTCCTATAAGTGACTTGCTCCATCTCAATATTTTCAACATTGGTTCTAAATACAGATGCCTTCTGAGCCACAACATTGGCTTCTTCATTAAAACTTCTAGGAACATGCAGAAGGTTCACATTATCGATTCTGGATAATAAATCCATTGTAGTATTATAATATATTTTCAAAGTACTGCTCATACATTTGTATATCCCATTCATATGATTTACAACCAACTGGGAATCTTCAAATACATCTACAAATGTAGCTTTAAGATCTAACAAGGTCTCAAGATCCATAATTAAGGCTTCATACTCAACTTGATTATTGGTACATTGACTCGAATCAAGTTTGTAACCATATTTGGTTTTAATCTTATCAGGTGATTCAATAATAAAACCAATGCCTGCAGCAAATTCAGTTTTTGAACCATCAAACCATAATTTTCCATGGACTAATGGTTATATGTCCAATTTAATAATTTCCCTTTGTTTCGAGGCAGTTTGGATGATTAGCCAAAAAATTTGCTAAGGCTTGGCCTTTTACTGATTTTTGTGGTACATAAAACAAACAAAATCCTAACAATGCCAAGACCCATTTACCAATTTGATTTTTCAAAATAGGTCGAGTCAACATATATTTGATTAAATCAAATTTAGCAATCACATAAACTTCAGTAGGAAGAAGATAATATCTTAATTTTATAACTGCAAAATACAAAGACAAACATAGTTTTTCCATAAAGTAATATTTGCATTCAATAGGATTTAAAAACCTACTAAGGTAATACACAACTTGCTCTTTCTTATCATCATTATCCTGGGTTAATAAGACCCCAATTGATGCTTCTGCTGCGGAGATGTATAATTTCATAGGCCTGTCTTTTCTTGGAGGCATTAACACTGGTGACTTCACCAAATAATCCTTCAAGGCTTGAAAGGCAGTCTGATGTTTATCTTCCCACTTTAATTCTTTATGATCCTTCAGCTTCAACAAATGGGAAAAAATCAAAGTTTTCCCAGCAGCATTGGAAATGAATCTTCTAATGAAATTAACCTGTCCTAAGAATCTTTGAAATTCTTTCTTAGTCGAAGGGGGCTTGCTTTGAATGATTGCTTGATCCTTATTCTTATCTACTTGGATCCCTTTTTCATACACCAAATATCCTAGAAAATTTCCAGTACTAACTCCAAAGGCACATTTCAATGGATTTAATTTAAGTTTGAAAAACCTCATTCTTTCAAATGTTGACTTCATATGTATGAGATGATCATCGAATGTTTTAGATTTAACAATTATATCATCTATATAACATTCTAAAAATGTTCCAATCATGTCATGGAAAATACCATTCATAGCTCTCTGATAAGTAGCCCCTGCATTTTTCAAACCAAAAGACATTTGTACCCATTCGAAGGTACCTATACTACCTGGACAACTAAATGTAGTCTTATGAATGTCTTCCTCAGCAATACATATTTGATTAGACCCTGAGTGTCCATCCATCATGGACATTATAGTATTTCCAGCAAATCTATCAATTAATAAATCAACTATTGGCATAGGATATTCATCTTTAGGTGTGGCTAAATTAAGATTTCTATAATCAATACAGACTCTTAATTTACCATTTTTCTTCATAACTGGAACAACATTCGAAAGCCATTCAACATACCTGGCAGTTCTAATGAATCCAGTCTTGAGCAACCTTTCGATTTCTTTTTTAATCTTCATAGTTACCTCTGGAGTCATCCTTCGAGGCTGCTGCTTCACTGTTTGTAACCAGCTTTGATAGGCAATCTATGCTCTACCAAGCTCCTTTCGAGTCTTGGCAATTCATCATAATCCCAAGTAAAGCAGTCTCGAAACTCTTTTAATAACTCAACCAATTTATACTGGTCACCCTTTCCAAGTTTGGAACTTAAATAAGTAACTCTCTTTTGTTGATCTGATCCTAAATTGATTTCCAATACAGGATCCTGTGACACCTCTTGCATCGAATTTTCTGGCAATATAGATAATTCTTCCCTGCCCACATCTTTTAACTCTTGTGAATCTTCTTTGAAGACGTAGTCTGACCAATTTATGGTCGAATCTTTCTCGATTCTTGACTCTAAATCTGTCATCATTAACTTTTGTAAGACCAGTCGAATGGTCTCTTCTATATCTACTATTTCCATAGGCGTATGAGTCATTAAACTATTTTTTCATCACCCAATGGTTCCAAAGAACCAAACGGCATATCAGCCAAAATATTCCAATTTTCTTCTAAGGATTCATCTTCTGACTCTTTGAGGTCAATTGGCTTGACATTCTCTTGATACAATTGAGTTTCGACACAATTGGAACTTGCATGAAAAGGTTGAATATCAGCCTTTACTGTTTCAACTTCACAGTTTTCCTTCACAAGCAACATTTTCTGATGCATTGAAGAAGGAACACATCTGTTAGCATGAATCCAATCTCTTCCTAATAAGGCATGATAACTAGGACTAGCATCCACCACAAAGAAAGCAGCTTTGGATTTGTTCGAACCTACTATAGTTTCAATAGGTATTATTCCTTTGGTGTTTTTCTTATCACCAGTAAATCCTGATATCATAATGTGAGTTTGTATTAACTTTGCATTTTGTTTATTAATCTTTTTCAAAGTATTCTGAGGAATAATATTGACAGCAACACCATTATCAAACAATACCTTGTTTAAAATAACCCCATTTAAACAAGCCTTTATATATAATGGTGTAAGATGCTTAGTCATTTCTGTTAATGGTTCTTCAAATGAATAAACAAAATTACAATCACTAAAAATGAACTCAGGAAGATTTACCTCAGAGACATCCTCAGTAGATGCTTCCATTTCCATTTCTTCATCTATTTGTTGATCTTCTGTTGCTTCGAAGTTTTTGGTAACATGAATGTGGCAGTGTTAACTTCCAATTGTTCTGGAAATGTGCCAAACTAGATAAGTATATTTTCATTCTTGGTAGTTTCATCTTCGAGTTTCATTTCAATATTTCCCAAAACTTGAGATTCTACCACTGTCATTGCTTCATCCCCATCATCAATGCTCATTGTTTTTTTCAATTCTAATACTTTGGGTTTAATGATACTTTCCTCAAACATAGTATCACTATTAACTTTTGTATTTTGATCGAACCTGGGATTAGGTTTTGAAACATTACTGGAATCTCTTTTGAGTTCATTTCCTAATTCTTGACTTCGAGCCCGCATATTGGAAAACTCCTTCCACATCGTAAACTTCCTCTGAAGTCTCCTTTGTTTAGTCCTATTTATCATGGGAACCATATTTTGGTTTCCTTCCTTGGGATGTAGAAGCACATGCCATGTATTCTTTTCAACCTGAGGTGGTTTAATCATCCTATTCTTGTTTTGAGGACCTTGTTGTTCCATCATATTTTTGACTCTATCATCTTGCAAGACAAACCAATTTGGCACTCCTAATACTAATGAAAATTCACATGATTATGATGTCTCACAAACTTTTGGTGATTTATTCAATGTTTCCATGTCTATCTCTGTTTGTACCACATATGTTGGTACCAATTTTGATGGCATGAATTGAGTTTGTCTCTCTCTCTGTATCCCATACTGTTTCTTTGGTGCATGAGAGAAACCTGACCTTACATATTGCATACTATATCCCATACTGTTTCTTTGGTGCATGGCATGAATTGAGTTTGTCTTTTTCTCTGTATCCCATACTGTTTCTTTGGTGCATGAGAGAAACCTGACCTTACACATTGCATGTTCCTTAATGGCCGAACATAGTTACCAGCATGAAAATTCCTTGAAAAATTGGCTCTAAAAGGAGCCATTGGCCTTGGAGCATACCTTGCTGTCATAGGTGCAGTATATGTTGAGGCTTGGTAAATTGGCCCACTAAACTGCCCTTTCCCAACATTCATGATTGGTTGAAATGGAGGTTCACAGGAAGTACTTACCCTTTTTTGTTCAAACAAAGGCTGTTTGTTTTTCCTGCCTGTTTTGGCCCCAACCCTTTCATCATAGACTTCAGCATATCTTTTCACATAACTAATGCATAAATTCTTTGCATATTCATGGTTGAAAACTGAGAACTCAGGGTTTTTCCTTGCTATTTCTTCGAGTCTTTTCATCTGGTCCTCTAACTTTACATTTTCCCTTTCCTTGACCAGAGCTTCGAAAGAAATGTCATGGACATTGATTGACACTTCTTGTACTGTTGGGAATGGATCTTCATCAACCCCCATCTGTTTTTCAGGGAATTTCAGTTTCCCTTTCTTGATCAGATCTTCAATCCTGTCTTGAAAAATAGTACAATTATTAGTTGAATGAGTCCAAGAATTATGCCACTTGCAGTATTTTTTACCTTTCAATTCATCATTAGAAGGTAATTTTGTCCCGTCAGACAATTTGATGATTTTCCCTTCTATCAGATGATCAAATAATTCATCCAATTTATAAACATCAAATGAATGAATATTTTTTGAATGATCCTTTAGATTTGTACGCTTCAGCAGAAACATTTTTTTTACAAGACTCTTACATGTGAAAGGTTTTTTTTCCTATTATTTCTGTAGCTTCTATCTCATAATTAGGATCTTTATAATATGTTTTTATTGAAGAAGCATTCCTTTCATTTTCTTCTTCCAATAAGGCTCCATATCTAGAGACTCGAGCAGTTAACTCAACAAGATCTCTAAATTCTAAAGCATCAAATTTGTTTCGAAGCCTAAATTCGAGATCATTTTGAGCCAACTTAACAAATTCAGGCTCAGGTAAAATGATTTTACACTTTGTTCTAGCCCTTTTGAACCTATTTATGAATTGAGTGGCCTTCTCATCAGCTTTTTGACATAGTCTGGCCAAGTCAACCATTGACACCTCTGGTTCTGTCTGAAAAAAACTAGGTATGGAAGGATTCTTCCATCTGTGTCGAATTAGGGGTTAAATTAATAAACCAAGTAAATGTAGTGTCTGTTAATGAAATAGGAAATGAATGAAGCTTAAGATATTCATTATTTCCTGCATCAGCACACTGACTGATGAATTTTGCTACATGTTCAACTGTGGATCGACTCCCATCTCCAGTAAACATAGCAAAAGTAGGGAATTTAAATCCCCTAGGGAATTCAATCCTATCAATCTAGTCAGGATAAGGCTTCTTGTAGACTGGAGTTTGTACCCCCCGAGCCATGGGTCCACAAACCTCATGGATTAAATTAGTCATGTCATTTCTATCAACCATATTCAGTGGTTGGTGATGACCTGGTTGACCCAAAGGAGAATTTATTGGTGGTATTGGAGGAGGTTGAGGATTATTATCCACTCTCCTAGGATTTTCATTTCTTCGACCCACTCCTATTCCAGTAGGGTCTGGTTCGAATGCAAGATTTGTTTATTCTCCTATTCTGGCCTATTATGTTTTCTCTAGGCCTAGGCTCTTCGATATTCACTGAACTATAATTATAATCTTGACCACCAATATGATTCCCTTGCATCCCTTTGAATACTGGAGGAGTATTATTATGGATAGACATATAGAAACTCTCTTGTGAGTTAGGCCTAAAAGGAGGCCCATTTGCATGGGTCATAGTATTTGGCTGAAACAAGCCATGGGTATGACCTCTTTCATTCTGTCAAATCAATGAAGGATTTTCATTTGGCATCATTACTGGTGTAAATTGTAATATATTATTGTTAAGGGACGTGATCAGGATATTAACATTCTGGATCATATTTCCCAAATGATCGAATATTAGTGTCAATTTATTCACCAAATCATGTTGATTTTCTGAACCAACATTCCCATTATTGGGAATTAGATTTAAATTCTCAACTCTTATTTCTGGGTTCTCATTGGTCGCAAGATTCCCTGTATTGCTGCTCTGAGGATCTTGGTGTAGAGAACCACCAATTTCAGCAATATTAGTACCAACATTGGCGTTATCAACAGACCTATTGCTTTGAAGGTTTCTGTTTGCCATCCTTTGACACTAGCATCCCACCGGGTGTGCCAAAAATGTTTGGTTGGAAAATTTATGTATATGCGCCAGGCAAGTACATTGCCAATGTGTGTGATCCAAACTGCGCCTTACTAGACAGATTGTGGTGACGTTCGATGCCTTAACAAGGACTTCAAACGTGTAAAGATACAACTAAATGAACCCCGAACTAGTTAATTATCAACTACTCCTATTACAAGAACAATAAATAAAAGTAACAGACTACTTTATTAAGTTAAAAGAAACTACAATC
This sequence comes from Hydrangea macrophylla, assembly GCA_033977485.1. NCBI lineage: Eukaryota > Viridiplantae > Streptophyta > Magnoliopsida > Cornales > Hydrangeaceae > Hydrangea > Hydrangea macrophylla. Next base: position 55,769,999 of record CM066991.1, on the reverse strand, counting down.
TAACCTTGAAAATGACTTCGAAGGTATTCTACTTCTAAATTTAAGTTCCTATATAGAAATACAGTAAATGTACTAAAAGATATGTGTTGATTGTGATCGAAGGATCTTCTTTTTGAACACAAACTCCTTCTATTTATAGTCATCGAGGCTTCTCAACAACCCTGTTTGAATGTTCCCTCTTCTTTTCAAACTAAGAACTACTCTTACACATGGCACATCCTCACATTGACATCTGCCCTTTCAGTTATTCCACAACGATTGACACGTTTCTCTAAGCAGTTAATTATTCTGAACAGAATGAGCCCGCAAAACTATTGTAACTACTCCCGTATTGTATCTAACTCAATCAACTTTTCTACCACGTCGAATCTCACGTGGCACCTTTGTATTGGCTAGAAATTTCATCACAAACAATATCCTAATAGTTAGAATGTATTATACATCCCAATAATTAGATTCTAAAATATTGTATAACCAAATGCACAACCTTGCTTAAAAAGGTTGGATATTGTGCTGAAAAGTCTGCACACACAAAATAGGGCGTGCACACACAAAATAGGGCGTGCAGTGTATGCAGGCTTTTCAGCACAAGGTCCAACCTTTTTAAGCAAGGTTGTGCATTATGGTATACTTTTCAGAGTGTGTGTAGCATTATTAATTTTTTTCACTCTAAAATGTCGTAAACTTTTAATCTACAAATTCATTTTAAATAAAATTTTTGTATTCACAAACCAAATGAGATAATAAAATTCGAGTATGAAAAAATCAGAGATTTATTTAATGACTTTCTTCGGTATATCCCTGAAGGATGTAAAATTGTTAAGCTTCCCAAAGCTAAAAAGAAGACGGATTGGGCAGCACCTACAACGAGTGAAGTAAAATTTGACATCGATGACACATCCTTGAAAAAGCCTGTCCCAGCTAGGGATGACAACGGGGTGGGTATGGGACGGGTACCCCTCCCCCGCCCCCGCCCCATCTATATTTGTGCTCACCCCGCCCCCGCCCTCCCCGAGGGCTAGAAACCCCAACCCCGACCCCGCCTGTTATCTGTCACCCTACCCCCGCCCCGTTCCACCCCGATAAAGCAAAAAATCCACAACAATTGGCCAAAAAAATCCATGGAAACTTCAAGCCAAAAATTCTGGCAACAAAATTACAGTCAAGTGGGGTGAAAAATCTGCATATGCACCATAATTCCAAAAACAATTCAGAAATATATCCACCATTAGATGTTTGAGACAGAATACATACTAGATCTACCATTAGATGCTTGAGATCTGTTTGAGACAAAATCAAAATCCACCATCATTCAGACATTTGTTGAACACTTGGAGCTTCAGTCAGCCACAAGCATTGAAGAGAGATGGCGGCACTGCAAGGGGTGGTGGTGGCCCTTCCTCCATAACAAATGACAAGTGAGACTAGCAGATATGAAGAAAAATTTGGGGATGGTGGTGGTTCTTCTCTACCGCTTCAAACAAGAATGGCCAGAGAGAGAACAATCGGCGAGGAGATAGTGGCCGAACAGAGAGAGAAACTGATCGGCGCGAGAAAAGTGGCTGGAGAGTGCTAGTTGTGGTCTTGACTCTTGTGAACCTTGTAGTCTGATTTGGGAAAAAGTAAAAAAACCCTATTGTATGCCTTTACACTCCAACTACTTTAGATATAGGGTAATTAAAGTACAAGAGCCATATACTCGGGGCGGGTTTGGGGGATTGTACCCTCACCCCGGCCCCGACCCGAACCAGACTCAGGTTTTAAAAACTTCCACCATACCCGCCCCTAACCCTATTAAGGTCTCCCCATACCCTACCTATTAGGGTAGGGGCGGAGCGGAGCGGGGAACCCGTAAAATCTACCCCATTGCCATCCCTAGTCCCAACTTGAATTGGGGACGTCTTGCGTAATTCTTATGGGATTGAACTTCTAAGCTTTTTTCTCAGTAAATGTGGGCTGCCAATACTCTAAACGTTGCAGAACTGTTGGCTATTAAGGAAGCTTTGAGAATGCTCCACTCTTCTATTGCGAAGAGAAAGGAATCGATATCGAGATTAATTATTGAAAGCGACTCGATGATTGCAGTATATATGTTGGGTAAATGGTGAGCAGTGGCGGACACACATGTTAGTCAGGGGGCACAGGCTCTTGGCCCTTTGGAAATTACAAAATTACATGTAAGATTTTATAGATTTTAGAAATAGACCATCCTTAAATTCACATAGACCCCGTGTGGACCTTTTAAAATTCTAGATTTATATGTAATATTTTATTATAGTTTTAGACAGTCCTTTTGAATATTCTAGATTTATATGTAATACATAACAAGTTTTAGAAATAGGCCCCATAAATTACATGATTTACTTTGAATTAACCAATTCTACACACCGTTCTACAGTTTTACACATAATTAAACATAGGTGGACCCAAAAAATTCAACTCAGGACGCCCCTGATGATAAGGGTTCGACGCGTGGGAGGTTGGAGAGCATCTTCAATGACATTCTCAATATTTCTCTCATCATAAGACGATTCTGTTTCGGAGATCGAACATGTTCTACGCACAGCAAACTCACTTTGCAGATGATTATGCAAAAGCGGGAGTAAATAGATTTGTGGAGTTTGTCACGAGTCGTGACATGTGGTTAGAAAATTACGTGTAGTATAAACGGGTGGGCATTATGTGCCGTATGTGTTTGTTGCTATTGGAGACCTCACTTTTTGTTCTGTTTTGTTTTTCTCAGGGCTTGTATCTTGAAGCCCCCAAGTATATATGAGGTATCAATAACCAACCCCGATTGCTTTAGATCTTTTGGTGCATGGTATTTTTTTGGGTGTACATATGGTAGGCTGATAGGCTGTTTTTGGCACATGTGGTGTACATGGTATATTTTTGATAGGCTGTTCTTTGAAGGGTTAATTTGAGGAGTTAAGGTATTAAGTCCGAGTACAGATTATGACAAACCAAAGATATAACTTTTGGGACGTACACAACCCAAAAGATGTGTTTATATCTCTACGTGATGTCACTTATCAACCCAAAAGATGTGTCTATATCTCTCTTGTGATGTCACTTTGACAACATACGAGAGACATTTGATATCACAGGAGAGATATAGACACGTCTTTTGGGTTGTGTCCTAAAAGTTGTATCTTTGGATATGTCCTAAGTATTACCATTAAGTCCCCTCTTGACTAGTGTATTTTTTTGCCTTAATTTAATACAATCTTCCCTCGTGCCGTCGAAGTTTTTAAAAAGATAATAATCACTCAACTCTCTCCGGTTCGTCCGAATGCAAACAACCATCGAATGGGTAGCCACTAGATTGCTTATGAATCAAATTACCACGGGAGTGTCCAGATTGCCTTCATGATAGTCCAGACCCCTCAACTACCGTCCAAATGCCCTGTCTGCTGTGAACTCCAATTTCGTCATTGGAGAATATGTCATGGAAACCTCGTAATCTTTCATCTTATCCATAAGTACTTTCCAACGACTGAAAGTGCTGATGTCGGTTCGGTTTGAGTATGAAAAAAGCGTAAGACATGCAGTATGTCTCAATCTGAACTATTAGATGGACCTTTTTACCAATTAAGCTAAGCCAGTAAAAGTGTGGCATGGAGCACCTTTTTACCAATAGAACTAAGGCGTTGCTTGCAATCACATAATTTTTAAAACCCAAAATTGCAGTATTTTGTACAAAATATATGATTAGAGTAAGAATATTATTTTCATAATCCACTTAAGTATGCAGGGACTGAGCCATAAAATTTGGTCAGGGTGGCCTAAGCAAGTTCGGGGGTAGCGCTCCGAGGCGATTTTTTTTTAGTCAATTTTGGATATAATTTGTTTTATGTCACACCCAAAAATGTTGATACTTGCAAACTATAACAAATATATAATCAGTATTATTCATAATTAGGTATCAAATCAATAGTGAGGAGAGAGAGAGACAAGATGAGATGATCATGTAGGTCTTTTGACTTTTACAAAAAAAATAAATAAATAAAGGGAAGTTGGGTCGTCATATAGGAGATCAAGGAGAGAGAATTAGAGTGTTTTAAGGAAAAAAAAATCGAGGAAAAAACGATCTATAGAGAATGTTTTTTTACACCCCCATTTTGGGGGTAAATTACGTAATTCTTAAATCTGAAATGTGATGTTTTGAAATTTAATCAGCACAGATTTAGTGAAATCTAAGGGTGTCATTTGAAACGGAAATTCCGATTTCGACAGAATCCGATCCGAAAAATTATGATTTTGGCATCAAATATTGATTTTCGAATTCCGAAATTCCAAATTCTGAAAATTCCGAAAAATTTTGGAATGGAATCAGAATTGTTAAAGGATTTCCGAAAATTTCGAAATTATTCCGAAATCACGTTTTCCGATAATTTTTGAATTTTCTTATAATATATTAGATATATATACACACTCTTTTTTTGTCAAATATTTATATTATTTTTTAGATCAGTGTGAAATTGGCTTAGATTTTGTGAAAAGTTGGTATTCTTTGTTCAATCTGTGTGAGATATGTTTGTGGGTTTTGTTGAATCCGTAGGTCAATCTCTTTGTATTTTGTGGATTTTGTGTAGTGATTGGTTGCATTTAGTGTAATTCCGAAAAATTTTAAAAATATCGAAAAAAAATTCCAATTCCAAAACATTTCCGAAAATTCTAAAATTTTTGAAATTTTCGAATTGGAAATGAATTTAGAATTTCCAAAATTTTGAAACAGGAATTGAAATTGAGTTCTAGATTTCAAAATTTTTGAAATATTTTCCGAAACACCCGTTTCAGATCCGTTCCATCCGAATGACACTCCTAATGAAATTTACATATTAAATGGTATTTTTAAAATTTTAAAAGGGATCTATTTCTAAAAATTATAAAATCCAAAAACCTAAAATATAATTCTCAAAATTTGAAGGGAGGCTTGAGCCTACACTCGCCCCTTCCTCCCTCCCGCTATGTGTCCCCAGCAAGATCAAATCTTAACTAAGCCCCACTGGGCCACTCTCCGTGATTTTCTTCCTCAATACGCAATGTGATATACGAGCTAATGGCGAATCACTTCCCTGTAGAAGATAGACAGGCGCGTGCACCTTAAAAGTTGAACACACATGTTTGGCCTGTCCGTTAAATAGTATGAAATGTTTTACAAAGCTTTTTGGGAGATGAGGTTGGTAGGTTACCAATTCTGTCTAGTTTACAAGGTTTTCTAGGCCTTCTGTAGTTTAGCCGTATTTGGAAATTTTGCTTCTCTGTTTGCCAACTTGCGAAAGGAATCTTTCTCTCTCTACAGACAATGTGTACCATATACACATATGGGTTAATTAGGATTTAATTTTGTATTTCTGGCATATTTACATGTCATTCAATACTTACTTTTTTGGGATAGTGGAAAATGACTGATGTTTAAGTTTTTGGGTTTTGTTAACATGTGCCCTTAGGGCATATGCGTATATATTAAGGTTTCAAAAGTAGAAATAAATAAGGGAGACAAACAATGAATCCATAACGGATACTGAAACTTACACTGTACCTCTTGTTTATTTTCACTTTTAGAACCTTAAAATATGCCCTAAGGCACTACAAGGAAAAATGTTATTTATGTCACTTTCAAAATTATATTTATATCACTTTCATTATGAGTGACTTAATTATTTCTCCCATGAGCTTTTTATGTCGCTTTTTAAGTATTTATGTCGGATTTTAAAAAGTGGCATAAATACTTGATTATTTACGTCGGTTTTTTAAAAAGTGACATAAATAATTAAAATCAAGTATTTATGTAACTTTTTTTTAAAACCGACATAAATAAAAATGCGGTAGCAATTTTGTAAATAAGTATTTTTGTACAAAAGCGACATAAAATGGAGAGACAATATAAAAACAAAGTTTTAGGGCTTTTACCTTCAAACTCTTTTCCTCGTCGTTCTTTTCCACAGTGTTCATCTTCTACAAAATGGCCACATCTTCTCCACAGTCATCAACGATAACGATTGTTGATGCAGATCAATGAAAGTGCAGACGAAATCGAGGATTTTGAGAAGATTGAATGAATTGATGAACCTTTATAGTGAGAGGCGGCAGCGTTGGTGATTGTTAGGGCTTTGGGAGAAATGCTTCACCTGCCTCCTGCCGCCTGCGCTGCCGCGGTCGCCTGTTGTTGCCGCCGCCTGCCGTCACCGTCGGCTGGTACCCCTTCTTCCTCCCCCTCCTCCTCTTTCTGGTACCCATTCTTCTTCTTCCTCCTCCTCCTCCTCCTCCTCTTCCTCTTCCTCCTCCTCCTCATTCTTCTTGAAACCCTAGATCTGACTCTTCTTTCTTCTTCTTCTTCTTGAAATTGAAACCAGATCTAAACCCTAGATCTAAATCAACACCTATATCCTTTTTGGCCGAGGTACCCTTTTTGCTGAGATTTTGTTGTTCTCTCTTGTTCTGGGTAATCTTGCTTTGGCTATTAGCAGCTTGGTTGGGTTTTTGATGCTATTGTTTCCGTTTGGGTATTACTCTCTATCTCTCGGGTTTTTTTTTTTTTTTGCTCAAAAAAGAAAATAGGTAGGCTAAGATAAAAAAAAAATAATAATAATAATAATAATAATTGTGAAATTTGCTCATGGAGTTTTATACAGACTATTGAGTTGTGAAAAGTTAGTCTTTAGCTTCTTGTTAAATTAAAGTCTCATCTCAAGTTTGGGCATTCTTTGTGAAGACTCATTTTCTAAGAATTGTTCTTTGTTTTTCATGACAACCAAACAGATTTTCAAAGGAGTTTTCATTTTCAGTGAAAAAGAAACAGAAAACTGATAAAATTTTCACAAACCAAGTAGGCCCTAAGCGTCTCTCTGAAGATAATTGTTGACATGTTGTATGTACTTTGTATGATTGTTTCAGTCATATAGCTCATGAAACGATCACTTATCATAAAAAAGGTTAGTTAGAAGCTTTTCTTTTGCATGCTTTTTACGACATTCTTTCTAATCTGTATAGTTTTCCAGATTTCATGGTCAGAAAGTACAATTCATTTGTTGTTTGAATTAGGAAATTAAGATTCGTGTTGAGTGGTTCTTATATCCAGGGATAAAAACACAAAATTTCATGGGTAGAGTTAACGAAAATGTCTACATTGTATCTTTGATTTATGATCTACGACTGTATTGTTGCCAAATGCATTCAATTTCATTGTCTCTAAGTGATGGTCTTGGGTTGATTTGACAGCAAATATACATATCAGACATTAAAATGTCAACATTGTTTTTTTGATTGATGATCTGTGACTACATTGTTGCCAAATACGAATGTTTCATTGTCTCTAAGTGATGGTCCTTGGTTGTTTTGACAATGAATACATATTAGACACTCGTGTAAAGAGACCTATATATGTTCAACGAGCATCTTTATAGTTGTTTTCGGAATGTGATGCTGCTAGCAAATGAGTTCTATAATTTTTGAATGCCACAACTCTGCCTCTTCATGAGATTTAGATCTCCTTTGACCATTTGTTGTGGAATTGTCGTACTTTGCCTATTTTGGTTGCATTCGCGGTTATGTAGGGTGTGGCACCTTCCCATTGGAATTGTAGACGTATCAATTAAAATTATTGATTAGTTTGTTTCCAACTTCGATCAATTCCAATTACTAGAGTTCCATTCTGTGGAAAAACGAAAAAGAAAAACAGTGTTCTTGTTTAAATTCAGCTCATCACAATTTCCCTACTTTGTGCAGACAAACAAGAAGAAAGAACAAATCCTCACAATTTCTCTTGCGTGCATTTGCTTCTCGGTTGCTTTTGTCGAGGTATTTGTTTCCAATTATCTTTTGTTACTCTATTCTTCCTAATTCATGGGCTGTTGAATAATTCATGGGTGTGGTTTAATTTGGGAAAGATAGCCTTCACGAAATCAGAACAATGTGTGGGTTTTCTATTATTCTTCCTTTTAAGGTTTAAGATTTCAGATTCATCAATAACACCTTCAATGCCAATCTAAAGATTCCTAACACAAGGAACTTATCCCGTTCTAGGGGTCTCTCAAGGGTTGTGGAAACACGAAATTTTCTACGGCTCTCTGCCTTTAATTTCACTTTGTTTTTTGTTTTCTACTACTGATTAAATAAAGAAGTTTCAATGTACGGTGGGTTGGTCGGCTCCAATTTAAGCAATGAACTGGACGAATTGGGGGGTTTTGCTGCTATTGGGTTTGAACTTTCAAATATTTGATCTCGTCTTGGATATCGGATTTCGATTTTGATTCCCCATTTTTCCACTGAGGTTTCCTCTTCACCGTGTTTTCTTACTGGAATCATCCATCGAAAGGAAACCATGCGCCCACACAGACATATATGTCTTATTTGAGTTTTGATTAATGTATAAAGTTTTGATTAATGTATAAACTTACTCCATCAAGCTATTGCTTACAAGTGATTTACCAAATTATATAATGGAATGCCATAATTTTAATCCAGTACTATTTTGTCAGTCTAGAGACAAAACACAATACAACTATAGTAGAGGACATAGCCCAACAAAGCAATGCTTAACTCAGCCCCTTACAAAAAAAAAAAAGGTACTACCACTTGGTTAAGTGCTAAATGGGTATGTCCCCATTCAAATTTGCTAAACCCTTAAAAACGATGGTTTCTATCGAGTACATATATTCATTTTTAGGTTATTACTCAATTCTGTTGGTGATGAGGTTGTTATTAATTGGGTTTGATTGAAGCACTCGGCTCTAGCTTTGGATAAGGGGCTTAAAGTCTAAAACACGACTACAAGGAAATTTGATGATGGGCTTTTGTCTTCCTATGAGCTGCATGTAACTTCTAGAACTGCAATCACTTTGGTTTCAATTTCTCGCCTTATTTGATGTGATGAAATACTCAGCCAAGAATGTAATTTACAGATAAAAAAAAAACCACAAAAAATTACATTCTTCTTTGTTGTGGATACTATTCTTGCTTGACTGTAAGCTCTATCAATTGTTCAGTTTCATATCAAATTGCTTTCTATGATACACAAGGAATCACAAAAAGAGTATGTACCGTAAATCTAATTGTTTGAAAAATTTGCATTTTTATTAGATTAAGTAAAACAATTTGGAAATCATTTTGGGAGCATCTGGTTGAGATGAAACTTACAATTAGGGTCGTCAATCTTTTATTTGTTGCTTTGTGTAGGAGAAGAACATAAGGAAAAACTTGCAGGACGAGGCGGATAGAGTTGTTCTTGTGCAAAATGGGACTCCTCTTTCCACTTCTGAACACGAAGATATTGTTTAAAAAAATTAAGGCAGTTGCTGCTCAAACTCTTGGTAGATATGATTATACTCGAGAATGATTTATTGGTTCTCGGAAACGTGTTTTTTTTTTTTTTTGTTGATTGGTAGAGATGAATAGATGGAATGGAATTGATTGGTTGTAATGATATATTAATTGATTATAAAATATTAGTTTCGTTGTTGGAATTGGTTATTGAGCTACATTTAGTTTTGTATAGGGTGGTAATATTGATATATGTAATTACTATTTTTTTTAAAAAAAAAATAGAAGCATTTATGTCACTTTTAAGAAAACCGACATAAATAAAAAGCATTTATATCACTTTTAAGAAAACAAACATGACTAAATACACATTTATGTCACTTTTATAAAAACATTTATGTCACTTTTAAAGTATTTATGTCACTTTAAGTTAAAAATGACATAAATAAAATTGTATTTATGTCGTGTTTAAGAATTTATGTCACTTTTTATTGACATATGTTTTTGTTTTATGAAAAATTATGTCACTTTTATAAAACATTTATATCACTTTTAAAGTATTTATGTCACTGCCATTTATGTCACTTTCTACTGCAAAAAAAAAATGACATAAATACCTATTTATATCACTATTTAAGTGACATAAATAGTAATTTTCTTTGTAGTGAGGGCACATGTTAACAAAACCCTAAGTTTTTTTTAGTATTAATGACAAATTAAATCTATCATTAAGGATAACCCCTATTTCTTAGAATAAAATGCACTCATCTTCATCATCTAACTCTAACCACCATTACCATCAACCCTACCACCTCTACCACCTCCAAACACCATCTCCGGCGACCACCCTACCACCTCCAGCGACCATGCCATCAACTCACTATTCGTCAAAAAAGCAAATGAAAATTTACTTGTTATAGGCAAAGTTAAGCAAAATTTCACTTAATAAAGAAAAAAAAACAAGTAAAATTTCACTTGATTTTTGTATATTCTGCAACTAACCTCAAAGTTACATCATGAACGTGGTAGCGGAGGATTTAGTTCAAGCTCGTCGGAGATGGCCGGATTTGATTCATGCTCGTTAGAGATGGTCGAAGATGGTTCGATCTCGTCGGAGATGGTTCGAGATCATCGGAGGTTGCAGTGATGGTGGTAGTGGTGTGCTGGCTGTAACAATGGTGGTAGTAGTGGTGGCGACTGGGATAGTGGTGATGGTTGGTGATGGCTCGCGATTTGGTGGTGGTGGTGGTGGTGGTGGTAGAAGGCGGTGGCTCTGTGGTGTTGGCGGCAGATGATCGTAGTAGAGACAGACTCATATCTCAGATATATATATATATATGAGAGAGAGAGAGAGAGAGAGAGAGAGAGAGAGAGAGAGAAAGAGAGAGAGAGAGAGAAAATTATTTAGTCTAGGGTTTATGGGTAATTTGGGGGGAAATGATTTGACATTTATATGTTGTTTACCAACTATGAGTTTCAACTAGAGGGGCTTTTTAACAAATTAAGAAATCTTTTGGACCCTAGACTATTTAGAGTCACTTTGAGAGATTTTCCACTAATTTTCCCTTATTTTTTTTTCTTTTTTCTTTTTGTAAGATAAAATGATATCTCCATTTAAAGCAAGAAATAGAAGATATCAACAAAATAAAAAAAAAAATTAGGATTTTAAATTTTTTTTTTTTTTTTTTACATTCATATAGTGTATATAAGATAATAAAATTAGTATTATGTGAGTTTCACCTAACATTGTGGTTTGTTGTTTCATACGTTGTGCATGCTTGCCCCTGGTGTTGACCAAATTTTTTTTTCGGATGATGATGACAAATTTTCCAATTTGTCCTCTGCAACTTCGGGATTAATACATAGGTTGTTAATTGGAATAGAACAGGGGGGGGCACAAATCCCCCGGGACGTCTACCAACCCCACAACACATGCACACGTACCAATTAAATCAGGGAGACAACTAAGTGGTAGGATTCAAAACTCACGCTAAGCTCTAGATACGAACCATTCAACTACTTGAGATTTGTTCTTCCAACTCACTCACCTGGCCCCTTGGGGTTTCGAACCCCTGACCTCCCTTTCGAAGGCCAATGCCCGGGGCCTTGCCACAAATATTATTGCTTTTCTGGAGTATCAAACCCGTGACCAAATGAATAAAATGCCCCACTACATGTCATGAGTCGCCACCCACTAGACTACAATGGTCATGGTTTGTTTAGCAAGTTAATCCTACGTAGATTAACTTGCACAAAGTTTGGAGCAATTCAATACAATATTGGGTGCAACTCACATAACATTAAATTTTTTTTTTGGTAAAATAAAAGGGTAAGTTATATTGATCTCCCCTAAGGTTTGATGTAATTACACTGGCCTCCCCTCTAGTTTGGAAAATTGTAGTGACATCCCTCGCCGAAAATGGAGCTAACGGAACAAATAAAAAGTAAATAATGCCCTTTACAAAATGACGTCGTTTTGGTGTTAAAAAATGTCATTTTCTTCCCTACCCTAATCCAACCCTCCAGTGATCTCTCTAAGTCTCTCTCTCTCTCTCTCAAACCCCTGACCACTAGAGGTGTCAAACGGGCCGGGCCAACCCGAGCTCGGCCCGCTTTTTTCGGGCTAAAAGCCCGGCCCGGCCCGCCACAAGGCCCGGCCCGCTAGGCCCGGTTCACATACCCCGGGCCGGGGTGGACACACATTCTCCCGTCCATGGCCCGGCCCGGCCCGGCCCGAAATGAAGAAAAGCCCCGGCCCGGCCCGGCCCGGCCCGAAGCCCACCACGGTTAAGGCCAAAATTCAAAGGAAGCCCGCTAGCCCGTCCGGCCCGGCCTGATGTCCGGCCCGCTAGGCCCGGGCCACCGGTCCGGGGCGGACACCCCCCCTCCCTTCCCAAGCCCGGCCCGGCCCGGCCCGATTTTAGGTGAAGCCCGGCCCGGCCCGCCCCGAAGCCCGGTCAAGCCCGCTTTGACCGAGCCCGGCCCGGCCCGTTTGACACCACTACTGACCACCATATCTTCTTCTTTCCTCATCTCTCTTTCAATGCATATATAGAATTTTTTTTTGAACGACAGTTTATACATATATATATAGATACATACATATAATCCCATGAACAAACCCAATTGGGTATATGAAATTCACACCATCCATGTCTACCCGTAAACTAGTGGGATTAATGGTGGATGCTTGGGCTTGTGGATGGTTGAAATTGGGGGTAATTTTTGTGGTGGATTTAATCAACCTATACACTAGACAAATCACAAGTTTCGCAAAACAAAGTCTATGATTATCGTGAGAAATCGCCCAACACCCCATAAATTTTTGATCAAAAGTCCCCAACTTCAACATCAAAGTTTCAGGTGAAAATCAAGAGTCCTCCACTTTCTCTCTCTCCTACAAGACCCACCGCAAGTTTGAGCAGAAAATCTCCAAAAGTATCATGCTCTAGCAGCAAAACTACAACGATCGCTTTCGCCTTCAAGATTGGCAAACAATTTTATGTCACCATTGAAGAGCAAAAAATTTATACAGAAGAGTGATGAGTGGGATGAATCAGAGGAGAACTTCAACACCAATGACATTCTCAACAAGGAGAATTTAATTTGATTTATGGAGTTTGATTGAGGGTTTTGCAAATTTTTTTTCAATTTTTTTTATAAGATATTTTCTCGTTGTCCATGTTGGTTTAATTCTTGAAGATTTGTTTTTTTCTCAATGGTTCGTTTTTGTTACTTAATGAATTTGGTTGATCAAAATATTTTTACTCACCTCAAAATTGTTCATCCATTGCTCACCCAACTCTCCCTTTTGTTAATGTAGTGGGACTTATGACTTTTTATTAACCAATGGAAGAGTTGGATGAGCAATTTTGGGGTCAGGAAAACTGCACTCCAAATGTTCATTCTATAAAATCTCCAAACTGCAAGAATCAAATAGCCCACAAGCTATAATAGACAATGAAAACCCAAAACCCAATTCGGAGTTCAATTATTATATCTTCATATGTATGTGTGTGTATTTGCATGGAAATACATAGGATTGATTTGGGTGCTACTTTTGGTCAATTTATTGAGGTTTGAGACGCTGGTCAATTTATACATTATCTTTCATGGTGAGGGCAATTTTGGTATATTGTTAACAAAAAATGGTGACATCAGCTAATTTTGTCATAGAACACACAGTTTCACTAACGGATGGGAGGACCGTGCCACGAGAACCCAAACCTCAGAGAAAGTCTGTGTAGTTTTTCAAACTAGATGGGAGGTCCGTGAAACCTCTGGAAAGGTCAGTGTAATTAACCTAAAAAAAAATCTTAAAAATTTAATATTTTTAAAATTTTGTTGATTACTTGTTAACTTTTTCAATTTTAAATTGACTTGTCACATGCAAATATGACACAATAATTGACTGACAATTATCTGGGTGTTGCTATTTTCAGGTGTAGTTTTTATTTTATAGCAGCTCTCTGTGACTTTACAATACCTTAATCTATAAAGTATGACTGATTTGATGAATATGTGACTACCGAAGCTTTACTGGCCTAGTACTGGCTTTTGTGACCCCCGCACGCTCACGAGTCGCATTTATACTGGCCTTGTCTTTTCACTGGATTCGAGCACAATATGGTCTTGTTGGCCGAACAGATGCACCTTTAGGGCCAATCTATGTAATGTAACCTTTAGTACTCATACAGCAAAAAAAATCTCTCTCTCTATACATTTATAGATTAATATATGGGACACACTCAAACACATAATTTTTGGGACACAACTCAATTAATGTGTCTATATCTCTCCAATGTCACTGTGGGGTCCAGTGACATCACAGGAGATAGATAGTCACATTAATTGGGTTATGTCCCAAAAGTTATGTGTTTGAGTGTGTCCAAAGTTTTACTCACATATATAGATAAATTACGTAAATATCCCCTATAGATCACCCATTTTCATTTATCATCTCAAACTAAAAACTTGGCACGTACCCTACTGCGAAATTGATAAATAAAAGCAATTACACAAGAGGGACAAGGTATTAAGTGGTTTGACAAACTGCCTACCTCAACTGCATTTGGAGCGGAGAACAAGTTTATTGCTTAAACTTGGCAAAACTCAACACTCAACTATTTTGATTTTCACTCTCTTTTCGTATTCTACACTTCTATTTTTGCACCGAGCATTGATCAACTCATGTGTCACCATCTCTACTATACAGTATAACCTCCCCATAGCCATTTTCAACTTGAAAAATCGACATCATCAGAGATGTTCCAAAAGCTTTGAACGGGGATAGATACATTCTAGTGGCCATTGACTATTTCACAAAGTAGGTTGAAGTTGCGTCATACACCTAGCAGGGTACTAGTCAAGTGGCTAAATTCATCAAGAAGAACATCATTTGCCGGTACGGAGTTCCACACGAGATCATCTCAGACCATGAAATTCGTTTCAAAGCAGAAGTGAGAAATTAATTCGAAGAATACAAGATCACTCATCACAATTCATCTCTGTAGCGACCTCAAACCAATGGCGCAGTTGAGGTTGCAAACAAGAACGACAAGTCGATATTGCAAAAGTCTTAGCATGAGATGTTTCCATTTGTGCTTTTTTGGGATTACAGAACATCAATAAGGACGTCTATAGGAGCGATCGATTACACTTTGGTGTATGGAATGGAGGCTGTACTCCCAATCGAGGTAGAGTTGTCATCATTATGTGTTATGGCGGAGTGTGAAATTTTAGAATTTGACTAGATAAAGGAAAGGTACAAGGAATTTGTCACAACCCAGTCCCACAATAGAGGAACCGAAGTCCGTGGTACGCCACCGAGGCTAAATCCATTCATTAATGTTCCCGAAAGAATTAGTTTTAGAATATGCAGCAAAAAAGAAAACAATTTATTTTTAAACCAGCAATCCAGTCGATTGATCTGAGGTCCGGTCGACTGGAAATGCAAGATACATATAGCTTAAAAACTCAGCAGCTACTCCAGTTGACTGCTCCCCAAGTTCAGTCGACTTGTGTGAAAAATTAAATTATCAGTCGACTAATACCGTCTAGTCGACTGAAATCTAGTCCAAGCAAAATGATCCAATTTTAAAACACAATCCAGTCAACTGTGTTGGGGGACCCAGTCGACTACTTTTCATAAAAAGATGCAATGAATTGCTGTAACACCTGTAATTTTCTGTCATTATAATATCAGCTTTTCTAATTTCTGTATTGGACCCACTATATTATTATATTATTATTTTAATTACATGACGGTATGGACGTGTTGTAGTATTATCATATAGACTGTAGTAACCATACCGACTCGACCATAATAAGATTTAACTTAGTCCCGTACCTGGACCCGGACATTAGAAATAATACCCGATTGCACGTAAATTGAGACTGACACGCATATCGAGGAACTTATGCACGTAAACCGAGAAAGTTGCACGCAACCCGAGGTGGGCCCCACATGGCCGGCCATGTGGCAACCACATGACATCTCTTTGGACACATGTCCACTTAATGGACACATGTCCACTTAATGGACACATGTCCTATGCATGTAACATGCAAATGACACCTAAGCTAATGCACTTTCTATATATAACATGCACATGCACACAATTGACACACTTTGTCTCTTATAATCTGCACTTAATTGAAGAAATTAGAGCTGGAGTTATAAGTTCATATAGGAGAAGAAGAAGGTGACACCATTGAAGTTGAAGGTTAAGCTCCATCAAGCTCAAGAACAACATCAAGCTTAATTTCAAGCTTTGGTGAGTAAATAGTGAGTAAATTATGAGTAATTGTGAGTAATCTAACTCAATTTAGAACACATATAATATGTACTAATGTTTAGTAGAAGTTTGATGTTGTTGTGTTGAAGATTCCATGACATGCAAAACAAATCCATAAATCTGAGAAACTGAAACTCTCAGCAGAATGTAGTTTAGCAAAATGGATGTTTTGTGTAGCTCACAAATCCGAATTAAGCTAGGTTTTTTTGTGGTAAAAGCTAACTCATATATCTACAAATAACTCTTCTATAGCTCAGTCTAGAAATCACTCCTTAATGGGTGAAATGCATGTACAACACAGTGTTATAAACCTGAGAAAATAGAAACTTCCAGCAGAACATAGTTTAGTAAAATTGATGTTTTGAGGAGTTCAAAAATCCGAATTAAGCTAGGTTTTTTTGTGGTAAAAGATAACTCATTTATCTACAAATAACCCTTCTATAGCTCAGTCTAGAAATCACTCCTTCATGGGTGAAATGCATGTACAACGCAGTGATATAAATCTGAGAAACTGAAACTCTCAGCAGAACATAGTTTAGTAAAATGAATGTTTTGTGCAGTTCAAAAATGAGAATTAAGCTTGGTTTTTTTGTGGTGAAAGATAACTCATGTATCTACAAATAACCCTTCTATAGCTCAGTCTAAAAACCCTTCCTTAATAGGTGAAATTCATGTACAATGCAGTACTATAAATCTGGGACAGAACAGTCCGAGATAGAAGAATTGTCTTGTAAAATAAATAGTTTGAGTAACTTAAAAATGTAATTGAAGCTAGATTTTTTTTGTACATGAAGATATTCCTATTATCTATAATGTTTTAGTTTTGAGTTTGATCTACAAATCAATTTATCATGCCCAAATAAATCATGTTAATTCAGTCAACACAGTGAAAATGTATCCTGGCAGATTGTGTAGCTTTTTGTATAATGTTTTGTTTATGCATGGTGTTGATTGTTGATGCTAGTTTTCTGGTACATGTGTTCTTATGAAAATCTCGTGCTATGGTAGTGCTATCGCGTAGATGAGTATGTTAAGGGTTTCGTCTATGTGTTTATTAGTATTAAATTCACGTTATAAATCCATGAGCTACGTGTTATGAATATATTCTAATGACCGTTGAAAGTTCATACCCAAACTATAAGTATATTGT
This sequence comes from Hydrangea macrophylla, assembly GCA_033977485.1. Lineage (NCBI taxonomy): Eukaryota > Viridiplantae > Streptophyta > Magnoliopsida > Cornales > Hydrangeaceae > Hydrangea > Hydrangea macrophylla. The sequence goes on along the minus strand of CM066991.1, from coordinate 55,752,788 downwards.
ATGGCACGATTATTGCGTTAAGAAGTGATCGAGAAAGTTTCCATCGTAAGTATATTGAGAGGAAAACGGAATGTCGGACGTATAGCGAAATATTAACGGTTATAAATGGATGATATTAATGAACTAAACTACGAAACGTGCGAACGCGTAAAATAACGATAAAACCTTCAATAACAGATTTAATGCGAATAAGGGACATTGGGCCTCGTTTCTAGTCGTGTGTCTACTAGTCAAAGTTGATTCGTGAAATTTTGTGTCGTGTTTGGATAATTCTTGCAAAGTTGGTCTCTCGATTATTCCATGGAGTCGATTGGTGAGTTATGTTTTGTTCCTTGATCTGAGGATCGGCATGACGTGTTCGGTCAAGTGCGGATGACCTGAGGATCGTCGTGACGTGTTCGATCAAGTGGTTGATTATTTTTCCGCACCCTTGGACTGAGGATCGGCATGACGTGTTCGGTTATGTACGGGTGACCTGAGGATCGGCATGACGTGTTCGTCCAAGTGATTATTAATTTCCCGTACCCTTGGTCTGAGGATCGGCATGACGTGTTCGGTAACGTGCGGGCGACCTGAGGATCGGCATGACGTGTTCGACCAAGAGATTGTTAATGTCCCGCACACTTATGCCATTTGGGCGACAGTTTGAGTGCCAGTTGGGCGGCAGTTAACTATTCATTGTTGAGTGTTGTTCTTTCTTGTCCAATAAATGCGTTTGGAGTTAAGTCTTCTTTCAGTCAATGTCATTGGTCAGTTCAGTTCTGGGTTAAGTTTCAAAGGGAGTGATTGGGTTTAAATAAGACATGGTTTTGAGAATGAGAAAAGACGAACAAGACATAGTATCGAGAATAAGAAATGATAAACGAGATATGGTTTCGAGGAATAAGAAGAGATGATGAATAACTTACCTAAAGTGGTGGTAACCTTAAGGGGACCCTCACTTAGCTTAACCGCTAACGGCTTTTCATGCCGCTGGACCTTCCACGTCCAGCCTTTGCAGGTCCAGACGGAGCCGACTGCTATCGAGATGCTGCCTTTACTACTGAAGACTATGCTGGTGAAGACTACTACGAGGAAGGCTACGGTTTCGCCAGTTGAAGACTTTGGAGCTTTCTTTTGTTGTAGTTCTGTTTTTATTATGTTAGTAATGTAATAGTTTAGCTGATCTTGTAATATGTATCTTTTGGATATCTTTTTGGCCTGTAATATACTACTGATGTAAGACTTGGATGTTTTAAATTTCTGCTTCCGCTGAACTTAGTCACTTTCCCATATCACGTTATTATTATAAGCATATTTGGACAATCAGGTGACACTCACAACCAGTCACGTGTCTACGAACCCATAAAGGAAATTTATTTTTCCCTATTTTTGGTACTTCGGGGCGTGACAGGGATTCTTGGTATCAGAGCTTTAGGTTTAGACGCGCTCACTGATTGTCCTATACCTTAAGTTATGAGCATAAGATTTACCTCGTATTAGTACTGACACTAAGTTAGTTCCTCTTGCAGGACTATGGAGCCGATCTTTGTTTACGATGATTTCGGAGGGCACTATATTCTCGACGGTCGTATCCAGCCTGCCGACCCTGTACTATATCGACAGCGGATCCGCCAGAGGGCGAGGCACATTTTAGAGGAGGACATGCGGAGAGCCGTGCATACTGATGCACTACAGTATCCAGATCGAGTTCAGCTTGAGTCAATTCATGCTTCAGAGACTACCATACTTATCCACCAGGAGCTTATCAGCATGGCTCAGGACGAGGCACTATACGACGATATACTCTTCCCGATTATCATGGCCGCACCAGCACCACCATTCTCACCCGAGCCCATACCAGAGCCAGATGCAGATTCAGACCCCATGGATACAGATAGCGATGACGACAGAGCGAGTAGAGAGGATTTTGTAGGCGGTAGCCACACGGCAGACGACCCATCTGACGGTGACGATACAGATGATGACGATGACGATGACATGATGATTCAGGACGACCCAGCGAGTAGCGACGACGAGCCGATCGAGGAGGCCGATCCAGTAGAGGATGCTCAGGGACCAGAGGATGATGTATACGATCATCCAGTACTGCCAGCTGATGAGGACGTGATAGTACCGATACCCGAGCAGGACCACGGGGCAGAGCCAGCTGATGTTGAGGAGGACCCGGAGGAGGAGGAGTTCTTAGAGGACCCCGCAGACGATCCAGTTATAGAGCTGATTCAGGACGATCTCGACGCACAGCCTAACCTACACGACGATGTGGATCCAGATGATGTCGATGAGCCTGACGAGTTAGCTGTTGAGTTGGACGATGCGCCACCTGAGGTTGTAGAGCTAGATGATGAGGATGACATCGACTTGGATGGAGTTGGCGGAGATGGCGTAGCACCAGGATGGATATTACCAGATGGTGGACCAGATGAGTTTGACCAGTGGCTGGATTTTATGCCAGCGGAGGTAGTTACCGTTCCAGGGGACGAGATACCACCTACGGTTACCGACGATGAGGCAGACTTCTATGCCCTACCACGTTGATATGATCTTCAGAGAGCTGCTATTACTTCTATATAGTGATGTACATATGGGTTTTGTTTGGTGTCGCTCGTATTATAGATATTACAGTTGTAAGTACTTTGTACATGTTCTTTTGTAAGCACACCTAGGAGATGCTTAAACTCTTGTATAGTATGTACTAACCTTGGACGTAGTACTTTGATGTAAATCTTTTTGGTTTAATATAATGGTTTCAGTTATATCGCTTTATTCCATTGACATTTAGCACTATATGAATGCTTATCATATATTAACTCTGGTACACACCAAAACCACCTATAAAGACTCGGTATGGAATCAAAGGATATTAGCAGTAAAACTTGTGCGTTGTTTTCAGATGGCTGGAGGACGTAGGGGGAACCGCAATGGTCATAACGAGGAAGAAACGGAGATACCGAATGAGATAGACCCTACAGGATTACTCTCAGCCTTGGTTAGAAGGATTGAGAGGGCTTCAAACAATGTAGGAAACAACAACAACCACCCAGCACCACCCCCAAGGCAGACAGGGGCTAAGTTACTTGAACGTTTCCGCGCATTAAGACCAGAGAAGTTCAATGGGATGATGGAACCATGGAAAGCGGAGCAATGGCTACGAGAGATGGACCTCATCTTTAAAGCCATGGATTGCAGTGAAGCCGAAAAACGCCGCCTAGCCGTATTTCAGTTGACATATGCCGCAGCAGACTGGTGGGAAGCGGAAGAGGCTACTTTGGGGAACAGAGCCATAAGGGAAATGACATGGACCGTGTTCAAGGAACGGTTCCTAGCAAAGTATTTTCCATTAGTAGAACGAAATTTGAAGAAGAAAGAATTCATGGAATTGGTTCAAGGGAACAAGTCTGTTCAGGAGTATACAACGCAATTCGAACGCCTGTCCCGTTTTGCGCATCACATGGTGGACACACCTGAAAAGAAGAACGAACAATATCACCAAGGGTTATCTCTTTCACTACAAGAGACGACTGCAGTTTACGTGAGTCAATCCTTTGAATCTTTGGTAGGGTTGGCTACACAGATGGAGAATATACAAAGACAGAGGCAGAAGAGGTTTACCAGTAGGTTTCCATCACGAAATGTCCCAGGAACAAGGCCACCCATGCGTTATCAGAATAATAAGCGCGCTTGGAATGGAGAAAGGAAGTCACAGCAGGCACGGAGGCAACCACAGCAAGCCAACACTGTAGCACCACAAGCACCAGTCCCTGTTGGACATCAAGGAGGTTATATCGCCCAAGGAAAAGGTCCAGGAAGTTGCTTTAACTGTGGCATACCTGGCCACCATGCCAAAGATTGCAGAACTTCCAAGAACCACGATCGTGGTGAAGTCATATGCTTTAATTGTGGAGAGAAAGGCCACTGGAGCCGAGAGTGCAAGGCACCGCGCCGAGGATACAATGGACCCAACGCTCAAGGACAAGCTGCTAAGACTCATCTGAATGCCGTTATTCCGGAAGCAGCAGGTTTTGACGCCGAAGCGCATCAGAATCTAGAAGGTACGCTCACCCTTTTTAGCAACAGAGTTAAAACATTATTTGATACTGGAGCGTCAAATTCGTTTATTGCTAGTAGAGTCGTACAAGATTTGGGTTTAGCACCTCAAAACCTTATTGTAGCATTGAATGCCGTATCTCCAATGGGTACATCTGTTAAGTTGAATAGGGTATGCAGAAACTGTCCCATCAACATAGAAGATAGAGACCTATTCGCAGATTTGGTGATCTTGTCAATGAAGGAGTTCGACGTCATCTTAGGAATTGATTGGCTCACCAAGTACCATGCTATCTTGGATTGTACTAGCAAGTCGATTACCTTTGCGATACCTGGAAGTCAACCCTTTTTCTTTCAGTGTAACCCGTTGAGTGATAGTTTTCTCACTAGTCGCTTGGCTGCCATTGAGGGGCACAAGCTCAGAGATCACGATCGCAGAGGTTCCGATAGTGCGAGAATTCGAGGACGTATTTAAAGAGCTCTCAGGTTTACCGCCAAAGCGAGAGATAGACTTCTGCATAGAACTGACACCTGGAACCATGCCTGTCTCCAAGACCCCATACAGGATGGCACCGACGGAAATGCAAGAATTGAAGAAGCAAGTACATGAGTTGGAAGATTTAGGATTCGTGCGTCCAAGCACATCACCGTGGGGAGCACCGGTACTGTTTGTAAAGAAGAAAGACGGATCGCTTCGACTCTGCATAGACTACAGGGAGTTGAATAAGGTAACCATCAAGAATAAGTACCCGCTGCCACGTATTGATGACTTGTTCGATCAATTACAAGGAGCCACGACATTTTCAAAGATCGATTTGAGATCAGGATACCACCAGCTATTAATTCGACCAGAAGACGTGTCAAAGACAGCATTCCGTACTAGATATGGACATTACGAGTTTCTTGTGATGCCATTCGGGCTAACCAATGCCCCAGCAGTGTTTATGGACTTGATGAATAAGGTATTTAGGCCTTACCTAGATCAGTTTACTATCGTCTTTATAGATGATATACTGATATATTCCAAGACCAAGGAGGAACACGAAAAACATTTGCAGGTTGCCTTACAGACACTCAGGGACAACCAACTATATGCAAAGTTTAGCAAATGCGAGTTTTGGCTTAATGAAGTCAAGTTCTTAGGGCATGTCGTCTCTCAGAATGGGATATCAGTGGATTCTTCCAAGATAGACGCAGTGTTAGATTGGAAAAGACCGAGTAATGCTTCAGAGATTAGGAGTTTTCTGGGTTTGGCTGGCTACTACAGGAGATTTGTAGAAGGATTCTCTAGAATCGCAGCCCCATTAACTGGTCTTACAAAGAAGGACTCGAAGTTCGATTGGAAGGATCGACATGAACGTGCATTTCAAGAGCTGAAGGAGAGATTAACTTCGGCACCTGTGTTAGCAATACCCAAGAGCGGTAAAAGATATACCATCTATAGTGATGCTTCACACCAAGGATTAGGGTGTGTACTTATGCAAGATGGGAAGGTGATAGCATATGGATCGAGACAATTGAAGCCACACGAGATGAGTTATCCAACGCATGATCTAGAGTTAGCCGCAATTGTGTTTGCACTGAAAACATGGAGACATTACCTCTATGGGGAGCAGTTTGATTTGTTTTCAGACCACAAGAGCTTGAAGTATTTGTTCTCTCAAAAGGAGCTAAATATGAGGCAGAGACGATGGATGGAGTTACTCAAGGATTATGATTTCACTCTACAGTACCATCCTGGAAAAGCAAACGTTGTTGCAGATGCTTTGAGTCGTAAACCTCGCGAGATAGTTGCTAATCTCATGATTCGAGAATGGAAAGCATTGGAAACTATAGCAGAATTTGATCTCCAACCCACAGAGACAGAAGGAGGACACCATTTTGGATGTTTAGTAGCACAACCGACGCTCCTCAGTCGTATTTTGGAAGCCCAGCAGAAAAATGAAGAGTGGAAGAAGTGGTTTGCTAAAGTTTCGGCAAAGGAACGCGAGGAATGGAGCGTAGGCTCAGATGGAGGATTTCGATGTAGGGACCGACTGTGTGTTCCTGATGTGGAGACATTGAGGAAGGACATTCTAGATGAAGCACACAAGTCCCGATTAACCGTTCATCCTGGAGGTACAAAGGTGTATAGAGACTTGAAGCGGAATTTTTGGTGGGAAGGCATGAAACGAGAAGTGGCAGAGTATGTTTCTAAGTGTCTTACTTGTCAACAAGTCAAAGCAGAACATCAGAGGCCATCAGGATTGTTACAGCCATTACCGATTCCACAGTGGAAGTGGGAACACATTACCATGGATTTCGTGGTAGGTCTACCCCGATCTCAGCAGAGCCATGACTCTATTTGGGTGATTGTGGACCGACTCACCAAGTCAGCTCACTTCATAGCATACAGTATGACACATTCTGTGGAGAAGTTGAGTCAGTTATACATACAACAGGTCGTACGATTGCATGGAGTACCTGTCAGCATAGTGTCTGATCGCGATTCTCGATTTACTGCAGAATTCTGGGAAAGTTTCCAGACAGCTTTAGGAACTTCACTGAAAGTGAGTTCAGCATTTCATCCTCAAACCGACGGGCAAACCGAGAGGACCAATCAAGTAATGGAAGACATGCTTAGAGCTTGCGTAATTGACTTCGAGAGTTCATGGGAGACACATCTTCCATTGATTGAGTTTGCCTACAACAATAGTTATCACTCAAGCATAGGCATGGCACCATTCGAGGCATTGTATGGAAGGCCGTGTCGTTCACCATTATGTTGGGCTGAAGTCGGAGATGGCAAGCTTCTAGGACCAGAGATGGTTCGAGAGACTAATAAGAAGATAATTATTGTCAGAGAGAAGATGAAGGCAGCACAAGATCGATATAAGAGCTATGCAGACAAACATCGCACGGATAAAGAGTTCAAGGTAGGAGAGCATGTTTTACTCAAAGTATCACCAGTCCGAGGAGTAGTAAGGTTTGGACAAAAAAGGGGAAAGTTGTCGCCACGCTATATCGGACCATTCGACATCTTGGAACGCGTAGGAAGAGTTTCTTATAGACTCGCGTTACCACCAAGGTTGTCAGATATTCACAATGTTTTTCACATCAGTATGTTGAAGGAGTATCATCAAGGCGTGACGCCCCATGTAATCGACTTTAAGGACATTGAGGTGAATAACAGCGTGTCTTACGCAGAGAGACCCATCAAGATTTTGGGTCGAGAGACCAAGAAGCTGAGAAACAAGGAGATTCCATTGGTGAAGGTTCAGTGGAATCATCATGACGAAAGAGAAGCTTCGTGGGAAATGGAGTCAGAGATGCGAGAGAAATATCCTTTTCTGTTTTGTACCTAGAACAAGCTCTGATTTCGAGGACGAAATCCTTTAATAGGTGGTGGAAGATGTAACACCTGTAATTTTCTGTCATTATAATATCAGCTTTTCTAATTTCTGTATTGGACCCACTATATTATTATATTATTATTTTAATTACATGACGGTATGGACGTGTTGTAGTATTATCATATAGACTGTAGTAACCATACCGACTCGACCATAATAAGATTTAACTTAGTCCCGTACCTGGACCCGGACATTAGAAATAATACCCGATTGCACGTAAATTGAGACTGACACGCATATCGAGGAACTTATGCACGTAAACCGAGAAAGTTGCACGCAACCCGAGGTGGGCCCCACATGGCCGGCCATGTGGCAACCACATGACATCTCTTTGGACACATGTCCACTTAATGGACACATGTCCACTTAATGGACACATGTCCTATGCATGTAACATGCAAATGACACCTAAGCTAATGCACTTTCTATATATAACATGCACATGCACACAATTGACACACTTTGTCTCTTATAATCTGCACTTAATTGAAGAAATTAGAGCTGGAGTTATAAGTTCATATAGGAGAAGAAGAAGGTGACACCATTGAAGTTGAAGGTTAAGCTCCATCAAGCTCAAGAACAACATCAAGCTTAATTTCAAGCTTTGGTGAGTAAATAGTGAGTAAATTATGAGTAATTGTGAGTAATCTAACTCAATTTAGAACACATATAATATGTACTAATGTTTAGTAGAAGTTTGATGTTGTTGTGTTGAAGATTCCATGACATGCAAAACAAATCCATAAATCTGAGAAACTGAAACTCTCAGCAGAATGTAGTTTAGCAAAATGGATGTTTTGTGTAGCTCACAAATCCGAATTAAGCTAGGTTTTTTTGTGGTAAAAGCTAACTCATATATCTACAAATAACTCTTCTATAGCTCAGTCTAGAAATCACTCCTTAATGGGTGAAATGCATGTACAACGCAGTGTTATAAACCTGAGAAAATAGAAACTTCCAGCAGAACATAGTTTAGTAAAATTGATGTTTTGAGGAGTTCCAAAATCCGAATTAAGCTAGGTTTTTTTGTGGTAAATGATAACTCATTTATCTACAAATAACCCTTCTATAGCTCAGTCTAGAAATCACTCCTTCATGGGTGAAATGCATGTACAACGCAGTGATATAAATCTGAGAAACTGAAACTCTCAGCAGAACATAGTTTAGTAAAATGAATGTTTTGTGCAGTTCAAAAATGAGAATTAAGCTTGGTTTTTTTGTGGTGAAAGATAACTCATGTATCTACAAATAACCCTTCTATAGCTCAGTCTAAAAACCCTTCCTTAATAGGTGAAATTCATGTACAATGCAGTACTATAAATCTGGGACAGAACAGTCCGAGATAGAAGAATTGTCTTGCAAAATAAATAGTTTGAGTAACTTAAAAATGTAATTGAAGCTAGATTTTTTTTGTACATGAAGATATTCCTATTATCTATAATGTTTTAGTTTTGAGTTTGATCTACAAATCAATTTATCATGCCCAAATAAATCATGTTAATTCAGTCAACACAGTGAAAATGTATCCTGGCAGATTGTGTAGCTTTTTGTATAATGTTTTGTTTATGCATGGTGTTGATTGTTGATGCTAGTTTTCTGGTACATGTGTTCTTATGAAAATCTCGTGCTATGGTAGTGCTATCGCGTAGATGAGTATGTTAAGGGTTTCGTCTATGTGTTTATTAGTATTAAATTCACGTTATAAATCCATGAGCTACGTGTTATGAATATATTCTAATGACCGTTGAAAGTTCATACCCAAACTATAAGTATATTGTATGGCACGATTATTGCGTTAAGAAGTGATCGAGAAAGTTTCCATCGTAAGTATATTGAGAGGAAAACGGAATGTCGGACGTATAGCGAAATATTAACGGTTATAAATGGATGATATTAATGAACTAAACTACGAAACGTGCGAACGCGTAAAATAACGATAAAACCTTCAATAACAGATTTAATGCGAATAAGGGACATTGGGCCTCGTTTCTAGTCGTGTGTCTACTAGTCAAAGTTGATTCGTGAAATTTTGTGTCGTGTTTGGATAATTCTTGCAAAGTTGGTCTCTCGATTATTCCATGGAGTCGATTGGTGAGTTATGTTTTGTTCCTTGATCTGAGGATCGGCATGACGTGTTCGGTCAAGTGCGGATGACCTGAGGATCGTCGTGACGTGTTCGATCAAGTGGTTCATTATTTTTCCGCACCCTTGGACTGAGGATCGGCATGACGTGTTCGGTTATGTACGGGTGACCTGAGGATCGGCATGACGTGTTCGTCCAAGTGATTATTAATTTCCCGTACCCTTGGTCTGAGGATCGGCATGACGTGTTCGGTAACGTGCGGGCGACCTGAGGATCGGCATGACGTGTTCGACCAAGAGATTGTTAATGTCCCGCACACTTATGCCATTTGGGCGACAGTTTGAGTGCCAGTTGGGCGGCAGTTAACTATTCATTGTTGAGTGTTGTTCTTTCTTGTCCAATAAATGCGTTTAGAGTTAAGTCTTCTTTCAGTCAATGTCATTGGTCAGTTCAGTTCTGGGTTAAGTTTCAAAGGGAGTGATTGGGTTTAAATAAGACATGGTTTTGAGAATGAGAAAAGACGAACAAGACATAGTATCGAGAATAAGAAATGATAAACGAGATATGGTTTCGAGGAATAAGAAGAGATGATGAATAACTTACCTAAAGTGGTGGTAACCTTAAGGGGACCCTCACTTAGCTTAACCGCTAACGGCTTTTCATGCCGCTGGACCTTCCACGTCCAGCCTTTGCAGGTCCAGACGGAGCCGACTGCTATCGAGATGCTGCCTTTACTACTGAAGACTATGCTGGTGAAGACTACTACGAGGAAGGCTACGGTTTCGCCAGTTGAAGACTTTGGAGCTTTCTTTTGTTGTAGTTCTGTTTTTATTATGTTAGTAATGTAATAGTTTAGCTGATCTTGTAATATGTATCTTTTGGATATCTTTTTGGCCTGTAATATACTACTGATGTAAGACTTGGATGTTTTAAATTTCTGCTTCCGCTGAACTTAGTCACTTTCCCATATCACGTTATTATTATAAGCATATTTGGACAATCAGGTGACACTCACAACCAGTCACGTGTCTACGAACCCATAAAGGAAATTTATTTTTCCCTATTTTTGGTACTTCGGGGCGTGACAATTGCTCACAAAAATGACCCAGTCGACTACTTTCACGAACTAGTCGACTGGTTTCATTGCAGCACATTCTATAGAATTTTCCATGTTAAAAGTTTATTGAATTCAACCAGGGACGAAACACACACTCCAAACTCAATCCAAAGTAATCCTAACTGGATTATAACATTACCAAAACATAATTACAAAAGATTGCTATTTATTACAACATCGCGAATTCGTTCTAAGCTACTAAGTTAAACATAGATTACAAGTTATGAAATCCTTATTACAACATTTGCATCTCCAAACCTACAGGGTAAACATGCTGAGTCGCCTTCCAAATGAACTCCCAATACCCCGTGATTACTTCCCCGATTCCTTGCAGACATTAACACCTGAAATGGTTATTTGAATAACCACACATATTTTGATTTGTTTAAGCTAACGCTTAGTGAATAAAATAAAAATGCACATGAATGATAAACATGCTCGCATTCACATCCTCTATATTTCATACTAGTCTCCGGAGTCTCACGTGTACGTTTCACACTCCTAGTCCGCATCTCCTCACCAAAAAGTCTACGCAACAAGGTAAGATCCACGTTTCTATTCTTCAAACGTGCGACCTTATATAACACCCGTATGCATGTTATTGCATTTCATTACATTGTCATGTTTGATAATGTGATGTGTTGTGCATTGATGGCACATGTGTGAGTGAGTTTTTATTCACGAGTCGAATTGGGTGTCTGTATTAGAGAACCCTTTGAGAATGGATTGAATGAGTGTTTGGATGTTGTGACGTCTCTCCGAGACTGAGACGGTCATTATGAAATACCCTAAATGTTTATCTGAAAATAAATGTTTACGTGTGTATTATACCATCTGTATTATTTTTTGGTTTAGAATATGTTTCTATTGTTAATTTTAGTATCCTGGTGAGGGCGAATTAACACGCTACATAATTGGTAGGCTAATTAGTAATTTTGTAAAATCATGTGAAATCGCGTTTTGGCAACCAAATGGAACTTACACGAAAACTTTTATAATTTTTAGTTTTCACTCGTGAATCAATGAATTAGGCGTGTAAGAAGTTTTGGAGGATAATTAGGAGTTTTGAGAACTCGTGAGGAGGTAAACACAATTTCATAGAGTTGTGGCTATAGATAGAAATAGATGAGATATTTTAGTTACAAAACCTAAATTGACTTCTAGAGGAGGAGAGAGAAAAAGGAGATTTGGTTCCTTCGAGCTTGCGATGTATATATCCGGCGATCCGTTCGTGAACTAAAATATTTCATCAGATATTTGAACTCCTAGAGGTAAGAACTTCATTTTTGATACCCACTAGGGCTTGTTTGGATAAGTTTCCTGAAAACTCATTTTCTAGAATTTTTGTAAAAAGTTGATAGTCGGACTTTTGATCGATAGGATTTGTACTGACGGACTTTTGCAAGATCTTTTTGCTCGGGTTTTCTTTGGATCGAATTTTAAGAGCGTTATTCGGAGATGAGTGATTTAACTATTTGTTTTGGAATTATTTCTTGACATGTATTCATGTTTTGTATGAAAAGCATGGGTTAGTTTATAGATATAGATATTATGTAGTTCATATTGGGCGATTATATTGGTAAGTATGCCCAATTGCACGGTTAAGTGTTTTGATTATGTCGAGAGCATAGTGAAATGTATTTGAGCACGTTGAGTTGCTATTTGGTTCAAAGGAGCATGTGGTACCATGCCATCATTGTGGAGCCGATATAGGCATAAGGTCACACGCTTGAAGAAAAGAAACGTGGGTCTTACTTTTTGCGTGGCCTTATTGGCGATGAATTGTGGATTAGGAGTATGAAACGTACACATGAGACTCCGGAGACTAGTATGAAATGTAGAGATGTGAATGTGAGCATGGTTATCATTCATGTGCACTGTTGTTTTATTTGCTAAGTGTTAGCTTAAGCAAATCAAATATGTGTGGTTATTCAAATAACCATTTCAGGTGTTAATGCTGGCGAGGAATCGGGAAGGTGATTGCGGGGTATTAGGAGTTCAACTAGAAGGCGTTTGAGCATGCTTACCTTCTAGTTTTGAATGAAAACATTTTAATAAGGAATTTCGTTATTTTAACTAAGTTTAACTTAGAATCATAAAATAGATTCATAATGTTATGATAGATAGGAGTCTTTTGTAATTACGCTTTAGTAATGTTATAATACAGCTAGAATCGCTTTGATATAAGTTTGGAGCGTATGTTTGATCCCTGGTAGAATTCAGAAAAACTTTTAACTTAGAAAATTCCTCAAAAAAGGCTGTTGCAGGAAAATAGTCGACTGGACCTCTGTTTTAGTAAAACATCCATTTGGTGTTCAAAGGGCATCAATCGACTGGATGATAAAAACTAGTCGACTGGAATCGGTTTTCAAAACATAGATTCTGCTGGGTTGGTTTGGATTCGATCGACCGGACGAGTCCAGTCGACTGAACATTTAAGGCATCAGTCGACCAGACCTCAGAGTCAGTCGACTGGAGTGGGTTGCTAGGGATTTCTTGTTCTCTACACTCGAAGCCAGTCGACTGAGACCCCGACCCAGTCGAGTGGACTGCTGGTTTTAAAAGTAAATTGTTTCCTTTTTCGCTATATGTTCTTAAAACTAATTCTTTTGGGAACGTTAATGAATTAAAGTAGTCTCGATGGCGTGCCACGGGCTCTGATTATGCTATTGTGGGATCGGGCTATGACATTTAGTGGTATCAAAGCATTAAGATTAGAGCCTTAGGATTGAGTGACGGTATATGCTGAGTGACGTCAAGTGGAGTGTATGATTGTGACGATAATATTGTTATCATTGTGGAAATGCTTCACATGGTTGCATCTGTTGATTGTGATGATGACCTATGCACATATATACATTATGGCATGGCATGCATAGTCTTTATACATTGTACTCAATAGGGAAAATACTTAAAACGTTAAGACTGACTCGATAAGAGAGTTTTCACCGCATTCGCGTATGGATTAGATAGTGAATATGGTGGGAAATTTTGTTCAAGTTGTAAGTGAAGGAGATCAGATGAATGTTCAGGCTCCACCAGTTGAAGTTCGATATATCAATGCACCATCGGTGTCAAGACCTCAACAAATTGTAGAACAATTCCATAAACAGAAATCAACCCTGTACCATGGATAAGTTGACATAGACTTGGCTGATCATTGGATGATGGACATGGAAAGACATTTTCGTACTGTGATATGCACCGATGAAGAGAAAATTCTTTATTCATCTGATACATTGATGGGAGAAGCGTTGGATTGATGGAATAATTGGTCGAACAAGGGAAGCCAACTATGCGGGAAACATTCAAGGATGAATTTAACAAGCGTTCATTTCCACGTTCATCTCATACTCAGAAACGCCAAGAGTTTACTAGCCCAGTCCAAGGAGACATGACTGTGAGTTTGTAAACGGATTCGTAAGTTTGTCAATGATGGTAGTCTTGGTGACAGTCACATCTTCACATTGAGCAATATCTCGGATTAGATGATATTTTTGCTCTACATGTTTTCCCTTTCTATGGTTTCTTGGCTCCTTAGACTGATCCACTACCCCACTATTATTGCACTATAGCATAATAGGTGACATCGATGTTAGTACCACCTCAAGCTCCATAAGGAACTTCTTGAGCCAAATAACTTCCTTTGCGGCTTCATAAGCAGCCACATACTCAAGTTCTGTAGTTGAGTTTGCATTACGTTTTTGCTTAATGCTCCTCCAACTAATAGCAGCACCTCCCAAGGTAAAGATATGTTCGGATGTCGACTTCCTCGAATCTTTATCCGACATAAAGTTTGAGTCAGTGTATCCCATGGGAATTAACTCACTTCTGCCATACATAATCATGTAATCTTTAGTTCTTCTCAGGTACTTAAGAATGTGATTAACTGTTGTCCAATGCTGTGGACCTAGATTCGATTGATACCTGCTAACTATGCCAACGGCATAGTAAATATATGGTCCAGTGCATAACATCGCATACATGAGACTTCCTACTGTTGAAGTATTGGGAACTCCTACCTTGCGATTTCTCTCCTCCTGTGTCTTTGGACATTGGTACTTGCTCTTCACTCTTATATCTCCTGCTAATACTTCCGGAGAGGCTAGTTGGTGGGAACTCTAATAGGGAGGATAACGAAAGTTTGGGAACCCTAAAATAGTTTCTGTAGCCTAGGGATGTTAAAACTGATGAACTCAAAATTAAATGAGAGTCTCGGTTTGATACTATCGTGATAGGTACTCCGTGCAGTCTCACAACCAACTGAATATATAACTTACTCATCCTTTCCATTAGATACATCATATTGCAGGCAATGAAGTGTGCGGATTTGGTGAGTTGGTCCACAATCACCCAAATTGTGTCGTGGTTTTGCTGCATCCTTGGAAATCTAACCACAAAGTTTATGAAAACATGTTCCCATTTCAATTCGGGAACGAGTAACGGTTTTACCAATCCTGCTAGCTTCTGGCGATCAGCCTTGACTTGCTGGCAGGTCAAACATCTGGATACATAATCCGCTACACCCTTCTTCATTCCATCACACCAAAAGCTCCTTTTAAGGTCCATGTACATCTTTGTTTCTCCGAGATGTACGGTCAATATGGATTTCTGGTCTTCATCCATAACTTCCTTCCTTAAGCTTCTATCGTCCGGTATACATAGTTTGCCCTTACATCGATATTCATCATCTGCTCCAATGCTCTAAACTTCCAGCCCTTTATTCAAGGTAAACCGTTCTCCAAGTCCTTTGTTCTCCCGTTGTGCCTTAAGAATCTTATCTATCAAAGTTAGTTGTATAACCAAACATCCAAAGAATAATCATTCACATGATTTCGGTGCCCGAATGTCAAACTCTGATAGGGTTTCCAATGCTAACCATTCTCTAATCACGAAGGAGGTGATCAATTCGCGGGGGTCCGACTTAATGCATCTGCGACCATGTTTTCCATTCCGGGGTAGTATTGTAATGTGAAGTCATAATCTTTTAACAATTCCATCCACCTTATTTGTCTCATGTTCAAATCCATGTGGGAGAACAGATGTTTAAAGCTCTTATGGTCGGAAAATAGGTCAAAATTTTCCCTAATGAGGTAATTGATGGAAAAACAGGTTTAAATTAAGTTTTAAACGCGCAGCGGAAATAGGTCAAGTTACAAAACTTGTTGGTGTCCCAGGATTTACTACCCGTCAATTCCATAGATGCGTACTACCATAGGGGACAAGAGTTATACCTTAGTGTCTTGAACCCAATTCTGAACTTCAACTTTCAGATGCCTCCACTAGATGATCTTCACCCTTATGACTCCTGCGGATGCGTGCCGGAAAGACTAGGGTTGGTGGGAACCCTAATATAGAGTATAGGAAGGTTTGGGAAGACTATTATAGTTTCTGCAGCTTCTGCGTACAAGAACGACGATCAACTTTTTCCAGAACGCAGCTGCCTTATTTATAGATTTCCAGAACCGACCTAAACTTCGACCGATCAAAGTGACTTCGATCGATCGAACCTTCGATCGATCGAACCATTCTCGATCGATCGAACCTGCCATGACTTCAATCGATCGAACATACTTCAATCGATCGAACTTGTCTTGACAGCTTCCTCAAGTGTCTTTCCAAGCATCCTGGCGGAGCTAAGAGTGGGACCTCCTAGGCTCTTTATTGTTGGGTCAGACCAGTTTGTTAATTACCATGACCAAACTCTTTGATCAGCAAGCTAACTAACTGGTCAGTTAACGTTTACTCCACTATAAAACGATAACTGAACTCCAACGCAAAAGAACATATCCGAAGCGATGACTAGACTTGTATGGTGTACTAATGTCCCTATACCGTCAGCATTCGTAATCATATTCAGGTAGTCGGATAACTGTTACTGTCAACCTGAATCATGATCACTTCTTGTATTCCTTGAGTCCCATTCACCTCTCATGATTACCAAACATGTCGATAACTATTATCAACAAGACTGCAGTTCTCAATAATCAACTTGGTGACATTCTCAAGGGAATGCTTACTCTGAATCAGAGGGTAGATTCTATCTTGACAATATATGTTCACAACCCCGTGAACATGCATACCCAAGATACCAGGTGTTGATCTTCTATAGACCTCACTGATTGGTAAGTCAAAGCAGTCATGTCCACAGTCTGTGTTCATAATCGTCTCAAGATTGAGAACACGTACCTTATACAAGTTATGGTTCCTATCGACTGTTTGACAGTTTTGAATGTCACTAGGAAAGCTCAGGTCCGTCAATGCACTATAAGCACTAGCATACTAACCAAGAGTCACACTCTAGTGATTGAGATTTATCACTCCATCCAATGGTAGTTAATGATGCTACAGTGTATACCTGATGAGATATCCCGTCTCATCATCCACTGTGACAAGCTTTAAGTATCAAAGAATAGTAATTCGTATCTCATTGTATGTATCTTATACACACACGAAATACTTACTATGATACTTATGGATTAAACAATCATCTCATGAAAGAAACATACATCATAAAATGTAAAGCTGATATCCATATATTAAAATGCTAATGTCTAATACATATAGTAATGGTTTGAGGGCACAAACCCAACAAACTCCCACTTGCACTCACAACCATACAGGATTATATCTGAGACCTAGACTATCTAGATGACGATCAAAGACCTTCTGTGGCAAGGCCTTTGTAAACGGATCAGCAAGATTGTCAGCGGTGGCAATCTTGGTGACAGTCACATCTCCACGTTGAACAATATCTCGGATAAGATGATATTTCCTCTCTACGTGCTTTCCCTTTCCGTGGTTCCTTGGCTCCTTGGACTGAGCCACTGCCCCACTATTATCACAATAAAGCGTAATAGGTGCCAGTGACGCTGGTACCACCTCGAACTCCATAAGGAACTTCTTGAGCCAAACAGCTTCCTTTGCGGCTTCACAAGCAGCCACATACTCAGCTTCTATAGTTGAGTCTGCAATGCATTTCTGCTTAATGCTCCTCCAACTGACAGTACCACCTCCCAAGGTAAAGAGATGACCGGACGTTAACTTCCTCGAATCTTTATCTGACATAAAGTCTGAGTCAGTGTATCCCACTGGAATTAACTCACTACCACCGTACATAAGCATGTAATCTTTAGTTCTTCTCAAGTACTTAAGAATGTGCTTGACGGCTGTCCAGTGCTCTGGACCTAGATTCGACTGATACCTGCTAACCATGCCTACGGCAAAGCAGATATCTGGTCTAGTGCATAACATCGCATACATGAGACTCCCCACTGCCGAAGCATAGGGAACTCCTATCATGCGATTCCTCTCCTCCTGTGTCTTTGGACACTGGTCCTTGGAGAACGCTAAACCATGCCTGAGAGGTAATAAACCTTTCTTCGAATTATCCATTAAAAACCTAGTCAGCACCTTATCGATATAACCAGCTTGAGATAATCCCATTATCTTTCGCTTACGATCCCGAAAGAGCTTTATCCCAAGAATATAACTCGCCTCTCCTAGATCCTTCATATCGAAAGTACTAGCTAGCCAAACCTTGACCGTTGACAATGCCGCTACATCATTTCCAATGAGTAGAATGTCGTCAACGTAAAGCACAAGAAAGGCCACCACTTTCCCTTCACTCTTCTTGTATACACAAGGTTCATCCAGATTCTGTATGAAACCAAACGACTTGACCGCTTGGTCAAATCGGATGTTCCAACTTCTGGATGCTTGCTTAAGCCCATAAATGGACTTTTGCAACTTGCATACCAAGTTACCTTTCTGACCAGCTATGAACCCTTCTGGTTGTTGCATATAGTTGTCCTCCACAAGATTGCCATTCAAGAATGCAGTCTTGACGTCCATTTGCCAGATCTCATAATCTAGGCATGCAGCAATGGATAAGAGTATTCTGATGGACTTGAGCATGGCTACCGGCGAGAAGGTTTCCTCATAGTCAATGCCCTCCCTTTGAGTATAACCTTTCGCTACAAGCCTAGCCTTAAAGGTTTCAACCTTTCCATCAGATCCTCTTTTCCTCTTGTAGACCCACTTACAGCCAATGGGTTTAATATTGACTGGAAGCTCTACAAGATCCCAGACCTGATTAGAATCCATAGATTCCAATTCAGCCTTCATAGCTTTAATCTAATGAGCCGAGTCTACATCAGCCATTGCCTCTTCGTATGTGGCAGGATAAGATTCAGATTCTATGGAGACAGCTTCAAAAACTTCTCCTAAGAACATGTATCTATCAGGCTGGCTGATAATCCTCCCACTACGACGAGGTACCGGTGCGGAAATGGGTGAAGAAGTGGTATTTTGTTGATTTATATCGTTATCAATTACGGGTTGGACTGAGGGCTCTCCTTCTATCTCTCTAAGATCTATCCTTCCGTTAGGTTTATGGTTCATGATATAGTCATCCTCCAAGAAAACAGCATTCGTACTAACAAACACTTTCTGCTCTCTTGGATCATAAAAATACCATCCATAAGTACCCTTTGGATACCCTACGAAGTAACATACTTCCGATCTAGAATCCAACTTGCTCATCTTTCCTTTCAGCACATGTGCCGGACACCCCCATATCCGGAGATGTTGCAATGAAGGCTTGCGCCCAATCCACATCTCTCGTGGTGTCCTGGGAACAGATTTGCTTGGTACTAGATTTAGTATGTACGCAACGGTTTCCAAAGCATAACCCCAAAGGAATAATGGCAACTCCGAATAACTCATCATCGACCTAGTCATGTCTAAAAGAGTCCGATTCCTTCTCTCCGCTACACCGTTTTGCTGAGGCGTACCAGGTGCAGTCAACTGTGACAGAATCCCATTCTGTACGAGGTGATCAATAAACTCATTAGAGAGGTACTCTCCACCTCGATCAGATCGAATGGCCTTGATATGTGTGCCCAATTGCTTCTCCACTTCAGCCCTAAACTCTTTGAACTTTTCAAAGGCGTCAGACTTGTGCTGCATTAGGTACACATATCCATACCTGGAGTGGTCATCAGTAAATGTTATGAAATACTCATAACCACCCCTTGCTCTAATATTTATTGGTCCACACACATCAGTATGAACTAATTCCAACAATGCATCAGTTCTATTTCCCTTTGTAGGAAAGGGCCTTTTGGTCATCTTACCCTTTAAACAAGACTCGCAGACTTCCATTGGTTCTAGAACCAAATCGCCTAAGACCCCTTCTTTGACTAGTCTGCCAATCCTATTTAGATTGATATGGCCAAGCCTCATATGCCAAAGCGTTGTTGGATTAGTGGAAGGTTCCTTTCTTTTAGATGGTACAGTTACCATTGAGTTATTAAGTTCCATATTAGAGTCTTTAGAAATATTAGGAGTAATCACATACAAACCATTTGATTTAATACCAGAACAAATAAAAGAACTATTTCTTTTAATAACAACTTCAGTTTCAAAATGAAAGGAATAACCATTATTCGTTAAATTAGAAACTGAAATTAAATTACGTCTCATTGAAGGACGTAAAGTACATCTGATAAAACCAAAACTTTATTGTCTAGAAATTCTAAAACTATGACTCCTATAGCAACTGCAGATACAGTTGTGCTAGAACCTAGAGTAAGTACGATCTCCCCATCACTGCATTTCCTGGTTGATCTGAACCCCTGCAACGAATTACAGATATGGTTAGTCGCACCAGAATCAATGCACCAAGTGTTTGAAGTATCCGTAATAAAACTTACTTCAATCACATGTGATTCAATCATACCTTGAACTCTTGTAGCTAAGAATTCTGGACAGTTCCTCTTCCAGTGGCCCTTCTCACCGCATTGGAAACACTTTCCTTTGCCTTGGCCACCCACCTTCCCTTTGCCCTTACCTTTTCCCTTAGATTTTGCAATCTTAGGGACTGGTCCAACACTTGAACCACCAGTGCCAACCTTCTTCTTCCCTTTCTTTCCTTTCGGTGTAGATCGGGAAGAGGATGCTCTTTTCTCAACGTTCAAAACGTTGATCCCAGGTTTGATCACCCCTTTCGCTGCCAAAAGAGAACTCATCAATTCGCTCATTGAAAAATTCATTTGATTCATATTATAGTTAAGTTTAAATTGAGCGAATGAAGGCGACAGCGAATTAAGGATCATATCAACCTGGGTCTGTGCATCGATCTTGGCACCTAGGGTCTCCAGCTCGTTTAAATAACCAATCATTTTTAAAACATGTTCTTTGACTGGAGTCCCTTCCGACATCTTTGCACTCATTATCTTCTGCATGGCTACCTGTCTGGCAGGCCTGCCATGCTCCCCAAACATCTTTTTCAGGGATGTGATAATGTCACTGGCAGAGTCGTTCGATTGGAATTGGTGTTGCAACACACCAGTCATTGAGGACAGAATGTAGCAACGAGCCATTCCATTCGACTTCTTCCATTTGTCGAACTCGCGTCTGGCAGCTGCCGAAGCATTTGCCGCAGGTTCTTCAGGGCTTGGGGTGGTGAGGACATATATGTGATCCTCCGCAGTTAACACGATATCAAGATTACGTTTCCATTCAGTGTATTTGTTTCCAGTTAATTTGTTTTGAGTGAGTATGGTGGCAAGTGGACTAAATGCAGATCCAGACATTATGATTACTGAAAATCAAACAAAATAATTATGGATATCAGAATTTGACAGTTTAAAGTAAAAGAATCCTTTTAAAACTTTTATTTTAAAACAAAGTCGCCGGAATATCAAAACGAAAGAATAAAGCCTCCGTGTGGTGGTCAATGTTCGATCTTTCGATTTATCATAACTTATCCGCTATGCAACTCTTGCAAAACAAGTTATGACTTCCGAACCTATTTGATCTCTAAGTTTATGAATAATGCCCCGTGTGGGATCCCTTATCCATAGCTTAGCTAGTGTGTACCATTAACTAGGATCCAATCACAACCGTCTCAAGTAGCGCCTCCGTGTGGTGGTCACTCTCTAACACATCTGATTGATCCTATCAAAAGAAGTTCACATCTAGTAACCAATGAGTAATGCACCCTCAGTATGGAATGATCACCCCTGGCGAGGTGACACAAAATGCACCACTCATCTTACAGTGAACCGTTAATGGAAGATTGTGGGTGTAATTAATAAGACCCTCTCCCACTAGATTTAGTAAAAAGGATTTTGCTTTTTGAGAAAATCTGTTTCTACACACTTCCCATAAACATCTAATGTTTACTAATGTGTTGAAAATGGTTTTTGAATTTTATTTTAGAAAACTTGTTTTGCGTGCATGCAACAATGTATTATACGCCAATCACAAACCAAGGACATAAAACAAAAAACTAAAATGAAATATAGGCATTCAAACAATGCCTCTATCTCCCACGGCTCTGTCTCCATAGAACCACCTTCTTGGTTTGGTCGCCTCCAGCTCCATCCCATGGACAACGGCTCCTTGCTCCATCTTCATGGAAATTCTAATTCTATTACATTAGACCTATGCTTCTTTTGAAGCTTACAATTTATCTAGAAAAAGGAAATAGCAAGAATTGAAATAAAAGGCTAGGGAAACTGGTGCGACTTTCCTTTTCGTAGGATTGAAGTCGCAGCGCCCTTTACATATGCCTTACAACCAAACCAAAATTTAAAACAACACACCAATCTCAAAACATTTGAATACAAAAAATAAATGCTCTTGGTGCCATGGGAGATAGCGACTAACTTTCGCTGCAAAAGGGTTAGTCGAGCACACATCCACGCATATATATAACAAATATATAACTATTGGAACCCCTAATTGATTCACACAGTATATCAACTATTTACATACTGAATTAGAACTCAAAACAGCATCTATCTTCTCTGTCACAGTTCGATCGATCGAAGCCCGTTCGATCGCTCGATCCTTAGATCGATCGAAGCCCGTTCGATCGCTCGAACCTTCGATCGATTGAACATTGTTCAATCGCTTGAACATTCTGTTTCACATAATAATTTGAAAATTTTACAGAATATTTTAAAATTAAAGTTTTTAATTTCAAAACTCTTAAAAATTGTGAAATAGAGAACCTGACAAAGTATCTGTCTCGATCGATCTAACTTCATTCGATCGATCGAACACCAGAAGGTTTCGATCGATTGAAGACTGTTCGATCGCTTGAGAACAGAGTATGTTCGATCGATAAAAATATGTTCGATCGATCGAACCCGCCTTGCATCCTATGCAATCACAGATTTGTATACTGCTGCGATAACACTGCAGAAACAGATCTGTGACAATGCAGTTTTGAAAACAGTTCTAAAATCAACATACAAATCAAAATAGTGTTCCAAAAACGCATCTATAGATCCAAACGAGCGTGGCTCTGACACCAATTGATGGAAAAACAGGTTTAAATTAAGTTTTAAACGCGCAGCGGAAATAGGTCAAGTTACAAAACTTGTTGGTGTCCCAGGATTTACTACCCGTCAATTCCATAGATGCGTACTACCATAGGGGACAAGAGTTATACCTTAGTGTCTTGAACCCAATTCTGAACTTCAACTTTCAGATGCCTCCACTAGATGATCTTCACCCTTATGACTCCTGCGGATGCGTGCCGGAAAGACTAGGGTTGGTGGGAACCCTAATATAGAGTATAGGAAGGTTTGGGAAGACTATTATAGTTTCTGCAGCTTCTGCGTACAAGAACGACGATCAACTTTTTCCAGAACGCAGCTGCCTTATTTATAGATTTCCAGAACCGACCTAAACTTCGACCGATCAAAGTGACTTCGATCGATCGAACCATTCTCGATCGATCGAACCTGCCATGACTTCAATCGATCGAACATACTTCAATCGATCGAACTTGTCTTGACAGCTTCCTCAAGTGTCTTTCCAAGCATCCTGGCGGAGCTAAGAGTGGGACCTCCTAGGCTCTTTATTGTTGGCTCAGACCAGTTTGTTAATTACCATGACCAAACTCTTTGATCAGCAAACTAACTAACTGGTCAGTTAACGTTTACTCCACTATAAAACGATAACTGAACTCCAACGCAAAAGAACATATCCGAAGTGATGACTAGACTTGTATAGTGTACTAATGTCCCTCTACCGTCAGCATTCGTAATCATATTTAGGTAGTCGGATAACTGTTACTGTCAACCTGAATCATGGTTACTTCTTGTATTCCTTGAGTCCCATTCACCTCTCATGATTACCAAACATGTCGATAACTATTATCAACAAGACTGTAGTTCTCAGTAATCAACTTGGTGACATTCTCAAGGTAATGCTTACTCTGAATCAGAGGGTAGATTCTATCTTGACAATATATGTTCACAACCCTGTGAACATGACATACCCAAGATACCCAGGTGTTGATCTTCTATAGACCTCACTGATTGGTAAGTCAAAGCAGCCATGTCCACAGTCTGTGTTCATAATCGTCTCAAGATTGAGAACACGTACCTTATACAAGTTATGAGTTCCTATCGACTGTTTGACAGTTTTGAATGTCAATAGGAAAGCTCAGGTCCGTCAATGCACTATAAGCACTAGCATACTAATCAAGAGTCACACTCTAGTGATTGAGATTTATCACTCCATCCAATGGTAGTTAATGATGCTACAGTGTATACCTGATGAGATATCCAGTCTCATCATCCACTATGACAAGCTTTAAGTATCAAAGAATAGTAATTCGTATCTCATTGTATGTATCTCATACACACACAAAATACTTACTATGATACTTATGGATTAAACAATCATCTCATGAAAGAAACATACATCATAAAATGTAAAGCTGATATCCATATATTAAAATGCTAATGTCTAATACATATAGTAATGGTTTGAGGGCACAAACCCAACAGTAATGCCTCCAAATCTTGAGTGCAAACACAACTGTTGCTTACTCCAGATCGTGTGTCGGGTAATTATTCTTGTAGGGTTTCAACTTTCCTTACCCATAAGTGATCACCTTACCAGCCTGGATTAATACATACCCCAACCCTTGGTATGATGCGTCACTAAAAATAGTGTACTTCTCTCTGCTCCTTTGGGATAACAAGTACCAGTGCCGAGGCGAGTCTATTCTTCATCTACGAGAAAGCACACTCATGCTTGTCATCCCATTTAAACTTGAAGGGTACGATCTGTGAGAATCCTTCCACGAATCTCCTATAGTATCATACAAATCCAAGAAAGCTCCTGACTTCTGAAACTGTGGTTGGCCTACTTTAATTCAAAACTGCGTCTGTCTTTGACGAGTCTACAACTATACCATTCTGTGAAACCACGTGGGCCAAGAACTTGACTTCTTTTAGCCAAAAGTCACACTTGCTGAACTTTACATACCCTTGGTTGTCTCTGAGAGTCTACAAAGATATCACTAGATGCTTCCATTGATCTTCTTTTGTCTTCGAGTAGACCAAGATGTCGTTGATAAACATGATGATGAATTGGTCCAAATATGGTTTGAATACTCGATTCATCAAGTCCATGAATACCGTAGGGGTGTTTGTTAGTCCAAAAGACATGACTAAGAACTTATAGGGCTGCCCTCTTTTTTGATTCCCCAAATTGACTTTCACTTTCGATCGATCGAAGTACCTTCGATCGATTGAAATGTTTCGATTGATCGAACTTGTGTTGAATTCAATCAATCAAAACTCTTTCAATCAATGGAACTTGCCTTGACAACATCCTTTTGTGCCTTTCCAAGCATCCCAGTAGAGTTAAGAGTGGAACCTCCTAGGCTCTTAATTATTGGCTCAGACTAGTTGTTAATTCCCATGACCAAACTCTTTGATCAACAAATTAACCAAGTAGTCAGTTAACGTTTACTCCACTATAAAGTGATAATTGCACTCTAACACAAAAGAACATAACCAAAGCGATAATTGGACTTGTACGGTGCACTAATGTCCCTCTACCATCAGCAATTGTAATCATATTCAGGAAGTCAGATAAACGATTACTGTCAACCTGAATCATAATCAATTCTTGTATTCCTTGAGCCCCATTCACCTCTCATGAATACAAAATATGTTGATAACTACTTATCAATAAGATTGCAGTTCTCAATAATCAACTTGATATGACATTCTCAAGGGTATGCTTACTCTTTATCAGAGGGTAGATTCTATCGTAATAACATATGTTAACAACCCTGTGAACATTACATACCCAAGATACCTAGGTGTTGATCTTTTATAGACCTCACTGATTGGTAAGTCAAAGCTGTCATATCCACAGTCTGTGTTCATGATCGTCTCAAGATTGAGAACATATACCTAATACAAGTTATGAGTTCCTATCGACTGTTGACAGTCTTAAGTGTCAATAGGAAAACTCAGATTCATAAATGCGCTATAAGCACTAGCATATTAACCAAGAGTTATACTCTAGTGATTGAGATTCATCATTCCATCCAATGGTAGTTAATCAAGCTACAATGTATACCTGATGAGATATCCAGTCTCATCATCCACTATGACAAATTCTATGTATCAAAGAAAAGTAATTCGTATCTCACTTGTCCGTATCTCATACACACACGAATTACTTACTGTAATACTTAAGGATTAACAATTAGCTCATGAAAGAAACATACACAATGAAATGTAAAGCTGATATCCATATATTAAAATGCCAATGTTTCATACATAAAGTAATGGTTTGAGGGCACAATCCCAACAATCTCCCACTTGTACTCATAACCATTTAGGACGACATCTGAGACCTAGACTATCTATATAACGATTAAAGACCTTCTGTGGCAAGGCCTTTGTAAACGGATCCGCAAGATTGTTAGTGGTGGCAATTTTGGTGACAGTCACATCTCTACCTTGAGAAATATCTCGGATGAGATGATATTTTTGCTCTACGTGCTTTCCCTTTCCATGGTTTCTTAGCTACTTGGATTGAGCCACTGCCCCACTATTATTGTACTATAGCGTAATAGGTGGGAGCGACATTGGTACCACCTCGAGCCCCATAAAGAACTTCTTGAGCCTAACAGCTTCCTTTGTGGCTTCACAAGCAGCCACATGATTAGCTTTTGTAGTCGAGTCTGCAATGCATTTCTGCTGAATGCTCCCTCAACTTATAGTACAACCTCTTAAGATAAAGAGATATTTGGATGTTGACTTCCTCGAATTCTTATTTGACATAAAGTTTGAGTCAATGCATACCACTAGAATTAATTCAATACCTCCATAAATAAGAATATAATCTTTAGTTCTTCTCAAGTACTTAAGAATGTGCTTAACGGATGTCCAGTACTCTGGACCTAGATTCGATTGATACCTGGTAGCCATGCCAACGGTAAAGTAAATATCTAGTCTAGTGTATAACATTGCATACATGAGACTTTCCACTGCCGTAGTATAGGGAACTCCTGCCATTCGATTGCTCTCCTTCAGTTAGACCTGTAAACGGGTCGGATCTAGTGCATCCAGATCCAGATCCGCTAAACTAGATATGAATTCGGATTCGGATTCGGATTTGACGGATCTGTTATAAGTCAGTCCATATCCGAATCCGCCAAAATATACCTAATCCGGATCCGGATTCGATCCAAAATAATATATAATGTGTATATCTATACTATTTTTGTATATATATAATATGTATATATATAAATATATTTGTATATGCATGACTAATATACTAAATATAATACAGTATGTATATGCATTATATATACATAATTATATTATAGTATGTATATACATTATATATACACATAATTATATTATATATCAAAATTCTCTAAAGAGGGCCACCTCTCTTCAGTGTCTTTGGACACATGTACTTGGTCTTCACTCATATGTCTCCTGTGAATACTTCTGGAGAGGCTAAAGTTGGTGGGAACTTTAATAGGGAGGATAAAGAAAGTTTGGGAATCCAAAAATAGTTTCTGCAGCTTAGGGACGTTACAAACGATGAACTCAAAATTCTGGATGCTGCTGCCCTATTTTTAGATTCCCTAAATCGGCTTTCACTTTCAAATGATCGAAGTACCTTTGATCGATTAAAACATTTTGATTGATCAAACTCATCTTGACTGTAATTGATCAAAACTCTTTCGATCGATCGAACTTGCCTTGACATCATCCTCTTATGCCTTTCCAAGCATCCTAGTGGAGTTGAGAGTGGAACATCCTAGGTTCCTAATTGTTGGCTCAGACCAGTTGTTAATTCCCATGACCAAACTCTTTGATCGAAAAATTAACCAATTGGTCAGTTAACATTTACTTCACTATAAAATGATAATTTCACTTTAACGCAAAAGAACATATTCGAAGTGATAACTTGACTTGTAGGGTGCACTAATGTCCCTCTACCATCTGCAATCGTAATCATATACAGGTAATCAGATAAACGATTACTGTCAAACTGAATCACGATTACTTCTTGTATTCCTTGAGCCTCATTCACCTCTCGTGATTACAAAAATATTTATAACTACTTATCAGCAAGACTGCAGTTCTCAGTAATCAACTTGATGACATTCTCAAGGGAATACTTACTCTTCATCAGAGGGTAGATTCTATCTGGACAACATATGCTCACAACCCTATAAACATGACATACCCAAGATACCCAGGTGTTGATCTTTTACAGACCTCACTGGTTAGTAAGTCAAAGCATATCCACAGTCTGTGTTCATAATCGTCTCAAGATTGAGAAAACGTACCTTATATAAGTTATGAGTTCCTATCGACTGTTGACAATCTTAAGTGTAAATAGGAAAACTCAAGTCCGTCAATGCACTATTAGCACCCACATATTAACTAAGAGTTATACTCCAGTGATTGAAATTCTTCACTCCATCCAATGGTAGATAATCATGCTACAATGTATACCTGATGAGATATCCAGTCTCATCATCCACTATGACAAATTCAAAGTATCAAAGAATAGTAATTCGTATCTCACTTGTCTGCATCTCATACATACACGAATTTCTTAATATAATACTTAAGGATTAGCAATCATCTCATGAAAGAAACATACACAATGAAATGTAAAGCTGATATCCATATATTAAAATGCCATTATCTTAAACATAAAGTAATGATGAGAGGGCACAATCCCAACAACTCCCCATTGTACTCATAACCATTCAGGACTACAACTGAGACCTAGACTATCTAGATGATGATCAAAGACCTTCTATGGCTAGGCTTTTGTAAAATGATCCGCAAGATTGTCAACAGTGGCAATCTTGGTGACAATCACATCTCCAAATTGAGCAATATCTCAGATTAGATGATATTTCCACTCTACGTGCTTTCCTTTTCCATGGTTCCTTGGCTCCTTGGATTGAGCCAATGCCCCCCCTATTATAGCAGTATAGCGTAATAGGTGACAGCGACACTGGTACCACCTCGAGCTCCATACGGAACTTCTAGAGCCAAATAGCTTTCTTTGTGGCTTTACAAGTAACCACATAATCAGCTTCTGTAGTTGAGTCTGTAATGTATTTCTAATTATTGCTCCTCCAACTAATAGCACCACCTTCCAAGGTAAAGAGATGTCTGGATGTCGACTTCCTCGAATCTTTATCTGACACAAAGTCCGAGTTAGTGTATCCCATTGGAATTAACTCACTATGGTCAAACATAAGCATGTAATTTTTAGTTCTTCTCAAGTGCTTAAGAATGTGCTTAATGGTTGTCCAATTCTCGGGACCTAGATTTGATTGATACCTGCTAGCCAAGCCAACGAAAAAGCAAATATCTGGTCTAGTGCATAATATCGCATACATAAGACTTCCCACTATCGAAGTATAGGGAACTCCTTCCATGTGATTCCTCTCCTCTTGTGTCTTTGGACACTAGTACTTGGAGAGCACTAAACCATGCCTGAAAGGTAATAAACATTTCTTCGAATTATCCATGGAAAACCTAGCTAGCGCCTTCTCGATATAACTAGCTTGAGATTATCCCATTATCTTTAGCTTACGATCTTGAAAGGGCTTTATCCTAAGGATATAGCTCGCCTCTCCTAGATCCTTCATATCCAAAGTACTAGCTAGCCAAACCATAATCGTTGACAGTGCCGCTACCTCATTCCCATCGACTAGAATATCGTCAACATAGAGTACAAGAAAAGCCACCACTTTTCCTTAACACTTCTTGTATACACAAGGTTCATCTAGATTCTGCATAAAACCAAATGATTTAACAGCTTGGTCAAAACAAATGTTCCTACTCCTGGATGCCTGCTTAAGTCCATAAATTAATTTTTGCAACATGTATACCAAGTTACCTTTTCCACTAGCTATGAACCCTTCTAGTTGCTGATGGACGTGAGCATGGCTACTAACGAGAAGGTTTCCTTATACTCAATGTCCTCTCTCTAAGAATAAACTTTAGCTATAAGCCTAGCCTTAAAGTTCTCAACCTTTCCATCAGATCCTCTTTTCCTATATAGATCTATTTACAGCCAATGAGTTTATCATTGGCTAGAAGTTCTACAAGATCCTAGACCTGTTAGACCTGTTCTCAACCTTTCAATTCAGCCTTCATGGCTTTAACCCAACGAGCTAAATCAACACCTGCCATTGCCTCCTCATATGTGGTAGGATTAGATTCAGATTCTATGGAGATCGCTTCAAAAACTTCTCCCAAGAACATGTATCTATCAGGTTGGGTGACCATCCTCCCACTTTGACGATGTACTGATGCAGAAATGGGTGAAGAAGTGATAATTTCTTATCTTACATCATTATCAACTGTTGAAGGAGAAGAGGGATCTCCATCTATTTCTCTCAAATCTATCCTTCTCTTAGGTTTATGGTTCATGATATAATCATCTTCCAAAAAATAACATTTGTACTAACGAACACTTTATGTTTTCTTGGATCATGAAATACCATCGATAAGTAACCTTTGGATATCCTATAAAGTAACATACTTCTGATCTAGATTCTAACTTGCTCATCTTTCCTTTCAGCACATGTGCCGGACATCCTCATAACTAGTGATGTTGTTGTAATACCCTGTATTTTCAATAATTATTTATGTAGAGAGATTCTATATACTTTCCTTAATCATTTATGAAATTTCATCTTTGATTGATCGAAGTTCGTTCGAGCGATCGAGCATCCTAAAAGTTCAACCGATCGATCCCTTCTCGAGCGATTGAAACCCTATTGACATAAATTTAATACGTGGACCCTACTTCAATCGATCAAACTTTCTTCAATCGATCAAACCTGAGCGATCTGCTCTCAAGAAATTGAACTTAGTTCGATCAATCAAACTTTGTAATCATCATAATTCCTGGTTTCACGCAAAAAAACCACCTGCACCCTCTTCCCCCTTTTTATATATCTTATGCTAGTGTGTGGGAGTGTTCAGAATACTAGAGAGTTTGAGAGAGAGTGTGTATGCTTGTGTGTTTATATATATACACTCATACCTCTATATATACACACACTAATATATATACATAGCTTGGGGGAGAGAGAAGCACAGAAGGAAGAAAAAGAAGAAGAAAAGAGGAGGAGACAGAGAGAGACAGAGACAAGGCAGAGGAGGAGAGAAAGAAAGGCTGCCATTAAAGCTTCAAAGCTCACACTTGCTAAACGCACCCTTAGCAACTTTCAATGAGTTCAAAACTCACTCGATATCTTAGTTATGCTGTGTTACAAGTTTTTGTATGTTTAATAATAACCCAAATACCCCCTGCCAAATTCTGCACATTCACTGCAGAACCTGTAGAAGACGTAGTTCGACCGATCAAACTGAGTTCAATCGATCGAACATCCTTGAGTCTCAATCGATCAAAATGAGTTGAATCGATCGAGAACACTTCGATCGATCGAACGTTACTTTTCCTCAAGTGATTGAGATGACTTCAATCAATCGAACCTAGCAGAACATGGATATGTTCCTTAAGTCTATAATTCATAATGCGTAGTTGGTTAATTTTTGTTTCATGTTTCTATTATGTGATATTATAGGTTACGGAGGTAATGGGATATGATAATGAGATTGAGATAATACATTGAGTAACGTAGTCAAGTTCGGAACATCAACATTGATGCAATGCGATAATGAGATAAAATTTAAGGTATAACCTTGGATAAATCCCTGTACCAAGTTAGTAAGGTATTGGTGACAGCAAATACAAATATGTCAGTATCATGGGATGGTTGTGAGCGCATCTGCGTGGGATGTGAGCATTATGTATTATACTAGCAAGATGTACAGATACATATAGATTATGAACGGATGATACTCGCAAGCATTCTTAAAAGTGGTGAACAGTAAGAGTTCTTAAAAGTGGTGAACATGAGTATTAGTGCGTCCATAGACTAGTCGTTATATGAGAACGATGCACGAGTGCTCATAGGAGTTCTTAAAAGCAGTGAACAGTAAGAGTTCTTAAAAGCGGTGAACAGAAGCACCAGTATGTCGTGATGATATAACCAGTTTGGTATAGTCAGTTGGGTTGAGTACAGTCAGTCTTAGAGTTGGAAGGTGATGAGAATCGGTTATAATAGAGGAAAAGATATTATTAATATCACTATTTATTATCGTTCAGAACTGGCAATTACGTTATTTCTATGAGATTGTGTTAGTTAGTTCTCACTCAGCTTTCAGTAAGCTAACGGACTTTATTGCCTGGACATTCTCCGTTTAGACTACCCTGTCCTTAACAATGCAGGTATTGGAACTTATAGTGATGGCTACAACCCAGAGTGGGATTATGCAGAGGGTGGCCCCACTGATGCCGGTTATACGGGAGAGGAGTGTTATGCTGACAACTATCCTTATGCCAGCTAATGATCTGAAGATAGTTATCTAGTTTATGTTTAAGCCTTATTTGACTGTTGAACTTTTGTAACGGGTACTTGGGCATATGTTGTCTCTAGACCTGTTGTGATCCTGTGGACCACACTCTGATGTTTTGTAATAGATAGAATCGTTTTATATTCAGTTATTTACTATTCTGGTTGTTTCAGCTGGAGTAGTACTGTGTGGTGTGGATAATTAGTGACTTTCACTTGTCATTCCCTATGGACCCAAAAAGTAAATTTATTTTTCTGTATTTTTGCTGCTCCAGGGCATGACAGTTGGAAAGAGGGCTTACGTCCAATCCACATCTCCCATGGTGCCTTAGGAACAAATTTGCTTGGAACAAGATTTAGTATGTATGCAGCGGTTTCCAAAGCATAACCTGAAAGAAATAATGGCAACTCCGAATAACTCATCATCGACCTAGTCATGTTTAAAAGAGTTCAGTTCCTTCTCTTTGCTACACCATTCTACTGAGGTGTACCGGGTGCAGTCAACTGTGACAAAATCCCATTCTGTACGAGGTTATTAATTAACTCATTAAAGAGGTATTCACCACCTCAATATGATCGAATGGCTTTGATATGTGCGCCCAATTGCTACTTTACTTCAACTTAAACTTTTTAAACTTTTCAAAGGCTTCAGACTCATGCTCCATTTGATACACATATCCACACCTAATGTGGTTATTAGTAAATGTGATGAAATACTCATAACAACCCTATGCGTTAATATTTATTGGTCCACACACATCAGTATAAACTAATTCCAAAAAAGCATTGGTCTTATTGCCCTTTGCAAGAAAGGGCCTTTTGGTCAGTTTACCCTCTAAACATGATTAATTGACATTGGTTCGAGAACCAAATTGCCTAAGATCCCTTCTTTGACTAGTCAGCTTATCCTATTTAGATTACTATGGCGAAGCGTCATGTGCCAAAGCCTTGTTGAATTAGTGGAAGGTTCCTTTCTTTTAGATAGTAGAGTTACCACTGAGTTATTAAGTTCCATACTAGAATCATTATAAATATTCGAAATGATCACATACAAGCCATTAGTTTTAACACCAGAACATACAAAAGAACCATTTTTTTAATGACCACTTTAGTTCCAAAATAAAAAGAATAACCTTTATTCAATAAATTAGAAACTGAAATTAAATTACGTCTCATTAAAGGACGTAAATTACATTCGATATAACATACCCCGAAGCAGCAAAAATAGAGAAAAGTAAATTTCCTTTTTTGGTCCATAGGGAATGTTAAATGAAAGTCACTAATTATCCATACCACACAGTACTAGTCCACAAGATAAACATGAACAGTAACATAATCAACTGGACATAAAAGCAGTGCTACTATTACAAACATCAGTGTGGTCCTCAGGATCACAACAGGTTTGGAGACAATATATGCCCAAGTAATTGTCAAAATAATAAAGTTTGACAGAAATAATAGAAATATAAACTAGGTATAACTATCTTCAGATCTTCAGCTGGCGTAAGGGTAGTCGTCAACATAGAATTCTTCCCGGCATAACCGGCATCAGTAGAGCCACCTTCTGCAAAATCCAACTTCGGGTAGTAGCCTCGTCATACACTTCATCACCTGTATTATTATGAATAGGGTAGTCTGGATGGGGAATGTCTAGGCAATGAAGGCCATCAGCTTACTAAAAGTAGAGTGAGAACTAACTAACACAGTCTCATAAAAATAAGGTAATTACAAGTCATGAACGATATATAGTAGTGATATTAATAATATCTTTTCCTCGTTTATTCTGACACATCATTGACCGATTCGCATCGTCTTCCAACTCTAAGACTGACTATACCAATCCCAACTGACTACACCAAACTAGTTTATCATCACGACATAATAGTGCTCTTGTTCACTGCTTTTAAGAACTCTTACTATTCACCGCTTTTAAGAATATTTGCGAGTACTGTGCACCCATAGCTTCCAAAATATTTGTTAAATCTATATTACTCACTTATCAAATTCAACCTGAGCAAAACATCAGTTCAACTAATCATAACCTTGAAAGTAACTAATACCCTACTGACACAGTCACCAGACTATCCCACGTTACTCACCATTATATCTCAAACCTTATCTCGTTATTGCGTTATATTAATATCAACGTTCTGAACCCAACTACATGACTTACCACATTATCTCAATCTCATTATTATATCCCATTATTCCCATAATCTATAATATCGTATAATAGAACATGGAACGTTAAGTAAATAGCTAAGCATGATGAATTATAAACTAAAAGGAAACATTCATGTTCTGTTTGGTTTGATCGATTGAAGTCATCTCAATAGCTTGAAGAACGTGAAGGTAGATCGATTAAAGTATTGTCGATTAATTGAAGTGAAGGTGTTCTGGATCGATTGAAGTCATTTTGATTGATTAAGTATTAGTGTAGTTCGATCGATTGAACCTAGTTCGATCGCGCAAACATCGTCTTCTCTAGCAATTCTAGACAGTGAATGTCAAGTGATGCTAGGGGGTGTTTGGATTATTTTTAAAATGTCCAGAACATGTTAAACATTATAACTAAGCTACCGAGTGAGTTTTGGAACTCACCGAACTCCGTTAAGGGCGTGTTTGGCTCATCAAGCTTTGAGCTCTCTCTCTCTCCAATGGTGGTCTCTCTTTCCTCTGCCTTGTCTCCGTCTCTTTCTCTCTCTAACTCCTTCCTCTATTCTTCTTCTTCTGCTTCATGTCGGTAGGATTTTAATTGATTGAACAGAGTGTGATCATGTGAACTTAAGAATGTTCGATCGCTCGAATGGACTTCGATCGATTGAAAGTAAATTTTCATGACTGATCAAAGGAAGTATCTAAAATCTCTCGTATAAATAAATATAAAAAAATACAAGGTATTACATCATCCACCACTCATTAAGGATTTTGTCCTCAAAATTGAAAACAAGCAAGGTCTAAAACAAAAATAAAAACTTCTCATGTATCTCTGACTCTAGCTCCCACGAAGCTTCTCCTTCATCATGATGCTTTCACTAAATCTTCACTAACGAAATCTCCTTGTTCCTGAGCTTCTTGATCACTCGATCTAGAATGCAAATTAGTCCTTCATTGAATGTAACGTTCTCATTGACTTTAATATCTTCTAAGTTGATCTCGTGTGCTGGGTTATGAGCACACTTCCTTGGCATATTGTTGTGGAAAACATTGTGCAGTCATGAAATCCTCGACGGCAACGTGAGTTGATAAACTACCTTCCTAACACATTCTAAAATCTCAAATGATCCGATGAATCGCGACGATAGCTTGCCTCTATTCTGACAAAATTTGGCGATGCCTCGAGTAGGTGAAACCTTGAGTAGCACGTAGTCTCCAATGGCAAATTCCAAATCTTTGCATTGCTTGTCAGCATAACTCTTACATCTGGTCTGAGATGTCCTCATCTTCTCACGTACATCCAGATCTTCTCACTAGTTTCTCGTACTATCTCTAGCCCTAGAAGTTAAGTATCTCTGACTTCCCCCAACATAATGGTGATTGGCAGGGTCTTCCGTATAAAGCTTCAAACGGTACCATCCCTATGCTTGTGTGGTAATTGTTGTTGTAGGCAAATTCGATCAACATAAAATGCATCTCCCAAGAACTCTCAAAATCAATAACGCAAGTGTGTAACATGTCTTCAATTACTTGATTAACTCATTCAGTCTATCCATCGGTCTGCAGATGGAAGGAAGGTTGAACACAAGTTCAATGTTGTTCCCATCGCTGTTTGTAGACTCTTCCAAAATTCTATAGTGAAGCGCGAATCTTTAACTGACACAATTGAAACTGGTACACCATGTAACCATACCACGTGCTCTAGATACATTGGGCTTAACCGTTTCACTAGATACTGTGGATACCGGGGTTCCACCTCTTTTGTTTGTTTCTTGTTTTGAAATTGTTTTGGATTAAAGAAAGAAAAGGAAAGGTCTATTGAAAACAGATACAGAGTCGCCACTTGGTCTAAGGGAACCAAGAAACCCAAATTTGACTCACCCAAGAGGATAAGGGCACCGGCCCTTCATAACCAAAGAACTTGGTTCAGGGTTTTGGTACGAGAGAGGAAGGAGCCTTTGTCACGACTAAAACACCCTCAACTCGCCCAGTCTTTCGACGGGCCTCAATTAGCATCCAAATAATCATCTTCTACTATGTTTGGTTTGACAATTAATATTTATGATAAGTATATTACATTGCATAAGAATCTTGAAATTGGAAGATCAAAAGATAAGATATCATTCATAAGATCTAAGCAAAATATCACATAATGCAAAAGTTAAAGATCATACAAACAAACCTAGGGAAAAAATCGTCTAATCATATATCAAGTAGTCAAGTTTTCCTAATATAAAAGGAGACATGGATTGTTCTTGAAACAAATAATCAAAGAAATCAAAATATGCTTAGCAAGCTAGCATGATGCATGTTATTCTTTGAGAAAAAGAAGATCTCTCAATCCCCGGTACGGATGAGAAAGGATGATTAGATCGAGGGGAAGCATGAACGTGTGATCATGATCGTTCCTTATAATCTTCTTAGATTAAGGGTTACAAAAACCCCAAATCTTGCATGAATGCAATGTATGTATCTAGAATGTGCCAAGGTTGTAGGGTGTTTTGGTGTTCATGGATTCCTAGAATGACTTAGAAGTCTAAAACGGGTATGAATGGATGAATGAAATCAATATGGGATATGTGCAAATGTAGTATGAACGACTTCCTAAGATATGAACTAATTTGGAATGCATATAAGCATCAAATCAAAGAATGAAAGTTAAAAGTGTGCTTGCTGTGAATAGTGGACAAAACAGTAACTAGATCTTTTGAAAATTGAAAAGAGGGGTTAGGAATGTTTTCAGTGCATTATTTTTTATGGAGATCTTCCTTATTGTGTCTAGAACACTACCCAAAAAGCCAATCTTTAATAACCATCACATATTGAGAGAAATCATAT
Organism: Hydrangea macrophylla; assembly: GCA_033977485.1. Lineage (NCBI taxonomy): Eukaryota > Viridiplantae > Streptophyta > Magnoliopsida > Cornales > Hydrangeaceae > Hydrangea > Hydrangea macrophylla. Next base: position 55,715,403 of record CM066991.1, on the reverse strand, counting down.
AAACAATAAAGGTCACTCAGAAACAGAGTCCATACTGTCGACTAAAATATTGAAAACTCTTAGAAAATGAAAACAAATGATCTGGAGGCCCATTTTATACAGAAAAGTTTCCTAAGACATTGACGTTTAAGGGAAGAATAATTTTGGATCACCCATTTTGGAAACGGTTTCTGAAAAAGAAGTTGGAAGTCAACCAAGCTGTTGCGACAGCAGAGGCAGAATGTCTGGAAGGAATGTTTGGGTCCAAATGGACCATTTTCAAGTATTTTCAAGTCAAACCAAAAATCATGGGTGTTCTCTAATGAGTTAGGAAGACTTTCCAAGTGGCCTTGCATCCATACATTGAGTATTGAGTTCTAGAGAAATCTTTGAACTCAGATCACTCACTGTTTTGATTCACTGTTTTGAAGATTTTGGGAAAAATGAGAGTTTTCTTTCTTTAGATCAAAATGAGGGGTTTTAAGAGGGTTTTGAAGTAGATGTTTTGAAAGCATATTTTCAATTCCCAATAAAGATTATAGCCACTTAAAATGTCAACATCAAACTCATCATCAAGAACCTCCAAGATTGTTGGAGAGATTTATTTTCATTTGAACATAACTTCAAAGATACCTTGGAGGTATTGAAGTTATGATCATCATCTATCAAACATATTTTTGAGGTCAAGAGCTACTATCCATAAGGATTCACTCACCTCAAACTTCATGTCATCATCTAGATGATGATGAACTAGTAAGTAAATAAAGAAAAATAAAAAAGAAATGAGGTAAGAAGAGATGAACATTGTATAAACAAGCAAGTAGATAATGATCAATAGATGATATTCATGATGTATTGAACTTGTAGTTTGGTGTTTCACTCATATATGATGACATTGGACATGGAAGAAGCTTCCTCTCTCTTAAATGCTCACTAAAATGGTGGTTGGGTGTATTAAATGTTGAAGTAAATAGGAGTAATGAAGTAAAAACAAAGTTTAGAACTCACTTTTGTTTTGAAAATCAAAGAAGAAAGCTTCTTTTCTCTCTATTCTAACCTTATTTCTACAACTTTCTCTCCCAAACTTTTTCAAAGATTACATTTGACACCCCCCAAATGGAGAGCAATGGGGGGTTTAAATAGGCGAACTTGGGCTGGTTTTGGGGTTTTAGAAGTACTCCCATTGGCTCCAAACATTTGAAACCACAAAACTACGTCGTTTTGGTTTTTAATTAATCAAAATGAACCCCCAAGAAAAATTACAAAAATACACTGTTCTGGAGGAGAGTGCCGCGGCGGCACTGCTCCTCAATCGTCTGGATAATCCCTTTTAGGCCCCCAGAGGTTCCGGTATTCGTGAAAAGGCCCTATTTCGTCCGAAATTCACAGAAAATGCGTACGAACTCCAAATTGAGGTTGTGATATGCCGTTGAAAAGGTAATGGAGTCTACTTTACATAAAAAATAGTTCAGGGATAGGTCACTTTGAAACGTTTTGCGGTATTTGTGATAAAAGCCGATTTGATCGCCTTTTTCGTCTTCGGAAATTCATAATAAACTCGTTTTAAATCCGAAAATTATGTGCGATATACCATTGGAAAGCTATTGACCTCTGGTATCCATGAAAAATATTTGAAAATTGTTATGGCGCTCCAGTTCTAAAGTCAAATTCTTGTCAAACTGGTCAAACCTGGGATTCCCGGGAAGTTCTGGGAACCTCTGGGAGCTCCCAGGAGTTGACGTTTTCGCTCGATTTTCTTCAAAAACTCATTTTAATACTTTTCACATGATCTAGAATGATTTCAGCGAATATGGACGATTTTGGTCAAACCTGGTCAAACCTTGGTCAAACCAGTCAACGGGGACTTTTCGGGAACTTTCGGGTCTTCCGGGGGTCTCTGGGAGCTGACGATTTCATCCGATTTTTCTTAAAAACTCATTTTATCACTTTTCTTACGACGTGGCATGTTTCCAGAACTTTTGGTCCAAATCTGGGAGCTTTTGGGCTTTCAGGGGCATTTTGGTCATTTTGAGCATTTTGAGAGATAGAACTAACTTCCAAGAGTCCTTTTAAGTCTTTTTCGATAATTGTGAATCACCAAGCTATGGGTCCCCAAAATCTGATAGCCGACAAAATGGGGTGTCTACAGTTTGCCCCTCTTTGGCATGAACTTACGAGGCAACGCATGTCGCAAGCGAATGCCAAACTTTTGAAGAGATAGGACTTTTTGTAGGCTATAGATTTAGGTAAAAAGCGTTGCAAAAGATGCAAGGATGTTAAGGCCTAGTGCTGGTCGTGCTCTGCGTGAGCTGCCTACGTATCCTCAGGGGAATCAGACCAGGACGTAGTTCAGGGCACAAAGGAATAAATCACATACATCAATCAGGCGGATGCTATGCTACGAGGATGATGTGCAATGTATGGATGTGATATGAATTGTGTCCTGAGTCCAATCGTGTCTAGTACAATGACCCTAATATGAGCAGATATTTTGGGATGTGTCACTCCGAGTGGGTTGGTGTCGTGCTAATGTTTGCGACTGTGATGTGGTGGATGACTCGGATAGGGACATCAAGGTTTAGAAGACTCTGGGTCTAGGGGCAAACTTCTGTGTTTTGCAAACGAGTGAGATAGATCAGATGCGCGTTGTCTAGAAGACGACAACAAAAGGTGACCGAGGGATCTTGTGATGAAAATGGCCAGATGAGAAAGCTCATGATAATCGGTAGACACGGAGCCGTGGAAGGACGGTGCTTCATTTCCAAAATCTGGATGTGGGCGATGTTCTGATTGTTCCTGATGGCCGATTTTCGGGAGTCGGTTCCTCTTCTGCTGGGGGTAGTGGGAACTAGTATCTTTCGGTATCTGTTCTCGGGGGATGAAGTAGGGTTCTCAGAGAATCTCCCTTTTCTTGATCGGGAACCACGACTCATCTCTGGATCTCTCATGGTTGATCAAATCTTTCGGTGCTCAATCCAAGAGGGCCGGTTGGGGCCTCCGGGAGCTGGTATCTTTCGGCTTTTGTGTAGGGTTCTCGGGGAATATCTTTTTCTTGATCGGGAACCAGGACCCATTTCTGAATCTCTCACGGTTGGTCAAATCTTTCAGCGCCCAATCCAAGAGGGCCAGTCGGGGCCTCCGGGAGCTGGTATCTGTCTTCTTCTGTCCTCAGGGGATGATGTAGGGTTCTCGGGGAATCTCTTTTTCTTGATCGGGAACCAGGACCTATCTCTGAATCTCTCACGGTTGATCAAATCTTTCGGCGCTCAATCCAAGAGGGCCGATCGGGGCCTCCGGGAGCTGGTATCTTTCGGTTTCTGTCCTCAGGGGATGATGTAGGGTTCTCGGAGAATCTCTCTTTTCTTGATCGGGAACTAGGACCCATCTCTGAATCTCTCACGGTTGATCAAATCTTTCGACGCTCAATCCAAGAGGGCCAGTTGGGGCCTCCGGGAGCTGGTATCTTTCGACTTCTGTGTAGGGTTCTCGAGGGATCTCTTTTTCTTGATCGGGAACCAGGACCCATTTCTGAATCTCTCACGATTATTCAAATCTTTCAGCGTTCAATCCAAGAGGGTCGGTCGGGGCCTCCGGTAGCTGGTATCTTTCGGTTTCTGTCATTGGAGGATGATGTAGGGTTCTCGGAGAATCTCTCTTTTCTTGATCGGGAACTAGGACCCATCTTTGAATCTCTTATGGTTGATCAAATCTTTCGGCGCTCAATCCAAGAGGGCCGGTTGGGGCCTTCGGGAGCTGGTATCTTTCAGCTTCTGTGTAGGGTTCTCGGGGAATCTCTTTTTCTTGATCGGGAACCAGAACCCATTTCTGAATCTCTCACGGTTGGTCAAATCTTTCGGCGCCCAATCCAAGAGGGTTGGTCGGGGCCTTCTTTTGTCCTCGGGGGATGATGTAGGGTTCTCGGGGAATCTATTTTTCTTGATCGGGAACCAGGACCCATCTCTGAATCTCTCACGGTTGATCAAAATTTGTGACGGTCGTCCTGAAGCAGCCGATCCGGATCTTTAGGAGTCGATTTTTCTCAATTTTGGCCTAATGGAGGTAGCCCTAACAACTTTTGGATTGTTCGTGGTAAAACCCCATAAATCTTGACCGAAATGGGCCACCGGGGCTGATCGGGGCCAAAAATGGGCTGAAAAAGGGCAAAATGGGTCAAAACAGGGCCAAACGGAGCAAAGCGGAGCGAAGCGGGGTCCGCGGCGGCACTGGGCCACTGTCACTGCAGCAGTTGGCCAGTGCCTCGGCGGCACTGGGTGGCCGGACTCCATTTGTGTATATTTTGGGTTTTTGAGCTTTTCAAGCTCATTCTTGGACATTTTGGGGTGTTTTCGGAGCCAAAATCCGCCAAACGCAGCTTATGCGCGCTCAGGTGAGTAATCTTTCCCCGTGGGTGGAATTTTGATTGGTGTTTTGGTTTGCTCAAATTTTCAAGAAGAAAGTTTAACTTGTTAGGGATGTATACTAAAAGCCATGCTTTATGTAGTTAATTTATTATTTTAATAAAATCAGTTATTCCATTTTTATGAGAATCTGTGTGGGCAATGTTTGTATTATATTATTTATTTAATATTATGCATGTGTGTCTCTCATTCTACATAGTAGGTGTTTTGGTGTGTAGAGTTCGGCTTACACACGGAATATCAGACCACCAGATATTGTAGAATGTAAGATTTTGGTTTACTGTCTTAGATGGGATTGGACACACCATCGGTAGGACTGCAGCATGTTGTTATAGTAGTATTGTCTTGACTGCGGGAAACGGTACAGTTTCAACTCACTATACTAGTACACTTTGTGTATTAAACAGGACCGACTTGGGGTAATTATCTTTACACTGACTTATAAGATAATTAATACCTCATGGCTATTATGAGTGCTTATGCTCTAAATCCTAATTTAATTTATAGACACGTACATTTGATATTTGTACTTTGATCCCTAAAAGGGTGAGATCCTTAAATGGGTCAATATCTCATTAGATTGGGTGACAATATTAATTGTGTGGTGGATATTAATTAATGATGGAATCCATTTCTCAATTTTGGGATTGATGATATTCCCTTGAGAAAGCTTATAAGTTTTGATTATGTCAAACCCTGCAGGTGGATTTTGTATCCGACATATCAGATAAGTTAAGCAGATGATCTCAAGGAATTTTAAGAGATTAATTAGACATGATTGTCAGTAATTATATTTAATTAATGGATATCTGTAATCTTAACATGGGGAGATAATAAGCATTTAATAACATGGAGCTCGAAATATTTTTGAGATAAGGGTAGGAGTGCAATTATAATTTATGGAAATAGGAATCTGATTCAGTTCGAATTAGGGTTTCCTAATTCCATAAGGAAGCCTATTCCTTATTGACTTCTTATGGTCCCTATCGTAGCCTATATATATGCTGCCTTGGCTCTTCTCTCAGGTTGCAGGATTTCAGATTCTAAGCTTCCCTTGACCTCCTAGCTTTCCTCTAGAAGGGTTTCCACCAAACCCTAGTCTCTGTGAGCATTCAAGAGACATAGGAGTGAAGATCGCTAGCGTCGGACGACGCTCACTAAAACAGCTTCGGATTGCTGATACTGATCGAAAAATTGCTGAATTTTTTACACAACGTTCCTGACGTCGAGACGGAGCTGCTGTTAAAAATTCAAGTAAATTGGAGATCGTGATCTGTTATCGAGCCCGTGTTCTCGATTCGTCTACTACAGTAATCCGTTTTTGCAGTTCAAGGTAACCCTAGTTCCGCCCTTGTAGGGTTATTGTAGTTTTCACGTAATTTTTTTGCAGTACCAACTTATACGCGCTGTGAATGGATTCTGGGAACGCAGTTTCCTAACAGTGGTATCAGAGCAACGTTGATTCTGCGTATGGGTTGGACGCAACCATGTTGTCCAATAAAACAAATCTTATGCGTGTTTTGATGGATGGATAGAACATAGAATTGTGCTAACCCTTGTTTTGCATCGTTCTTATTCCACTATTATGGTCACTGATTTTGTGTGATTGGATCCCACGATGGTTTTATCCGTGGTTAATTTTGCTGTTTTAATATAGCATGTGAACTCCTTTATGGAGGCATAGGATGTGTGTGTATTGGATCCCACGCTTGATTGATGTGTAGTTAATTTACTGTAAAGAAATAGCATATGAACTCCTTTATGGAGGCATAGGGTTTGTGTAATATATCTCAAGTAAATCCGTGAAGACAGTTTGCAAGCAGTTTCAAAAAACAATCTGGAGGCAATTTCTGAAGGCTGTTTCAGAAAACAGTTCTGGAATGCAGTTGCGTAGAAGCGACATAGAGCTAATCGGGTTCCATGAAGATTTCTTCACAAGAGTTGCAGCTTGACCATAATAGTGGGATTCCTATTTTATTGTGGTTTCCTTATTTATGTGTGATTGAATGATTATTATTGTTTCATGTTTAATGAATATGACAACATGGATAATTGTTCCTAGACCTATTTCAGATGTCTAGCTGCATGTTTAATTTATATTAATTTAAAATGATGGACAACTACATGTGTATTTAGAAATAAAACTAATTCCATAATTTGAAAACATAAGTACTTATTTTCTAAAATCATGAGAATAGAATAATTTTATTATCTACACATGTGGGTTTCACAAGTAAGGATGAATTAATCCTTGTCAAGTATTCCATTATTTTTTATTAATTAAATTAAAAGTTTTTCTAAAAAATTATGACCCTCAATTTTTTTTTAAAATTTTAAGTGGGAGAGGGAATTTATCAAGTATAAATCCCATGGTCTCCATCACTGGTTTGTAGATGATATGATTAATTTTGTATGATGGCTCTAGTGTCATCCTCCCCATCGAATGTAGTTGATCATGGAATCATCAGTACAAACTTCTTTAAAAGAATGTTTTGGGTGATTGTTGGTGTGGGTCACTTCTCCATCAGAGGTGTTCCTTATGGAACTCTTGACTTAGAATTAAGTGATGGTATACAATTAGCTATAAATAATAATATCCTCTCCATCTGAGTCACTGTTATAATTTATAGGACTAAAGCAAGTCAGCAGTTTAATTTTATTAGGCAAAGTACATTGCCTAGATAGTAAAATTAAAATGCAATTGTCTATATGAACAAATGATGGATAGTGTATGGCTTCCCATCGAGTCATACTATTCACGGTGTATCAGGCTGCTGGCGGATTCCTTTCAAATATGGTAGAGGGAACCAATATTTTCAACTCGAATCCATAGTAATTTTTGCCCAAACGTAATTATTTATGTTATGTGATTCTCAGGCTTTTAAATGGGTACTTTCAATCCACTTGCTGTTATATTTAAAGAAAACAAACTTACTGGACCAAACTATATAGACTGGAAAAGGAATTTGGATATTGTATTAACTGCTGAAGAGTACAAGTTTGTGCTTACTCAAGAATGTCCTGAGCAACCTGGTGAGGGGGCAACCGCTGAGGAAACCCAGGCTCACAAACAATGGGTCAAGGCTGATGAGATGGCGCAGTGTTACATTTTGGCATCCATGTCAAATGTTCTGCAACATTAGCATCAGTCAATGACCAGTGCCTATGACATGATGGAGAGCCTCCGAGAGATGTTCGGGGATCAAAGTCGTGCTGCTAGGCAGGTTGCCATGAAAGACTTGATGAACACAACCATGGCTGAGGGGACGCCTGTAAGAGATCATGTTCTTAAGATGATATCTCTTCTTAATGAACTAGAGATCCTTGGAGCTGAAATCGACGGGGAAACCCAGGTCGATATCGTACTCCAGTCACTGCCAGTGTCTTTCAAGCAATTCCGCCTCAATTACAACATGAATAAATTTAAATATACTTTGGCGGAGCTGCTTAAAGAACTCCAGGCAGCTGAGGGTCTCAACAGAAAGTCAGGGAGTGCTCTTGTGTTTGAGAAAGGTTCTGCTTCAAAGCCGAAAGGCAAGAAGAAAATGAAAAAGGCTCAAAAGAAGGCCGCGAGTCCTCCGCTAATCCAAAGGCCACGAGGACAACTTGGAAAGCCTAAAGGCAAATGTTTTGTTTACAAACAGCCAGGACACTAGAAGAAGCAATGTCCAGTTTATATCGCCAGACAGAACAATCAAGGTAAATCTCATTTACTAGTTTTTGAATCGTGTTTAGCGGTCCGATCTACCGGTACCTGGTGTGTAGATACGGGAGCCACTGATCATGTATGCAATTCTTTGCAGGGGTTCCAGGGAACCAGGCAGCTCAGTGATGGAGAGATTTATCTATATATGGAAAATGCTACGAGAGTAGCAGCAGTTGTAGTAGGAGATCTACATCTTAGTTTTGGTGGAGATAGGATTTTAATATTAAGAAATTGCCTTTAAGTACCTTCTATTAGAAGGAATTTTGTTTCAGTTTCTAGTTTAGTAAAGAATGGATATTCAGTTCATTTTAATAAAGTAGTAGTTATTAAAGAAAATAAATGTTTTATTTGTTCTGGTCAATTGGTGGATGATCTTTATATATTAAATCCTATCTCTCCTAAACTGCAACTTAATGAATTGAATAACACAAATTGTTTTCCATTTAAGAGAAAAGAACCTTCGAGGATGAACCAAACGCATCTTTGGCACTTACGCCTTGGTTATATTAATTTGAAAAGGATTTAAAGACTGGTTCAAAATGGGCCATTAGGCTCATTGGAAGTGGAGGCACTTCCAGTTTGTGAATCCTGCTTGGAAGGTAAAATGACCAAGAGGCCATTCTCGGCCAAGGGCTATAAAGCAAAAGAACCGTTGGAACTGGTTCACTCTGATTTGTGTGGTCCTATGACTGTTCAAGCAAGAGGGGGATTTGAGTACTTTGTCAATTTCATCGATGATTACTCAAGGTATGGGTACATTTATTTGATGCGGCGTAAGTCTGAATGCTTTGAGAAATTCAAAGACTTCAAGGCTGAAACGGAGAAGCGTCTAAGTAAATGTATCAAGACACTACGATCTGATCGTGGTGGAGAGTACCTCTTGGGAGAGTTTAGGGAATACTTATTGGAGCAAGGGATTACATCCCAATTGTCTGCACCCCGTATGCCTTAGCAGAACGGTGTAGCAGAAAGAAGGAACATGACTCTTATGGACATGGTAAGATCTATGATGAGTTATTCGGATTTACCAATTTCCTTTTGGGGACACGCATTAGAGACAGCCTCATACATTCTAAACTTGGTACCATCTAAGTCAGTACCTACTACTCCCACAGAATTGTGGACTGGGCAAAAGCCTAGTCTGCAGCATGTTCAGATCTGGGGTAGTCCAGCACATGTGCTGAAAGGGAACGCAGAAAAGTTGGAATCGAGAACAGAAGTATGTTTCTTTGTTGGGTATCCAAGAGGAACTAAAGGTGGTCTGTTTTATAGTCCTAAGGATCAGAAGGTTATTGTTAGCACCAATGCCACATTCTTAGAAGAGGACTATGTTATGGACCACAAGCCCAGAAGTCGTATTATTCTAGAGGAAATGAGAGGAGAGACACCGAGACATACTTCTTCGATACCAACAGTACAAGAAGAAACACCACAAGAAAGAGTTATCGATATTCCATTACCACGTCGTAGTGGGAGGATTATCGAAACTCGTGTAGATCCCGAACCAACCATTAACAAGCAAGTTCCTGAACCAGTACAACGTGTAGATAATGGTGTATTAAGTTCAGAATCTTCACAATGAAATATCAGTGATACACAAAAACGAGTTGTGCCTCATCGTAGTGGGAGGGTTATTATTCAACCTGACCAGTATATGTTCTTGGGAGAGTCTTATGATCGGGTCCCTGATGAACAAGGTACCGACCCCTGTAACTATAATAAAGCACTCCAAGATAAAGATAAAGATGCAGATCTTTGGCAAAAGGCTATGAAATCTGAAATGGAGTCTATGTACTCCAATCAAGTCTGGGATCTTGTAGAACCACCCAATGAAATAAAACCCATTGGATGCAAGTGGATCTATAAGAAAAAGAGAGGAGCAGATGGTAGGTGGAAACCTTTAAAGCTAGGCTTGTTGCGAAAGGGTTCACTCAAAAAGAAGGAATCGATTATGAGGAAACTTTTTCGCTGGTGGCAATGCTGAAGTCTTTCCGGATTCTCTTGTCCATTGCTGCACATTTCGATTATGAAATTTGGCAAATGGATGTCAAGACAACATTTCTTAATGGGAATCTTGACGAGTGCATCTATATGGTGCAACCAGACGGGTTCATCGCAAAGGGCCAAGAACACATGTTGTGCAAGCTTAAGAAGTCCATTTATGGACTTAAGCAGGCATCTAGGTCTTGGAATATCCGCTTTGATCAAGCAATCAAGTCTTTTGGTTTTGATCAATGTGCGGATGAATCCTGTGTGTACAAGAAACTTGATGGAAGCGTGGCGGTCTTAGTACTATATGTGGATGATATCTTGCTAATCGAAAATGATGTGGGGGTATTATCTTCTGTAAGGGTATGGTTGTCCAGTCAATTCGATATGAAGAACTTGGGAGAAGCCTGTCACATCCTAGGGATCAAGCTTTTGCGAGATCGCAAGAATAGGATGTTGGGCTTGTCACAAGGCACTTATATTGACAATATTCTTGCAAGGTTTAGCATGCAAGATTCCAAGAAAGGATTCCTTCCCTTCAGACACGGAATTATTCTATCTAAGGATCAGTGTCCTAAGACACCTGATGAGATAGAGAAGATGAAGGCAGTTCCTTATGCCTCAGCAGTAGGAAGCCTAATGTATGATATGCTATGTACTAGACCTGACATCTGCTTTGCTGTTGGCATGGTTTGTAGATATCAGTCTAATCCAGGGCAAGAACAATGGACTGCGGTGAAAAATATTCCCAAGTACCTGAAAAGGGATCAAGACTATATGTTAGTTTACCAAGCAGACAGTCTTGTACCCATTGGGCACACAGATTCTGATTTCATGTCAGATAGGGATTCCAGAAAGTCTACCTCAGGATATATGTTTACCCTAGGAGGTAGAGCCATTAGTTGGAGTGAGGTGTGTCACTTCATGGCTTTGAGTCTAAGTGGGAGATTGCTAGGGATGTATACTAAAAGTCATGCTTTATGTAGTTAATTTATTATTTTAATAAAATCAGTTATTCTATTTTTATGAGAATCTGTGTGGGCAATGTTTGTATTCTATTATTTATTTAATATTATGCATGTGTGTCTCTCATTCTACATAGTAGGTGGTTTGGTGTGTAGAGTTCGGCTTACACACGGAATATCAGACCACCAGATATTGTAGAATGTAAGATTTTGGTTTACTGTCTTAGATGGGATTGGACACACCATCGGTAGGACTGCAGCATGTTGTTATAGTAGGTTTGTCTTGACTGCGGGAAACGGTACAGTTTCAACTCACTATACTGGTACACTTTGTGTATTAAACAGGACCGACTTGGGGTAATTATCTTTACACTGACTTATAAGATAATTGATACCTCATGGCTATTATGAGTGCTTATGCTCTAAATCCTAATTTAATTTATAGACACGTACATTTGATATTTATACTTTGATCCCTAAAAGGGTGAGATCCTTAAATGGGTCAATATCTCATTAGATTGGGTGACAATATTAATTGTGTGGTGGATATTAATTAATGATGGAATCCATGTCTCAATTTTGGGATTGATGATATTCCCTTGAGAAAGCCTATAAGTTTTGATTATGTCAAACCCTGCAGGTGGATTTTGTATCCGACATATCAGATAAGTTAAGCAGAGGATCTCAATGAATTTTAAGAGATTAATTAGATATGATTGTCAGTAATTATATTTAATTAATGGATATCTGTAATCTTAACATGGGGAGATAATAAGCATTTAATAACATGGAGCTCGAAATATTTTTGAGATAAGGGTAGGAGTGCAATTATAATTCTTTAGTGGTATGAATTATAATTTATGGAAATAGGAATCTGATTCAGTTCGAATTAGGGTTTCCTAATTCCATAAGGAAGCCTATTCCTTATTGACTTCTTTTGGTCCCTATCGTAGCCTATATATATGCTGCCTTGGCTCTTCTCTCAGGTTGCAGGATTTCAGATTCTAAGCTTCCCTTGACCTCCTAACTTTCCTCTAGAAGGGTTTCCACCAAACCCTAGTCTCTGTGAGCATTCAAGAGACATAGGAGTGAAGATCGCTAGCGTCGGACAACGCTCACTAAAAGAGCTTCGAACTACTCGATACTGATCGAAAAATTGCTGAATTTTTTACACAACGTTCCTGACGTCGAGATGGAGCTGCTGTTAAAAATTCAAGTAAATCGGAGATCGTGAGCTGTTATCGAGCCCGTGTTCTCGATTCGTCTACTACAGCAATCCGTTTTTGCAGTTCAAGGTAACCCTAGTTCCGCCCTTGTAGGGTTATTGTAGTTTTCACGTAATTTTTTGCAGTACCAACTTATACGTGCTGTCAATGGATTCTGGGAACGCAGTTTCCTAACATAACTTTGACTTCCATTTTCTCTTGTAGATCCATGGCTTTGAGCTCGAGGAGACCGTCTAAGAAGGCCAAGGAACGAATGAAAGTCGAGATTCAAACCCCGGACTTGATTTTACGGGACCCCCAACATCATCTTTCGGCCGCGGCTCTAGCTTGGTATGCGAAACTTTCGACAGTTTAGGACTATTTTCATGTATTGTTCTAGTTTTGTGAGTGACACGAAGATTTTTATGTGTGCGCTTGTGTGCTATACCCAAGTGTCGGTAATCGTGGAAGTAGTAAACTGGATTAAGTCCAGGTTGATCCCACAGGGAAGGTGTTAAACCATTTACTTAGATTATTCTCAAACAGGAAAATAAAATTCAATATTTTTTTAAAGATGTAGAACACAAAGTTCCACAGTTTAACAACTACTAAACTGAAACAATTAAACTAGATTAACTAATTACTAACTAATTAACTAAAGCAGTGATTTGAAAAGTGTGTTTTTAATTAAAAGGAATGTTGGGATTACACGAATCCACCGCGACCTAGCCATCTACCATGGAATTACGTTGAAGCTCAATGGAGTACACTTTCTACAGTATTCCGTATTTCTCTTAAGATAAAGAAGCTATAATCCTTTCATGACCGGGACTATATCATCACATTTATGTTTGAAATACATAAAAGCGGTTTAAAATAATAGTTTAGACTCTCACCTACAATGGTATTAGCATTGAGGGTGGTTTGCAAAATATATTGAAGAAAAATGCCTCAAGGCTTAAGGTTCATAGACTGTTTTGACAAGCTGAGCGTTTTGGGACAATTTGATAACAATCCAGTAAAACAGAAAGTCTAGGAATAAAGTATAGAATATCCTCAAGAATCAGAGAGTTCGATCGATCGACGCGCTTTCGATCGATCGAATATCTTCATCTCTCAATCAATCGAAATGACTTCGATCGATCGACAATGTCACTAGTCCGATCGATCGAACTACTTCGATCGATCGAACACAGAAATTAATCTGCTGCATGGCAGACGCCTGAGACATAGTCTGGAGTGTCACAGATCTATTCTTAACGTAAAAATTCATTAAAGTTGCGTTTGGTTGAGATTTAAACATACAATCAATGAAAAAATATGGTTTAACCACTACCAACAAGTACAACTACAATCTACTCAGATATAAACTATGTAAGCTACTAAAAGAATGCAAACAAAACTGATATAACAAAACCTGGAACGAACAAGCTGTTAATAAACTTCAAACTTCAACCGAAATTAATATCCAATCACCAAACCTACAAAAATCAAAGTAGAACACTCTCTCTCTGTGTAAAAACTGATAAAAGTAAGGTAGGCCTCCCCTCAGACGTTTACAATATGAGAATATATACTAACAACCTAATGCTAGGGTTAAAACATCCATTTCTGCTGCGTACGCGTATAATCTGATAAAAGGCATGTTCGATCGATCGAATAATTCTCGATCGATTGAACTTCTGGGACTTCGAGCGCTTGAGCTTTTCTCGATCGATCGAAACTTCGATCGATCGAGTGATCTTCAATCGATCGAACTCTGCATTTCAGCTTCCAATTGTCTTTATTAGAATTCAGCACTTCCTTTTATCATTCTCTTTAATTTCTTCACACAGCAACTGTTAATCTGCGCAAATTACGGCTAAAATAAACAACTTATCATAGTTTAATCAATATGTGCATAAACTAGCATTGTAATTCAAATTGCAGATAAATAGAGGAATTGTAAACTAAATCAATACAATTTCTTCTTTTAGCGCATTTGTATTTTACAAATACCCCCGCTTGTCACAACCCCCAACTAGCGAGTTGCTAGTCCCTAGCAATAGAGCGAAAATAAAATCAAGCTACACTAATACTATAATGACTAATAAAAAAAATTAAACTAAGGTAAACTAGACTATAACAAGAAAGAAACTACCTAACTCACTTTCGCAAGAATCGCGGTTGCATTTAGCTAATGCAACAAGCCGTTAAACCCCTAGGTTTCCCCTAGTGGACGAGTGTTGTCTCGTGAGGGTTTGCAGTGAATATACCCACAAAATTCTCTGATCAAGCTCAAAAAGATATAGAATAACTTTTAAACAATCTCTATTATTCAACTGTTAATCTAGCTCCACAAATCATATCATCCTCATTTAAACCATGAAAGAAATGCACATGTTCCTCATGTCACCAAGATAAAAAATAACATAAGCGTTACATCCATGTATCCATGTGTGTGTGAAATTAACAGCTATACATAAACTTTATTTAGAGCTGTTTAAACTATCGTACTCTCAGAACTTGTAGTTTCAACTCAATTCTCACGTAGTTATTTCACTCAGAAATGAACATCTCACAGAAACTTGGTGAATAATAATCGCACATGGTATGAAAGCTTTGATAGGAGGGATTTTTCGGATACTAATGCTTTCATACTCGACGCTATAAAGATGAACATTTTAGAGTGTATAGTCTCATGAAAGGAATACTACTTACTAGAGGAGCGAAATACCATGGATAACTCAAATTACACTTTCATGTTTAAACTACGTTATAGAGAATCATTAAGGCTTTGACTTTTCGGTTTTTTTTTTAGTGGGATAGAAATGAAAGGGTAAGAACTTGCACATCTTTATCATGTGACTGTATTCAGTAATTTCTTTACTTTCTTCTAACCATCCTCTCCATACATATCATCATTCATTTTTTTTAATAAGTATATATAGTCCTTCTCATCACTATTCCCACCTTATACTTCAACAATTTAATCACATTAGGTGTGCAATGGGGTATATTTAGGTCAAGGTATAATGTCAGGAATTTCATAATGGATTTGACAGTATTTACTAGGTGTGGGATTAAGAACAACACATATTCAAAGTGTTGATAAAGGTATATGGGAAAGGTAAGGAGTAAATAACGATGGCTTAAATCATTTTCTCAACTTCTTAATTTTAACACTTAAATGTTCATTGAGTTTAATTGGTAAATCCTGAACGTTCTCCTCTAATAAGCAGCCAAAATGAAGAAATAGAGACTAGTCAACGAATTTAATCGGTATTTTCAATGAAAACAATTCGAACTTGATGTGATAATTCCCTCAAAATTAAAGATTGGATTCAATAGCTCACTAATGGTACCGGTTTCCACTACTTATTCCTTAAAGCACAAAAGTCATATTAACTCTTATTTTAAGTTTTCTGCATAGCTATGAATACGTGCAAATAATTTGGATACAAAAATGGTCAACATATGCATTCATCCTAGAGAACTTAGAAAAGCGCGTGAACTTAATTCATAAAAAGATGAGAAAAAAAAATAGTTGTGTTATTGCTTGATAACAGCTAAATAGAAGTGAAAATTCAAAATTATTCTACCAATTTAATTCAAAATCCTAGTTAATAGTTTGAAATTTAATGGAGATTGTATGAAATTTTTAATAGATAGAATGATTCAGGTTACTAAGGAATAAAACACGCACAGGTGATTATCTATCTATATCCCACCCCAACTGAAAATTGCAATGTCCTCAGTAGGTGATTTTCAAAGATAGATAGAGAGATATCACCTGATAGGTCATTGTAAGAATCGCAAATGTAACAACCTGTACAGAGAGCATACAAACTCCAAGCAGCAAAGATCAAGAAGATATAAAATACAAAGCATCACATCCAAACATAAAATAGAACACATCACTGGAAAGATATTAAAGTGAACAAACATAACAGTGAGAATAATATATATATGCCATACAAACAAAAATCCAAACTATCCAAACCAACCAACAACATAAACAATAACCCAATAGTGTCCAAAAATATCCAACAAACAACCAAGAACATACCAAACCAACCAACTAAAACCAAAAAAAAATCCATAAACTGAACCAACAGACTACCCATCATCGGGAACATCAGATAAAATGTCAATCAATAGATCAGGAGCATCCATAACTCCACCCTCGATGCCCGTAGTAGCGGTAGCCGAATCGCTCACAATCGTGGCAGCTGGAGTAGAAACTGATGTGTCGGCCACGACAGGAGGAGGTGGAAGTGGTATCTCCGAAGCAGGTGGTACCACTGATGATGATAGGTCAGTAGGTGGTACAGAAGATGTAGATGGAGCGGAAAGATCAACCGGGGGATCGGAGGATGAAGGACCAGTAGGGGCAGAGGAAGATGGGCCAGTGGTGGGTGGTGGAGGTGCAGATGGAGGGGAAGATGCGGGCACGATCGGATCGAACCCTAGCTAGACTAATAGGGTCGTCAGCATGGTGGATATGTGATCTATCTTGCCCTCGAGTCTAATCCGGGCCTCTCTCTCCTCTAATAGAAACTCGAGAATAGTAGGGAGAGGTGCGGAAGAAGAATCTCCCTGGGCGGGAGCCTGAGACCGCTGTCCCAACTCAAAACGGGCAACCTCCTCCACCGGATCACCCTCCTTATTAGAATCATGCTCCTCAGCCTCTGTGGGCGTCCCAGAAGCAGCTCCCTCAGTATCTGTCCCGCCTCCTCGTATCCTCTTCTCCCCCACCTTCGCCTTGCCTTTTCCTTTGCGCTTTCTCTTCTGCGCATCGGACCGGCGGGAAGCTATCTCTCCAAAATGACTACGGGACTGAGCAGTCGCATCACCTGCCAAAGGAATGATACCTGCATGCTCAATCACCCTATGAATAGCCCAAGCACCCTTCAGGTGCTTTTTAGCCTGAATGTAGCGTGTAGGGTGTCGCATGAAGTCGATGTAAAGGCGGGGTAAACAAACTGGCTGCCCTGTCCCGACTGCGTATAAGACACGAGCATACCACGCCGCGATCTTTTCTCTGTAGGAAGTAACCAATAAGCAATTGCTCAGGGCGAGGTGGAGCATATGGTAATTGTCTGTAAGGTGGAGGTCGGGAATGAGGGCCTCTCCATCCCATGCTGGAATAGCACCCCCGGTGATCTCTCGAATAACAATGGTCGGTGATAGCTGAGGTGTGTCAGGGCGATGGGGACATACACAATTGGGTACCTCCGGTACCCCAAGAGCAGTAGCAACAGTAGTCGGACTGAAAATGATCTCTCGTCCGCGAAAGAATGAGCGAAGGGTGAACGGAGCAACCGGATCCCGGATCATCGTCGCACACGCCTCCCGTATCCAGGGCAGATTGACGTGCTTAGCCTGGGAGAGTAATGCGTACCATTGGGGCATGGCCCGTATCCGGGTAAGATACCACGGAGTAGAAAGCCAGGCAGTCTCAAGGGTTCACTCGATCATGACCTTCCGCGACTGGAAGTAACGGGTGAACCAAACGCGGTCTTCCTCGTTTCTAAACTCGTGATTTGGAACTAGGTCGGGTATAGCGAGGTCGAATGGCTTAGATTTATGATACCCTGTAATTGGATTCATGATAAAGCCCTGAAATGGAAAAAGCAAGGGGAGAAGACATTACAACAGGGCAAATAATAAAGAGAAAGAAACTGCCACACTTCGATCAATCGAAGCCTGTTCGATCGCTCGAGAATACTCGATTGATCGAACGGATGCTGGGTTCAATCGATCGAAACCATTTCAATCGATCGAGAATAGCGAAGTGGCAGTGGCAACGATTGAGAATGGGAATAGCCCGAAAATAACAAATACATTAATAAAACTTAGAAAAAGAGTTAAATAGGCAATGGGGGGCACCCGCATATGGATTTGAAATGAAAAGAAATACGAGGGGTGACTCGGGGGCTCACCTCGGGAGACGCACTGGGTAGAGGGTGCCGGCGATGCCACTGATGATCCGGAGGACCCGGAGCTCCTTAATTGATGTAGTTTGAAGTGGGGGAGGCCAAAATCATGGGAGTCGCTTCTGTCGTCGATCGCTCGAGGTTATGAGAGAGACGGAGTGACTGATTGAAAATTCTAAAAGGCCTCGTTTAAAAACAGGTTTCGATCGATCGATCGAGTAGGTTCGATCGATCGAATATTCGATCGATTGAGTCCTTCTCAAGCGCTCGAGGTTATGACACTCTCGATCGAGCAGAGAAATCCTACAATATCCTTGAATTAAGAAATTATACACCCCCAACTAACCAATTTTTGATCTGTACATACAGAATAGGGATAAAACAGTGCATTGCCAGAACATGTAAGCCAAAAACGTCAACCTCATAGTAGAACAATGAAAATTTATACAAATAAATCCTTAAAATAGCATCCATGTGCAATATTATTGCCCCCAAAAATGGTATTTAAAACCTTATTGAAAAAGAAAACTAAAATAAAACTGAAATTAATAACACTTCGTCCAAGAATACACTCCAATTTATGAAAGAAGATACGAAATGACATAAGGCAATTGGAGTGAAACACTATTCTTCAAACAGAAAGATTTCGTCTTCCACACCCTCCTTCTCTACCGGAGCTTCAAATATAGAGTATGAACTTGATGATTCCCTTTCCCAGAACAAGCGGAAAGCAGCGAGGACATCATCAAGCAAATTCGAACTTGCTAAGGAATTGATTCCACCGACAACAGGGGATCCGGATGGAGACAAGGATAATGGAGTGTAATTGCACATCAGATGTTCCTCTTGCGGCGGAGTTCCCGGGGACCTTATGTATGGTCCAACTCCATGAAAGAGTTGATGTAGAAGGTACAACGGTGGGAATGGTAGATTCATAGTGCTATTCCTGACAAAGGGAAACAAAAACAAAGACGGAGAAAATAAGTTAACAAGAGCAACAGAAAAACACAAAGGAAGAGATAAATAAAGCAAAACAAAAAAAAATGAAAGGACTGTGACCCAAAGTTAACCTCACTATTAGCCAGATATCCCCAGGTGCACTAGCTGGTAGAGGGCATTGAAGCCTGAATAGCAAGTAACTGACATACTCATAGATGTAGGGAACCACATGAAAGACCATGAAGTCGTCAACATATGTGAAAACAACATTGTGGCATTCGGGCACCACATCCTGTAAGTCTTCTTCTTCCCATGGCTCCTACATTGAGTCATTTTCCCATTATTCCAACAGTACGTCATCCACTTCTCCAATAGCATACCCTTCAGGTTCTCCTTCCTCTCCAGAAAGGTCCATATGCTCGAATGGGTTGATTTGGAGGAGAGCAGGATCATAAGGGATGTACCCATAGGTCAGGTCCACTACATCATCGGCCCCGGGTCCTTGATAAGGAGAAAAGCAGAATGCTATCTCGTCAGCAGTCCATGGTGGATTCTGATATTCTGAATCAGCCCATGACCCTATCGAGTGAACATCGTCATCTCTCATGGTGGACAGCCTGCACGAGATAAAATTGGAATAGAAGATTATGATCAAGATCATACTCAAAAAGGATTAAATAAACAAAAGAACAAAATAGAATGAGAAACAGCAAAAGAAAGTACAACAACATTGATAAAACGCCCTTGAGCGTTCTAGGTGGAAGCATAGTCGGGCTCATCCAGTTGGATGTGCTCGACCTCCGGTTGGAAATCTTCTAAGAATGGCTTCACCCTTTGGCCATTGACCTTGAAACTTCCATCATTCTTAGGATTAAATAACTCAACGGCCCCGTGTGGAAACACAGATTTGACTATGAAAGGTCCTGTCCACCGAGATCGGTGTTTTCCTGGGAAGAGATGAAGGCGCGAATCATATAATAAAACTTTCTGTCCAGGCTCAAAAGATTTTCAAAAAATTGTTCGGTTATGGCGAGCCTTCAACCGTTCCTTGTGGAGTTTGGCATTGTCATATGCATCTCGACGGATTTCTTCCAGTTCAGCCAACTGGAGTTTTCGGAGATGCCCTCCCTCTTTAATGTCGAAGTTTAGTGAGCGTGTCGCCCAATAAGCTTTGTGTTCTATTTCGACAGGAAGGTGACATGCCTTACCGTATACTAACCTATACGGAGACATTCCCAGATTTGTTTTTAAAGTCGTGCGGTAAGCCCATAACGCATCAGTCAGTTTATAGGCCCAGTCTGTTCTGTTAAAACTAACCGTTTTCTCTAAGATGTGCTTGATTTCACGGTTAGCCAACTCTGCTTGCCCGTTTGTTTATGGGTGGTAAGCTAGAGCGATTTTATGGTGTACCCCATATTTCTTGAGTAGTGCTTCCAAAGGCCTGTTGCAAAAATGCTTGCCTTGGTCACTTAATAATGCTTTTGGGGTTCCGAAACGCGATAAAATATTTTCCTTAAGAAAAGACATGACTGTTTTGTGGTCATTGCGTCTCGTCGGTATTGCTTCCACCCATTTTAATACATACTCCATAGCTAGGAGTATGTATTCGCAATTGTTTGATTTAGGGAACGGGCCCATAAAGTCTATGCCCCAACAATCGAATATTTCAATTGTGATAATAGGGGTTAAGGGCATAGAATTTCTTTTTGAAATAGTACCTAGCTTTTGACAGCGTTGGCACTATTTATAAAAAGAATAGGCGTCCTTAAATATGGTGGGCCAATAAAACCCGCTGTGTAGGACATTTTGTGCGGTCTTTTGGGAAGAAAAATGGCCACCACAAGCCTCAGAGTGGCAAGAGGCTAAAATTACGGTTATATCCTCATTAGGGACGCAACGCCTGATGACCTGATCAGCACAATACTTGAATAAATAAGGGTCATCGAAAAGGAAATGGCGTGCGAACGAGAGGAACCGTTTCCTGTCTTGATTGGTCCAATGTCTAGGAGTCTCTCCCACAACCAAGTAATTCACTATATCCGCATACCATGGTAATCCCAAGCCTGCCATAATTTGCTCGTCTGGGAATTCATCTTTGATTGGTATGGGCTCAGTATTGTCAGTAAATGTTGACCGAGATAAGTGCTCAGCAACCACATTCTCTACTCCCTTTTTATCCTTGATATTGATATCAAATTCCTGGAATAGAAGCATCCAACGGATAAGCCTCTGTTTCGTGTCTTTCTTAGATAACAGGTACTTGAGGGCCGAGTGGTCTGTAAAACAGACGATTGGGGACCCTATCAGATAAGACCTGAATTTGTCCAGAGCGAAGACTATTGCCAGTAGCTCTTTTTCAGTAGTTGTATAGTTCATTTGAGCTTCGTTGAGTGTTTGGCTGGCATAGTATATAACATAAGGCTTGTCATCCTTCCTCTGTCCTAGGACTACACCAATGGCGTAGTCACTAGCATCGCACATTAACTCAAATGGCAAACCCCAGTCGGGTGCCTGTATTATCGATACGAAGGTAAGGTGTTCCTTTAGTGTATCAAAAGATGTTTGACAGTTATCCGACCACTCGAAAGGTGCATCTTTGACTAGGAGTTGGCACAGTGGTCTAGAGATTGCACTAAAGTTTCGAATAAAGCATTGATAAAATCCTGCATGTCCCAGAAAAGTTTGGATGTCTTTAACTGTACGGGGGACCGGTAAGTTGGAGATAATATCGATTTTTAGTTTATCGACTTGGATACCTTTGTCAGAAATAATGTGGCCGAGGATAATTCCCTTGGTCACCATGAAGTGACATTTTTCCCAGTTTAGTACTAGGTGTTTGTCCTCGCATCTCGCTAACACTTTCTCAAGGTTTTCTAGGCAGTTATCGAAATTATGGCCAAACACTGAGAAGTAGTCCATAAAGACCTCTAGTGTCTGTTCAACCATATCGCTGAAAATACTTAACATGCACCGCTGGAAAGTGGCAGGTGCATTGCATAAGCCAAAAGGCATACGACGGTAGGCGAATGTACCGAACGGACAAGTGAAAGTTGTTTTCTACTGATCTTTAGGAGCTATTTCAATTTAGTTGTACCCACTGTATCCGTCCAGGAAACAGTAAAATTTGTGACCCGCCACTCTTTCTAGCATTTGATCCATGAATGGCAATGGAAAGTGGTCTTTTCAGGTCACAATATTTAACTTGCGGTAATCAATACACATCCGCCATCCAGTGGGGACGCGTGTTGGTACTAGTTCACCGTCTTTGTTTGGAATAACCGTTATACCAGCCTTTTTGGGTACTACTTGGGTTGGACTAACCCAAGGGCTTTCAGAGATAGGATAGATAATCCCAATGTCAAGAAGTTTTAGGACTTCCTTTTTCACGACTTCTTGCATGTTGGGATTCAGACGCCTCTGCATTTTTCGTGAAGGTTTAGCATCATCCTCTAGATAAATCTTATGGGTGCAAATAGATGGGCTTATGCCTTTTAGGTCAGCAATAGTCCATCCTAATGCTCCTTTGTGCAGTTTGTGCATTTGAATCAACTTATCCTCTTGTTCGGAATTTAACGTAGCTGAGATTATAACAGGATAAGTCTTTTCAGTCCCCAGAAAAGCATATTTGAGCTCTTTTGGAAGCTCCTTTAATTCTAGATTAGGAAACTGAAAATTTGAAGGCATAGTTAACTTGGTTTTTGGAGGTAAGGGTTCATATGGTGTGACCCACATGCATTCATCTCTATCTTCCTCCTTTGTTTCCATCATGTGGCAGGCGTGATTTAGGGCAGCATCCAATGGGGTAGAATCATTAGGTTAATAGGTAGTGTCGAATTATGACACAACTACCTCCAAGGGATCTTTATAATCTACAAGATCAGCCTCATCTTCGATGATCGTTTCGATGGAGTTAACTTCTTCGTCATCCTCGTATTCTTTAGGTCGGGGATTTAAGAATATCTTGACATTTAAAGTCATGTTCCCAATTACGATGGTCATAATACCACTTCTTATTTTGATTGTGGCATCTATGGTGTTGAGGAATGGACGTCCAAAAATTACCGGGATTTGTGCACCTGGATTAGACACAGGTTCAGTGTCCAAGATCACAAAATCGACCAGGAAGACAAATGAATCTATCTGCACTAGAACGTCCAATGTTCCTCTAGGATATTTGACCGACCTGTCAGCCAGTTGTAGCGCAACTCGGGTGGATTTGAGTTCACCCAACCCTAGTTGTTTATAGACCGAGTATGGTAACAGGTTTAAGCTCGCTCCTAAATCAAGGAATGCGTTGTCTATCCTTTGATTTCCAATTCTACACGAGACAGTTGGAGTGCCAGGGTCTTTGAGCTTCGGAGGTAGTTCATTTTGAATGATTGCACTTGCTTGGCAAGCGACATAAGCATGTTTTTTCACACTTTGCCTCCTTTTGACCGTGCATAAGTCTTTTAGATACTTAGCATAGGCTGGCACTTGTTTAATTGCATCTAGGAGCGGGAGATTGATTTTAACTTGTTTGAACAACTCCAAAAACTCCTGATTCTTTGCCTCGTTCTAGGGCTTCTTGAGCCTTTGAGGGTACGGCGCAGGGAAATGGCATTTGGGTAATTCGTCAATGACAGGCTCCTTTCCAGGCCTTCCCTCCACTTCTTCTACTTCTTTAGAAGCGTCCTTGTTTGGTTCTAATGGTTTGTCATTAGTGGACGACTCTTCTACTTGAGTAGATGGTTTGCTCCTAATTACCACTTCCTCCTCTTCATACTCCTCGGGAGTAGAATGAGGCATGTTTTGCCCTATGACTTTGCCGCTTCTTAATGTAGTCACGGCTTTTGGCTGTTCATGATTAGGAGGGCCATTGTTGTAACCCTTAGGGTTTGGAAGTGGTTGAGCGGGAAATGTGCCACTCGAACCCTCTTGTCATGCATCCACCCTCTCTAATGTCGCGGACATTTTTCTCATCATTTGAATTAACTGTTACGTTAAATTCGTGTTAGAGAGTGGATCTTCTTCTTGCACCTTCTTGCTGTGAGGTGGCACATAGACATTTTCTTGTTGATTATGTGAGGGTTGAGCATTATTGTAGTTGTTTGATTTATTTTGATTGAATGGCTGGGACTGCCTGTTGTATTGCCCTTGATATTGGTTATTGTTATTGTAGGGCTGTTGTTGTGGATATTGGTTTTGGGTTCCAACATTGTTTTTCCAATCAAAACCGGGGTGATTCCATCTGTTGTTATTATTTTGCGAATTGTAATTATTATAGGAATTCCCCGCCCCCCTATACCCTTGCATGGCATTCATTTCCATGGGGGGTTGTTCTTGAAAATATGGCACATTAGGACAGTATTGAGTAGTGTGTCCCAGCATATTACATGTGCCACATAGTTCTTCAGGCAAAAACTACCTAGAACTCTCTCCTTTCATCCCCAATTCTTCCACTTTCTTTGCTAGTTCTTCATACTTGTTCATAAGATGATCCTCACTTTTTAGTTGATATAAACTTTCCTCTTCTACACAGGAGATCTGTGAGCGTGGGACATCGTCTGAATTTGACCATTCATGGGCGTGTTCAGCTAGCCACTCAAAATGAGGTTCAGCTTCCTCTGTGTTTTTGCAAAGAAACGGACCTGAACTCATTGTCTCGACCAATTTCTTAGTTTTACCGTTTAATCCTTCGTAAAAGTAGCTGATGGTTTGCCATTTCTCGTACCCGTGATGTGGGCATGAGTGTAGCAAATCCTTGAAACGTTCCCAAGTTTGGGTGAATGTTTCATTGCTCTTTTGTTTGTAAGAATTTATTTGACGTTTAAGCTCGGTGGTCATGTGAGGTGGAAAGAATTTCTTCAGGAAAGTAGTGTTCATCGCATGCCAGGTGTAGATAGAGTTTGGCTTCAAGGTGAGTAACCACGCTTTTTCTTTATCCTTCAGAGTGAAAGGAAATAGCATCAGACGTGTTACATCTACAGGACAATTCTGTGACAAAGTCTTACAAACGTCCTCAAAGCCCTTGACATATAGATACGCCTTCTCGCTCTCCATTCCATGAAAGGTAGGAAGGAGTTGAATCATTCCATTGCAAAATTGGAATTCGCATGCATGAGGTGGAATGAGAATACAAGACGGCGTAGGCGCGTGTTCGGGTGTCATGAGTTCACACAAAGGACGCAATGAATCGTCGATTGGTACAACCACATTATCACCATTTTCACTTTGATTATCAGCCATTGAATTGATCGGTGTAACTATTGGGTTAATCGAACTAGATGAATTGGATAAATAGAACGGGTTTCCGTAATTTCCTTCGATGGAATTATCGGACATAAAGGGAAAGATCCTAAGAGATTTTTAATCTAAAGCACAAAAGAAAAAGAAAAACAGAAAAAGATAAGGAAAGATTGAGGTAATCGAAGCGTTAGCTTATCGCCTTCCCCGGCAACGGCGCCAAAAACTTGACACGAAGATTTTTCTGTGTGCGCTTGTGTACTATACCCAAGTGTAGGTAATCGTGCAAGTAGTAAACTGGATTAAGTCCAGGTCGATCCCACAGGGAATGTGTTAAACCAATTACTTAGATTATTCTCAAACAGGAAAATAGAATTCAATATTTTTTTAAAGATGTAGAACACAAAGTTCCACAGTTTAACAACTACTAAACTGAAACAATTAAACTAGATTAACTAATTACTAACTAATTAACTAAAGCAGTGATTTGAAAAGTGTTTTTCTTAATTAAAAGGAATGTTGGGATTACACGAATCCACCGCGACCTAGCCATCTACCATGCAATTACGTTGAAGCTTAATGGAGTACACTTTCTACAGTATTCCGTATTTCTCTTGAGATAAAGAAGCTATAATCCTTTCATGACCGGAACTATATCATCACACTTACGTTTGAAATACATAAAAGCGGTTTAAAATAATAGTTTAGATTCTCACCTACAAGGGTATTAGCATTGAGGGTGGTTTGCAAAATATATTGAAGAAAAATGCCTCAAGGCTTAAGGTTCATAGACTGTTTTGACAAACTGAGCATTTTGGGACAATTTGATAACAATCCAGTAAAACAGAAAGTCTAGGAATACTGTATAGAATGTCCTCAAGAATCAGAGAGTTAGATCGATCGACGCGCTTTCGATCGATCGAATATCTTCATCTCTCGATCGATCGAAATGACTTCGATCGACCGACAATGTCTCTGGTCCAATCGATCAAACTACTTCGATCGATCGAACACAGAAATTAATCTGCTGCATGGCAGAGCCTTTCATCGTGATCTCCCAACCCGGGGACTACTCAGACATAGTCTGGAGTGTCACAGATTTATTCTTAACGTAAAAATTCATTAAAGTTGCATTTGGTTGAGATTTAAACATGCAATCAATGAAAAACTATGGTTTAACCACTACCAACAAGTAAAACTATAATCTACTCAGATATAAACTATGTAAGCTACTAAAAGAATGCAAACAAAATTGATCTAACAAAACCTGGAACGAACAAGCTGTTAATAAACTTCAAACTTCAACCGAAATTAATATCCAATCACCAAACCTACAAAAATCAAAGTAGAACACTCTCTCTCTATGTAAAAATTGATAAAAGTAAGGTGGGCCTCCCCTCAGACGTTTACAATACGAGAATATATACTAACAACCTAATGCTAGGGTTAAACCATCCGTTTCTGCAGCGTACGCGTATAATCTAATAAAAGGTATGTTCGATCGATCGAACAATTCTCGATCGATTGAACTTCTGGGACTTCGAGCGCTTGAGCTTTTATCTATCGATCGAAACTTCGATCGATCGAGTGATCTTCAATCGATCGAACTCTGCATTTCAGCTTCCAATTGTCTTTATTAGAATTCAGCACTTCCTTTTATCATTCTCTTTAAATTCTTCACACAGTAACTGTTAATCTGCACAAATTACAGCTAAAACAAACAACTTATCATAGTTTAATTAATATGTGCATAAACTAGCATTGTTATTCAAATTGCAGATAAATGGAGGAATTGTAAACTAAATCAATACAATTTCTTCTTTTAGCGCAGTTGTATTTTACAAATACCCCCGCTTGTCAGTGAGCCGTAGTGTGTACCTAGAGATTGTTAGAAGTCCGATTTGTGCTCAAATGTTGATTTTGTGAATTTGGACCTTGGGTCATGAATAGTGATTTTGTGCATCGTTTTTTGTCGTCTCTGTTATGTGCAAGTGCCAGAAGTGACATTGAAGGGCCACGATAGCCTCGCTCATGCTTTCCTGTGGTATACTCAACTCTCGCCTACCGTCAAAAGGATGGTAGACGATGCCGGGTTCGATGGCTTTGTTCGCCTGGTTTCGAAGAGCAGCAACGATTTGGCACACTTTTATGCTCATGCTGAGAGGTGGTGGGACACCACCAATACTTTCCACCTGCCGTTTGGTGAGATGACCATGACGCCCTTTGACTTCTCCATGATTACCGGCTTTAGGGTTGACCGAAAACACCTGATTCTGGACTACTTCTATGAGATCGACCCGGAGGCTGTAGAGATGTTGATTGGGGCTGTTCCCCCTAACCTGGAGAGGCACTGGTTTCCTTGTGGCTGGCTTTACCGGGCCTATGGCAGAGGGAATCATAACCTGAACAATTCCCAGCTTTTGAGGGTGTATCTTTTGTATGTCCTTAGTTGCTCGATCTTTGCGACGCGGAATGACCGGGTGAGCTTGAGACTCCTTTCTTTCCTGGAGACCATTGATGAGATCCCCTCCTACGACTGGGGCGGTGCTGCCTTGGGCCATCTTTATAAGCATATGGGTGAGGTCTCTCGGGGCAATGTTAAATCGACAGGGGGATTTTGGCGAGCTTGGGAGGTAGGTACTGCATCTTCTTTCATCTCTTGGCTTTTCGTTTTCTATACTCTTTCTGACTTTCTCCATTGTTTGTGCAGCTTTGGAGCTTTGAGTATCTGAAGATGTTAGCTCACTCCCCTATGGATGAATCAGGTGAAGACGAGGACGGCATGGCTCCTATGCCTCTGTTCCCACGAGGCTTGAGATGGCGGAGGGATGTTGTCGGGGTAAAGAGCGGGGCCCACCGGATTGTTTTGCTCAAAAACTTCTTAACCGAGCTGACGGCTGCTAGTGTTGATTGGACGCCTTGGGAGCGCGTCGCCTATGCTGCCCCAGAGGAGATTCAAGCGGTCAAACCCCTTTTCTCTTGCCGACTCCTGATGGAGAGTACCGAATGCACGCAGTGGTTCCTCGGCGAGCGAGTGTCCCGGAAGGTGGTTGGCGGTTCCAGGTATCGCGTCCCTCATAATCCCCTTGTGATGGATGCTAGTGACCTTTCTGGTGATGCTTTGCTGACGGCCTTAGCTGGCACCGACGTTTGGGATCATTTCCTCTCTAAGATCGACTATGAGGCTTACTGTGGCCACTTTTTGATGCCCAACTTCCCACTTCTGGAGGTGAGTTTCCTTTACATTTTTGTCTCTATCCGTTGCCTATGTTTTTGACTCATCTTTTTCCTAACTTGTTTTGTGCCTACAGCTTCGCGAGATGTAAAGGAGACAGGTTCCTCTGGCTTCTGATCCTATCCCTCCTTGGGATTGGACCGTTAACGTTCTAGGTGCTGATGGCACTCCCCAAGTGATAGAGGTGCCACGAGTCACATGCGGGTACCCTACTCAGCCAGCGGGTGACCTCAATGTTCCTTGGAGTTACGCTGAGGAGGGTCACGCCTTGACGACTAGCTTACGGTCCTTGGTCCTCACACGAGACCATCGGGTATGTCTCTAATTTTGCGCTTTCTTAAGTTTATGAGGTTCTAACCCTGGATTTTACCCTTGACAAATGGATGGTATGCGGCAATTTACCGCCAATCAGATGGCGTCCTTGGTGAGTTTCTGACTCGACTCTGTTTTTGTACTTTTGGTTGTTCCCTACTGATTGCCTTCATTTTATTTGTGTGTGCAGTACCGTGGAGGCGGGGCTAGCTCGTCGAGGACTAGTCTGAGGTGCAGAGGTGGTAGGAGGAGGCCGTCGCCGACATACACTCCGGGTGGTCCGACAGAGGACGAAGAAGAGGACGTAAAGTACATCTGATAAAATGAAAAGAATAACCATTATTCGATAAATTAGAAACTGAAATTAAATTACGTCTCATTGAAGGGACGTAAAGTACATCTGATAAAATCAAAACTTTATTGTCTAGAAATTCTAAAACTACGACTCCTATAGCAACCGCAGAAACGGTTGCGCTAGAACCTAGAGTAAGTATGATTTCTCCATCACTGCACCTCCTGGTTGATCTGAACCCTTGCAATGAATTACAGATATGGTTAGTTGCACCAGAATCAATGCACTAAGTGTTTGAAGTATCCGTTATAAAACTTACTTCAATCACATGTGATTCAATCATACCTTGAACTCTTACAGCTAAGAATTCTGGACAGTTCCTCTTCCAGTGGCCTTTCTCACCGCATTAGAAACACTTTCCTTTGCCTTGGCCACCCACCTTCCCTTTGCCCTTACCTTTTCCCTTAGATTTTGCAATCTTAGGGACCGGTCCAACACTTGAACCACCAGTACCAGCCTTCTTCTTCCCTTTCTTTCCTTTCTTTGTAGATCGGGAAGAGGAAGCACTTTTCTCAACGTTCAAAACGTTGACCCCAGGTTTGATCACTCCTTCCGCTGCCAAAAGTGAACTCATCAATTCGCTCATTGAAAAATTCATTTGATTCATATTATAGTTAAGTTTAAATTGAGCAAATGAAGGCGACAGCGAATTTAGGATCATATCAACTTGGGTCTGTGCATCGATGTTGGCACCTAGGGTCTCCAGCTTGTTTAAATAACCATTCATTTTTAAAACATGTTCCTTGACTGGAGTCCCTTCCGACATCTTTGCACTCATTATCTTTTGCATGGCTACCTGCCTGGCAGGCCTGCCATGCTCCCCAAATATCATTTTCAGGGATGTGATATAGCCATTGAGGCCAGAATATAGCAACGAGCCATTCCATTCGACTTCTTCCATTTGTCGAACTCGCGTCTGTCAGCTGCCGAAGCATTTGCCACGGGTTCTTCAGGGCTTGGGGTGGTGAGGACATATATGTGATCCTCCGCAGTTAACACGATGTCAAGGTTACGTTTCCATTCAGTGTAGTTGTTTCCAGTTAACTTGTTTTGAGTGAGTATGGTGGCAAGTGGACTAAATGCAGATCCAGACATTATGATTACTGAAAATCAAACAAACAAAATAAATATGGATATCAGAATTTGACAGTTTGAAATAAAAGAATCCTTAAAACTCTTATTTTAAAACAAAGTCGCCGGAATATCGAAACGAAAAAATAAAGCCTCCGTGTGGTGGTCAATGTTCGATCTTTCGATTAATCATGACTTGTCCGCTATGCAACTCTTGCAAAACAAGTTATGACTCCCGAACCTTTTCGATCTCTAAGTTTTTGAATAATGCCCCGTGTGGGATCCCTTATCCATAGCTTAGCTAGTGTGTACCATTAACTACGATCCAATCACAACCGTCTCAAGTAGCGCCTCCGTATGGTGGTCACCCTCTAACACGTCTGATTGATCCTATCAAAAGAACACATCTAGTAACCAATGAGTAATGCACCCTCCGTATAGAATGATCACCCCTGGCGAGGTGACACAGAATGCACCACTCATCTTATAGTGAACTGTTAATGGAAGATCGTGGGTGTTTATTAATAAGACCCTCTCCCACTAGATTTAGAAATTAAGGATTTTGCTGTTTAGAAAATGTTTTTACACATTACCCATAAACATCCAATGTTTACTAATGCGTTAAAACGGTTTTTGAATTTTATTTTAGAAAACATGTTTTACGTGCATGCAAGCAGTAACAATGTAAAACGCCAATCACAAACCAAGCACATAAAACAAAAAACTAAAATTGAAAATAAAGACATCCAAACGATGCCTCTATCTCTCATGGCTCTATCTCCATAGAACCTCCTTTTGGTTTGATCGCCTTCAGCTCCATCTTTATGGACAACGGCTCCTTGCTCCATCTTCATGGATTTTCTAATTCTATTGCATTTGTCCTATGCTTCTTTCGAAGCTTACAATTTATCTAGAAATAGAAATAGCAACAACAAAATAACAGGCTAGGGAAACCGGTGCGACTTTCCTTTTCGTAGGATTGAAGTCGCAGCGCCCTTTACATATGCCTTAAAACAAAACCAATGATTAAAACATAATATACACCATTCTCGAACAATTAAATACAAAGTCTTTAAATGACTTGGTGCCATGGGAGATAGCGACTAATCTAGCTGCAAAAGGGTTAGTCGTACAAGCATCCATATATACATAACAAATATATGTAACTATTGGAACACTTAATTGATTCACACAGTATATAAACTCTTCACATGCTGAATTAGAACTTAAAACAGCATCTTACTTCTCTGTCACCGTTCGATCGCTCGAACATTCGATCGATTGAACACTTGTTCAATCGCTTGAACATTCTGTTTCACATAATGATTTGGAAAAAATACAGAATATTTTAAAATTAAAGTTTTTAATTTCAAAACTCTTTAAGACGGTGAAACAGAGAACCTGACAAAGAGTCTGTCTCGATTGATCGAACTACATTCGATCAATCGAACAAAAGAAGGTTTCGATCGATCGAAACATGTTCGATCGATCGAAACATGTTCGATCGATCGAAACATGTTCGATCGCTTGAGTACAGAGAATGTTCAATCGATCGAGTACTTCGATCGATCGAATCCATCTTGCATCCAATGCAATCACAGATTTATGTACTGCTGCGACAACACTGCAGAAACAGATCTGTGACGATGCAGTTTCGAAAACAGTTCTAAAATCAACATGCAAATCAAAATAGTATTCCAAAAACGCATCTATAGATCCAAACGAGCGTGGCTCTGATACCAATTGATGGAAAAATAGGTTTAAATTAATTTTTAAACGCGCAGCGGAAATAATCAAGTTATAAAACTTAATGGTAGCCCAGGATCTACTACTCGTCAATTCCATAGATGCGTACTAACAGAGGGGACAAGAGTTATACCTTAGTGTCTTGAACCCAATTCTGAAATCTTCAACTTCCAGCAGCCTCCACTAGATGGCCTTCACTCTTATAACTCCTATG
This sequence comes from Hydrangea macrophylla, assembly GCA_033977485.1. Lineage (NCBI taxonomy): Eukaryota > Viridiplantae > Streptophyta > Magnoliopsida > Cornales > Hydrangeaceae > Hydrangea > Hydrangea macrophylla. Next base: position 55,683,129 of record CM066991.1, on the reverse strand, counting down.
GATGCTCGCAGGAAGGACTAGGGTTGGTGGGAACCCTAATGGAGAGGATTGGAAGGTTTTGGGAAACCTAAACAGTTTCTGCAGCTTTTACGTATAAAAACGACGATCAAAACATTCAGTACGCAGCTGCCCTATTTATAGATTCCCAGAACCGACCTAACCTTCGAGCGATCGAAGTGCTTCGATCGATCGAACCATTCTCGATCGATCGAACCTGCCATGACTTCGATGGATCGAACCAACTTCAATCGATCGAACCTGTCTTGACAGATTCCTTAAGTGTCTTTCCAAGTATCCTGGCGGAGCTAAGAGTGGGACCTCCTAGGCTCTTTATTGTTGGCTCAGACCAGTTTGTTAATCACCGTGATCAAACTCTTTGATCAGCAAACTAACTAACTGGTCAGTTAACGTTTATTCCACTATAAAACGATAACTGAACTCCAACGCAAAAGAACATATCTGAAGCGATAACTAGACTTGTATGGTGTACTAATGTCCCTCTACCGTCAATAATCGTAATCATATTCAGGTAGTCGGATAACAGTTACTGTCAACCTGAATCATGATTACTTCTTGTATTCCTTGAGTCCCATTCACCTCTCATGATTACCAAACATGTTCATAACTCTTATCAACAAGACTGCAGTACTCAGTAATCAACTTGGTGACATTCTCAAGGGATTGCTTACTCTGAAACAGAGGGTAGATTCTATCTTGACAATATATGTTCATAATCCTATGAACATGACATACCCAAGATACCCATGTGTTGATCTTCTATAGACCTCACTGATTGGTAAGTCAAAGCAGTCATATCCACAGTTTGTGTTCATAATTGTCTCAAGATTGAGAACACGTACCTTATACAAGTTATGAGTTCCTATTGACTGTTGACAGCCTTGAGCGTCAATATGAAACTCAGGTCCGTCAATGCACTATAAGCACTAGCATATCAACTAAGAGCTACACTCTAGTGATTGAGATTAATCACTCCATCCAATGGTAGTTAATTATGCTACAGTGTAGACTTGATGAGGTATCCAATCTCATCATTCACTGTGACATTGTTCTAAGTATCAAAGAATAGTAATTCATATCTCACTTGTATGTATCTCATACACACACGAATTACTTACTATGACACTTAAGGATTAACAATCATCTCATGAAAGAAACATACATAATGAAATGTAAAGCTGATATCCATATATTAAAATGTCAATGTCTCATACATAAAGTAATGGTTTGAGGGCAAAAACCCAACAATCTTCTATACACTAAAATACGCAACTTTGATTTTTACACAGGTCGCGCAAGCGCGATTTTGGGGTCTCGCGCGAGTGGGTCGCGCGAGCGATGGTCTTGTTTGTCGTGCGAGCGGGCCACGTGCGCAATGTGCCTTTTTCTGCTTCTTTTCTTCTGACTTTTCACCCCATTTAGCCTGGAATCCTTGCTTTTCTCCAAATCCTAACAGAAAATAGAAAACAAAGTAAAAATTCACAAAAACAGGATAAAAAGTTCTAACAAATGTGAATTAAGGCATGTAATTAGGACTTGTTCTTTACCGATCAACTGGTCATTTTCTGTGAAACGATACGGTGACCTTGACGTTCTGTACCCCTGAGTAGAAGGCTGGGATGGTGACTATTTTGTTCATGTCATGTGAGTTTCTGATGGTTGAACCGGTCAACGTAATCCTTCAGAGACTTTCTCTTCTGCTGTTTACAGTGAGAAGCTGGGTATTAGGCTGCGGCCGGTCGAGCATGCGTATGAACTGGTTGATGAACTATTTGCTAAGCTCTTTGAAATCGTCGATAGATCGGGGTTTCAGGGAGTGAAACCACTGTGCGGTCGGGCCTGTTAGAGTGTCGGGAAAGACTAAGCAGTACAGTTCATCTGCGTTGGTCGCGAGGACCATCTGGGCCTTGTAGGTCTGAACATGGTCGACCGGGCTCCTCGAGCTGTTATAAGAATCCAGATGAGGCTGGTTAAATTTACGGGGAATATCAAACCCCGTAATCCGGTTGGAGAGTAGTGACTCGGTTCGGTGTTGACTTGGTCCTGAGTGGAGTTATGGCCCAGCTTTTTGGCTATTCCACTAATTTGTTTTTCCAAGTCCTCGATGTGGGCCTCAACACCTACCCAGTCGATCTCCGTTCAGTAGGTCGGGTAGAGGAGGCTTCTTGGTCATGATGCACTGTCTTCTGAGACAAGGCTCGACTATGACTCCGGTTGATCGTATTCCTGAGATCATCTCGGTTCCTGGCCGAGTGATCCTGGGTGGATTCCCGAGTCTTGCCCTCTTGTCTATCACCCTTGGAAGCACGCCTGTCGTTAATGATGTCTCGGGCGTCCGTGACATGGCTTGGATTGGCCCTGGTGCGCTCTTGAGTCTGGATCGGTTCCCGACAACGCATAGCATTCCCGGGCTGTGACCCGGCCTTTGTAGGTTTGTTCTGTTTGGCCAACAGGGTTTTAATATGCTGTTGAGTTTGGCGTTGGCCCTCCAAAAGTTGCGCGAGAGTTGCAGTGATCTGCTCTGGGGTCAGGACGACTTCTCCCGACGTCAGGGCCGACTGGCTAAACAGTCTTCTTGTTCTTACGGGGAGGTATGGTGATTAGTTAAGAAATTTGTCTCTGGAAAACTGTTGGTTCCCACAGACGGTGCCAAACTGATGATGCCAATTTTTGTATGTCGTAAGAAAAGAAGAACAAGAGAGAGTTTGTATGTGGTTCAGTCCTGTTAACGAAAAGACCTACATCCACAGGTGTGTCTAAACAATTTCACTATGTTGTAAAGTGACCAGTGACCTTTGGTGAACCAACAACGGACTGGAGCTACCACAGATCGGCCGGGCAAGTAGAACGAAGATGTTCTGTGTATTGAGTAAGAAATCAATTCCTCCATATAGGGAGCGAGGGACCTCTTTTATACATGCAAGAGACTTCCTCATACATGGAAACTATATTGGTAAGGCAACATAATCTGATTGAGTTTGATTGGCACAATCTATGCGAGTTTTCTAATGAGATTAGGAAACTGTACCTACATTCCATTAGTGATCTAGCTGGCGTAGGAAATTGTTTGGAAGGTTCTAGAGCATGTTCTGGGGCCTGACTGAGCTATGCCTGTGGCGTGGCGTGGCGTGTCGTGCTCAGGAGGGATTCTCGACCTGTAAGTCAGGACCTGCAGGACCAGATAAACAAGTTGGGAGATTCCCGGCCTCTCCCCTAGAAACGAGATGACTGGCCACTCAGGGGCTCGGTGCTCTTTGGCGTGCCCTTGGAGCTTCATTGACTAATTTTGTACGTATCACTATGAATTTTACAAAAGTAATTTTATGAAATTCAGTAATTTTGTAAAATTTCACAAAACTGCTTTTGTGAAATTTCACAAATTCATAAAAGCAAGGATATTTTTTTACAAAATTGTAAATTTTTAAGGTCCTTTAGACTCGTAAGTTTAGAACCAGGGACTTAACGTTAATTATCTCTTATTTATATACCTTATTTTCACACAAAAATTAATTTAAATAGAAATTTAGTAACAAAGATAATTAAATAAAAAGAGGGGAGTTTTAGTCAAAAGTCCTCTAAAATATTTTTGCTTTTAGTTCTAGGTCCATCCCGTTTTTTACTTTAGTGAAAACTCCATATGTTATAAAAGTTATGTAAAATTCACATAACTTCTGTAAATAATTGAACTAGTTATGTGAAATTTCACATAACTTTTAAAACATAGAGACTTGATCCAATTAATTTTGACTAGTCATCAAATTTTGACCAAAAAAAACCCGGGTTGTCCATTAGAATTAATTAATCTAAAAATAATGGATTTTTTTTATTAAATTTCTAAAATACGAATTCCTCGTATTAAAGTATTTTTATTTTTATTTTTTGATGAACAGATGGAAATGTCATTCATGAAAGCAGAAAAGTCTAATTTAAGTCTTTTCACTAAAATTCCCTAATTTAAAATAAGAAAAATGGTAAATTTATATTTATTAGATTTTCTCTTCTTCTTCTTTTTACGAAGAGAATGCTCACCGATAAAACCCTCTAGGCTTAGTTTAGGAATGTTTAAATCAGCACCAGGTTCAAACTCAGTTATAATTTTATCTGATTTTCATTAAAACTAGTACTGTATGGTTTAATATAGAGCCAGACATGAATTACCATGTTCTCAAAAAGCAGCTACACAAAAGAGCTATACATGAATTATTATGTTCCCAAAAAATCAGCTATACAAAAATCGAAATCAGTTAGTTACGACTATTTTATGAATAACATATTGATTCTAGTATTATTTAATATCATCTTCGCCATCTAATCTTTTTGACTCGACAAGATTTCAATACTAATTTGTCTTGCGATGGGTGGTTTTACAAAGATTTAACCTGGTGACCTCAGGTGAGTACTTAACTTGATCTACTTGTTCGATTAAGAGTCCATTTGGGTTAGTTGAAATATTAAATGATTGTTTTTTAAGTGATGAAATATTAAATTATTTGGTGCATCCTATTTGTAACCAATGGGAGTGGCACATTGGACATCTTCGATGATGTGTATATCCTCATTGGTCATCTACATAGTGAGAATACATTAGGGCACTAGCCGGACGTAATCATCAACGGTACACTGGACATCTTTAATAGTGCATATGCATCACTGGACGTCTTCAATAACAAGAGGCGCACTAGAAACTCTAACCATCTCACGTTCACCCGGCTCGTCAGTCGTTGACCCATCCAAAGTACACATATCTCATATTCTACATTGAGGCACATTTCCCATTTCTCATCATATTCTCTTATCTCTTTATAGCATTATCCCATGCATGCTAACCACATGTCCTAAAATGCATTACTCTAGATGCCAGGACTATCACATGGTCTATACTCTAATTGGTTATTAGCATGTAGTCGTATTCCATTCTACTATTCAGTTCAGCAATATCATCATGTAATAGTTTAATAGCTCATCTCGTTATAGTGTCGCATTATCTCTTCAATCAACAATATCGCATATTAAAGGCATGGATTAATATTTAAACAGCTAAACAGTTCATATCACAATCAATAGGAAATGATAGTGTTCTGTAAGTTTCGATCGATTGAAGTCTGTTTGATCAATTGAAGAAACAGTAAGTTCGATTGATTAAAGTCATTTCGATCGGTTGAAGAATATTAAGTTCGATCAATCGAAATCCTTTCGATCGCTTGAGACGACACGAGTTCAATCGATTGAACCTAGAAACTGGCACAAACGAGTAGGGGTCTCAGGGTTACTAAAAACACATGATTCTAAACTTACATAAATTATCCTTGAATCATCCCTTGAGTGAGTTAATAAACTCACCTCACTCCGGCGATCCGGCGGCAGCGTCCTAAGCTCAGCGGCAGCGGCTATGGTGAGTTCTCTCTCTTTCTTTCCTGCTTCCTCTCTCTGTCTCTCTTGTTCTCTTCTTCTTCTTCTTCTTCTTCTCTTTGCTCTTTTCTCTTGTAACTCAAGAGTGTATATATATCATACACACAGATACACGGTAATATATATGTAACACACATACACCCAGACACAAGCTCTTTTCTCTCTCTCTCTCTCTCTCTCTCTCTCTCTCTCTCTCTAACTCTCCCTCTGCACAAACACCATAAACATAAACACAAAACACATGTATATATATAAGGGAGGGGGGAAAAGGGTAGGTGGTAATTATGAGGATAAGGTTGATAGCATTTTTGATTGATTAAAGTGAGTTCGATCGATCAATTGAGAACAGGACGGTCAAGGCTCGATCAATTGAAAAGAGTTCAATTGCTTGAGAAATGGTCCATGTCACAGACTAGGTCGGTAGAGTTTCGATCCCTCGAAGTATGTTCGATCGCTTGAGAAAGCACAAGTTCAAGCAATCGAGAAGACTTCGATCGATTGAGAATTGTTCTTCACCAAGGCCTCACACAAGCATACATGATCTTATTTATATAACCATGTATCCGAAAATATAGGGTATTGCATTATCCACCACTTATCAAAAGATTTTGTCCTCGAAACCTGAAGCAGTAGCCCCTATAACCAAAAAGAAACCATCTCGCAAGACATACTCTAAAAATGCTTAAGTTCTCATTTTACGAAAATGATTACATCAGCGACCAACAGGTTAAGTTCTAATCACGTGATATGAAGACAAACAACGGTCTATGAATACTAGGGTGACAACTACTAATCTCGGGTATTGCTAATAAAATTTGTATATCGAATTTTGAGAATAGATTCTAGGTAGCACAATTTAATCATCTTACTATTTTGAAACAGCTAGTCTCCAAACATATAAGGTTTCTTCCTCAGGTCAAACTCTACGGTGTGGGGGTTCTACCGATCAAGTGTTCTAATCTCATCTAAGTCGTAGCGAAGCATTACCGTCTACTCCAGTCTCTGAAAATGTTTCATACTGTTCTGACAATGTATATACTGCAGCATCAGTTGACTGTCTCCTATCTCTGGACTTCTTGTTATGATCTTCAACATCCTCAGTCAGTCTCTTATTACACACGACGTTCTGCAACATCTTTGCTAACTTCTGTGTTGTTGTTGTCCTTCACTGTATTAACCTAAAAGCATTTTGACTCCAACATCGTAGTTGATGACTTAAACTTCCTCATATGTCTCTAAATTCCTACGTACTATTGATATAGTCATCTCTCGAGGTCGTGCTATCTGTTGAATACTCATTCTGCTTATTTCCAGAAAGTGACAAGTACCTAATGTTCTGAAGCTCTCCAACATATGTAGGTATATAGACTGTGAAAACATTCTTTGACAAGTCAAGAACTTCTATCGTCTTTGGGAGAATAGGAATAGATCCTTCAAGTTGGTTCCCAGCTAAACTTAATGTTGTGGGCCCGAAATATGAATGGAGTTCAATACTTGGTGGGACAATTCCATGTAAGTTGTTGAAGGAAAGGTCTAAGAACCCGAGTTTTGGAAGATTGAATAGCTAAGATGGTATTGTTCCTGATAGCTGATTTCCCGCCAAATTTAGGAATTCAAGTTGCATGAGATTAGATATGAAAAATGGTATCTCTCCTTCAATATTACATGAACCCAAATCCAAGACTGTTGTCTGAAATTTTTTGGGGAATACGCTTTGGCCGATTTTCACAGTTAGCCCACTTGATCCTAAGCTAATCATATTTGGATTCAAGTTCTGGAACAAAGAAATGAATGATGGGATAGTTCCATTCAAAGGATTATAGGAAACCATAAATATTGTGAGATTGGTGAGCCAGGAAATGCAATCCGGTACTTTTCCTCTCAGGGAATTACGTGATAAATGAATGTATTCAAGAGAGGAGATTTCACAAATCGAATCCGGAATGGGTCCTTGAAGATCATTTTGAATCATATGGAGATACCGAAGATTTTTCAAATTTGATATCAACGGGGAGAGATTGCCCAAGAAGGCAGAGGACCTTGAATTGAACAACCATCAGCAGAAAAGTAAATCAATGAAGGTGTGTTTTCAAACAAAGTTTGGATCGATCGATCCATTGACTTGAGTTGATTCAATCCCAAGGAACCCTAGATTATCCCAAGGGACTCGAAACAGTGAACTTAGATCAATGGTGATTTCTAGGTTATAACCCACATAAAGTGTCCGCAATTGAGGTAGGTAAGGGACAGAACCATGCAAGTTAGATTGTGTTAGATCAAGGGTCAAAAGGGACGTTAAATTCACAAATTGACTTGGGATTGTTGAGATGAATAAGTTTTTATCCATTTCTAGGACTGAAAGATGAGTGAGATTGAGAAGCTCCTTAATGGGTATTTTGCCAGTTATTCCACAGTTTGATAAGTGAATTAACTGAAGATTCGAAAGCCTCGACATTGGCTCAGCCCATCTGATTAATTTTGATGCCTCGGAGAGATCAAGACCATCCAATCTTAGGTCTATAAGATTGTGGAGCCCTGCCAACCAGTTTAAACTTGCAGAAGATATTTACCCATTATTTACATACGTAGTAGACTGAGAACTTCCTGAATATATTCTTTTCAAGGTCAAGTCATATGAAATGGATGATAGGTCTGAAACATGATAAGAACATGAGAGATGAAGATTTCTCAAAGAAGTTAGATTTGAAAATTGGGTTGTTATGGAGTCACTGAACATAGAATTTGCAAGATTAAGGTAAGTGAGTTTTGTAAGATTTGATCAACCAGAAGGTATTTTTGAAAGCATGAAGCTATTGAAGCTGAGATCAAGATAGGTGATATGATTGACTGCTTCTTAGACAAATTAACTGTTAGAGAGTGGTAAAAGTAATTGTAGTAACACTAATTGTATAATTAATTTCACACTTATGTATTACTACACCAAGTGATAAAAAAACACAATTTGCCTAAATCTTGCACATAAGTACATATACAAGTGTACAACCATACATGTAGATCAACCAAATTCATGGTGTTATCAGCAAGTATAAAAACCAGGGAAACATGCTTTTGGAAATTACACCATCACTTCATAAAATGCCAACTTTATCGACTAAACATTAATTGTATGAAAGTGATATCAATTTTCCCAAATGTTCTTTTCGCATGTAATTCATTACCCATCTTACATTTGAGAAAACCCTAATAAAAAATTTAACAGAAAGACACCATACATGTTCTTTGACTGAGGAGAGAGACATCAAGAGAGAGGTCAATTGATAACAATAAACAATGACAGAGCATGTCATCGATCTGTTAAACAGATATTTTCACTTTCCTATTTTTTATAAACAAATTTAAGGAGATATGCCTATCCAATAAAAGATAACTACCAATGAGGAAAAACCAGTTACTACCGTTAGCCACAATTACTCTATATATGTACATAGTTAGCAGGCTTTCTTTGGTGTGAAATCTGTTGGGTTTGTGCCCTCAAACCATTACTTTATGTATTAGACATTGACTTTTTAATATATGGATATCAGCTTTACATTTCATTATGTATGTTTCTTTCATGAGATGATTGTTTAATCCATAAGTATCATAGTAAGTATTTCGTGTGTGTATGAGATACATACAATGAGATACGAATTACTATTCTTTGATACTTAAAGCTTGTCACAGTGGATGATGAGACTGGATATCTCATCAGGTATACACTGTAGCATCATTAACTACCATTGGATGGAGTGATAAATCTCAATCACTAGAGTGTGACTCTTGGTTAATATGCTATTGCTTATAGTGCATTGACGGACCTGAGCTTTCCTATTGACACTCAAAGCTGTCAATCAGTCGATAGGAACTCATAACTTGTATAAGGTACGTGTTCTCAATCTTGAGGCGATTATGAACACAGACTGTGGATATGACTGCTTTGACTTACCAATCAGTGAGGTCTACAGAAGATCAACACCTGGGTATCTTGGGTATGTCATGTTCATAGGGTTGTGAACATATATTGTCAAGATAGAATCTACCCTCTAATTCAGAGTAAGCATTCCCTTGAGAATGTCACCAAGTCGATTACTGAGTACTGCAGTCTTGTTGATAAGAGTTATCAACATGTTTGGTAATCATGAGAGGTGAATGGGACTCAAGGAATACAAGAAGTAATCATGATTCAGGTTGACAGTAACAGTTATCCGACTACCTGAATATGATTACGAATGCTGAAGGTAGAGGGACATTAGTACACCATACAAGTCTAGTTATCGCTTCGGATATGTTCTTTTGCGTTGGAGTTCAGTTATCGTTTTATAGTGGAGTAAACGTTGACTGACCAGTTAGTTAGTTTGCTGATCAAAGAGTTTGGTCATGGTAATTAAAAAACTGGTCTGAGCCAACAATAAAGAGCCTAGGAGGTCCCACTCTTAGCTCCGCTAGGATGCTTGGAAAGGCAAATGAGGATGATGTTCAGACAGGTTCGATCGATTGAAGTCTACAGGTTCGATCGATCGAAGATGGTTCGATCGATCGAATGTTCGATCGATCGAAGGCACTTCGATCGCTCGAAATCTAGGTCGGTTCTGGGAATCTATAAATAGGGCAGCTGCGTTCTGGAAAAAGTTGTTCGTCGTTTTGAACGTCAGAAGCTGCAGAAACTATTTTGGAGTCCCAAAACCTTCTCTATCCTCTCTATTAGGGTTCCCACAAACCCTAGCCCTTCCTGCGAGCATCCACAGGAGTCATAGGAGTGAAGACAATCTAGTGGAGGCTGCTGGAAATCAGAGATTTCAGAACTGGGTTCAAGATAGTAAGGTATAATCTTTGTCCCCTCTTGTACGCATCTATAGAATTGACTAGTAGTAGATCCTGGGGTACCAATAAGTTTTATAACTTGATTTTTTCCGCTGCGCGTTTAAACCTTCAATTTAAACCGGTTTTTCCTTCAATTGGTATCAGAGCCACGCTCGTTTGGATCTATAGATGCGTTTTTGAAACACTATTTTGATTTGAATGTTGATTTTAGAACTGCTTTCAAAACTGCATCGTCACAGATCTGTTTCTGCAGTATTATCGCAGCAGTATACAAATCTGTGATTGCATTGGATGCAAGATGGGTTCGATCGATCGAAGTAGTTTCGATCGATCGAACGCTCTATACTCGAGCGATCGAACAGGTTTCGATCGATCGAAACCTTCTGGTGTTCGAGCGATCGAATAGAGTTCGATCGATCGAGACAGACTCTTTGTCAGGATTTTTGTTTCACAGTCTTAAAGAGTTTTGAAATTAAAAACTTTAATTTTAAAATATTCTGTAAAATTTTCAAATCATTATGTGAAACAGAATGTTCAAGCGATTGAACAATGTTCAATCGATCGAAGGTTCGAGCGATCGAACGGGCTTCGATCGATCGAACTGTGACAGAGAAGTTAGATGCTGTTTTTGAGTTCTGATTCAGTATGTAAAGAGTTTATATACTGTGTGAATCAATTGGGGGTTCCAATAGTTATATTTTTGTTATATATATGCGTGGATGTGTGTTCAACTAACCTTTTGCAGCGAAAGTTAGTCGCTATCTCCCATGGTGCCAAGAGCATTTAATTTTGTGTTTGAATGTTTTGAGATTGGTGTGTTGTTTTAATTTTGGTTTGGTTTTAAGGCATATGTAAAGGGCGCTGCGACTTCAATCCTATGAAAAGGAAAGTCGCACCGTTTTCCCTAGCCTTTTCTATTTTATTTGTTGCTATTTCTATTTCTAGAAAAATTGTAAGCTTCGTAAGAAGCATAGGACAAATGTAATAGAATTAGAAAAATCCATGAAGATGGAGCAAGGAGCCGTTGTTCATAAAGATGGAGGTGGAGGCGACCAAACCAAGAGCAGGTTCTATGGAGATAGAGCCATGGGAGATAGAGGCATTGTTTGAATGCCTATATTTCATTTTAGTTTTTTGTTTTATGTGCTTGGTTTGTGATTGGCGTATAATACATTGTTGCATGCACGCAAAACAAGTTTTCTAAAATAAAATTCAAAAACCGTTTTCAACACATTAGTAAACATTAGATGTTTATGGGAAGTGTGTAGAAACAGATTTTCTCAAAAAGCAAAATCCTTTTTACTAAATCTAGTGGGAGAGGGTCTTATTGATTACACCCACGATCTTCCATTAACGGTTCACTGTAAGATGAGTGGTGCATTCTGAGTCACCTCGTCAGGGGTGATCATTCCATACGGAGGGTGTATTACTCATTGGTTACTAGATGTGAACTTCTTTTGATAGGATCAATCAGACGTGTTAGAGGGTGACCACCACACGGAGGCGCTACTTGAGACGGTTGTGATTGGATCCTAGTTGATGGTACACACTAGCTAAGCTATGGATAAGGGATCCCACACGGGGCATTATTCAGAAACTTAGAGATCGAAAAGGTTCGGGAGTCATAACTTGTTTTGCAAGAGTTGCATAGCGGACAAGTTATGATTAATCGAAAGATTGAACATTGACCACCACACGGAGGCTTTATTCTTTCGTTTCAATATTCCGGCGACTTTGTTTTAAAATAAGAGTTTTAAAAGGATTCTTTTATTTCAAACTGTCAAATACTGATATCCATATTTATTTTGTTTGTTTGATTTTCAGTAATCATAATGTCTGGATCTGCATTTAGTCCACTTGCCACCATACTCACTCAAAACAAGTTAACTGGAAACAACTACACTGAATGGAAACGTAATCTTGATATTGTGTTAACTGCGGAGGATCACATATATGTCCTCACCACCCCAAGCCCTGAAGAACCAGCGGCAAATGCTTCGGCAGCTGCCAGACGCGAGTTCGACAAATGGAAGAAGTCGAATGGAATGGCTCGTTGCTATATTCTGGCCTCAATGGCTGGTGTGTTGCAACATCAATTCCAATCGAATGATTCTGCCAGTGACATTATCACATCCCAGGCCTGCTAGACAGGTAGCTATGCAGAAGATAATGAGTGCAAAGATGTCGGAAGGGACTCCAGTCAAGGAACATGTTTTAAAAATGATTGGTTATTTAAACGAGCTGGAGACCCTAGGTGCCAACATCGATGCACAGACCCAAGTTGATATGATCCTCAATTCGCTGTCGCCTTCATTCGCTCAATTTAAACTTAACTATAATATGAATCAAATGAATTTTTCAATGAGCGAATTGATGAGTTCTCTTTTGGCAGCGGAAGGGGTGATCAAACCTGGGGTCAACGTTTTGAACGTTGAGAAAAGCGCTTCATCTTCCCGATCTGTACCGAAAGGAAAGAAAGGGAAGAAGAAGGCTGGCACTGGTGGTTCAAGTGTTGGACCGGTCCCTAAGATTGCAAAATCTAAGGGAAAAGGTAAAGGCAAAGGGAAGGTGGGTGGCCAAGGCAAAGGAAAGTGTTTCCAATGCGGTGAGAAAGGCCACTGGAAGAGGAACTGTCCAGAATTCTTAGCTACAAGAGTTCAAGGTATGATTGAATCACATGTGATTGAAGTAAGTTTTATAACGGATACTTCAAACACTTGGTGCATTGATTCTGGTGCGACTAACCATATCTGTAATTCATTGCAGGGGTTCAGATCAACCAGGAGGTGCAGTGATGGGGAAATCGTACTTACTCTAGGTTCTAGCGCAACCGATTCTGCGGTTGCTATAGGAGTCGTAGTTTTAGAATTTCTAGACAATAAAGTTTTGATTTTATCAGATGTTCTTTACGTTCCTTCAATGAGACGTAATTTAATTTCAGTTTCTAATTTATCGAATAATGGTTATTCTTTTCATTTTGGAACTGAAGTTGTGATTAAAAGAAATAGTTCTTTTATATGTTCTGGTGTTAAATCAAATGGTTTGTATGTGATTACTCCTAATATTTCTAAAGACTCTAATATGGAACTTAATAACTCAGTGGTAACTGTACCATCTAAAAGAAAGAGATCTTCCACTAATCCAACAAGGCTTTGGCATATGAGGCTTGGTCATATCAATCTAAATAGGATTGGCAGACTAGTCAAAGAAGGGGTCTTAGGCGATTTGGTTCTCGAACCAATGGAAGTCTGCGAGTCTTGTTTAGAGGGTAAGATGACCAAAAGGCCCTTTCCTGCAAAGGGCAATAGAACCAATGCATTGTTGGAATTAGTTCATACTGATGTGTGTGGACCAATAAATATTAGAGCAAGGGGTGGTTATGAGTATTTCATAACATTTACCGATGACCACTCCAGGTATGGATATGTGTACCTAATGCAGCACAAGTCTGAAGCCTTTGAAAAGTTCAAAGAGTTTAGGGCTGAAGTGGAGAAGCAATTGGGCACACATATCAAGACCATTCGATCTGATCGAGGTGGCGAGTACCTCTCTAATGAGTTTATTGATCACCTAGTACAGAATGGGATTCTGTCACAGTTGACTGCACCTGGTACGCCTCAGCAAAATGGTGTAGCGGAGAGAAGGAATCGGACTCTTTTAGACATGACTAGGTCAATGATGAGTTATTCTGAGTTGCCATTATTCCTTTGGGGTTATGCTTTGGAAACCGCTGCTTACATACTAAATCTAGTACCAAGCAAATATGTTCCAAGCACACCACGAGAGATGTGGATTGGGCGCAAGCCTTCTTTGCAACATCTCCGGATATGGGGGTGTCCGGCACATGTGCTGAAAGGAAAGATGAGCAAATTGGATTCTAGATCGGAAGTATGTTACTTTGTGGGTTATCCAAAGGGTACTTATGGATGGTATTTTTATGATCCAAGGGAACAGAAAGTGTTTGTTAGTACAAATGCTGTTTTCTTAGAGAATGATTATATCATGAACCATAAACCTAAGGGAAGGATAGATCTTAGAGAGATAGAAGGAGAGCCCTCAGTCCAACCCGCAGTTAATGACGATATGAATCAAGAAAACACCACTTCTTCACCTATTTTCGCACCTGTACCTCGTCGTAGTGGGAGGATTATCAGCCAGCCTGATAGATACATGTTCTTAGGAGAAGTTTTTGAAGCTGTCTCCATAGAATCTGAATCTGATCCTACCACATACGAAGAGGCAATGGCTGATGTTGATTCAGCTCATTGGGTTAAAGCTATGAAGGCTGAATTGGAATCTATGGATTCCAATCAGGTCTGGGATCTTGTAGAACTTCCAGCCAATATTAAACCCATTGGCTGTAAGTGGGTCTACAAAAGGAAAAGAGGATCTGATGGAAAGGTTGAGACCTTTAAAGCTAGGCTTGTAGCGAAAGGTTATACTCAGAGGGAGGGCATTGACTATGAGGAAACCTTCTCGCCGGTAGCCATGCTCAAGTCCATCAGAATACTCTTATCCATTGCTGCATGCCTAGATTTTGAGATCTGGCAGATGGACGTCAAGACTGCATTCTTGAATGGCAATCTTGAGGAGGACATCTATATGCAACAACCAGAAGGGTTCATAGCTGGTCGGAAAGGTAACTTGGTATGCAAGTTGCAAAAGTCCATTTATGGGCTTAAGCAGGCATCCAGAAGTTGGAACATCCGATTTGACCAAGCAGTCAAGTCGTTTGGTTTCATACAGAATCTGGATGAACCTTGTGTATACAAGAAATGTGAAGGAAAAGTGGTGGCTTTTCTTGTGCTTTACGTTGACGACATTCTACTCATTGGAAATGATGTAGCGGCGCTGTCAACGGTCAAGGTTTGGCTAGCTAGTACTTTCGATATGAAGGATCTAGGAGAGGCGAGCTATATTCTTGGAATAAAGCTCTTTCGGGATCGTAAGCGAAAGATAATGGGTTTATCTCAAGCTGGTTATATCGATAAAGTGCTAACTAGGTTTTCAATGGATAATTCGAAGAAAGGTTTGTTACCTTTCAGGTATGGTTTAGCGTTCTCCAAGGACCAGTGTCCAAAGACACAGGAGGAGAGGAATCGCATGATAGGAGTTCCCTATGCTTCGGCAGTGGGAAGTCTCATGTATGCGATGTTATGCACTAGACCAGATATCTGCTTTGCCGTTGGCATGGTTAGCAGATATCAGTCGAATCCGGGTCCAGAGCACTGGATAGCCGTTAAGCACATTCTTAAGTACTTGAGAAGGACTAAAGATTACATGCTTATGTACGGTGGTAGTGAGTTAATTCCAGTAGGATACACTGACTCGGACTTTATGTCAGATAAAGATTCGAGAAAGTCGACGTCCGGTCATCTCTTTACCTTGGGAGGTGGTGCTGTCAGTTGGAGGAACATTAAGCAGAAATGCATTGCAGACTCAACTACAGAAGCTGAGTATGTGGCTGCTTGTGAAGCCGCAAAGGAAGCTGTTTGGCTCAAGAAGTTCCTTATGGAACTCGAGGTGGTACCAGCGTCGCTGTCGCCTATTATGCTTTATTGTGATAATAGTGGGGCAGTGGCTCAGTCCAAGGAGCCAAGGAACCACGGAAAGGGAAAGCACGTAGAGCGGAAATATCATCTTATCCGAGATATTGTTCAACGTGGAGATGTGACTGTCACCAAGATTGCCACAGCTGACAATCTTGCTGATCCGTTTACAAAGGCCTTGCCACAGAAGGTCTTTGATCGTCATCTAGATAGTCTAGGTCTCAGATGTAGTTCTGAATGGTTATGAGTGCAAGTGGGAGTTTGTTGGGTTTGTGCCCTCAAACCATTACTTTATGTATTAGACATTGACTTTTTAATATATGGATATCAGCTTTACATTTCATTATGTATGTTTCTTTCATGAGATGATTGTTTAATCCATAAGTATCATAGTAAGTATTTCGTGTGTGTATGAGATACATACAATGAGATACGAATTACTATTCTTTGATACTTAAAGCTTGTCACAGTGGATGATGAGACTGGATATCTCATCAGGTATACACTGTAGCATCATTAACTACCATTGGATGGAGTGATAAATCTCAATCACTAGAGTGTGACTCTTGGTTAATATGCTATTGTTTATAGTGCATTGACGGACCTGAGCTTTCCTATTGACACTCAAAGCTGTCAATCAGTCGATAGGAACTCATAACTTGTATAAGGTACGTGTTCTCAATCTTGAGGCGATTATGAACACAGACTGTGGATATGACTGCTTTGACTTACCAATCAGTGAGGTCTACAGAAGATCAACACCTGGGTATCTTGGGTATGTCATGTTCATAGGGTTGTGAACATATATTGTCAAGATAGAATCTACCCTCTAATTCAGAGTAAGCATTCCCTTGAGAATGTCACCAAGTCGATTACTGAGTACTGCAGTCTTGTTGATAAGAGTTATCAACATGTTTGGTAATCATGAGAGGTGAATGGGACTCAAGGAATACAAGAAGTAATCATGATTCAGGTTGACAGTAACAGTTATCCGACTACCTGAATATGATTACGAATGCTGAAGGTAGAGGGACATTAGTACACCATATAAGTCTAGTTATCGCTTCGGATATGTTCTTTTGCGTTGGAGTTCAGTTATCGTTTTATAGTGGAGTAAACGTTAACTGACCAGTTAGTTAGTTTGCTGATCAAAGAGTTTGGTCATGGTAATTAACAAACTGGTCTGAGCCAACAATAAAGAGCCTAGGAGGTCCCACTCTTAGCTCCGCTAGGATGCTTGGAAAGGCAAATGAGGATGATGTTCAGACAGGTTCGATCGATTGAAGTCTACAGGTTCGATCGATCGAAGATGGTTCGATCGATCGAATGTTCGATCGATCGAAGGCACTTCGATCGCTCGAAATCTAGGTCGGTTCTGGGAATCTATAAATAGGGCAGCTGCGTTCTGGAAAAAGTTGTTCGTCGTTTTGAACGTCAGAAGCTGCAGAAACTATTTTGGAGTCCCAAAACCTTCTCTATCCTCTCCATTAGGGTTCCCACAAACCCTAGCCCTTCCTGCGAGCATCCACAGGAGTCATAGGAGTGAAGACAATCTAGTGGAGGCTGCTGGAAATCAGAGATTTCAGAACTGGGTTCAAGATAGTAAGGTATAATCTTTGTCCCCTCTTGTACGCATCTATAGAATTGACTAGTAGTAGATCCTGGGGTACCAATAAGTTTTATAACTTGATTTTTTCCGCTGCGCGTTTAAACCTTCAATTTAAACCGGTTTTTCCTTCAAAATCTGCTTGAATTTAAAAACTAACCCTCTAGGTTCCATGCTCACTTCTACCTTCACGTTCAAGTTCATATAATCTGTATCAGCTCTTTCTAAATTAATTCTCTTTTCCCAAATTTGAAGCTTAGGTTTTCACACAAGTTAATTTCTAGAGTAGTACATGTTTGAGTGGCTTTTATTTTTATATTCCCCCTCCGACCCCTAGCACATATTTAACTCGTAATTAAACTTGTGGTAATTGAGGAACAGTAGCTAGCTAGATTCAATGTCACGGGCGGATTGCCAACCACTGATCTTTTCAGCAAGCTTTAGGTACTTTATTTCTAAAGCTTGGCACCAAAATGAATCCATGTAGGTATCAGTGCTATATATATAATTCCAGCACTGACTACCTAAACGTACAGATCAATCTGTAAAATCTAATATTGTAAACTAATTGAACCTGTCTGTAATCACAACTTTAAACACATTGATCTTTACCCGACATTTTTCACCAGCCATGAACCAACCATAAATTTCAAAAACTACTTTTAAACAGCCATGTGAGTATCAAACTAACCCTAACAGTCACCATACGAACAAACATGACTATTGACTAAAACGGTAGAAGTAAGCATGGAAGCTAGCAAAAAATCTATCATTTTGCTACCTCTCTTTACTCTCTTTCTTTTACATGTTCAGAGTAATCATTTTCCACATTCTAATCTCAAGTTTCACACAGTTATTCTTCTCCACTCAAACTAATCATTATCAGTTGTGTTATATTTATCACGCAAACAAATATTGCTCTTTTCCTTCTTCTTTTACTTCAACTTTCAGAACATGTACATCTTATGCATTTACAATTTCTACTCTCTTTTATCATTATGTCTGTATGGTTACATTATCTTCTTTTAACTACATAACTGCGCATACTTTAATATAGGTCTATTTCCATTCCTACTCTTTCCGTTTACTTACGATTTCCTATTTCATTATGTTATTATGCTTACACTTAAACTTGAATGCAGAGCTATAAACACAACATGGCATCAAAAGGAAAAAACAAACAAAATATTCCAACATTCACTACACATACCATTCTAACCATGACACAAAAGAAACGATATCGAACCCAAAGACAATATATAAAGGCCAAGAGCACAGTTCAATAAAAAAAAACTACACTACACGACAACAGATTACCAAATGAAGACATCAATAAATATAAAGACATAAATCACCTTAAAAATGACTCATTCAAATTGCAACAATCAAAAAGTGACAGTATCCCAACATATCCTTCAACATTACCTCCTCCAACAATGTGTGCATTTTGCAAAGCAATATTATTCAAACATGAAACTCAAAATTCCTGTTGCAACAAAGGGAAAATATCTCTTCAACTCAACAACATCAACAACAACTTATATGATTTGTACACTGCTAACACCGAAGAGAGCCAATCATTTAGACAATATGTTAGATCATACAACAATAAATTTGCATTCACTTCATTAGGTGTTGCCTACGACAAAGAATTATGCAACAAAACCAAAGGCATTTACACATTCCGAGTACAAGGACAAGTATATCATTTTATTAACCATCTACAACCTAACAACACAGAACCCACATACTTACAACTTTACTTCTACGATACAGACAATGAATTGCAATATCGAACAGCACAATATGAAAACTTTACAGCGCCTATAATTACCAAATTAATGTCTATTACATCTAAAACCCCTCCAGTACATTCTTCAAAAATCTACAAAAACTTCCAAATTTAGAAACATACGAAATTATCATTCGAGCAACACCTGATTTAGATCAAAGAGTATACAACAGCCCTACAATTTCACAAATAGCTGCTGTATGGATTGAGCATGAAAACAACAACCACCATAGAGAGCGTGACATTAAAGTCCACAAACACGATGGACAGAGTGAAACTATACGGTATTATTACGGCTGTTATGATCCACTACAATATCCTTTGCTTTTCCCACTTGGTGAACCTGGATGGCACGAAGGAATTAAATATACACACCAACATCAAATCATTACATCTACGGTAACCCTTCCACTAAATCCCACAAGAACATCAACATCTACAATCTTACAACATGATGAAACAAGTACTGCTACTACACTTTGCAACAACTACATTGCAGTGCAAATTTATACTTCATTTTATTAACCTAGCCTTTTTTGCCTATAACTTGCAGTGCTTTGAACCAATCAAAGGAAACGAGGCTCTGTCTCTTGTAGAGAATATTATTGTTACAAGTTACAAATTAGACCCAACACCACATCAATCATACTTCATTCAGGACGTTTATTTCAACAATATGTGGTTGATATGTACATCAAAATAGAAACATCCAGATTAGACTACTTCAGACTAAATCAAAATGTTATACGAGCTGATTTATACCAAGGAGTAATGGACAGTGTAATGCAAGGAGAAACAAATCCTACTACAATTGGCCACCAAATAGTATTACTGAGTTCATTTATTGGTAGTCCACGAGATTTAAGAAAACGTTATATTGATGCAATGACTTTAGTACAGAAATATGGGAAACCTGATATTTTCCTAACAATAACATGCAATCCTTCTTGGCCAGAAATTACTGACCAACTTATTCCTACAGATAACACTCAAAATAGACCAGATCTAATTGCTCGAATATTCCACAGTAAATTACATGAACTTAAATATGATCTTGTTACAAACAAATTATTCGGGAAAGTAGCTGCATACACATATGTTATTGAATTCCAAAAAAGAGGTCTACCTCATGCTCATTTCCTCCTAATATTAGCAAAAGATTCCAAAATCACATCATCTGATGAATATGATTCTTATGTTTCAGCTGAGATTCCTAATGTTGAAACACATCCTCATCTAAATGCAATGGTACTAAAACATATGATTCATGGTCCATGTGGCACACTTAATAAAACGAACATTTGTATGCAAAATGGACAATGCAAAAACCACTACCCGAAAACTTTCATCAATACTACTACTATTGGAAATAAATCATACGCAATATATAGACGTCGTGAAGATGGAAAACAAGCACTTATACACAATCAAACCATTGATAACCGATGGGTAATACCATATAACCCTTACCTGCTTGCAAAATATAATTGCCACATAAATGTTGAAATATGCTCAACAATTAAAGTAGTTAAATATTTATTCAAATATATTTACAAAGGACATGACCGAATATCATTTCATATAAGTGAAAGTAACCGACCAGACACAATCGATGAACTACAACAATATCAAACTGCCCGATGGGTAGCTGCTCCTGAAGCAATGTGGAGAATTTACAGATTCCCTATGAATGAAACATTTCTAGCAGTTATTAAACTACAACTTCATTTAGAAAATTCACAAATGATTACATTCCAAAAAACAACGAATTTACAATATATTGCTAACAACAACAAATACTCAAAAATATTGCTAACTCAATTCTTCCTAATGAATCGAACTAACAAAGACGTCCGAAAGAAAAACTTACTATACCGAGAATTCCCTGAACATTATGTTTGGTGGCAAGAGGACAAAATATGGACTGAGAGGAAAAAACAACGAGTTATTGGACGTATTATAACAGCAAATCCAAGTAAAGGTGAAAGATATTTTCTACAACTTTTATTAAATCATGTTCGAGCTCCAACATCATATGAATACTTAAGAACTATTAATGGCAAGATAGTACCAACTTTTAGAGAAGCTGCAATTTTACTCAATCTATGTCAAGCTGACAACAGCATTGAAGAATGCTTACAAGAAGCAATCCTCTATGAAATGCCCAATTCACTACGCCGACTATTTGCAACCATATTAACTTACTGTACCCCCAACAATCCTCAACATTTATGGGATAAATATAAAACATACATGTCTGAAGACTACATCAAAGACATAACATTAAGCCCAGAGAAAGCTAACTATAAGGCTTTACAAGGCATTAACCAAACTCTTGAATCAATGGGAAAAACAATTGAACAATGTGGAATTACAAAACCTAAGAACCTTAACAATATTGACACTGAAGATTGCAAAGAGATTGAGGACGAACAAAATATTATTCCCTCAACAGTTGATTAGCATCAATTTCTCTTTTAAATAAGCAACACCGTAACATATATGACCAAATTATTCACAATGTTCTAACAAGCAAAGCTGAATGTTTCTTTATAGATGGCCCAGGTGGAACTGGAAAAACATTTCTTTACCGCGCAATATTAGCCACAATAAGATCCCAAAAAATAATAGCTCTCGCAACAGCATCCTCAGGAGTAGTTGCCTCTAATCTTCCAGGAGGAAGAACAACACACTCACGATTTAAAATCCCTGTTGAAGTAGATCCTACTATAACTTGTAATGTTAGCAAACAAAGTAATCTTGCAAAACTTCTGAAAGCTTGTAGATTAATAATATGGGATGAGGCACCTATGGCAAGAAGAGAAATTATAGAAGCAACTGACACAATGCTTCGAGATATCAATGATTCTGATTTACCATTTGGAGGAAAGATTGTAGTATTTGGTGGTGATTTTCGACAAGTACTTCCAATAGTTCCTAAAGCCTCACGAGAAGAAACAATAAATACCAGCTTATTAAAATCACCAATTTGGGATTATCTCACAAAGTTAACATTAACAACAAACATGCGCGCACAATCAGATCCCTCATTCAGTTCTTTTCTACTCCGAGTAGGAAATGGAACAGAATCAATGAACCATGACAAAGAAATACAAATCCCACTATCAATGATTATTCCTTGGACTAATACAATAGATTCAGTAAACTCTCTAACAGAATCAGTGTTTCCAGATTTACATACACACCAAGAAAATGCGACAAAAATGATGTCTTCTTCTATTTTAACACCTACAAATGAAACTGTGAACGAATTAAACAACTTCCTAATCAACAAATTTCCAGGTCAACAAATTGAATATACAGCCATAGACAAAGCTATTGATCAACATGAACAAGGACAATATGAGGATTTCCTTAACTCTCTAACTCCGACTGGACTTCCTCCCTACACATTACATTTAAAAAAAAATGCTCCAATCATGCTTCTTTCGAAACATAGATCCACCAAAAGGACTTTGCAATGGAACACGTCTTATTTGTCATGAATTTACTCGAAATCTAATATGCGCCGAAATAGCAACTGGAGATCATCAAGGTTCTATGGTTTTTATACCCAGAATCCCTCTACAATCATCTGAAAAGGACAAATATCCTATCCAATTTACAAGAACTCAATTCCCAATAAGATTATGCTTCGTAATGACAATCAACAAAGCTCAAGGCCAAGCATTAAACAAAGTCGGCATATACCTAAAACAACTTGTTTTCTCCCACGGCCAACTCTATGTCGCATTGTCAAGGGCAACAAATGCAACATCTATTAAAGTTTTGATACAACCAACTACTGAATCTGAAAAAGAATCTACACGAACACAAAACATTGTTTACCAAGAAATACTAGACCTAGCACATTCTTAATACTACTTTCATCACTAACATAGACAACAAAAAAAACATACTACTACACTATATACAAACATTATCTTGACTTCTATTATTAACTACACCTTTCCACAGGAAAATGGCACCCCAAATACTGCTAATTAGAAATATAACAGATAAAAGAAAGAGCTGGGAAGTGCACATTCAAGTTATAAGCAAAGAAGATCCGAAAGATAGCCAATCCAAACAAGGCTCTTCAACTAGATTCCAAAAGCTTCTTCTCTGTGATGCTGAGGTATGCCTATATGCCCCATAGCTTTAATTATACACATGGAATGTAGCTCTCCTTTTCTTTAATTCCCTCCTCTTGTCTATCTATGTGTATTGTTATAATTTGTTTCATATTTAATGCACAACACTACATTAAAATGCCTATTTATTCAATTCCAAAATATTACCTCCTGAAACACCCATTTAAAATTGTCATATCTTCAATCATTGTCCTTGTTTCTACATATACACTACCTTGCGCATACAACTTGGTTGGTGTTTTGTGAAATATCTATAAACCTCTTTAACGATATTTAACTTTATTTACTACTATTACTTTCCCTAATCTCACCTATTCTTAACTAGGGCACCCAAATACATGCAGCAATCTTTGGCAAGGAAATTGCGACAAGAGCAACATCACTCATGCCAAATAAATTTTATAGCATCAAAAATGCATCTGTAAAGAGGACACCAGAACAATTCTGTCGTATTTCAGGTGAATTCCAATGGACAATAGACAATTTAACAATAGTTACAGAGCTTCCCGAAATTGATACTTTCGACAGATTTCAAGCTTTAGACTACACAAGCTTTGATGAATTTGCAAGATATCTCAACACTGAAGTCGAAATCAAATAAGATCTTATGATTTTAATATCTTTCATACCATACACATGCATAAGAGAACCTAAATATCCATATTCAGTTTTTGTCGTTTTCTTCGTAGATATATTAGCTGTATTGGCTCATGTACTGCCAACAAAACAAATTAGAACCAAGTTCCAAGTTGCTGCTGGTCGTGAACTTGTACTTGTAGACCCCATGTAAACAAAAGTGAATAATAAAGAACATTATTACTTCTATCTACACATTTACAGTAACAACTAACACTAACTTATAATGAACAAATCATACAGGTTGGAACCAGTCATCCTCACACTATGGGGCCAATTCATTGAAAATAAAGGCACTCAACTAGCTCATATTCAAAACTCAAAGCCAATTATAATCGGCATCCACCTCAATGTATCAAGCCACGGTGGTAAGATATCATACTTAATCATGCTTACTCACAATAGAATCTAACTTCCAACTAATACAAATGCTTTATTATAGGCTTGTCATTAGCCACAACACCAAACACCAGCTTTTATATAAACCCTCAGACAAATATTATTGGTAATCTAAGGAATTGGTAAGAGCTCATCATTATGTACAAATTTATTACTTTACTTCATATGCCCAGATTTCTGAAGAATAACACTTATCTAACTTTAATACAGGGGAACAACTCATACAGAAGCAATTGATTCAATTCCAAAGGACATTTCCACACTCTATTTGGGCACACAAGCATTACCTCCTCCATCAACTGAATTCAGCCTCATCAAACAACTTCCAACACCTACCAAAAAGGTAATCCAAATACAATCTAAATTATTGTATTTACTGTTCAAATATTACCCCAACAATTCTAATATAATAACCACAATAACATTTTATCTGCATAAACAAATACGTTGGGTCAAAGCACATGCAAAAATACTGAATTACAACCAAAGGTTATGGTTTTTAAGTTGCAACCTATGCCACCAATTGATGCGGGGAGAACGAGCGGAAGTTACAACATGCCCCAGCTGTAAACAACTAACCCATATTGAACCAAGGTAAATTTCTCCCTACATGAACAAGGAAAAACTAAACAAAAATTCCACTTACTTTGTCCATAAACACGTACAGATGCAGAGTTGAAGTTGTACTCGAAGATGCAAGTGGCGATACAGATGCCCTAATTTACGGTGCGCTTGCTGAGAAATTGCTAGACATCAAGGCAACAACTCTAGCAGATTATACCTCAGAGGAAAACAACATAGTTGCAATGGAAGCATTCAACCCACTTGCACCAACAAAAATGCATGCCATACAACTTCAACTACAAGAAAGAGAAAGAAAACAAGACACAACCCCCCCAATTACTGTTCTTTTGGTTGATTTTACAGGATCAAGATCCCACCAATATCAGTGCTTCCGCAACTTTACACAAAACCGAGCACACTACAAAAATGTGGTCGTCCTCCTTCAATCATATCAGACACAGGAACAACTACTTCCACAAGCCAACCAACCACAACCACCCACCAAAAACCCAAAAAAAAAAAATAGTCATAGGCAACATACTTAGCTCTAACACTCATTACCTTCGGTTTGTTCGGTTTGAATCTAAATTTTCCGTTTCCTACACTCATCTTGTGTACATGTGCATAAGTTTGAATCCAAAGTTTGTTTCACCCCAATTATGTATGACTACTGTAAAACATCATCTCTTGTCTGTTCCCATATTCATTAAGTTAAGCTACTTATGTCATGTATCTTTATTTGTGATTTATTAGGCACCTCTTCATTAGTTGTGTTTCTATAGGCATGCATACATTGCACTCATTTCACATCTTTCTCTTATTTTGTTACTTTGCTTTGGTAATTGATATCAAGCGCTCAGTTTCTTCAGTGATTTAAAAAGCTTTCAATTTATATTCCTGCTTTTCAATCCAGGTCTTTTTCATTTCCAGCTTGTATTGTGTTATGTTTTTAGTTATGGTTTTGTTGCATTTTACGCCGTTTGGGTCTTCATTATTTACTTGTAGGTTACCCGTATGCTATGGCATGACAATAAATTGGTATTTTGTATGCTTGTTTCTATTGCATGTTAACCCTTCTTTGTTTTAGTATCTTAATAAGATATATTCCAATAAAGGAGAATGTGTGTTTTGTCTTCATTTGTGACTCAAGGTATTTGTATTATTGCATACATCTAAATGCTTTGCCCACAACGTTGCCATTAGATATACTGTTTCCCTTCTCTGAGTTAAAAGGATTGAGTTATACCAACATCACTCATCTACGACACTGAAATAAGTTACTTTTCATGAAACAAGTTAGTCACTTTAATTTGTTAGTCACTTTAAGGAATAAGATGAAAGACGAAGCCTATGAAAATATTATTGTCAATTACACCCCTGATACATATATAATCCAGATATATAAATACATATGTCTATGTATATGTGGTAACAATATTTGTTTGAAAAATGATTTTAATCAGCTTTTTTTTATTACAGCTTTGCTTATAGTCTCTTCTACTACGTCACTGGCCTCCCGTGTGCTTCATTGACAAACAACAAACGCAACCATACACGCGCGATACCCGCGCATCGCGCGGGCCCCACACTAGTATATATATATAAAGGTGAACCCATGTTCGTACATATATATAGCTACGTACAGAGTGGCCCAGTAGTTGAGGTTGAATCTTGTGGCGTGCTTGCTCACGTGATCCATCTACACCTGACTGAGACTGTCCAATGAGTCACTGACTCAATAAGCTAAAGCTTTGTTCATTTATTTATTTTTCACTCAAGAGAAGCATAATCAAAACACACACACACGTACATGGGCATTTTTACAAAATGTAATGTAAAGTGTACTTATGGCGCTTTTGAGAGTGAGGGGGAGGGAGAAGAATCAACTATAATGATGGGAACATAGGAGATTATTCATGATTCAAATCAAACGGTGAGGAGATTTCTGTAACTATAAAATAAAAATCTGGGTGGAAATTATTAATTACGCGGTTAGACATGACCAGCCAAAGAAACAGCAAAATGATATACTCATGTACATTTCTAACAACTTTTCATAATGTTTCACGATTTTTTTATTTTTTATTTTTTATTTTTGTTTGGAAAATGATAAATCTATTCTAAAGAAAAAATTCCTAAGTTTTTCCTTGTTCAAATTTCTGACTTTGTATTAATTATATTAATGATGGCTTATATACTAATCTGTATTTGTTATGTCAAGGATTAATTCAATGGATGTGGAAAGTGTAAAGCTACAACTGTTCATAGTCCACGCTGTTGGACTATCTTTATATAAGGAAGGAGAGAGAGAGAGAGAGAGAGAGAGAGAGAGAGAGAGAGAGAGAGAATCCTAATTAGCGACTATGTCAGGATTGATGAAGACAAGACCGGAGTATAAACTTATTACACTTCCTTATGATTTTCAAAGAAAACAATATTACAACATGGACCATGAGATTTTTATTTTAATGGTTACTCTATTTTTTAAGCACACGGGAGGCCAGTGACGTAGTAGAACAATAGTCATAAGCAAAGTTGTAATATAAAAAAAAGCTGATTAAAATCATTTTTCAAACAAATATTGTTACCACATATACATAGATATATGTATTTATATATCTGGATTATATATGTATCAGGGGTGTAATTGACAATAATATTTTCATAGGCTTCGTCTTTCATCTCATTCCTTAAAGTGACTAACAAATTAAAGAGACTAACTTGTTTCAAGAAAAGCAACTTATTTCAGTGTCGCAGATGAGTGATGTTGGTATAACTCAGTCCTTTTAACTCAGAGAAGGGAAACAATATATCTAATGGCAAGGTTGTGGGCAAAGCATTTAGATGTATGCAACAATACAAATACCTTGAGTCACAAATGAAGACAAAACACACATTCTCCTTTATTGGAATATATCTTATTAAGATACTAAAACAAAGAAGGGTTAACATGCAATAGAAACAAGCATACAAAATTTTCATACCAATTTATTGTCATGCCATAGCATACGGGTAACCTATAAGTAAATAATGAAGACCCAAACGGCGTAAAATGCAACAAAACCATAATTAAAAACACAACACAATACAAGCTGGAAATGAAAAAGACCTGGATTGAAAAGTAGTAATATAAATTGAAAGCTTTTTAAATCACTGAAGAAACCGAGCGCTTGATATCAATTACCAAAGCAAAGCAACAAAATGAGAGAAGGATGTGAAATGAGTGCAATGTATGCATGCCTATAGAAACACAACTAATGAAGAGGTGCCTAATAAATCACAAATAAAGATACATGACATAAGTAGCTTAACTTAATGAATATGGGAATAGACAAGAGATGATATTTTACAGTAGTCATACATAATTGGGGTGAAACAAACTTTGGATTCAAACTTATGCACATGTACACAAGATGAGTGTAGGAAACGAAAAATTTGGATTCAAACCGAACAAACCGAAGGTAATGAGTGTTAGAGCTAAGTTTGTTGCCTATGACTGTTTTTTTTTTGGGTTTTTGGTGGGTGGTTGTGGTTGGTTGGCTTGTGGAGGTAGTTGTTCCTGTGTCTGATATGATTGAAGGA
The DNA here is from genome assembly GCA_033977485.1 of Hydrangea macrophylla. Classification (NCBI taxonomy): domain Eukaryota; kingdom Viridiplantae; phylum Streptophyta; class Magnoliopsida; order Cornales; family Hydrangeaceae; genus Hydrangea; species Hydrangea macrophylla. Next base: position 55,654,599 of record CM066991.1, on the reverse strand, counting down.
GGACGGCCACGTTTTGTAGTGTGCTCGGTTTTGTGTAAAGTTGCGAAAGCACTGATATTGGTGGGATCTTGATCCTGTGAATCAACCGAAAGAACAGTAATTGGGGGGGTTGTGTCTTGTTTTCTTTCTCTTTCTTGTAGTTGAAGTTGTATGGCATGCATTTTTGTTGGTGCAAGTGGGTTGAATGCTTCCATTGCAACTATGTTGTTTTCCTCTGAGGTATAATCTGCTAGAGTTGTTGCCTTGATGTCTAGCAATTTCTCAGCAAGCGCACCATAAATTAGGCCATCTGTATCGCCACTTGCATCTTCGAGTACAACTTCAACTCGGCATCTGTATGTGTTTATGGACAAAGTAAGTGGAATTTTTGTTTAGTTTTTCCTTGTTCATGTAGGGAGAAATTTACCTTGGTTCAATATGGGTTAGTTGTTTACAGCTGGGGCATGTTGTAACTTCCGCTCGTTCTCCCCGCATCAATTGGTGGCATAGGTTGCAACTTAAAAACCATAACCTTTGCTTGTAATTCAGTATTTTTGCATGTGCTTTGACCCAATGTATTTGTTTATGCAGATAGAATGTTATTGTGGTTATTATATTGGAATTGTTGGGGTAATATTTGAACAGTAAATACAATAATTTAGATTGTATTTGGATTACCTTTTTGGTAGGTGTTGGAAGTTGTTTGATGAGGCTGAATTCAGTTGATGGAGGAGGTAATGCTTGTGTGCCCAAATAGCGTGTGGAAATGTCCTTTGGAATTGAATCAATTGCTTCTGTATGAGTTGTTGCCTTGTATTAAAGTTAGATAAGTGTTATTCTTCAGAAACCAGGGCATATGAAGTAAAGCAATAAATTTGTATCTAATGATGAGCTCTTACCAATTCCTTACATTACCAACAATGTTTGTCTGAGGGTTTATATATATAAAAGCTGGTGTTTGGTGTTGTGGCTAATGACAAGCCTGTAATAAAGCATTTGTATTAGTTGGAAGTTAGATTCTATTGTGAGTAAGCATGATTAAGTATGAAATCTTACCATCGTGGCTTGATACTTTGAGGTGGATGCCGATTATAATTGGCTTTGAGTTTTGAATATGAGCTAGTTGAGTGCGTTCATTTTCAATGAATTGGCCCCATAGTGTAAGGATGACTGGTTCCAACCTGTATGATTTGTTCATTATAAGTTAGTGTTAGTTGTTACTGTAAATGTGTAGATAGAAGTAATAATGTTCTTTATTATTCACTTTTGTTTACATGGGGTCTACAAGTACAAGTTCACGACCAGCAGCAACTTGGAACTTGGTTCTAATGTATTTTGTTGGCAGTACATGAGCCACAACAACTAATACACTATTGTTAAATGGTCTATTGTCCATTGAAATTCACCTGAAATACGACAGAATTGTTTTGGTGTCCTCTTTACAGATGCATTTTTGATGCTATAAAATTTATTTGGCATGAGTGATGTTGCTCTTGTCGCAATTTCCTTACCAAAGATTGTTGCATGTATTTGGGTGCCCTAGTTAAGAATAAGTGAGATGAGGGAAAGTAATAGTAGTAAATAAAGTTAAATATCGTTAAAGAGGTTTATAGCTATTTCACGAAACACCAACCAAGTTGTATGCGCAAGGTAGTGTATATGTAGAAACAAGGACAATGATTGAAGATATGACAATTTTAAATGGGTGTTTCAGGAGGTAATATTTTTGGAATTGAATAAATAGGCATTTTAATGTAGTGTTGTGCATTAAATATGAAACAAATTATAACAATAAACATAGATAGACAAGAGGAGGGAATTAAAGAAAAGGAGAGCTACATTTCATGTGTATAATTAAAGCTATGGGGCATATAGGCATACCTCAGCAGCATCACAGAGAAGAAGTTTTTGGAATCTAGTTGAAGAGCTTGTTTGGATTGGCTATCTTTCGGATATTCTTTGCTTATAACTTGAATGTGCACTTCCCAGCTCTTTGTTTTATCTATTATATTTCTAATTAGCAGTATTTGGAGTGCCATTTCCTGTGGAAAGGTGTAGTTAATAATTGAAGTCAAGATAATGTTTGTATATAGTGTAGTAGTATGTTTTTTTTGTTGTCTATGTTAGTGATGAAAGTAGTATTAAGAATGTGCTAGGTCTAGTATTTCTTGGTAAACAATGTTTTGTGTTCGTGTAGATTCTTTTTCAGATTCAGTAGTTGGTTGTATCAAAACATTAATAGATGTTGCATTTGTTGCTCTTGACAATGCGACATAGAGTTGGCCGTGGGAGAAAACAAGTTGTTTTAGGTATATGCCGACTTTGTTTAATGCTTGGCCTTGAGCTTTGTTGATTGTCATTGCGAAGCATAATCTTATTGGGAATTGAGTTCTTGTAAATTGGATAGGATATTTGTCCTTTTCAAATGATTGTAGAGGGATTCTTGGTATAAAAACCATAGCACCTTGATGATCTCCAGTTGCTATTTCGGCGCATATTAGATTTTGAGTAAATTCATGACAAATAAGACGTGTTCCATTGCAAAGTCCTTTTGGTGGATCTATGTTTCGAAGAAGCATGATTGGAGCATTTTTTTTTAAAAATGTAATGTGTAGGGAGGAAGTCCAGTCGGAGTTAGAGAGTTAAGGAAATCCTCATATTGTCCTTGTTCATGTTGATCAATAGCTTTGTCTATGGCTGTATATTCAATTTGTTGACCTGGAAATTTGTTGATTAGGAAGTTGTTCAATTCGTTCACAGTTTCATTTGTAGGTGTTAAAATAGCAGAAGACATCATTGTTGTCGCATTTTCTTGGTGTGTATGTAAATTTGGAAACACTGATTCTGTTAGAGAGTTTACTAAATCTATTGTATTAGTCCAAGGAATAATCATTGATAGTGGGATTTGTATTTCTTTGTCATGGTTCATTGATTCTGTTCCATTTCCTACTCGGAGTAGAAAAGAACTGAATGAGGGATCTGATTGTGCGCGCATGTTTGTTGTTAATGTTAATTTTGTGAGATAATCCCAAATTGGTGATTTTAATAAGCTGGTATTTATTGTTTCTTCTCGTGAGGCTTTAGGAACTAATGGAAGTACTTATCAAAAATCACCACCAAATACTACAATCTTTCCTCCAAATGGTAAATTAGAATCATTGATATCTCGAAGCATTGTGTCAGTTGCTTCTATAATTTCTCTTCTTGCCATAGGTGCCTCATCCTATATTATTAATCTACAAGCTTTCAGAAGTTTTGCAAGATTACTTTGTTTGCTAACATTGCAAGTTATAGTAGGATCTACTTCAACAGGGATTTTAAATCGTGAGTGTGTTGTTCTTCCTCCTGGAAGATTAGAGGCAGCTACTCCTGAAGATGCTGTTGCGAGAGCTATTATTTTTTGGGATCTTATTGTGGCTAATATTGTGCGGTAAAGAAATGTTTTTCCAGTTCCACCTGGGCCATCTATAAAGAAATATTCAGCTTTGTTTGTTAGAACATTGTGAATAATTGGTCATATGTGTTACGCTGTTGCTTATTTAAAAGAGAAATTGATGCTAATCAACTGTTGAGGGAATAATATTTTGTTCGTCCTCAATCTCTTTGCAATCTTCAGTGTCAATATTGTTAAGGTTCTTAGGTTTTGTAATTTCACATTGTTCAATTGTTTTTCCCATTGATTCAAGAGTTTGGTTAATGTCTTGTAAAGCCTTATAGTTAGCTTTCTCTGAGCTTAATGTTATGTCTTTGATGTAGTCTTCAGACATGTATGTTTTATATTTATTCCATAAATGTTGAGGATTGTTAGGGGTACAGGAAGCTAATATGGTTGCAAATAGTCGGCGTAGTGAATTGGGCATTTCATAGAGGATTGCTTCTTGTAAGCATTCTTCAATGCTGTTGTCAGCTTGACATAGATTGAGTAACATTGCAGCTTCTCTAAAAGTTGGTACTATCTTGTCATTAATAGTTCTTAAGTATTCATAAGATGTTGGAGCTCGAACATGATTTAATAAAAGTCGTAGAAAATATCTTTCACCTTCACTTGGATTTGCTGTTATAATACGTCCAATAACTCGTTGTTTTTACCTCTCAGTCCATATTTTGTCCTCTGGCCACCAAACATAATGTTCAGGGAATTCTCGGAATAGTAAGTTTTTCTTTCGGACGTCTTCGTTAGTTCGATTCATTAGGAAGAATTGAGTTAGCATTGTTTTTGAGTATTTGTTGTTGTTAGCAATATATTGTAAATTGGTTATTTTTTGGAATGTAATCATTTGTGAATTTTCTAAATGAAGTTGTAGTTTAATAACTACTGGAAATGTTTCATTCATAGGGAATCTGTAAATTCTCCACATTGCTTCAGGAGCAGCTACCCATCGGGCAGTTTGATATTGTTGTAGTTCATCGATTGTGTCTGGTCGGTTACTTTCACTTATATGAAATGATATTCGGTCATGTCCTTTGTAAATATATTTGAATAAATATTTAACTACTTTAATTGTTGAGCATATTTCAACATTTATGTGGCAATTATATTTTGCAAGCAGGTAAGGGTTATATGGTATTACCCATCGGTTATCAATGGTTTGATTGCGTATAAGTGCTTGTTTTCCATCTTCACGACGTCTATATATTGCGTATGATTTATTTCCAATAGTAGTAGTATTGATGAAAGTTTTCGGGTAGTGGTTTTTGCATTGTCCATTTTGCATACATATGTTCGTTTTATTAAGTGTGCCACATGGACCATGAATCATATGTTTTAGTACCATTGCATTTAGATGAGGATGTGTTTCAACATTAGGAATCTCAGCAGAAACATAAGAATCATATTCATCAGATGATGTGATTTTGGAATCTTTTGCTAATATTAGGAGGAAATGAGCATGAGGTAGACCTCTTTTTTGGAATTCAATAACATATGTGTATGTAGCTACTTTCCCACATAATTTGTTTGTAAGAAGATCATATTTAAGTTCATGTAATTTACTGTGGAATATTCGAGCAATTAGATCTGGCCTATTTTGAGTGTTATCTGTAGGAATAAGTTGGTCAGTAATTTCTGGCCAAGAAGGATTGCATGTTATTGTTAGGAAAATATCAGTTTTCCATATTTTTGTACTAAAGTCATTGCATCAATATAACGTTTTCTTAAATCTCGTGGACCACCAATAAATGAACTCGGTAATACTATTTGGTGGCCAATTGTAGTAGGATTTGTTTCTCCTTGCATTACACTGTCCATTACTCCTTGGTATAAATCAGCTCGTATAACATTTTGATTTAGTCTGAAGTAGTCTAATCTGGATGTTTCTATTTTGATGTACATATCAACCACATATTGTTGAAATAAACGTCATGAATGAAGTATGATTGATGTGGTGTTGGGTCTAATTTGTAACTTGTAACAATAATATTCTCTACAAGAGACAGTGCCTCGTTTCCTTTGATTGGTTCGAAGCACTGCAAGTTATAGGCAAAAAAGGCTAGGTTAATAAAATGAAGTATAAATTTGCACTGCAATGTAGTTGTTGCAAAGTGTAGTAGCAGTACCTGTTTCATCATGTTGTAAGATTGTAGATGTTGATGTTCTTGTGGGATTTAGTGGAAGGGTTGCAGTAGATGTAATGATTTGATGTTGGTGTGTATGTTTAATTCCTTCGTGCCATCCAGGTTCACCGAGTGGGAAAAGCAAAGGATATTGTAGTGGATCATAGCAGCCGTAATAATACCGTATGGTTTCACTCTGTCCATCGTGTTTGTGGACTTTGATGTCACGCTCTCTATGGTGGTTGTTGTTTTCATGCTCAATCCATACAGCAGCTATTTGTGAAACTGTAGGGCTGTTGTATACTCTTTGATCTAAATCAGGCATTGCTCGAATGATAATTTCGTATGTTTCTAAATTTGGAAGTTTTTGTAGATTTTTGAAGAATGTACTGTAGGGGGTTTTAGATGTAATAGACATTAATTTGGTAATTATAGGCGCTGTAAAGTTTTCGTATTGTGCTGTTCGATATTGCAATTCATTGTCTGTATCGTAGAAGTAAAGTTGTAAGTATGTGGGTTCTGTGTTGTTAGGTTGTAGATGGTTAATAAAATGATATACTTGTCCTTGTACTCGGAATGTGTAAATGCCTTTGGTTTTGTTGCATAATTCTTTGTCGTAGGCAACACCTAATGAAGTGAATGCAAATTTGCTGTTGTATGATCTAACATATTGTCTAAATGATTGGCTCTCTTCGGTGTTAGCAGTGTACAAATCATATAAGTTGTTGATGTTGTTGAGTTGAAGAGATATTTTCCCTTTGTTGCAGCAGGAATATTGAGTTTCATGTTTGAACAATATTGCTTTGCAAAATGCACACATTGTTGGAGGAGGTAATGTTGAAGGATATGTTGGGATACTGTCACTTTTTGATTGTTGCAATTTGAATGAGTCATTTTTAAGGTGATTTATGTCTTTATATTTATTGATGTCTTCATTTGGTAATCTGTTGTCGTGTAGTGTAGTGTAGTTTTTTTTTTTATTGAACTGTGCTCTTGGCCTTTATATATTGTCTTTGGGTTCGATATCGTTTCTTTTGTGTCATGGTTAGATTGGTATGTGTAGTGAATGTTGGAATATTTTGTTTGTTTTTTCCTTTTGATGCCATGTTGTGTTTATAGCTCTGCATTCAAGTTTAAGTGTAAGCATAATAACATAATGAAATAGGAAATCGTAAGTAAACGAAAAGAGTAGGAATGGAAATAGACCTATATTAAAGTATGCGCAGTTATGTAGTTAAAAGAAGATAATGTAACCATACAGACATAATGATAAAAGAGAATAGAAATTGTAAATGCTTAAGATGTACATGTTCTGAAAGTTGAAGTAAAAGAAGAAGGAAAAGAGCAATATTTGTTTGCGTGATAAATATAACACAACTGATAATGATTAGTTTGAGTGGAGAAGAATAACTGTGTGAAACTTGAGATTAGAATGTGGAAAATGATTACTCTGAACATGTAAAAGAAAGAGAGTAAAGAGAGGTAGCAAAATGATAGATTTTTTGCTAGCTTCCATGCTTACTTCTACCGTTTTAGTCAATATTGTTCGTATGGTGACTGTTAGGGTTAGTTTGATACTCACATGGCTGTTTAAAAGTAGTTTTTGAAATTTATGGTTGGTTCATGGCTGGTGAAAATTGTCGGGTAAAGATCAATGTGTTTAAAGTTGTGATTACAGACAGGTTCAATCAGTTTACAATATTAGATTTTACAGATTGATCTGTACATTTAGGTAGTCAGTGCTGGAAATTATATATATAGCACTGATACCTGCATGGATTCATTTTGGTGCCAAGCTTTAGAAATAAAGTACCTAAAGCTTGCTGAAAAGATCAGTGGTTGGCAATCTGCCCGTGACATTGAATCTAGCTAGCTACTGTTCCTCAATTACCACAAGTTTAATTACGAGTTAAATATGTGCTCGGGGTCGGAGGGGGAATATAAAAATAGAAGCCACTCAAACATGTACTACTCTAGAAATTAACTGGTGTGAAAACCTAAGCTTCAAATTTGGGAAAAGAGAATTAATTTAGAAAGAGCTGATACAGATTATATGAACTTGAACGTGAAGGTAGAAGTGAGCATGGAACCTAGAGGGTTAGTTTTTAAATTCAAGCAGATTTCACACCAAAGAAAGCCTGCTAACTATGTACATATATAGAGTAACTGTGTCTAACGGTTGGAACTGGTTTTTCCTCATTGGTAGTTATCTTCTATTGGATAGGCATCTCTCTTTAAATTTGTTTATAAAAAATAGGAAAGTGAAAATATCTGTTTAACAGATCGATGACATGCTCTGTCATTGTTTATCGTTATCAATTGACCTCTCTCTTGCTGTCTCTCTCCTCAGTCAAAGAACATGTATGGTGTCTTTCTGTTAAATTTTTTATTTGGGTTTTCTCAAATGTACGATGGGTAATGAATTACATGCGAAAAGAACATTTGGGAAAATTGATATCACTTTCATACAATTAATGTTTAGTCAATAAAGTTGGCATTTTATGAAGTGATGGTGTAATTTCCAAAAGCATTTTTCCCTGGTTGTTAAACTTGCTGATAACACCATGAATTTGGTTGATCTACATGTATGGTTGTACACTTGTATATGTACTTATTTGTATTTTTTTATCACTTGGTGAAGTAATACATAAGTGTGAAATTAATTATACAATTAGTGTTACTACAATTACTTTTACCACTCTCTAACAGTTAATTTGTCTAAGAAGCAGCATTACGCAAAGATTCACACGAAAAATTGAATTAAGACCAAAATAAGATCAGAAAACTACCTGCAACTGCAAAGGCAAACGGAAACTGCAAGATTTGGAGGATTCTTTAATTCCACGCGTAAGGATTGAAGAACCTAATCACAGATTTCAAACCCACAATCAGTTGGATATAGAGCTATTAAACAAAAGGGGGGAAAAAAGGGGGCATAAATTGTACCAAACTTAGCAGCGATGGGAGGTGAGATATGGCGCAGAAATATTCATGTCGGTCGGTAGCTACTGAGAGAGTAAAGAAAAAGTGTTTTAACGACGAGAAGAGAGAGAGAGAGAGAGTGACAGAATGATTACAATTCAGTGAGAGTGTGAGACAGAAGGCCGAAGAGCACAGCAAATGTTATACGTGGAAGCATACAAAGTAAGTTAGTGTCTATTTACTAGACTGAGCTGAAATGAGTAAAACACCCCTAATTCACATATGTGTTGATTTTATTTTATGATAGCAATACTGGTAGACAAATCCACCTAAAATAGAAAACTTTGTTTTTTATCTTAGATATTTGTTATACAATTGTGGCTGTCAAATGGGTATTCAAGGTTCACAGCAGTGGAGGACAAAGAAGGTCAGAGTTGTCGTAATGTATAATATCAAGTTTAGTTTGGAGGATTTAATTGATACAAGACTAACAATATTTAGATTAAAAAATCACATATAATAAATAATATTACTCCCTCTCCCTTTGTCCCATATTAAGAGTCGTTGAGGTCATTTTTTTATGTCTTCTTTTAAGAATCCTCGTTGAAAAGTCAAAGTACTTCAATACACACTTTCCTAATTTGGCCGTTATTAGATCCAACTTTTCCCTATATATTTTTGTTATGTGACATTATAATTTTGAATTACAAAAAAGCTATTATTGGAAAGTTGAAAATCTCATAAAAATGAAGGTTGTCCCTTTAATAAGTTGGAATACTCAAAAGAGACTCTTAACATGGGACAGAGAGAGTACCAAAAATGGAATAATCAATATTACCTTTGAGTTAAAATATTACATATGCTACATTTTGCAGTTTTAATTTGAGAGAAGCTGAATTATATTGGGGCAAAAATATGACATAAATTGAAGGAATAGTAAATATTTTGGAGAGCTACAGGTCGTAGGCAAATGTACATATGCTCTAACATTTAATAAAGAAAACAAAGACTTAAAAGCCATTAGATTGATTGGTTTGTATTAAGTAAAAATGGTCTTTGGAAGAGAAGTTAATGAAAGAATATTTGTCTTTGGATTTGGTATTACCAGCTAAGATTGAATAAATTTATGTAGATTTTAACTACGTTTTTATAAAAATGTAATTACACATAAGATTGTTGATTCAAATCTCATTTGAGCAAAAAATCTGAACAAATTGTAAATATTAGTGACCAAATAGTTAGCTGTTTTTACTTCTTTTGAAGTGATTTAGAAACATCACAGAAATTGTTGACCAAAAACTAGCTAAAAAAGCTATTTTTTTTCCAACTTCTTTTAAAGTAAATAATAAAGATCCAAAAAATTGTTGACCCAGATGTATTTAGACATAATATTGTTGATTGAAGCTCATTTAAGAGAAGAATAAGGTTTTAATCAGTAATCTTATGTTTAATTACATTTGGGTCAGCAATTTTGGGAATATTTATTAATGACTTTAAAAAAATCCAAGAAGCTGGCTATTTTAGTGGCTATTAAGAGATTAGTAACGTAACAAATATTTACAATTTGGTCTACTTATTTGTTTAAATGAGGTTTCAATCAGAAATTGTCTGTGTAATTACAGTTGTTGTAATTTGTTTCTTTTTGTGGTCAAATTATGTTTATGAATATAAAAGTTGGTTTTTATATGAGGAAACGCATATTAATTAGCATAGATACAAAAGCTTATGACAATTAATTAATGCAACACTTTTTATGAACATGCAAGTGTTTTTATATGGAGGGAAACGTAGAAGCATAGATACAAAGGCTGATGGAAATTAATTAAATGCAAGGTTTTTTTAGGAGAAATAATTCGGTTATAAGTGTTTAACAAATAAGTTTGAAGTTTATGTTACCCATGTGATATTTTTTGTAAAGTATGTATAAAAACTTGTTTTTGGCGTTAGTTTACAAGTACGAAAACATATGAAGATAAAAATAAGCATTAAATGTTTAATTTTTAAAAAAAGGTGCTAGCTGGTTAATACATTAAACACACACACACACACATATATATATATATATATTATACAACACCAATATTTCTAGAATAAACGTAAACAGTAAAATTGAAAACTTGGGTGAATTAGTGATAAATCCCTAGATAGTGCACTTATATAACTTTAGGTTCTTAAGTTAAAACATGTTTATGATTAAGTCCCTGATATTTTATAGGGACTAAAATACCCCTCCCTCATTAAGTTTGGTAATCTTTAAAATGATAACCCCTCCATTAATGTTTTCTACCAAAATTTAATTCTCCCTAAAAATTAAAGGAATAAAAAATTAAGGGAATCAAAATTTGAAAGTCATCATCATTAATAATGAAAGTCATTTTCAACCACAATCATGTCCAACATGATTTATGAAACGTGATTTGAAGAGAAAGACATAACATGTTTTGGAAAAATGGGAATTGAAGAGAGAATCTCAACATGATTTGTGAATTTCACAACAAGTTCTAGAAAAATGGTAATGGAAGATAGAGTCCCAACATGATTTGTGAATTTCACAAGATGTTTTGAAAAATAAAAATGAGAGAGAGAGAGAGAGAGAGAGAGAGTCACAACATGATTTGTGAATTTCACAAGATGTTCTTAAAAACGAAAATGACAAAAAGAGAGTCACAACATGATTTGTGAATTTCACAACATGTTTTAGAAAACAAAAATGAAAGAGATAGTCATAACATGATTTGTGAATTTCACAAGATATTCTGAATAACGAAAATGACAAAAAGAGAGTCACAACATGATTTGTGAATTTTACAACATGTTTTAGAAAATGAAAATGAAAAAGATAGAGTCATAACATGATTTGTGAATTTCACAACATGTTTTGGAAAATGAAAATAAAAGAGAGAGTTGTAAAATAATTTGTGAATCTCACAACATGTTTTGGAAAATGGGAGAGAGAGAGAGAGAGAGAGAGAGAGAGAGAGAGAGAGAGGCAATACCATTGCATCCTAGCACCCACAACCATTGTTAACCACCATCATCACCATCGCATGCCTCACTAATCTTAACCACCATCATCTCCTATATAAAGCACTATGCCAAAGACTTCTAAAACCACATGCATCCAGACTACACAAAATCTAAGAAATCGAACACTATGCCACCATCATCCCCATCGCAAATCTAGGTGATGAGGGAGAGAGAGAGAGAGAGAGAGAGAGAGAGAGAGAGAGAGAGAGAGAGTGGATCTATCATTGCTATCAAATATGTAAATTTGTATATAGATAAATGTCAAAATAAATTGTCTACCATTTATTCCTCTTCATAAATGAGTCAATGGTGTGATATTAATGCTAGTGATCAATATATCAAATCAACCCTCACCATATATGTAAAGAGGGCATTTAGAGCATATAATAAAGATGTGAAAGGACATTTAGGACATAAAAAATTACTTAACCATGATTAGGTGTGTTAATTAGAATCTTGGGGATCTAGTATTAAATAAAAATATTAGGTGTCCTCCATCCATAAAAGTACATGAATGGGGGATTTAAGGACAATTAATTACAATAACGGCAATTTGAGTAGTTGTTATTTAAAATCATAGACAAACAATTATAAGTCAACTTATTAGTACCGTTTATTTTGTAGCTATCTTAATCTAAACACAAGCTTGTTCCTAAAAAGTGCACTGATTGGAGATTTGCATTTCATGTAGTATTTACCTCACTTCCACTGGCCGTTAGCCAAATACTACTTGACCAAACAGATAAGTGAATTTTGAAAAAAATGCTACTTCAACCTCTTTTTTTTAATAAGAACTATAAAATAAGATTTAAAAAGGCTTTAAATATATTTTGTGTCCTCTGTGTTTCTGTTAAATACAGAGTTGCACCAAATGCTCCACCAGTCATCATGGTCACAGAGAATCCCACGACGTGCTTTAACCTTTTTTTTGGTCTCACTACACCATTCAGCTAATTTTCTAACACAGAGGTTTTTGGTTTCCTAATGGTAATTTACCGTTACAAATATGTAATGGTAAATTTCGGTTAGAAATTTATAAATTCCGTTAGTAAATTTCAGCTCGAGCTATTGTAGAATTTTCTAACAGTAATAAAATAAATACTAATAGTAAATTACCGTTACAAAGTTGTACCTAAATTAATTGTTTAAAAGAAAAGATTAAAAGAAAAGAAAAAAGAAACTAAAACCCAAAAGGGGTACTCTAAATCGGGCCAAATCTGTGAAAAGAAGGGAGGGCGCTCCAAAAAAAAAAAGAGAAGAGAAGAGAAGGTTGTCGCCGCCTCCACCACTCCATCGTTGTCTTCCCGCCGCCACAACTCCACCGTCGTCCTCGTCCTCTTCCCGCCGGTTCGTCCTCGTCGTCTTCGGCCAGATCTGGTTAGTCGTCTCTCTCTCTTTCTCTCTCTCTCTCTCTCTCTCTCTCTCTCTCTCTCTCTCTCTCTCTCTCTCTCACACACACACACACACACACACACACACACACGCATCAAATCTATTTGACACATACACACACACACCAGATCTTTACCTCCCCTCTCTCTCTCTCTCTCTCTCTCTCTCTCTCTCTCATACACACACACACACACACCAGATCTCTCTCTCTCTCTCTCTCTCTCTCTCTCATATACACATACACACACACATGCACATATACACAAACACACTCTCTTAGTTGCTTGTTTGCTCCCAGACTGACTTGTGCATTTTATATATGATTGTGTAAGTATAGCCTGTCTTCTTCGATTCATCGGATTTGGATCTTGGATGAGTTAGATTCCTTGAATATTTTGGATATGTGACTAATTTTGGATCTGTTATTTGAGTCTTGAATCTTTCTGTTTCCAGATTATTATGTGGGTATTACTTCTATTGATATATACCATGAGTTTCGTGCTTTAATCTTCTTTTATTATATGTTTTAGGCAACGAGTGCTGAACTAAAAGAGCTAGAGGCCTTAATTTTCTAGAGAAGAAAATGAAAAACGAACCTGTCTTTTCCTATGAGGAAAGTGCGGGTAATGTCATTTTCTCACTTTCAAGTATTTTTTTAATATAGCTGAAACAGATATCAAGTATCTTCTGTTCATGTTTGCAGATCTGTGATTAAATCTTATGGTTTTTAGGGTTTCATCTAATTTTGTTAGATCTTGAAGTTTAAAGTTTAATTCGATCTTAATGAATGAGAGTTTTAAAGTTTAGATCTGATGAACAAGTGAGAGTTACAAAGTCTATGGATATATGTATGTATGTATGTATGAATGTGTATATATATAGATTACCATTTGATGTATTTCAAGGAGCTCCGTTCAGATTTTTTTTTTTTTTTGGAGGGGGGGGGGGGGGGGGGAGGGTTAAAGCAGCTTGAAAATTATTAAATTTGGATTTCTGAATCGGAGATCCGTTTATTTGTTTTTTTGATTGGTCTTAGATTTTGAATTCAATTAAGAATTTGACGTTTAGGTTCAGAATGGTCTGAGATCCGTTTTGAATGATACTTGTCATAGTATGAGATGTTGAAGGAAACCAAGTTATTTATTGATATAATAATACTTGATAGTAAGTGGAGTCATTCATTTAAATATTCAAGAGTAATGGATGTAGTCATATTGTTCTAACCTTTACCTAGTTCTGTATATTTCATTTTTATTTTTACTTAGCTTCCTAATAAATTTATGTTTTTAGACCTTGAATTTCTTTTAAGAAGCCATAACTATTAATTTTCTATACTTCTACCTTTACATCTCGATTTACTTGTTCTATGACACATAATTCACTAAGAGCATCTACAATGGGCTATTTGGTACACTAAACTTAGTGGAACTTAGCATTGGACACTAACAATGGTGTAGGGTATACAACAAATTTAAAGATTGAAACTTAGTAGAACCTAAAGTTAGTGTTCGATTAAGTTCAGCTATACTGTATGGGGTTAAGCCACAGGCTGTGTTGTGAGACACTACGTGGTCACTACACTATTGCAAGTGTTCCCTCTCTGTACATTAAACTTAAGATAACTTTCCCTAAAGTTTTAACTACCCATTGTGGATGCTCTAATAGGATCTTGCTGCAGGGATGGTGGTCTTTTCTTGGGCTGCTTGGAGCGTTAAGTACAGTCTCTGTGAATGAACCACTCGGTTGTGCATTCGAAGCTTTCTTGAATTTTACGTCTTTAGTGTGAAAAAAGAAACAAATGAAGAAGTTTGAAATACTTGTAGAACAGAAGTAAATGTTTTTGTGTAGTCATAGAAATTCGTAAATTATTATGAGAGTGCCTCAATCTTTATTCTTTGTCAATTGACAATACTAGTCATTTACAATAGTATTAGGAGATTGTATTGTTTGAGATTCCTTTATTTATTTATTTTATTATTTAAAAACAAATGGATAAGGAAAATATTATTGGGAAAAAGTAACTCTAACTCAATCAGGGTTTAATGAGAAAGATCAATTTGAAATTCCACAGAATTTTGTAATTGATGTTCCTGGTACTCAAGTTTCAACATCTGATGATCAAATGCTCTATTTTGGTCTGTATGAGGTTTGGAGTGGGAAGTGGAAAGGAGGTCTTCAAATTCACTATGCATTTGCTAGAGAAGCCAATTAACATATATCTATTATATTATAAGAACGAACAAGTAAGCACGTCAAAAAATATGCATTTCCTATTTTATCCTTATTGGACTTTAAAATTACTCATTTGCCAGCAATTTCTATTCTTTTCTACCCAGACACATTGAGAACTGAATCACCCTACTTTAGTCATTTTACTTGTTGCGGTTTATTTTGACAAGCAGATCGAGCTCTACACGTTTCTGCTTTCGCTGCTGTCCCTCTTCCAGTGTCGCTGCTTTTTTGCTGTTGCCAAGTGGCTCTTCTCTCTCTACGTTGCTTCAAAAAAAAAAACCCCTTCAACTGGATCTCTCTCTCTTTTGGGGTCTTACTCTCCTTTTTGCGCTTGCGCTGCGCTTCAAAACACTGGACCTTGGAACGCCTCATCGTCTGTAGCCCTCGATCTGCTTGTCGCCTGCAATTCCTCTTGGATTTTGTTATTCTAGCAGCTGGTGGGATTTCTCCTTTGGATTTTCTTCTCTACTTGTTGGGTTTTTATGTTCTAAGCTTTATAATTGCCGAATTGGGGTTTTCCCTGAGGGAAGAGTTCTCTTAAGCTATTGACAAGCTCCAACAACTTTTAGCCGTACAAATCGCCAACGTGGATGCCTGAGGTACTATTCCACACATTAATGTCTTTCTTTTTCCCTTGTATTTTAATGGCCTTCTTAACTTCTTTAAAATGGATTTTCAGTTCTTTTCCCCCCTCTCTAAACTCGTCTTTTGGGTTCTTCTATCTACTTGCATGGTTAATCCAAATGGTTTTGGTTAAAAATCTATGTTCTTCTTATATATAGGTCTTTGTCTGTACGTTGCTGTTGAAGTATTACCAGAAATTTTGAATTTATATAATACTCTTAAATAATTAAAACAAAAGGCGGTTCAGTACCTTCAATTGAATGAGTTTCTATTTCCAGTTCAAAGTTATGAACTAAGCTTCTACGTTAGAAAATTTAAAATCATTGACTTTCTCGAATCTGTAAACTACTCATACAGGTTGCATCAAAGGTGTCCATTGCTACTTGTTGCATTAACGCGTGTAGTCATTGCGTTCTTATAACAAAACAAGATATTAAATTCAGCTTTCTTTGATCTTTCAAAGATATTAAATTCAGTCTCTCTTGTTATAGCAAACAACAAATTATATTATCAAAAAGTTAATATTATTGTGAGGCTTACTTTTGAATTTGGTTCATTACTACAGTAACAAGCCAACTTTCTCTCTTTCTTCTTAGCGCACGCTTTCTTTATTCATGCTAAAGCTATTTGCTCCAAGTTTCATGAAAATGTTCTTATTTGCTTTTTAATTTCCCTTCACGGCTTCCAACTATATCAGTACTCAATATTTTAATGAATATCTCGGGTATATAGTAAGGATTTGAACAATCTTAGTGTTTACTCCATGGCACTCCATTGTACCACTCTCGTAGCATGTGGTACTATGTATGTAAAAAGTAAACATGTCAAAAACTATAAACTTCCTATTTTGACCGTATTGGACTTCAAAGTTACTCATCTGCCAATGCTTTCTATTCTTTCCTACCCAAACAAATACAAAACTCAATCACCCTACTTTAGTCATTTTACTTGTTGCGATTAAACGGACACTAAGTGATCTTTGAATACGTTTGTTGCTCAAAACTGAGTACTACTCATTTTCAGTTAACCATACTTCAGTTTCATTTTTAAACAATGATGTTTCTTGTACTTGCTGAGCCCCCAACTTCAGCTTATTGTAGAAGGAAATATATGTTGAACTTTATGATGGTTTAGTTGGTTCATACGAAATCTAAATGTCTCTCTCTTTACCTCAAGTATTGAGTTTGCTTCTTCATTGTTCTTAATGATTTGGCTTATACTGTGGTGAAAACAGAGATCTAAGTCGGACTGTAATTTCCCTTTTCTGCATAAGTTTTTATAAACCTTAAAAGCTATTGATAATAATGTTGTCATTTGTTGAATGAATAGATAGGAGAATATATTTGTATAAACTTTTCTTCCGTGTTAATCTATTCTTTAGTTTAATTTTGTTTATTACGTGCATTGGGAGTTCCTAACGTTAGATACCTAATTAGCATTATTGTGCCAACATATTTGCTTCAGAAGTCATCCTACGACTTGCATTATAAAATTAGGAGGACAGCTCTTAAACCATGGAAGTAATTACCAGGGGTGTGAAAAACTCCATTTAATTCTTTGAGGAAATGGTGTAATCTGTTTCCAAATCTGCAATAAAAAGACAAGTGTAAGGTTCATAATTTAAAAATTGATTGAAAAATTAATGAAAAATAAAAGAAAATAAAAGAATGTACCACCCACGCTCTCCAGAAGTTGCCCGTGGAGGTTGGGGAGGGGGGGGGGGGGGGGGGGGGGGAAGGGGGGTTTGGAGAGGTTGGTTGAGTTTATCACAATGAGTGGTCTAATTGTACAGTGTAATGATATTCTACCCTAATCCAAATCTTGTATCCTAAATGATTCTCAAATACATGTAGTTGAAGTTTAGAGTTGAAAGAAAAGCAATCAAATAATTTAGGGCGACCAAGAGAGTAGCATTTTTTTTATTTGAGGGTGCCACAGTAGGAATCTTTCCTCTGGCCGTTGATAAAAACTTTGTAGTACGTTGAGTAGATTGTCGGATGTGATAAGTAGGAATGCAAAACGGCTAGAGGACAATGGTGGATACAATGGAATGCTATCTCAGTTGTCTTGGATTCTAGCGAGGTTAGAGGGGTTTTGAGAATGCAGTATTTCATCCCAAGAAAATTTGAAAGTGTTTAAAGAAAAAGAGATGTTTTAAAACATAGTTTTTGTTTTAGCAAGAAAAGTGGTAATAGATACTTGGGATAAAGTATCAAGTAGACTTTGGAAGTTGTGTATTGTGGAATGATATGATATACTTAGCGCTTGGGACACAATGGTCATTGTCAAACGAATGAGTTCTATGTGAGCAGAGTGTGAACTTAGAAATTCTAAAGTAACGAGTTGGTGAAATGCTATACACCTGGACTTAGTGAGTTGGAGGTAGTGCCATTAAAGGAATTTATCGAACACAGTGAGACTATAGTACTTTGTGGGAAGATTTAATTACCAGATTATCTTCAAATGGCTTACGGGAATAGTATGAATTCTTGAGCAACAAGTTATTCGGGAACAGTGGACTTGAGATTCGAATAGCAAAGATAAGGAATTAGAGAATCTAAATTGGAGTTAAGTCAGGTTGACTGGAGTTGTAAAATATTAAATTGTTGAATAAGGTATGGTGCCTTGAGATGTTAAACGAAGGGTAAACACTTAGTGTAAAGGGTTGTTAGGAACTCAGTAAGAATTGAGATATAGGAGTGTGATTGGTGGGTTCGTGTAAAGGTGAAAGTAAAACACCAGAGTATCGAGTCGTATAACTACGTAAATGGTAGTGGATCTACCTAGACTGATAAACTAAAGGATAGTAGACAAGTAGGGTATGCGATGAGAATGTATTACATTTCAGTTGAAATCTCCGACAAAAAAGTAATTGACTCAGGGTGTGTGTACACTATATGAATAGAAGGGATTGTGAATGGTCAAGGGTTTGAGACAGAAACATGGTATGTTCTGAGCATGGGAATACGTTTGATGAACTCTGTGGTACGTGTATGATTGACTAAGTCAATTTTGGTTAGCAATGTTATTTGTTACGACGGATATTGGGGTAACTATGTTGTGAAAGTGTTATGTGAAATTTTAAAATAATTTATTTTAAAAAAAGAAGGAAAAAAAAGAGAATATGTATTTGACTTTGTTAAAGTTTTAAATTAAAATTGTAAGGTGTAAACTCCTATGTTAATTGACGATAGTTCGAGTACAGAATTTGAGAGATAAATGACAAGGGTGGTTAACCTCACCGAGAGTGATTCGGGACATTAGGGGCTCGAAGAAGTAGAATGATATGAAATTGCCAATTGAGAATCTGAATAGTATCTTACAAGGCATGTATGATTCGAAGTATAATACGAGGTTGGTCAAACCGAAATGGGATGATGAAAAAAATTATGGGAAACAGGGAGAGTATTAGTGTGACGCACTATAGACTTAGTGATGGTCATTTGAGTTGATGTTTCCATTCCATATGAATTTCTTAGGAAAAAAGGATTGGAATTTGATAAGAAATGAAAGTCGTTTGAAAACATTTTATTGTTCTATAAGTATTTCGCGAGTAGCAGGATAAGGGATTGATTCTATGGTATATGAAATAGTTGGTTGAGGCATTGGCTTATCGGCAAAGAATGTATGTATGATAGTACTTAGTTTTGGTTCACTTCGAAATGAAGAATCGTGTATGATTGTTAACCAGTTGAGGCATCTTGTCAACGACTTTCAGTCGACAAGAAAGATAGGTGACCGTGAGATGAGTTACCTTAAATTATTATTTTTATAACATGATGCTGACATAGTAATTCAATCGATTATGATTATCATAGTCTAATTCAATTAGTCAATTATGGAGAAATATTCGAATCTATGACTTTCAGATCACAATAGTGCAACTTTATTGTTTAACAAGAGAATTTCATTTTTTGCAAACATGGAGTGTAAATTAATCAAGCTTAACATAGACTTCTTCAAATTCAAAAGCTATTTTTCATTTACAACTATTAGCTAGAAATACTAAAAAATAAATTAGAAATTTAGTAAAAGGAATTCTCTCATATTGGATTTTTTGAGTTAAAATCTATTTATAATTTGGTCAAAAATCCTGGAGTAGTGAAACTTAATTGATTAAATCAAATCTTATCTTACAAAATTTCACATGATTTTTATGCGAAATTTAAAAAGAAAAAATTCAAATTTTAGATATCTAGTTCTGTGAAATTTTCTATTAAGGGGCCTTTCACTAAAATAATAATAATAAAAAAAAAAAAAACCAGTTGAACTTAAGAGCAATTAGATTTAAGAACAAAAGGGCAAGGTGATCGGGTGATGTACCACGAAAGCGAAAGAGAGATGAGCATACCAATATTTATGAAAGAATTTTGGATCTGCCAGGATTAAGAGAAATATAATTTTAAAACGCAACTATTATTGACCGAGAATTGAATTGTGATGTTGATTACAATGCTTTGTATAATAAATTATCCTAAAATTCAACTAAGGAACAAATCCAAAAAAAATAAAAAAAATTCAAAATATGCAAAGTTTGAGTTAGGATAAAGGGCAAACTCGACGCACGATGCTCCCGAGACTTTGAAGTCTAGGGTGTTACTGATGTATGAAGCTTTACCCTCGCATGTGGAGAGGCTACTTTGTGATTCAAATTTATGACCTCTAGATCACAATGGAGCAACCTTATTGTTCTGCAAGAGAATTTCGGTTTCTGCTAACATGGAGTGTGAATTAATCAAGCTTAAGATAGACTTTCTTCAAATTCAAAACTACTT
Organism: Hydrangea macrophylla; assembly: GCA_033977485.1. NCBI lineage: Eukaryota > Viridiplantae > Streptophyta > Magnoliopsida > Cornales > Hydrangeaceae > Hydrangea > Hydrangea macrophylla. The sequence continues at coordinate 55,634,095 of CM066991.1, read as the reverse complement.
TTCATTTACCACTATTAGCTAAAAATACCAAAAAAAATTAAAGTAAATTAGAAATTCAGTACTAAAAAATATCCATTTTAATTTTGGTCAAAAATCCCGGATTAGTGAAACTTAATAGATAAAATCAAATCCATATGTTACAAAATTTCACATGATTATTTATACGAAATTTAAAAAGAAAAATTCAAATTACAGATATATAGTTTTGTGAAATATTCTACTAAGGGACCTTTTACTATTTACAAAATATAAATAAATAAACCGTTTGGACTTAAGAGCAATTAGATTTAAGAACAAAAATGTACTCCAGGACAAAAGGAAAGAAAAATGAGAATCATGCTTAGCAGCAATGATCATATACCTTACTCTTCCACTTTTGCAATAATTATTCATGGTCTCTGTAGTTTCAATTTTGTCATTTTGATCATTCTAGTTTCTGTTCAGGTTCAATGTATTCTATTCATGGTTTTTTTTTTTTACAATTTTTTATAGAAGGTTCAATATAGGTGTATAAAATGTAAGTAAATTTGTCATTATGCCCTAATGATATTACCTCACGTGTGCATCACATGAACTATTTCCATCAAAAATTGTAAATTAAAAAAAAATGGACTACATTAAACCAAAACTGAAACTGTAAGGACCAAAATGACAAAATTGAAACTACATGGACCAAAGCGACATCACACTCAAACTACAGGGATGTAAAGTGTAAGTTACCCCTAAAGACAATGGTAATTAACTCTATTTATTAATATAATAGTGAACTAATTCCATTTTGTTTTTATTAGTACCTAGATGATCCAATGGTCTTTTTTTTTTTTTATTACTTACTGATGATGCCAAAAATTGGTATGAGTAAATAGAGCAGTTTAAGGAGAGAGAAAGAGTAAAAGACTATCTTTTTTGTATGTGGTTCGGTCCTGTTAATGAAGGTACCTACGTCCACGGGTGTGTCTGAGCACGTTCACTAGCAGATCACCGGTGGGCCTGGTGAGCCAACAAAGAGGGGCGGCACTACCAGTAATACCGGCCGGGTGTATGCGTATAATGGTGAATTATGGAGGTGCTGTGTAGACAGAAGAGTTGGTCGCCCCTTCAATGGGGGGTGAGAGGTCTCTTTTATAGATGTAAGAGACCTACTCGTACATGGATAAGGAAATATAATCCTATTGGTGTAGATTGACACCAATCAAGTAAGTTTCCTAATTGTATTAGGATTGATTGACATTAGTTGTGGGGGTTTCCTAATTGGATTAGGAAATAGATGCACTTTCCATTAGTCTTCTAGCTTGAGTAGGAAACTGCCCATAATTTTGGGCGTATCAGCTGCCCCCCATTTTCAAGATTGGCCAGATGCTATATCGGGGCAAGTTTGGAAATTAGTTTGATGTGACTTGCCACTGTCTGAGTGCTTGTGGAAGCTGCCTCGGGGCTTCTGGGCCTGGTGAATCCTTGGGAACTGGCTGAGAGTTGAGACCCAGCTTAGCTCGGGACCTTTAGGTGCTCGGAAAGTGACCGGGAGTTGAGACCAGGCCTAATTCGGAGTCTTTGAATGCTCGGGAAGTGACCGAGAGTCGAGACTCGGCCCACTTCGGAGTCTTTTTTGCTTAAGTTAGCCTCCAGGATGGTTATCTTCTTCCCGTGAACCTTTGTCAAGGTTGTGGGAGAAGATTTTGACCATGTTGGAAAAGCCGACCTAAAGCGTATCGCTTTAGGGTCCTTTTTATGTTAGCTCCCCAGGATGGTTGTCTTCCGCCCAGTTAGCCTTCGTCAAGACTGTTGGGAGAAGAGCTTGACCATGTTGGTGGAGCCGACCTAAATCACGTTGCTTTAAGGTCCTTTTGCTCCTCTATCGTCGGCCAACCTAAGAGATTTTAGTCACCTCTATCGTCGGTCTGGACCTAAGTGGAGTTAATGCCTCTGAGTACTGTAGGTGCTCGGGTTGTCCAAGATTTTGACTTGGTTATCCGCAAGGCCTGTAAATACCCGGTGTGATTACCTGTTTAGTTCACTACGCCATCTTGCCCCCCAATCTTTCGCTAAGACGAGGGTCTTAAAGAGGCTATGATATGTAGGTAACCGACCTGGAACATGGTGGTGTCACGCCCCGGAACCACTCAGATGATCCTAGGACACGTGGCACGCCACCAAGGCTTAACCCCAGTCATTTAAGTTTCAAAATAAGTTTAAAATAACTTTAACCAAAGAAGCTCAACAATAATAATAATAATAATAATAAAAAAACAAAATCCCGTCTTTGAAATTAGCCAAAAACCCTGTTTTAACAAATAATAAATTTCCAAATAATATTATCAAATCACAGGTTGAAATCAGCGCTAACTACTTAAACCATTTAAAGTCAAACCAAAGTCACAAACATGAGCTTCCAAGTACAAGCAAGAGTTTTTAAATACTTTAGGAAAAGTACTAAATATAGCCATTTACAACCAATCCCAACTAACACAGTCCAACCTTATATTACAAGAGTTAAGTTACAATCCAACTAAAGTATAAAGTTTAACTAGAAATATTACATAAGCTTAAACCAACCAAACTATGACTCGTACTACAATCTATATTAAAACCGATTAATTACAGCTATATTGCAAGTTTTAAACTAAAAAGCAAGTAACTATTAACAAGGTTACAACAATCCCCAAAACCCATGCACTAGTCAGCCACTTCCCAGCTCACTTCCCCGATTCCTCGCCGCGATCACCTACGATGGTTATTCAATAACCATTACAATATATAAGCTATATGCTTAGTGAGTAATGCTAATCATGATTATGGATAATTGACATGCTCAATCCAACATATTACACAAAACTATAGTCTCTGGGAACTACTAGTTCACTCCCACCACTACCGGCTAGCTCGCGGCTCCACTCCCCAAGCCCACGTGACTAGTCATGACCCACGCCCTCACACGTGCGGTCCCATAGGCCTCTGGCGGCCGTGGTCGTCACCACAAAGATTACCTCATGGTGGAATAGAACTAGCAATTTCCATTGACCCAAATAGGCAACTCAACATGCTCATTTAATCATTACACCATGCTTTCACAAATAAATTGGGCCTAATTTAACCACATGAATTTTGCCCAATAATAATCTAAATAAATTAAATTACGCTAATTAGGCATGCTTTGGCATCACAATTGAACCTAACATGAAAATCATCCAAATATCAAAATTAACATCACTCACCTCTTGGGTTTCACTCCTAATTGTGAAATTAAAGCCCTACTATGAACCAGGTACAAATCCTATACAAAAATTACAAGGTATGAGCTAAAACCCTAAAATGGGTCGCGGAAAAACTATCACAGAACTCAATAAAATTAGTACCAATAGGTTAGACTCACCCCCAGGAGTCCGAATATGTAGCCTGTTTTAAAAATCGACGTCGTTTGGCTCGTCAACCGTCGTCAGAAACGTCACCGTCAACGTTGTTAAAATTCTCGTCTTTGTCTCTGTAGGTCTACACCCGAGATTGGAACAAAGTATAATGAGGAGTCATCCTCCTCCTAGGTGGCTTTATTATATAAGTTTTTTTCTATTTTATTATGAAACCCCCACTAGTTTGCTAGTTTTGCAATTCCGCCCCTATTAATTATGAAACTGTATTAAAACTATCCCAAACCTAAATGAGTATTTGTCTATGTCTCGTATGGGTCCCATAAGTGGTCCCATATAATTAAATGAAGTTGCTAATTAGCCTACTAATTATGAAACGTGTTCAATTCGTGCTCACCAAGGTATCCCTAATTGACCCAAAAGTGGTCACTACCTAATAACATGATATTATTAACAATCAAATAATAAATCATTTAAGCCTTAATAAACATTTAGGCACATAGGGTGTTCCACATATTACTGTCCCATCTCAAGTGGGACCCATCAACATATATCCCAACTTGGGATTGCCATACTGGCCAAAACTGGGTTCCCAACTGGACACCCATAATCAACTTAGTGGGTCAATCCCACTCCAATAAGCGTCACATAACACATTAATTATCATTCACTCATAATTATGCATGCTAAAGCAATATTAAATATAAACCGCGGGAGCGGGTGTCACATCTCTCCCCTCCTTAGAAAGGAGTTTGTCCCCAAACTCGTAGTACCTCAAATTTCGAACAAGAATGGATACTTCTCTTTCATTTCATCTTCTCTTTCCCACGTGGCCTCTTCAACAGAGTGATTTCGCCACAGCACCATGACTAAAGGAATGGTCTTTGTCCTCAGAACTTGTTCTTTTCTGTCAAGAATCTTGACTGGATGCTCGATATAAGTCAAGTCTTCCCTGACTTCCAACGGCTCTGAAATAATCACTTTCTTCGGATCCGACACACATCTTCTTAACATTGATATATGGAATACATTGTGTACATTAGCCAATTCTGATGGTAACTCCAACCGATAAGCTACTGGTCCAACTCTGCCAATGATCTCAAATGGCCCAACATACCTTGGATTCAACTTCCCACGTTTCCCAAATCTCGTGATACCCTTTGAAGGTGATACTTTCAAGAATACAAAATCCCCAACTTCAAACTCTATTGGTCTTCTTTTCAAGTCTGCATAGCTTTTATATCTACTTTGAGCTGTTTGAAGCCGTTGTTGTATTGTCTTTATCTTTTCTGTGGTTTGCTGAACAATTTCAGGTCCTATCAATCTTCTCTCACCAACCTCGGACCAACAAAGTGGAGAACGACACTTACGCCCATATAAAGCCTCAAAAGGTGCCATCCCAATACTGGATTGATAACTATTATTATAAGCAAATTCAGCCAATGGCAAATGCTCTTCCCAATCCCCTTTGAAATCCAAAACACAAAGTCGAAGCATATCTTCAAGTATCTGAATTACACGTTCTGATTGTCCATCGGTTTGAGGATGGAAGGCTGTGCTGAAACTCAATTTTGTACCCATCGCTCTCTGCATTCCTTGCCAAAATCTTGATGTAAATGCACTATCTCGATCAGAGACTATAGATACTGGAACTCCATGAAGTCTCACAATTTCTTGGACATACAATTCAGCTAACTTCTTTGGATCATTAGTCTTGATCGGTAGAAAATGTGCCGACTTGGTCAATCGATCAACGATTACCCATACACTGTCATTTGACTTTCTAGATCTCGGTAAACCTCCCAGAAAGTCCATTGTGACATTTTCCCATTTCCACTCTGGTATAGGTAGTGGTTCCAGTTTTCCCGCTGGTTTTTGATGTTCTATCTTCACCCTCTGACAAGCCACACACTTTGCCACATGCTCTGCTACTTCGCGTTTCATCCCTGACCACCAATAGATCTCTCTCAAATCACGATACATTTTAGTGCTACCCGGATGGATTGAGTACCTCGTATTGTGCGCCTCTTCCAAAATTACTTCCTTGATACCATCTATGTTGGGTACACAAACCCGATTCTTGAATTTCAATATACCATTCTCAAAAATAAATTCTGGCTGCTTACCCTCAGGTATTTCATCATGTATCCTCTTCAATGTTGGATCTTGAAGCTGTTTAGCTCGGATTTCATCAATAAGGGTCGGCTGTGCAATAATAGCTGACATTAAAGCACCTTTGGTTTTTGGAATAACTTCTAACTTTAGCTGCTCCATTTCTCGAATTAACTGTTCTTGTGAAGTCAAAGTGTAAGCCAAATTGGTTGTAGACTTTCGACTCAGTGCATCGGCCACCACATTAGCTTTCCCTGGATGATATTGGATTGTCAGGTCATAATCCTTCATCAGCTCTAACCATCTCCTCTGCCTCATATTCAAATCCCGCTGTGTAAATAAATATTTTAAACTTTTATGATCTGTGTAAATTTCACATTTTTCCCCGTAGAGGTAATGCCTCCAAATCTTCAAAGCAAAGATAATCGCCGCTAACTCAAGATCATGAGTCGGATAATTCACTTCATGTGGCCTTAACTGTCGTGAGGCATAGGCAATCACCTTATTGTTTTGCATCAAAACACATCCCAAACCTCGATATGAAGCATCACTATATATCACAAACCCTACAGTACCTGAAGGAATAGTCAATATAGGTGCCGTCATCAAACGAGTCTTCAATTCAACAAAGTTTTCCTCACACTCTGGACTCCAAACAAAAGGAACATCTTTTCGCATAAGTTGTGTCATTGGCATTGCAATCCTTGAAAAATTTTCCACGAACCTTCGGTAATATCCAGCTAGTCCTAAGAAGCTTCGTACCTTTGGCACACTTGTTGGCGACTTCCAATTGGCCACGGCTTCAATCTTTTGCGGATCCACTGATACCCCCTCTTTTGATATTACGTGTCCCAAAAATGCAATTTCAGTTAACCAAAATTCACATTTCTTCAACTTTCCGAATAGCTTCTTTTCACGAAGTCGCTGTAGAACCAACCGTAGATGCCTCTCGTGATCTTCTACACCCTTGGAATATATTAAGATATCATCTATAAAGACAATTACAAACTCATCCAAATAATCTTTGAACACTCGATTCATCAAATCCATAAATGCTGCCGGTGCGTTTGTAACTCCAAAAGGCATAACAAGGAATTCATAATGACCATAACGGGTCCTGAATGCTGTCTTCTGCACATCTTCTTCTTTGACCTTTAACTGGTGATAACCCGATCGCAAATCGATCTTAGAAAAGACCTGGGCTCCTTGAAGTTGATCAAACAAGTCATCAATTCTAGGTAACGGATACTTGTTCTTGATAGTTAACTTGTTGAGTTCTCGATAATCGATACACATCCTCATAGTCCCGTCTTTCTTCTTGACAAACAAAACTGGTGCACCCCACGGCGATACACTAGGTCGAATGAACCCTTTATCTAGAAGATCTTACAACTGAATCTTCAATTCTTTCAACTCCACCGGTGCCATTCTGTACGGTGTTTTCGATACTGGCTGAGACCCCGAGGCTACTTCAATAGTAAATTCAATCTCTCGCTCAACTAGTACATCAGGTAGATCTTCAGGAAAGACATCTGGGAACTCTCGTACAATTAAAATGTCTTCTACCTTAGTCCCTGTGACCCGTGTGTCAATTATTGAACATAAGAACCCCCGACAACCTTGTTTCAATAACTTGCCTGCATGAATTGCTGAAACCAAATACGGTGGCGCTACAACACTAGTTCCCTGAAAACTAAACCCCTCTTGTCCCATTGGTCGAAAAGTAACTCTTTTCTGTTCACAATCGATAGTAGCTTGATTTACGGATAACCAATCCATACCCAATATTACGTCAAAATAATTAATGGCCAACGGAATTAAATCCACTGTCAAAACCCTATCATTTATCCTGATGTCACATGCTTTAAATATTGATGAAGTCACCATAGATTTGCTTAAGGGTAAAGATATCGACAAATCATACCCCAAAGGTTCTGACATGTTGTTTAAGTGTTTAACAAATTCATGTGCAACAAAAGAATGTGTTGAACCTGAATCTATTAAAACATACGCCGGGTGTGAACAAATGAGTAATGTACCTGACACGACAGAATCGGCTGCTGCAGCATCCCCCGGCGTTAGTCGATAATACCTTCCTTGTCTTTGTTCTGGCCCTTTCCCTTTGTCCATACTTGTTCCTGGTTTTACCCCAGTTGATGCCATAGAACCTATCCCCCGCTGCCGTCTTGTTGGGCAATCTTTGGCTTGATGTCCGGGTTGTCCACATTCGAAGCATTTTCCTCTCATGTCTGGATTAATACTCCCCGTACTCTGAGTTCGAGCTTGTGAACAATTCCTCGCTATATGTCCCTTCTGCTTGCAAATATTGCACACTAGTGTCAAGTGGCATACTCCCCAATGCTGACGATTGCACGTTGGACATAATGGGCGACTCTCCCCAGATAAGGAACTTCCCCTTTGAACTCCTGAGCTAGAACCAGAACCTCGCGAAAACAGCTTCTTAAAGAAACCTTGTCCTTTACTTTTTCCCTCGGCTGGCCGCTTATTCTGTTGGCTCTGTTTATACTTGTCAATATCCCTTTCTGCGATCAAAGCAACATCTTGCACTCGGCTTCTAATATTATCTCGTAGACCTTCTTCAAATTTTCGTGCCCTATCCACTTCCCTTGGTACTGTTCGATATGCAAACCGAAGTAAACTGTTGTATTTAGCTGCGTACTCATTTACTGTCATATTCCCTTGTTGTAGATTTGCAAATTCACGGCCCAACTGTGTCTTGACGGATGCTGGAAAGTACCGCTTGTAGAAGACCTTTACAAATATGTCCCATGTCTCTGGTGCCCCTTGTTCAATGACATTTGTCCACCAGTTTTGAGCTTCACCCTTCAAAGTGTCGGTAGCACACATTATCTTTTCTTCATCTGTACACTCTACTGCCCGAAAGATACGGTTCATATCCATCACCCAATGGTCGGCTTGTGATGGATCTGGGCCTCCATCAAACTGACTTGGTTTTCTTTTATAGAATTGTTCAATGACTCCTCGCTCGGCCCGTGGTTGTGGGTTTGCAGTTGCAGGTCTATCACCACCCATTCGATCACTTACTGCCCTTACGAAATTGCTTACCACTTCTTCTAGATGGTCCATCCTCGAATGAGGTGAACGTTCCCGATTATGATCCATTTTCTTACCTGTCAGTCAATTGACATAAATATATTGCATGCTATGCCAATATGTTATATAACAACATAGCAACAATTATTCATATGCATTCATGAAATGCATCAACATGCTCAACATCTACACGTACTCTCAATCGTCGTCTCTCGTACCCAAGGCTCTAAGCCTAATGCTCTGATACCACTAAATGTCACGCCCCGGAACCACTCAGATGATCCTAGGACACGTGGCACGCCACCAAGGCTTAACCCCAGTCATTTAAGTTTCAAAATAAGTTTAAAATAACTTTAACCAAAGAAGCTCAACAATAATAATAATAATAATAATAAAAAACAAAATCCCGTCTTTGAAATTAGCCAAAAACCCTGTTTTAACAAATAATAAATTTCCAAATAATATTATCAAATCACACGTTGAAATCAGCGCTAACTACTTAAACCATTTAAAGTCAAACCAAAGTCACAAACATGAGCTTCCAAGTACAAGCAAGAGTTTTTAAATACTTTAGGAAAAGTACTAAATATAGCCATTTACAACCAATCCCAACTAACACAGTCCAACCTTATATTACAAGAGTTAAGTTACAATCCAATTAAAGTATAAAGTTTAACTAGAAATATTACATAAGCTTAAACCAACCAAAATATGACTCGTACTACAATCTAGATTAAAACCGATTAATTACAACTATATTGCAAGTTTTAAACTAAAAAGCAAGTAACTATTAACAAGGTTACAACAATCCCCAAAACCCATGCACTAGTCAGCCACTTCCCAGCTCACTTCCCCGATTCCTCGCCGCGATCACCTACGATGGTTATTCAATAACCATTACAATATATAAGCTATATGCTTAGTGAGTAATGCTAATCATGATTATGGATAATTGACATGCTCAATCCAACATATTACACAAAACTATAGTCTCTGGCAACTACTAGTTCACTCCCACCACTACCGGCTAGCCCGCGGCTCCACTCCCCAAGCCCACGTGACTAGTCATGACCCACGCCCTCACACGTGCGGTCCCATAGGCCTCTGGCGGCCGTGGTCGTCACCACAAAGATTACCTTATGGTGGAATAGAACTAGCAATTTCCATTGACCCAAATAGGCAACTCAACATGCTCATTTAATCATTACACCATGCTTTCACAAATAAATTGGGCCTAATTTAACCACATGAATTTTGCCCAATAATAATCTAAATAAATTAAATTACGCTAATTAGGCATGCTTTGGCATCACAATTGAACCTAACATGAAAATCATCCAAATATCAAAATTAACATCACTCACCTCTTGGGTTTCACTCCTAATTGTGAAATTAAAGCCCTACTATGAACCAGGTACAAATCCTATACAAAAATTACAAGGTATGAGCTAAAACCCTAAAATGGGTCGCGAAAAAACTATCACAGAACTCAATTAAATTAGTACCAATAGGTTAGACTCACCCCCAGGAGTCCGAATATGTAGCCTGTTTTAAAAACCGACGTCGTTTGGCTCGTCAACCGTCGTCGGAAACGTCACCGTCAACGTTGTTAAAATTCTCGTCTTTGTCTCTGTAGGTCTACACCCGAGATTGGAACAAAGTATAATGAGGAGTCATCCTCCTCCTAGGTGGCTTTATTATATAAGTTTTTTTCTATTTTATTATGAAACCCCCACTAGTTTGCTAGTTTTGCAATTCCGCCCCTATTAATTATGAAACTGTATTAAAACTATCCCAAACCTAAATGAGTATTTGTCTATGTCTCGTATGGGTCCCATAAGTGGTCCCATATAATTAAATGAAGTTGCTAATTAGCCTACTAATTATGAAACGTGTTCAATTCGTGCTCACCAAGGTATCCCTAATTGACCCAAAAGTGGTCACTACCTAATAACATGATATTATTAACAATCAAATAATAAATCATTTAAGCCTTAATAAACATTTAGGCACATAGGGTGTTCCACATATTACTGTCCCATCTCAAGTGGGACCCATCAACATTTATCCCAACTTGGGATTGCCATACTGGCCAAAACTGGGTTCCCAACTGGACACCGATAATCAACTTAGTGGGTCAATCCCACTCCAATAAGCGTCACATAACACATTAATTATCATTAACTCATAATTATGCATGCTAAAGCAATATTAAATATAAACCGCGGGAGCGGGTGTCACAGGTGGTTGCAGGGTCTTTTGAAGCTTGCCATCATCAGTCACCTAGGGGGTTTGCCCCCATCGTCGGTTGGACCTAAGCGAAACCGGTGCCTTGGGCGTGACCCCGAGGTCTTTGGTGCCTGGGTTCGGAGCCCGAGGTCTTTTTGGTGCCTGAGTTCGGAGCTCGAGGTCTTTTGAGTGCTTGGGTTCGGAGTCCGAGGTCTTTTGAGATGCCTCAGGGTTAGGTCCGAGGTCTTTGTAGATGCCTCGGGGTTAGGCCCGAGGTCTTTGTATGCCTCGGGGTTAGGCCCGAGGTCTTTGTACGAGTTCTCTGACAATCGGTGGAGCCTCATGTGGTGATCGAGCAAGTACCACTGTAGTCGGGCTCATCTAGACCGATGGAGACAGGAGGTCGGATCAGGATCGTCGGCTCCAGATTTCTCTGTGCTGGAAGCAAAGTCAGAACTGCGTGATCCTGACCGATGTGAACTGGAGGTCGTGTCAGGGCGGCCGGACTCAGACCGCTGTGAACCGGAGGTCGTGTCGGGGCTGCCGGACTCCGACCGCTGTGAACTGGAGATCCGGTCGGGGCTGCCTGACCCGGACTGCTGTGAACCGGTGGTCGGGTCGGGATTGCCAGACTCAAATCTCTGTGAACTGCAAGAACTGTAAGAACTCCCAGGCTGATCTCGCTTTCGCTTGCTTCTGGAAGACTCGTTGCTTTCTTGCCCGGTGTATTTGGTCTTCAGAAACTCTTCAGTGTCAATATATTTTCCAACCCTCTCAGAGAGCTCAACCAAAGTTTTCGGTCGGTTTCTGTGGAACGACGCGGCGCACTTGGTGTGGTGAGCTCCCGAGCAGAAGGCTATGATGGCGATTGTCTCGTTCAGATTGCGAATTTGAAGCTCCTTTTGGTTGAACCGGTCGGTGAACTCCTTGAGGGACTCATTACTCTGTTGTCTGACTGTCAATAGCTGCATATCAGGCTTTGGCCGCTCATGCATACCGGCGAACTGGTTGATGAACAGCTTGCTGAGTTGTTTGAAACTGCAGACCGATCGGGGCTCCAAGGAGTAGAACCACTGCATGGCTGGGCCTTTCAAAGTATTGGGGAAGGCTAGGCAGTGTAGCTCATCGGAGTTGGTGGCTAGGGCCATCTGAGCCTTATAGGTCCGGACGTAGTCGATCGGACTTCCCGAGCCGTTGTATGAATCTAGTCGAGGCTGCTTAATTTCTCGCGGGATAGAGAACTTCATGATATGGCTGGAGAATGGTAACTCTATCTCGGTATTGGCTTGATTCGGAATACGATTTTGACCAAGCTTTTTGGCCACTCCGTCGATCTGCTTCTGTAAGTACTTGATTCGGGCTTCCACTCCTTCCCGACCGGTATCTGAGGAACTGGTCGGGTTGGTGGAAGAGGCTTCTTCTTCATGGCGGGGTACTGTCCTCTGGGATCGGGCTTGGCTATGACCCCGGGTAACCGTTCGCTTAGCGACGACTCGGCTCTTGACCGAGTGACCCAAGACTGATTCCCGGGCCATATGCTCCTGCCTTTTCCCTCGGGTAGCAGGCCCACTGCTGACGTCTTTGACATCCTCAACACGGGACGGGTTGGCTCGGGCCCGTTGTCTGGTCAAGATCGGTTCTCGACCGCACGCAACGTTCCCGGGTCGTTTCCCCGCCACTAGAGGATTGCTTTGCTGGGCTAGCAGTGCTTCGATCTGTTGTTGGATTTGACGCTGGCCCTCCAAGAGTTGTGTGAGGGTTGCAGTGATTTGCTCAGATGTCAGGATTGCTGCAGTCGACGCCGGGGCCGAAGGAACATCCCAGTCGGACTGCTGCGCAGCCTTCTTTGGTGGCATATTGATCAGTCAAGAATTCGTTTCCCACAGACGGCGCCAAACTGATGATGCCAAAAATTGGTATGAGTAAATAGAGCAGTTTAAGGAGAGAGAAAGAGTAAAAGACTATCTTTTTTGTATGTGGTTCGGCCTTGTTAATGAAGGTACCTACGTCCACGGGTGTGTCTGAGCACGTTCACTAGCAGATCACCGGCGGGCCTGGTGAGCCACCAAAGAGGGGCGGCACTACCAGTAATACCGGCCGGGTGTATGCCTATAATGGTGAATTATGGAGGTGCTGTGTAGACAGAAGAGTTGGTCGCCCCTTCAATGGGGGGTGAGAGGTCTCTTTTATAGATGTAAGAGACCTACTCGTACATGGATAAGGAAATATAATCCTATTGGTGTAGATTGACACCAATCAAGTAAATTTCCTAATTGTATTAGGATTGATTGACATTAGTTGTGGGGGTTTCCTAATTGGATTAGGAAATAGATGCACTTTTCATTAATCTTCTAGCTTAAGTAGGAAACTGCCCATAATTTTGGGCATATCACTTACCTAAGCCCGGACTGAACACACGCACACACACAACCCAACCTAAACCCATTCCTAAGCCCCACATTGACCAACTATACTCCACAGGGCCATTCAATTTGACTAAAGATCACACGGGGCAAGTAAAGAAATCCCCTAAAAAGGGATTTGAACCCATAACTTTCCACCGGAAAGAAGATAGCGGTATAACTGAGATAGAGAGCTCGCCGTTCCAATGGTCCTTTTCTATTACACTATTATAACAAATATGTTTGTCATTTTCTTATATGTCTTGGTCATAATCTAAACATAATACAAGTCCACAACAGCAGCTAGATGACAGTGTACGTAACCCTTCTCATGCTCAGAGATTTCTTCCCACATAACTTTCATCTGTATTACAAGTTCTGCAGTAGTTGTGAACGCATGCCTCGTGTACAGCAATTTTTTCAACTTCGAGTTGAAAAGACACTCACACATGAATTTCAAATAAAAGCACACATTTTATTTGATAACTAATTACTTCAACCCTTCATCACATCACATCATCATGACATAGTGTGAACATCAATTATAGGAGTCGTTCTATGTATTGAACATTAATCCATTTCGTACCAGTTTAGTACTGCATTAGCTATTTGAGTTTATTGAAAAAATTAATTCATTTTGGCAATCAAATTTTTTGCAATTTTTTTTCAAATGTTTTATTTTTAAAAAAGCCTAAAAAAAAAAGGAAAAAAAAAAGAATAGAGATCTATTTAAAAGCTACAAATTGAATTTATTTTTGAAATAGCTATAAAAAAAAAAATCTCTTATCCCTACTAAGCGCGAAACAGTTTTTTAAAAAAAAAATCTAACGTACGATAAAATCTCTTTTTGAAAAATCTCTTATTCTCACAATCCAACAGTCTCTTCACTATGTTTAAGGTTTTGGGTTCTGAAAATTTTAACTCCCTTTTTTATTTTATTTTATTTATTGGATTGAAAATTTTAACCCTGATAACACATGGTTGGATATGATATTGCGTCATCATCCTTAATATCTTCTCCGTTTTAATGCCGTATTTTGGCATTTAATGAGCTAGATTTAGCTGTTGTCCCATATTCAATTTTATGAAGACCATTGTAATGCGACACTCACATCCACTTTACACTCAAAAACTCATAAACAATCATGTATAGATAGACGATTATGATTAGAACAGAGACTATTAAAATTTATATATATATAAAAATATATAAAAGTTTAGTGAAACACCCAATTTGGTATAGTAGTGTGAAAAATTTCAATATATATGCATTTTTTATAAAGACAAAAATTCAAATAGTAAAAAAGTATTGTACTAGCCTCATTGATTCTCCCAGGAAAGTATCCGACCTATTTGTTTGATCCATTTTGGTTGTCACTCTCTAAACTTAGTCCTACATTTCTGGTTGGGTATATGCTCTGATACCAAATTGTAACACCCCAAAAATTCACTTACAAAATAATATAAATATTTGCATTAAAATTGTAAATAGTCAAGTGTACGTTAAAACAACAAAAATGGTTACACTTGAATGCCCAAAATTACATTTAAATTCATTACACGACTAGGACCCAAATAACTCGAACCCACATGGTACTCTAACGTGCTCCAATTTGACTGCTACCAGTAGTACCTGCATCTAAAATAACACACAGGGAAGTCTATTATATGACAGGAATAAGAAGGCTCCAAAAGTACAATGAACAACTATGACGACATAAGCAATTGCTAGGATAAAATAAAATAGACTAATCACATAGCCCAACCAATCACACAAATTACCCGCTCACCCTAGGAGCATCATACCAGGTTATTCTTGGTAACATAGCAATAAAAGACACCAACTTCACCTCACCCGTCACCATTTCTCGATCCCTGAGGCCAGTTGGATCTTGATAGGTGTTCATTATTCATGTACCCTTCAGTTCTATGCCATTTAGTCAAAATAATATTTTCATAACATTTAAACAAAACGACATAGATTCCAATAGAAAGGCAACTTAAGCAAAGAGAGTACAAATATGGATGACAAGAAAATAATTAGGAGATTTGAGAGTATATTGTACATAACCTCGTATCTTAAAAATGATGTTGAGCAATTCTCAAACTCTTCCTATTTTCTACTTCTTTTATTTCTCTTTCTTTCTAATCCATGTATATATATATATCCATATATGTGTGTGTGTGTGTGTATATATATGCTAGAGGGAGGGCAGAGTTTGATGAGTTGGGAGGGAGGAGATGCTAGTGTATATATATAGACTTTTGTTACTTTGGCTCCAAGCCAAAACACACACCACACGCACCAAGCACATGCACACACTATGCATGAATTTCTTTGGGCCCAAGTTTTCCCTAGAAATTATCCCGTGTGGTCACTCACACCACCATTCACACACACAGGTATTTTAACACAGTTAAAAATTCTAAAATTGGTATATTTACGATTAAAAATGGAAAATTAAATATGGGGTATTACAACTCTCCATTCCATTTTTGCCAACGAGAGGTACTTTATCACATTTATAGACAATCTTTCTCACTCTAGTTATGTATATCTAATACATGAAAAGTCTTAGGCCGTTGGCATCCTTGAGGTGTTCATTACTGAGGTCGAGAGGCAGTTAGATAGAAAGGTTAAAATAGTGAGGTGTGATCGAGGTGATGAGTTCTATGGTAGATATGATGAGACGGGTCAACATCCTGGCCCATTTGCCAAATTTCTTGAAAAGTATGGCATTTGTGATCAATACACAATGCCAGGTATACCACAGTAGAATGGAGTTCCTGAAAGGCGTAATCGTACTCTTTTGGATATGGTTAGGAGTATGATGAGTTTTTCAACTATACCTGATTCATTGTGGGATGAAGCATTAAAGACTGCAATGTATCTCTTGAATAGGGTTCCTAGTAAGGTAGTCCCAACAACTCATTTCAAGTTGTGGACTAGTAGAAAGCCTAGTTTGACATGTTTGGGTTGTCCAACGGAAGCAAGGATCCTCAATCCACATGAGAAAAAGCTAGATTTAAGGATATCTGGATATTTTGTTGGTTATCCCGATAAGTTCAAAGGGTACAAATTTTATTGTCCTAACCATAGTATGAGAATTGTGGAAACTAATAATGCCATATAGACTATAATCCTTAATAAACACATAATGGAAACTGAAATACTTAAAAGTTTAGTGAAAAATATATATAAAAGTTCAAGTAGAAAAAAGCCTTACTCAGGAAAGTATATACATCGTAAAAGTTTACTAGAAAATTATTAAAATAAAAAAAAATTATATAGAAAATATTAGTGTATGTTAAAAAAGGGTAGCCAGGCTACTATATATTATATAAAAACAATATATGTATTTTTTGGCCCTCGTTTTGCTCGGACGCGCGCCTCGGTGCGCCTTGCAGATTAAATAACCTTGCCAATATCCATTCCGGGATTTATTGAAACATGAGTTTCAGTCCTCAAGTTAGAGAAAAGAAGGAAAAAAGATGACATATATAGTATTGTGTTTTATTCATGCATGTGTGCAGGTGAAAGCATTTCTTAGGGGCAATGCTCCTCCTTTCTCAGCCGGTCAGCTGGAAGGGATAGCATCCATAACAAACATGCATGTTAGAGCAGTAAGGAAGCTCTGTAGCAGCAGTCTTCGATATTGGATGTTAGAATACTTGAGAAGGCAGCCGAAAGGAAAAAGGTTTCGTGCATTGACCCTTAGATTTATCAAATATCGGATTGCTCCTTTACTGTTGTTGGGAGGTAAGCACACAGTTAGTGCAATTGCACACTACGTTTTCCGAAGCGCCCAATAGATAAACTTCAGAATACAAGAATTTTTTCTGGTGTCTATATCTTAAGACAACTTCTACACCGTGCTGAATGTCGTAGTATTTGGGGGTGTGGAGTTACTACGTAGGTTATCTAACAATGACACACTGGGATTCGGGGGCAGCGCCCCCGAGGCAATTTTTTTGGTTCTATTTATGCATGGGTATATTTTTTTTTTTTCCCCTTATCAGTAAGACTACAAAATTACTATGTCAAGTTATTTTGTATTGTTTGAGAGTTGTTGGGGAGGTGGGGCGGGATTTGAGTTTCTCATAATGAGTGGTCTAATTGTACAGAATAATGTTATTCTACCCAAATCTTTGTATCTCAAATGAATCTCAAACACATATGGTTGAAATTTAGAATTGAAATAAAGCAATAAAATGATTTAAGGTAACTGAGGAGTATCATATTTTTTTGTTTGAGGGTACCAACAAACAACAAATAAGAGGAATAACACACATACATGTATATTAGTAAAAATATTTTGTCACATGTGAGGGGTGCCATTAACAACACAGTTCCGCACCTGATTATATGCAAGCCTGTATTAAGAATTTTGAAAGAAGAAGGTGTCTGATCAGTTTGTCGTGATGTAAGTGAGAGAATTCCGGTGATGAGTAAGATTTTATTCATTTAGTCAACAGCGTTGGAGCAAATCTTCTCACTCTAGTGTTCACGTTGGATGTGTGCTCATTGACTCGATTCAACTAATTAAGTTTGACCTGTACAAACCATGTATATATATATATATATAATTGGTGCGAGTCTAGTTTTTGTTGCCTCCTACGATGAAGATGCTTATTGGGATTACTGATAGTCTCCCGTTAGAAGGTCCCCACCAGCTATTCATGCTCTGGGCTCGATCCACATATTATACATGGTATGTGGTTACTCATTTCATAAATGAGCCAAGGGATTGCTTATCTTCTACCAATAAAGAATGCTATGCATGTTTCTAATCTTTTGTCATACATATGGAGTCCGTGCCCGTTGGATACTATCTTCATTAAAATTTTAAATTATGACAAATTGACTACAAATGATTCGCTAATATTTTAGTGGTTCGACTTGTATACATCAATTGTTCATTTGAATTTTTTTTGGGTCACCCATCAATTTTTTTCCCCTTCTATATGCATCACACAAACAGAGGTAGTGCTAGTTATCCATCTAATATAATCTAATATATATATATAAATATATTATAAAATAGAATCAGACAACTGTCACATGGCAGTTCTGTAATTTTTTCTACTTTTTTTTTTTTTTTAATATTATTATTCATTTCTTTCTTCTCTATTTTTCATATCTCTAGAATTAATAAGATATACATATAATCTCTCTCTCTCTCTCTCTCTCTCTCTATATATATATATATATATATCAAAATGCATCAATTTCCAATATATATATATATCCAAATATACACACATACATGATACAAACTCAACTAATTAATTAAAATAATATAACTACATCTTATATAAAATAACAGTATCACTAACAAATTTACGTACATAAAATTTGCTTAACAAAAAAAATGCTACATGAAATTCACATCTTGTTTATACATACAAACATATACCATTAAATCCAAGCATATCATTTACTAATTTTTAAATCACAGATAATCTAATCTATATCTTTAATAAGTGCAAGATTTCTAACCAAAGAAGAAGTTATCCATATTTTACTTTAACCATGTTTTAATTATTAAAATTTCAGTACTTATAAATCAATATTAAGGTTTGTTTGATAAAACTGAAAATTAAGTGTTGAATTTTAGGCACTGAAAATTTTAAGGGTGAATTTGCAATACTGAAAATAGAATTTTCAGTATTGAAATAGACTGCATTCAATGGCCATTTTTGTAGAATTTTTTTACTTAAAGTTTTCAGTGGGTGTTTGGTTACTTTTTTTAATTAATTGATACATTATCAAACGCTCTGAAAAAAGTAAGTACCAATAATTTTTATTTTCACCACTTAATTGGGTTGTAAAGCACACCATTAGTTTCCAGTAATTAGTTATCAATTTTATTAAATAGGCCCTTAGATTTCAATGATTTTGTGGAGTTATATCTATCAAATATTTGAATTATAGCAATTCTCTCTTGCATTGCACGGGCTACAAAACTAGCATATATTATAAAGTGGAATAAGTTGCTTGTCACGTGGCGGCTATGTGACTTTTCCCACTTATTTATTTTATTTTTATTTTTATATTATTATTATTTTTTCCCCTATTTTCCATATGAATTAATAAGATGTACATGTATAATCTCTCTCTCTCTCTCTCTCTCTCTCTCTCTCTCTTCACTACACCAAAAGGGCACATTACTAACGGTAATTTACCGTTAGGAATAATATTACTAACGGTAATTTACCGTGAGAATAGAGTGTGGCTAATAATTCTAACGGAATTTCTAACGGTAGTTTTCCGTTAGTAAAATTACTAATGGTAAATTACCGTTAGTAATTTATTATTCCTAACGGAAATATTCCGTTAGTAATGTTTATTCTAACGGTTTATTTTCTAACACATTTTTATACAAAAAATACTAACGGTAAATTACCGTTAGTACTTTCATTACTAATGGTATGTAACATGACAGTTTCTAACACTTTTGAGATAATTACTAACTGATATAAACCGTTAGTAATTTTATTACTAACGGTTTGTTTTCTAACACATGTGTAAGAATACTAACGGAAATTATCCGTTAGTAATTATTTTAATTATGAAAAACATAAATACTAAAATATGCTCCCAAATTTTATTTGCACCTAATTTTCATCACAGCCACATCACATTTACTATAAACATATATAATAAGCTCAAATCCAAACCATAATAAATACAAGCTCAATCTATATTAAATACAAAAAATATAATCGAAAATAGGCATAATTATCCTTAAATACAAACTGTTTCTAAGTCCAAACCAAGACTAACAAACCATGTCTGAAATTGAAAGAGTAAATCCATCCAAAACTAAACTAAACCAACTGACAAATAAACCATGTCTGAAATTTAAAGTCAGAGAAAATAAGACAAACATAGTCAACCAATCTTTAACCAACACTCAAGCCAAATCACAAATCCCCCTTGAACAAAGTCTGCCAATGTACCTTGTCCATCTTGACGATCCCACAAACAAGCATCGGGCTCAAACACTTCCTCGATATAAACTTTCTTTTCGCCAATACCAACTTGTTTGGAGTGGCAGACATTAGCTGTAGCATCCGTCACAACATACCCTTTTGCCAATTGTTTACCAAACTTATCAAATAATACACATGGGGGCTTGTCGGTGGGAGGAGGCATGGTAGGAGGCATATGATGAGTAGAAGGTGAAACACCTGTGGCAAAAACATTATTCAAGTTTTGAGCTAAATGAGTAGCAAAATTAACTGAATTTGATCCATAATCACTTGAGGGAGTAGTAACCATAGGTGGGGTACTCACATTTGAGAGTTTCGAAACTAAAGACATAATTATACCTTGCATATCGTGAAATTTTGAGTCAACGTGAGAAATGATCTTATCCTCCAATGCGGCAACTTCTTCAGTTATCTTCTTTTTTCCCTCACTTTTGGACATTGGCAACCCGATATGAAGTAGTTGCCTCTTAGAGATGCGTGAACCCACAGCACGAACCCTTTCCCTTTTGTCCTTTCCAAATACTTGAGTTAACTCGTCATTGTCAAAGTCTTCACAATTATTACTATATCCATCGTCAGTCAAGTCACTGCTTTTTCTTAAATTTTCAATTGCCTTTATTTCATCCTGTAGTCATTTAAAGTAAATATTGTGATAATACACTAAAAAAATTAAGCTATGAATTAAAACCTACAAACAATATGTTACTCACATATTTACTCTTAGCACTCTCTAAGACACTCCCATCACTATGCTCATGTGCCGCCAACCATTTGTCAACACGACTGTAGTGTTTGTCAGGATTTTCTTTTCGCTTATTATGGAGCCTAAAATGGCATCTCCATCTGAAAACCACTCTCTTTTGTTTTCATCTCTAGTCCAATTTCGTTTTCGTTTTCGTTTTCAAAAAAGAAAAACGAAAACAATTAACAAACACTTTTTTGATTCTTTGTTTTCGAAAAAAAAAAAAGAAAAACCTGAAACAACTACCAAAAACATGATTCCAATTTTTGTTTTGGAAAAAATAATAACAAAAACACAAAACAAAAAACCGTAAGTTAACAAAGGGGCCATTAAATAATAGAACATACCGAGGAGACTTGGGCATTGAATACAAGGTTCTCAATTCTCACAATTTATGTATGTTCTTTAAGCAAACTTTAGTTTTGTTCTATAGCATACCTAACCTATATAACAGAAAAATAATATCCATTTCATTATCTATTAAAAAAATAGGGGATATGTTATCAGTCCAAAACTAGACAGCATTCAAAAGGGTCCTATGCTCCAGCATCTTTAATTTGGGACCACAGACTGACAAAACTAATCTTGGAAATCACTCACAAAATAATAAAAATTATGCATCATCCCAGAGAGCTCTGTTCTTGGGATTCAATTGAGTTAATCATAAAGTTTTGATCAAATATGGACTATAGTTAGTACCACAAAACAGGTGATAAATAAAAATAAAAAAGTAGGTTCTTTTGCAAATTCATCATCAGAAAATGAAACCAAGCAAAACCCATATGCCCAACAAAAGAGAATTGAATATAAAGTAAAACTCATAACCCATATATATATATATATTACCTTTCTTGGCCAGCAGTGTCCCATATCTGGGCCTTGATGAGCTTATCACCGACCTTAATACATACATATTTCAGTAATTAATGAGAAGAATGAGTGAAACGCATAGAAGATTGAAATCTACTCCATTAGATATATACGAACAGTGGGCGCATATATAATATATATATATATCTATAGAGAGAGAGAGAGAGAGAGAGAGAGAGAGAGGGAGAGAGACTCGACTAACCAGAATCGGCGGGAACGAGGTCGGACACCGGCGGGAAGACGACTGTGGAGTGTGGCGGCGTCCGTCCGCCTTTTCTCTTCTCTCTCTTCTTCTTAGGTTTTAATTTGGAGACCCCGAAAGAGTTCCCCCTTTTGCTTTTAGTTTTTCTTTTTTTCTTTTCTTTTAATCATTTCTTTAAAATAATTAATTAAGGTAAAATTTTGTAACGTTAATTTACCGTTAGTATTTATTTTGTTAGTGTTAGAAACTTCTAAAATAGCTAGAGATAAAAATTACTAACAGAATTTATACATTTCTAACGGAAATTTACCATTACAAATTTATAATGGTAAATTACCGTTAGTAAACCAAAAACTTTTGTGTTAGAAAATAGGCTGAATGGTGTAGTGCTTTTTAATCCATATCAAATCTCATCAATATCTAATCTATAAAAATATATATAGTCATACATCTCCAAATATACACACATACATGATACAAACTAAATTAATTAATTTAAATAATATAACTACATCTTATATAAAATAACGATATCACTAACAAATTTACGTACATAAAATTTGCTTAGCAAAAAAATACTACATGAAATTCACATTTTTTTTGGGAATTGATTTTGATCCATATCAAATCTCATCAATATCTAATCTATAAAAATATATATAGTCATACATCTCCAAATATACACACATACATGATACAAACTAAATTAATTAATTAAAATAATATAACTACATCTTATATAAAATAACGATATCACTAACAAATTTACGTACATAAAATTTGCTTAGCAAAAAAATATTACATGAAATTCACATTTTTTGTGGGAATTGATTTTGGCACTCCAAAAGTTACCATTGACACTCCATTGTACCACATCTAGTACCATGCAATTGATGCACTGCATGGACTGCCAATGGTAACTTTTGGAGTGCCAAAATCAATTTTTTTTTATACATACGTATATATATACTAGTGAGGCTGCACGTGCCTGTCGGATAGTTGTATTCCTAGATAATGGAGCTTTGGATCAATAATGGTGGTCATATGTAGATTTAAAGATCTCTTGTCACATGTAT
Organism: Hydrangea macrophylla; assembly: GCA_033977485.1. Classification (NCBI taxonomy): domain Eukaryota; kingdom Viridiplantae; phylum Streptophyta; class Magnoliopsida; order Cornales; family Hydrangeaceae; genus Hydrangea; species Hydrangea macrophylla. The sequence goes on along the minus strand of CM066991.1, from coordinate 55,611,029 downwards.
TTGGGTTGAACTTAATGGTGGTCAGTGCATTTACAATAATCTCCAAGTGTGAGGATCAGATGGTCCTTACAGAGGATAATATAAAGGAACAGGGTCAAGAGATCTTTGGATAATTGACCAGTGCATGGGTCGTTTTAAACTTACTTGGGTTGACCCTAAGAAGTAGGAATCTTTAAAGTGGTCACTCGCCCCCGCTCCCGCCCTGCTCAAGAAGAAACCTTTGAAACCTCGTAAAGTTTAGCGCTTTCTTACCCCCGCTCCTACCCCCGCCCCCGCCCCTGCCCCCGCCCCCGCCCCCGCCCCCGCCCCTTCTTCCGCTTCGAGCAACTTAGGGTTGACCCAATGTGAAAGTATGCCAACACATTAGATAAGATCATATGACCACAAGTAACTATTGGAGCTTGATATACATTGTTGGGTCCATTCTCTAATAGTTTAAGCTTTATAAGTAATTGCTGACTTAATATGGTATAGAGCCTTGTTTCTGGGCAGTCTCATGTTAGAATCTCCATCCCCCCTTTGGTTTGCATGTCCAAAATATTGCTGGTCTCCATTATGATGGAGCTTTATTTGTTCTCTCTCCAGGCGCTAGACAAAGTTGCATGTGAGTTACGGTGTAAAATGGTCCAAGGTCGGACAATTCTGGCTCACTACAAGTTAGGAAGGATACGGCTAGGGCCCACAAGCCTAACGGTCGTGTTGTGCTCGCTCACGAGAGAAATATTCGTGGCTCGACCCAGCCTACGATCTCATGGGTCTACAAGGCGGGGCAGGCGAATTTGAGTTTGGGTATTGAGGACTTGGTCGGATGGTTAGAGGTGTCAATTGGGTCTGGTTGGCCCGACCTACTTTTTCTGGCCAAAAGCACGGCTTGACCCAACCCGAGGCCCGGCCCTCTACCATTGATCCGGGGCGGACACCCCCCCGAACCAAAATATGAAAAAATGTTAGCCCAGCTCGGACCGGCGTAGACCCGAGCCTTCTGTCCGGGGCAGACACAGTGACACACCCCCTCCCTTCCCAAGCTCGGCCCAGTGTTAGGTGAAGCCCAGCCCAACTATCGGGTCCGATTGGGCACACTTTGACCGAGCCCGGCCCAGTCCATTTGACACCTCTACGAACGATTTTGGCTAGCTGCGAGACAAGCGGGTTACAGGTTGGGCCCACAAGCCTAACAGACGTGTGTGCTCGCTCATGAGGGAAATATACATGGCTCAACCTAGCCCACTAGCTCGTGGGTCTACGGGGCGGGAGAATTGTGTTTGGGTGTTGAGGACTTGGTCGGGTTATAGCAGGTTGGTCTGTTACTTTAAACACTGTTTTTATTTGGTTTTAACACTTCTTTTATAAAAAACAAAAAGAGAGAAGATTAAACTTTAAACCTTGCCTTTCTTAAAAAGAAAAGTTTATAACTGTTTTCCAAAAACGAAACGTTTAAAACTATTTTTTTAATTAACATGTAACACTATTTTTAAAAAATAGAAGTTTAAACTTTTTCGCTATTTGTAAAAAATAAAAGTTTCAAGTTTAAACTTGGGTTGACTGTCACATTGGATAGTTGATAGGTGAACCGTGAATACCTTAATTGAGTGGCTCAAATTTGTCACATTGAAGTTGAACCAATCAGATTGACTGGTTGGTAACTTGGGATGGGGCGAGTTGAGGGGAGAATTGGACTCACGAATTGCAAGGCGGGCGATTTGGTGGGTTGACGGGCCGGACAGGGCCACAGGCAGAGAGAAAGAGGACCGACTTAGTGGATCGCATAGTGAATTGGGCCATGTGCGGGGCCAGGTTGGATTACAGGCTACCATATAGAGTGCCGATCCGGGTTGAACCCAGCCAATTCGGCCCGTTTTACACCTTTACATGTGAGAGCAGGTGTTGAAGCTTGACATACATTGTTGGACACATTCTCTAATCGGGTCGGAACAATTGATAACTGATGGAAATCAAGGGAATATTTGTAATTTTAATTGATGGAGATCATAGTTTTGAGAAGTCTAGGAGATGTGGTAAAATGAAGATTCTAGAATTTGTGTCTTTTTGTCTTTGGAATACTCTAGAATTTAGGTTTATACTTGAGAATATTCTAGAAAACTTGGTCAAGGTTTTGTGTCTTTAGCTTTTAGAAACATCTTTTGGAATCTTAATGTGTAAGATAGATTTTAGTTGAAATTTCATAAATCTGAGTTCTAAAAGTGTCTTTTAGAGTCTTTATTTAGATTTATGTCCTGATCTTTCTAGAAGTATCATTTGGGGCTTTAAACTAGGCTAATCAAAAAGTTTCAAGATCTTGTACTGGTGGAATATAAAATAGGGCCTTGATGTAAGCTTTTGAGGAGAGAATGAATAATCCTTTTGCATATTTCCTACTCTTGTGTGATACTTGAGTGTACTTGGAGTGAGTCCAGAATTCTTATTGGAGTGATTCCAAGATACCTTTGGTGTGATTCCAACTGGCCCTTAGGTGTGATGCTTAAGGATACCTAGGTGTGAGGCCTAGATTACCACTTATCATGCTAAAATTCATTTTTATTTCTTTCCTTTTCTTAACCTCCTCTATATTATTCTTCACATATTAAATAGCCCATTTCCTCATTCACCATTACCTAACACCTCAAAACAACCTCTCTTGCTTCCCATTTGTCAACCCAACAACAACTCTATATTTTGTCCTACATCATATTTGGTATCAGTTTCACATCGTGGGAGGTCCTTCGAGCCTACTTTTACAGAATGGGAGTTGACTCAAATGCGTCTTCTGGAGGAGCATCGAAAATAAATGAATGATCTTCATCATCAAATCTGTACGCTTGAGCAAGGAGATATGTCTGTGATAGAATACACAAGAAAATTTAAAGAATTAAGAGTGAAGTGCAGCCTTATTCAAGACAAGTGGATGATGATCACTCAATTCAAGCATATAGACTAAATCGTGAGATCCAAAGGAGGATGCCACAGAGAGCTTTCATAAATCTAGAAGATGTCATTGTCACTGCTATTATGTATGAGAAAAGCATAATGAGGCATCGTAGTCGACTCATGGTGGTTGAAAACCGAGTGTCGAAATTCTTTTAAAAGTCCGTTATGCCGAAGCAACAAGACAGATTAACGAAACAATGGGTGGACAAAGGACATCAAGATGTAGCAAAAGTGAACTTTCAAGGTGAAAGTCCAAAAGAACTATTGGAGAAGCCCAAAAGGGAGATTGAGAATTAAAACAACAAATGATCGATGATAACAAACATCTTCAAGAGAAGCTCGAAAGGGAGTCTCAGCAAATTGCCAATGAGAAAACCATCTTCAATCACTTGAAGACGTGAAAGTCGAAGCAAAAGAAGATACCACCATAACAGAAAGGGGAAGGAAGCCAGAATTTGCCAATAATGGTAAACCAGAAGAGCTGGCAGAAATTAAAGAAGAATTGGAGCATAATGGAATTGTTATTGTTGCTACTAGTCAAGCCGAGACTAAGGAGCCTACAAGGATCTTATCTCATGTTCATGCTCAAAGCGAGACTGAGGATTCTACACATTATCCTATCTAATATTGCTACTCAAGAGAAGGCTGAGGAGTTTACACAGGTCATTTTTAATGTTGCTACTCAAGATAGAAATGAGGAGCTTACACAAATTACTCCAACACTTGATTTCATCATTCCTGACAAATTCATTCATCCAAAAGAAGAGTTGGAAGTCTCAATAGTATCATTCTTATCTGAAGGAACAAATGCAAGATAGACTGAATCTGTAACCCTTTCTCCAATACTACTGGTATGTTTCAAAAAATCAATTGAACTCCAACACGACAAAATTCGAGGTTGAGTTTTTTCGAACAAGGGGAGTATGATGAAGATCAAGGATATATTTGTAATTTTTATTGATGGAGATCATAGTTTTGAGAATCTAGGAGATGCGGTAAAATGAAGATTCTAGAATTTGTGTCTTTTTGTCTTTGGAATATTCTAGAATTTAGATTTATAATTAGGAATATTCTAGAAAAGTCTTGGTTATGGTTTTTGTGTCTTAGCTTCTAGAAACATCTTTTGGAACCTTAATGTGTAAGACGCATTTTAGTTGAAATTTCTAGAAGTGTCTTTTAAAGTCATAAGTCTAAGGAGTTCTGGGAGTGTCTTTTAGAGTCTTTATTTAGGTTTATGTCTTGATCTTTCTAGAAGTATCTTTTGGGGCTTAAACTAGGCTAATTAGGAAGGTTCTAGATCTTGTACTTGTGGCATATAAATAGGGCCTTGATTGTGTGATACTTGAGTGTACTTAGAGTGAGTCCAAGATCCTTGGTGTGATACCAAGCCTGGAGTGAGTCCAAAATTCTTCTTGGAGTGATTCCAAGATACCTTTGGTGTGATTCCAAAGGGCCCTCAGGTGTGATGCTTAAAGATACCTAGGTGTGAGGCCTAGATTACCACTTAGCATGCTAAAATTCATTTTCTTTTCTTTCCTTTTCCCAACCTCCTCTCTATTATTCATCACATATTAAACAGCCCATTTCCTCATTCACCATTACCTACCACCTCAAAACAACCTCTCTTGCTTCCCATTTGTCAACCCAACACCTCCCTATCTTGTCCTACATCATAGTGACTAACCAACTAAAAAGATCAGAAAAGGAAGGCAGCAAGTCATTTTGATATCTCTCACTCTACTATCTTGTGCTGGCTAATCTCAAAGTTACAAGAAATGTTTCTAACCTTTGGAGGGTTTAGCGCATGTGAAACCTGGTGAGGTACTACTAATTCTATTTCTTCAAATCCAGGTAATTATGTGGACAATGTGTGCATTGTGTATACATTTACACTCACGGTGAATATATCTGTTTAAAAGAATACACTTGAAATTGTTTTGAACAGATTGTTTTCTTTCATGTGTATCGTAGTCATAATAGTCTTCATATTGGAGCCACATACCTATGTTATCTTCTGGTGTATAGCACAAGCATTTAAACGAAAAATAAGAAAGAATCAAATAGCCATACATTTATGTCAGGAGTCAACTCCACCTCCTCGCCTGTCAAACCAGTTGAGTCATCTCTGTTGTTCTGTTTTTCCTCGGTAGCAAGTTATTGGAGGCGCTTAACCACTTGTTCAAAACGTGTAAGATCTGCATGAAAATAGCAAATTACTGCTCAGAAATTCATATCATGCCAACTTGACATCAAATATGCTTAGCTGTTCATAAAAGGTTCAGAGAGGTAATGGCTATGTAGCATGGATACCGACACGGACATCCTATGGAAAATCATAAAAATGTAAGATACAACCATGGGACACAGACACGACACCAACACAGCTAACAAAAAAAATTATCTGCTATTGAATGGTACAAACCGTGCCGTGTCAAATGTCCAATACCATGTATCGCCATGTCGACGTTTGTACAATGTAAAAAAATATATATATTCACACGTCCTTTCGCATGTCCGACGTGTGGTGCTCGACATGGAGACAACATCCAAATTGAAGTGTCCATGCTACTTGAGCTATAACTGAAACCTATTGTAATTTCAATATGGAAAAGAGGAAAACATTGTAAAACTGCTTATCACATTTTAAAGTAAACCTTCTTGGACTACGAAAAACGCCTAAATCAGTCTAGAACCTTCAACAAATGTCCTCTTTGTGTCTACAGATCCTTTGAACAACAACCATAACTTATTCAAACTTCCTTGCCACACACACACAGAGAGCCAGCTCAAATGACTAGCTTTACCTTTAGCGCGACTAGTTAGAGCTTCATGAAACCTCAGGGGGTGCTGTCGCTCTTCTTTCTTAAATTTCAACTTAACTTGCCTGCATGTCCGATCAGGAAAAAGTTGTTGTATCAACGATAAATCTGTTCCAAATTGCTGCACAGCCTAGCAAATAAAATAAAATGGGTTTCACAATCAAGAGAGAGAGAGAGGGAAAGATTGATTGCAATAGCCTACAAATATTGAACTTATGAACACCAAAATGATTTGGTCAAAGAAATCCACTGTTATGAGGCATCATCACTAGAACTTGAGAAAATTACAGTTTCAATTCTGTCTGAAATCTATGCAAAGCACTCTATCAATAACTTGATGAGGTATCATCACTAGAACTTAAGATAATTGCAGTTTCAATTCTGTCTGAACTCTATGCAAAGCACTCTATCAATAAGTTGCACCACATTCAGAACCAGGAATTCATTTCAAAAAGGTCCAGATTATCAATCTGAATTTGGACGGGGACCCCGGGGTTTTAAAATGAGCAAGGGGTTTTGAAATTGGATGGGGACCACGTGTTCGAAAAAGTCCTGAGAGTCAAATGAATTTTTGACTTAGCTCGGGTGGCTTTACAAGATCTGGGAAATTGTCAATCCATGTTAGGTTTAAGGAACCCCATTCCCCAAGTGAGGAAATGGGGAGTTTCAAGAGTGTGGTCAGCATTTATGTTACATTGACTCTTCTTAATAGGTTGAAGTACCCGACTACCCGTGGCGGACAACCAAAACCCAGACAAGGGTATGAATGTGTGTCCAACATTTCCGTTTGATATCTCCAAGAAGTATATTAGCTACTTGTATTGAAGTCTCTGACAATATTTCTTTTCCTTTTGATACAAAGCTATTTCAGAATGGACAAAATGCTTTATTCAAAAATTACTAGTGGAACAAAAAAAAAGGTATTTTCTCTTAGAAATATAAGAAAATTTTGGATTTGTCGTGGTGTCCCATTGTCCTTCGAGTTATGATTTTGGGAAGTCCTGCGCTTAAACATGTACTCTCACCGGAAACACATACCCAAGGTTCAAAATCGCAGAGGACTCCGAGACAACTTGGTTCCGGTGGTGCGGCCCGGTATCGGACAACACGCAATGAGACGCTCGATATAAGATGGAAAAAATTATTAAAAAATCTAAATAACACTAACAAGAAAATAGGACCAATAGATAACAGCAATACACAACCTACCAATTATAACAACACATAAATATCCACTAACACGTAGATCTAGTGTCTGAGAATAGTCTACACAATGGGGAACAATTGTTCAACACAAAAGTCTAAAATTTCGTATAACAATCTAAATTTCAAGGAAAAAATATTGTTAAGTATTTATTTCAAATTTCATCAGAATATACATAAAAAGTAATAGTGCTATTTGATATACATTGACGATTATCACATTTCATTTTTCAAAAAGATGTAGAATTAAAATATCCCGGCCTCTATGAGCCGACACTATGCCAACATCTCGGACTGCATTGGCCAATGTTCTAAAAATCGCTAGGCGGTAGGCGGGGCCGTGTGGGGGGGGGGGGGGGGCTAGTATTTTAAAGCAAAATTAATAATACAGAGACAATTCTAATATGAAAAAAAAAATTCACATTATCAAATATCAACAATGTAATTTAAATTGATACTTATCAACAAAATAAGCCTCCAACTCACAGTTACACACCAATAGCACGACGAGCAAACACACGCTCTCTCTCGCACTGTCGCACGACACACAGTGCCACATACACACACTCTCGTACTCGCACACACACAGTCATACTCTCGCACGCAGACGCACACGCTGGAGGAGAGACAGAGAGAGAAGAAGAAGCCCTAATTTCATAAATCCTAATTTGGAAAAACGAAGGTCAAGGTGCGTACCTCTTGGTCTTCTTCTTCTTCTTCTTCTTATTCTCTCTCTCTCTCTCTCTCTCTCTCTCTCTCTCTCAATCTTAGTAGTCAAACGAGTGAACGATTGTGGTGGTTGATGTGTTTATTAGGGTTTTTCCCCTTATTATTTCACAAAAATGACAATCTCATCCCTAGGCCTTCTGGGCTTCCTAGGCCGGTCCAGGGCTACTAGGCCAGGCCTAGACTAGGCCTAAATTACTGTGGGATTTTTGCAAAGGATTAGGTGAAAAACCAAGTGACTGGGCAAGGCCTAGGGCCTAGGTTAGAAGCAGGAATCTTTAAAAGTGGTCACACTCCCCGCCCCAACTCCAGCTTCCGCACACCAACCCCCCCTTCCCTGCTTAAGAAGAAACCTTTGAAATCTCGTAAAGTTTGGCGCTTTCCCAGGTATTGGCCATTACAGGCAATACGACATTGTTTGGGGACAAGATTGTATTGGGACTATAAATCAAGGTGGTCCCCCACGATACGAATACGACTCAGTATCAGCGGTTCTTCGAACTCCGCGCGTATGCCGAGTCCATATAACATAGCTTATAATAATAGGGTCAGTCTGGATGTTTCACAATCACATCAGGAGTCTCTTATAACCTCAAGAAAGTTAGAATAGTTTTCCCTCCTCTCCAACATTTCCTTCCTGTCGTGTAAACTAATTCGAAAAACATATATCCATTTTTGCATTCGCAATTCAAATAAATCACAACTTAGTCATATCATCAAAGTTTGAACAATACCTATAATAGACAGTTGTACAACGGTTTGTAAACACACAGGCATTTTCCTTTCTGTCAAAAATCTATTTGAGATGAAAAACAGATGTCTTTGAGAACGTAAATTATGGAATGTGCCACTATGGACGGAGATACCTCATAAAACAACTCCGTATCTTGTTTCGACCATCTTGCAGTCGGTGTTTTATTCATATAAGTCTGATAACTAATGTAGGAAGGCTCTTGTACCCTAGGACTCCCCTACTCATCATTTGAGCCTCCAGCTTGTTCTGAAGCAAAGGTCTCATCTTCATTAAAGTGCATGAAAGAATTACCGGCACTGCAAAGCAAAAAATAAGCCAGAGATTTTCAAAGGGTAGTAGTATATGACTTTTGGAAAACTCTATTGGTTCCTCATAACAAGCAAATGTACCCATTTGAAGACAGGAAAATGTCACAAGCAATGGTGGCAGCAATAACTGGATGTGGATAACAAATCTTAGTTATTCCACCTCTTTCATATGCCATATGTTATTTTTCGTAATATAAATCAATTATTTTACATAGAAACAAGTAAAACCTATCCCACTTCAAACCCCCCAAAGGAAAATCTAAAAGTTCGCAAGCAGCTATAACAAAAACCATTATTTCGATCACACCATGCCCAAAAGTTGGCGTTGTGTGCCAAAGGAAGAGAGATTAACATATGCAATTTTACAATAACTCAAGCTGATTTTCTCATCTATGAAAAGAATCAATAGCACACTCACAAAGTTTTCACTCTTTTCGCCATGTACTGATGAATATAGCCAACATAATTGAGTCTATACATTAAATGGCAGTATATAAGATATACTAAATATTAACCATATATTTTACATTATTGATCTCAGTACAAGCATTTTGTAATGCTAATTTCGTTATGATGATAAAGACTCACGGCCCACAGGCAGCTATTTGTTATTTATACATGTGGAAATAGATTTCAATATATCAAATATTTAAGATCGCGAAAATTTTGAGATTTTAAGAGCATGGTTTGTTAGAATATTTCAAAAAGATACCAAACCAGATACATTAAACTTGACGGCTGATAGAATGCCTCCATATACATCTCAGCAAATATCACCAAAACCGCTCGATCATAATTTTTATGTATCTTGGTGAGTTGTAAGTATCAGAAGGTATAAGCGAAGCCTAAAGTTCTAATTAGATAGCCCATAATAATAATAATCATCAGTAATAAAAAGTAACCAGCAGCAAAATAAGTATTTAGTTTGTGTAAAAGGTTTGCCCAATGTTGGACTAAAAAGCCCAATTACACGTGTCAAGCATTATAACAAGCTAGGTTCAAAGAAAATGAAGATGACCACAGTTCATTCAGACTCCTCACCTTGATCCTTCAATAAAACAAAGATCTATACTTAGAAAAACTATCTCATCAACATTACAATCTTCAAAATAACTAATTCACTGTTAAGTATTTTAGTGCTAAATCTTACATATACATACACGAATACATATATTTGTAAAATACACCGCACAACAGGGGGCTTTGCTTAGGTATATCAAAGTAGAAGCTTTTGATTTTGCCAAAGTGCACATGTGGTACACTTTTTTAAACAATATAGTGCAACCATGTCACTGTATATATCTTTATCATATATATATATACACACATACATCATAAATACCTAAAATTTAGATAACAAGATACTTGCCCAATACTCGTTATAATTGAAGTTTAAAATTTCATTCACAACACATATACGCTGCTTAGGTATATCAAAGTAGAAGCTTTTGATTTTGCCATCGTGCACATGTGGCACACTTTTTTAAACAATATAGTTGATCGGGAGAGAACAAATCCCAATCATACGCCTTAACTCACATGTGTTAGTCGTTTTTATCCTGTTTTTATGTAATTTTACTTTATTTTCTATTTTCTATCAGGTTTTAGAAGAGAACAATGAGATCGGGTTAAAATAGGTGAAAAACCAGGAAGAAAGAAGCAGAAAAAGACACATCGCGGGCGCAGTCCGCGGGCGCGAGAACCCAGAAATCGCTCGCGCGATCCGCGCGCGCGACCCTCCCATTTACGCGCTCGCGCGGCCCGCTCGCGCGATCCGTACAAAAAGCAGAGTTACGTATTTCAATATTATGAAGAGCCCTGTGCAAACGAAATTACTTGAAGACGTCCAGATTGGAAATAACTTCTGTTTCAGTACAATACGAGTTGAAAAAGGCTTCTAAAAACCCTTGTAAACTATATATATCTAGTTTTTTTATGATTTTTAAGGGTTACACACCTAGAGATTCATTCACATACATTCATTGAAGGCAAGAGGAAGGGGAAGAGCAAGCTTGAAGGTTTCTAATGGCTTACATCAACTCCATCTTCATATGCTTTCATCCATCATGAGCCACTAAACTCCTAATCTAGGGTTTCAATGAAACCCTAGCTATGTAAAAGGGGGATTCTATGCTTTTCTATTTTAAGATTTTATGTTTTGGGATAGTGATTGTATGTTGGTGGATTTTATATAATCAGATTTTAATGTTAATAATCAAGAGTACTTTGGATCTATTCTTGTCTTAGATTTTTCCTTATGCTTATTGAACTCAATAGTCCTTGATTTCTGTGATTGATAGGAGTATTTACATACAATGGTGCTTATGTGATTGTGATGTTTACATCTTTTATAATCCATGCTTAGGAAAGATGAGTTATGCTACACCCTAGTTATAGGTAGATAATTCATGTGAACCATAGATGGATTATGCTTAGATTAAACTAACGATATCTTCTTGACGATACTATTGGGCTTGTAGCTACAATAGGTCATAACTATCCAAACATAGAACTTAGAATGAGAAGTATAGATACCCAATGCATAGTTAGTGGTGGATTTGTAATCTTAGATCCCATCTCCCTATATTTAAATTAATTTCCAATTTCGCATACAAGTTTACTTAGATTTAATTTTAGATCTTATTTCCATAAATTCATAGTTTAATTCATAGTTTAAAGTAGTAGTGATAATCAAAACCTAAATCAATTCAACTTTCGATTTTCTTATAACTAGATAGATTAGATTTTAGTAATTAAAGGATTAAAAGTTAACAATCTCTGTGGATTCGACCTTTACTTTCCACACTACAAATCTTTTGAAAGTGAAGCATAAATAAGCATACTTTTATATCTTGATTCTGACATGATCAATAGTCCCACCATGGCACTGTATGTATCTTTATCATATACATACATACATACATACATACATATATACATCATAAATACCTAAAATTTAGATAACAAGATACTTGCCCAATACTCTTTATAACTGAAGTTTAAAATTTCATTCACAATATATATAAGCCAAAAAAAAATTGATATCATATTCACGACAGATACACGGGTTCACCTCTTGTTTTTATTCATCACAAAATCTCAAACTCGAAGAAAAAGACTTCGGAACATTTTAATGAACCAGGATTACTGGCTAAATCAAGCATTCTAAAAAGACATATTCTGAATTCTTGTCCTCCCCTCCTTTTAAATTCTCCCCACCCATAGACGAACACCAAGAGACAAGAAGTTATGAGCTAGCTGCTATTAGGTTGCATGCACAATTTTTGCGCTTCAAGAGAATGTACAGGATAAAAACATTACAGCTCACAAGGAAAAAGGCACGTCGAAAATAATAAGCAAGTCAAACGCAAAATGGATCCTTTTTAAATAACTCGATACCTGTGACTGGTTAATGGTGTCTCTGATGTTGTAGTCTCTTTCTTCTGCACCATAAAATCAATAGGGCCCAACCGGGATATTAGAGATATTAAAATTAACAACACAACTATTTAATTTCGTGGAAATGATATGCATAGAAGAAGAAGAAGAAAAACACACAAAAAAGTTTGATTGTACATATAGAGAAATCGCACTCCTTAGACCCCTTGTAAACCTGAACAAAAAAACAATGACTAGTATTTACCGGTATCCTCTCCTTATATTCTGCAAGCAAAATCAGATCCCTAAAATTCAGCTTCTAAATAACTTTTGTATCTGTATCCTCTCCTTATTTCTACTATATTAGGATGGTGAGGAACTTCATTATTTTTATTTGTATCTGTCTAATAACTTTTGTATTCCATTGGTTACTTTATTACTTTATTAATTGATAAAAATATATTCATAATGATTTGCAAATATTCTATATGTTAGGGGCTATGTACTGATATATCCTATTTGTAAACAATGGGAGTGGCACATCGGACATCTTCAATGATGTGTATATCCTCATTGGTCATCTACACAGTGAGAATACATTAGGGCACTAGCCAGACATAATCATCAATGGTACACTGGACATCTTCAATAGTGCATATGCATCACTGGACGTCTTCAACAACAAGAGGCGCACTAGGAACTCTAACCATCTCACGTTCACCCGGCTCGTCAGCCGTTGACCCATCCAAAGTACACATTTCTCATATTCTACATTGAGGCACATTTCCCATTTCTCATCATATTCTCTTATCTCTTTATAGCATTATCCCATGCATGCTGACCACATGTCCTAAAATGCATTACTCTAGATGCCAGGACTATCACATGGTCTATACTCTAATTGGTTATTAGCATGTAGTCGTATTCCATTCTACTATTCAGTTCAGCAATATCATCATGTAATAGTTTAATAGCTCATCTCGTTATAGTGTCGCATTATCTCTTCAATCAACAATATCGCATATGAAAGGCATGGATTAATATTTAAACAGCTAAACAGTTCATATCACAATCAATAGGAAATGATAGTGTTCTGTAAGTTTCGATCGATTGAAGTCTGTTCGATCGATTGAAGAAACAGTAAGTTCGATCGATTAAAGTCATTTCGATCGTTTGAAGAATATTAAGTTCGATCAATCGAAATCCTTTCGATCGCTTGAGACGACACCAGTTCAATCAATGAACCAAGTTCAATCGATTGAACCTAGAAACTGGCACAAACGAGTAGGGGTCTCAGGGTTACTAAAAACACATGATTCTAAACTTACATAAATTATCCTTGAATCATCCCTTTAGTGAGTTAATAAACTCACCTCACTCCGGCGATCCGGTGGCGGCGTCCTAAGCTCAGCGGCAGTGGCTATGGTGAGTTCTCTCTCTTCCTTTCCTGCTTCCTCTCTCTGTCTCTCTTGTTCTCTTCTTCTTCTTCTTCTCTTTGCTATTTTCTCTTGTAACTCAAGAGTGTATATATATATCATACACACACATACACGATAATATATATATGGAACACACATATACCCAGACACAAGCTCTTTCTTTTCTCTCTCTCTCTCTCTCTCTCTCTCTCTCTCTCTCTCTCTCTAACTCTCCCTCTGCCCAAACACCATACATATATACACAAAACACATGTATATATATAAGGGAGGGGGGAAAAGGGCAGGTGGCAATTACGAGGATAAGATTGATAGCATTTTCGATTGATTGAAGTGAGTTCGATCGATCGATCAATTGAGAACAGGACGGTCAAGGCTCGATCAATTGAAAAGAGTTCAATTGCTTGAGAAATGGTCCATGTCACAGACTAGGTCGGCAGAGTTTCGATCCCTCGAAGTATGTTCGATCGCTTGAGAAAGCACAAGTTCAAGCGATCGAGAAGACTTCGATCGATTGAGAATTGTTCTTCACCAAGGGCTCACACAAGCATATAGGGTCTTATTTATATAACCATGTATTCGAAAATATAGGATATTGCATTATCCACCACTTATCAAAAGATTTTGTCCTCGAAACCTGAAGCAGTAGCCCCTATAACCAAAAAGAAACCATATCGCAAGACATACTCTAAAAATGCTTAAGTTCTCGTTTTACGTAAATGATTACATCAGCGACCAACAGGTTAAGTTCTAATCACGTGATATGAAGACAAACAACGGTCTATGAATACTAGGGTGACAACTACTAATCTCGGGTATTGCTAATAAAATTTGTATATCGAATTTTGAGAATAGATTCTAGGTAGCACAATTTAATCATCTTACTATTTTGAAACAGCTAGTCTCCAAACATATAAGGTTTCTTCCTCAGGTCAAACTCTACGGTGTGAGGGTTCTACCGATCAAGTGTTCTAATCTCATCTAAGTCATAGCGAAGCATTACCGTCTACTTCAGTCTCTGAAAATGTTTCATACTGTGCTGACAATGTATCTACTGCAGCATCAGTTGATTGTCTCCTATCTCTGGACTTCTTGTTATGATCGTCAACATCCTCAGTCAGTCTCTTATTACACACGACATTCTGCAACATCTTTGCTAACTTCTGTGTTGTTGTCGTCCTTCAGTGTATTAACCTAAAAGCATTTTGACTCCAACATCATAGTTGATGACTTAAACTTCCTCATATGTCTCTAAATTCCTACGTACTATTGATATAATCATCTCTCGAGGTCGAGCTATCTGTTGAATACTCATTCTGCTTTCACGTACTAATTAAATAGGTTAGGCAGGGCTATGTACTAATTTTTGTGAATTGGTCTATTGTATAACATCTTGAATGGATGAAATCAACAGAAAATTATAGTCGAAAAGTAATATTCTGCGGTACCCTTTGTAATTTTGGTGTGATCATACAATAGAGTCCTAATTTCATCGTGTGCCCAAATTGCATCATCAACATATAAACAATGGGAGTGGCAAAAAATATATATGTTCATACAATAAAACCACGAGCTTAAAAAAAATATCTAGTAATTCGTATACACGAAAATCTATGACAAGTTTAAGTTATTCATCCTTATGTGCGGTGAGGAACTTCATCTTTAACAATTTTAAAGATGCTGAATCAACTAATAAAGTAACCAATGGAATACAAAAGTTATTAGACAGATACAAATAAAAATAATGAAGTTCCTCACCGTCCTAATATAATAGCAGTCAGGGTCGTGGTGCCCGAGGTTCTATCAAGAGATTTAGCATCTGCTAATGCATGATCAGCTTTTACAAAAGCATTTCTAGTGGCCCTTCTCAGCCCTAGTGGAAAATGAGAGTCCTCGACAATAAACCTAAGGATATTCTTTCTAGTGTACGATGCAACATCAACACCACCATGTCCATCAAACACCTGCAACGAAACAAAACCTTATCAAAACGAGCAAGCCACAATTAGAGGTGACATACATATATTTATATATGTGCATGTATAAGTATATCACAGCCGGCCCTGAGGTTAGGCAGGGGCTTTATTTGTAAAGTCTCTATTCCTTGGTAATCAAATCCCAAAGATCTATGAATTAGTCCATGCTTGCCTAGCCAAGCAGACAAACGACCCTGCATCTTTTTTATCTCTCCCGTCCTTGAAAAATATTGAGTTGGGACAAAAATAAAATTTGCATAGGTAATACGTTGGTCCAATTGTAATCTAGCCCACCAAAATATTGAAAAAAAAGAAGAAGAAGAAGAGTTTATATGCAATGTATAGGCCCCTTTGTAATCCAGCCACCCTTAAATATTTGGTTTTTCTCACTTTCTAGTTTAGTCCAACCCAAATTGTTTTACATTAGTCCAAGGTATGAACGTGGGAGAGGAGAAGATAACAATCCGTTAGATGCAATGAGGATTACAAGCACTAAAACCTCTCTTCTTTCAAAACGGTTAAAAACACTCATTGAGCAAAACTGTAATCTTTTTGATAGAAAAAATCTTAACCCGCAAATATGTATAAATAGATACCAAAAGTTTCGCCTCCGGGGCACTGCCCCCAAACACCTATGTGGCTCCGAGTCAACCTTGTTCATAGGGCTGTCTTGCCTAGTGCCCTCAAATTGTCGGTGCCGACACTAAGTATATAACCTAAATAACAAGTCTAAGTACGTAAAGTCGGGAAAAATCATCGGAGCATATCTGATTAACTAGGATATATGTACCCCTTAAGTCGTGGACTGAAAAAATAAAATAGTGCGAACTAAATTTCCTCAGAAATCAACGTATTTTCCAGATTCAAAAGGAAAATATAGACCCCATAAAATGCTCCAGGAGAAGGGAAGTTTGGAGCAGCAGTAAGATGTTCATGGATATTATCTACACATATATACTCATCCTCCATATACTGTTTTGGTCCAATCTCGGAACAGCTTCCAGAATGAAACACAGGTAAAAATTTAGATGTCTCATCAGATGGAGACTTTATGACAATAATCCCAATAGTCGGTTCCTAGGAAAAGAGCATCAGATGGAGACTTTATGACAATAATCCCAATAGTCGGTTCCTAGGAAAAGAGCACTGAGGATAATCAGTCAAGTTTAACTCCTGGGAAAAAAAGAAAGACAAATCAAATACTCAAACAAATATAATAAAGCCTTCTACCGACAAAACAGAAGCACGATCACAAACACAAATGAAACACTACAAGTACTCCTTGGAAGTTAATTGCATGGCATAACAATTTATTTTCCTTTTTCTTGTGACATCAAAACCAAAGAAACTATATTTTGCAACAAGCATTGGAATGACATCTAAATCACCTTCATGTGGTACATCTCCCTAGAATTACTGCTTTTATGCAATTTTCACAAAGTCCAAATACAACATACATTTTTTTTCCAGAGGTGTTCATTAGCCTATGGGTCATATGGGTGTACTATTGTTCAAAGTACTATTTTTTTAATCCAAAGCATGAAGTCAAAACTACTCAAGTATTTTTATCACTGAGTTCCATGATCTGGGGATCTTTTGAAGGATTACATCGATGAGGTACATCATATATGTGCGTAAACTCTAAGTACAGTTGTAATTTCTAAAATTAATGCTGAACTCTCAGCGAATGACTTCACCTTTAAATTCTACCCATACTTTTATAGCACATGATCTTCAAGATCAACAAGCAAATTAAATACGCAATACCACTTTCCTCCATTATACACCATAAAAATGGACTCTATAAACCAAGCAATTACTTGAACATGGTCAAATTGGAGCTCTCTACAGTCTAGACAAAACAAACATTCAAGCAATACAAATCCCAGATCAGAAAAAGTTGGCAGCAGCGTAAAACATCAGAAAGTACTTACCAATTTAGTACCACCTGCCAAGATTATCTGGCTAATGCAATGCCTCATTACTGAGAGGTTTCTCGGAGACTTGGCGGCCTTCCCTTGAATTGGATTCTCCAATATCACATTCTCGTCTTCCATTATAGACACACCCTCTTTACAGAACCCACCATCGAAGATCCATTTATACCCAAAACCCAATCAAATTCAATCCATCAAACAAATAACATTCATGACTTGTCAGCAATTACCCAGCAGATCAAAATAAAAGTTCAACATCTACCCACATATCACAGACATTAGACAAGCCCTGTCTTTAACAGCACAGAGACAGTTGTGAAGCTATTTCTTAATCCAAAAGCAAATACAGCAAAAGAACAGATTTTTGTTGGTCAACGCTGGTACCTTATAATTTATAGCCCTTGTTTCCTGATTTTTCAAGGAACCAAACACACTCACATGCCAATTTTCGAGTTTCCCAAGAAATTTTGATCAAAATACACATAACCCACCACGATTTGAAGCTCAAAACACCAACATTGCACCAATAACAAGAACCTGAATAGAGAAATTAAAACCCAAGATTTGAAACTTTATGAGTTTCACGAGAATTTAGATCAAAATACACAGAACCCACCAGGATTTGAAGATCAAAAACACCAACATTACACCAGTAACAAGAATCTGAATAAAGAAATTAAAACCCAGAAAGATTTGAAGCTTAAAAAGATCAAGAGATGAAGATGAATGGGATCAAGAAGTGAGAAGACGCTATAAACCAAAGCATTGTAGTAGTAAAGGGAATCAGAAAATCTTAGCTACCTGAACACCATGCAAAACAGTGAAACACATAATCCTCCAACACCTCTCTCTGTCGCTATCAGACTGTGTGTGTGCGCGCGCGCGCATGTGTGTTAAGTATTTGTACATTCAAAAAAAGCTTATTCACCAAACACTGCATATTCGTCAAAAAATCACCTTCATTTCAGCTTCAGATTGAAAGACGACAAGCTTTTTCGTGAGGCAGGCCTCATCCTCACATAAGAACTGCTCGTGGCCGAAGTGGACCTGTGAAAGGAAATAGAATATGTTTTTACAGAACTTAAATTCCAATGCAATTATGAGGAAACGGGAATATTATCATCCAAAAGAAGAGCATATCTTGCCTCCAAGTCAGCGTAATTCTTATAGTACTCGTATTGTCCAGGATGCTGCCTGCATGGCACGGCAGAACATACTTTTGTAAGCTTACGGGTTTGAATGTCTATCAACTATATTGACATTCTACTGGAAAACTTATTAACTATACCTTTGACACATATGACAGGTATAATGTTCAGTGGACATATGCGAGTATAGCTCATTATCCCCATAAAAAGGAGTCCTACAAAATTCACACATAGGATACCCCATAAAGCTGCCTCTTTTACTCTCAGTTCCATCCACTTCAGAGTCGCCAGTGTTTATGTGCTGATTCAATTGTGCTCTAGTATGTAGCTTTTGTTCACAAATAAATACCTGGTTCATTTCAAAAGACAACACCAATATCTACAAACCTGCGTAAATATAAATATGGTGCTTTATTTGTTGCTTCATCATTGCGTCAAGGACTCAAGTGACATAGTGTAGATCTTCCACCTAACCCAAACTCTCCTCCGCATGGATGATGATACTCTTTATAGGTAAAGTAATTTGGTCTTTACCAACAGAATAATCTAAAATGACTTCCTTTTATTCCTCTCTGCCATGACAAACCATCCAGTCGCCTCTTGTCATCTATCCCTGAATTGGTGCTAATCATGCAAGTGTCAAAAATGATCATAATCTCATTAAGATACTAAATGAACACAGCTATGTGAGCCAACAGTTAATTAAAAAAAATGGCAGGCTAACCATCCTACTTAAAATAAAAATGAATAAGCACATAAATAATTATTTAAATTACATTATTATCATTACTGCATAAACTCAAATAATTTTTTAAAAAATTATTTTCAAACTCAAAGCCGATAATATAATTCCTAATGTTAAGCTCTTCTCTGGAGAGGAAAAGAACAAAACAAAACAGAACCCCAAAAAAAAAAATTAATAATAAGGAAAAGAAGTAAATGATGTAAAAGGAAATCCTAGAACTACTTTCAAAAATCAAATTACTAGAACAAAAGTGATAAATGAAATAATTTGGGGCAATTATTGTGTAACCCCAAGTCACTCCTTGGAAGTTTGGGGGTTGACATGCATAATAAGTTGCAAATAAAATCAGACTTTGATAAGCAGAGTAGAGTTGAAAATCTAGTGTTCAACGGTACACTAAATTTGTATACATGAAGGCAACTCATTTATAAATATTGGAAGATATCCATAGCATTATAACAACATAATTTACTGGATCATTTTTGTATATGGACTATCATTTCAAGAAATTACCATAAAGAAGCTACTTACTTAATTGCAAGAGAAAAATGTCTCCAGGCATAATCATGTCCTCCCGAAAGTGGCCAATGTTTTCCAGTTTAACGACTTCCATGAACTGTTTTGAAGGAGGAAAAAACTCTAAATAAATGTCTTGATCTTGGAAGGGTGCAAGGGATTCGTCAATTTTTCAAAGATCAAGGTTGTGTGTAACAACCCTAAAATTTCTATGTAAATAATTATTTTAATTATTATTTTCAGTTAGCAATATTATATGAGTGTGCCTATGTAAGACATGTGTTTGGAAAATTTTAAGTGTTTGGTGGACATATAAATTAAATCATGAGTGAGCGCGTTTAGTTTGGAAGTTAGATTTTATTAATTTATATTTGTTAAAAAGTAAAATGAAGGGTTGATATGTATTTTTGTTATATAGTGTTTACAGGCCCGCGAATGTATTAAATAATATAATTAACATTAAAACTTAGTACCGGGGTCATGGGTATCCAGTGGGCTAATCATGTCACTTTAGAATGCATTTTCGGGCCCATATAAAACCTTTTTGTGAGACCCTTACACAAAAAACGGGATTTACATATGTGTGTGTAGATGTGTGCGGGTATGTGTGTTAGTATGTACGGGTGTGTGTGTTAATATACTAATAGGTTAGGTGTGCATCTTGTATACTTACATAATAAAATAATAGGGTTAGGAATCCCTTTCCTTTACACAGCCGCAATTGAGAAAGACAGAGAGAAAGAGAGAGAAGAGAAAGAAGAGAAGAAAAGGGAGAAGAAAGGAGAAGGGTCTAGGGTTCGTGGGCACGTGGGGAATCGCGAAGCATTCGTGGTGGTTGATTTTTGATCAACGAGGTGAGTTAAATTTTGTGTATCCGAGTATATATATATACACGTATGTATATATGTATATGGGAGTAAATTAAAGTAGTACATGTTTAATTTAATTGTTAGGGTTAAATCTTTGTAATGGATACACACTATTGTTGAAGTAATTTAGATAGTTTCTTTCCCCTTCGTGTGACTTTACGATCATGACATTAGGGTATTCGAAAGGGTTAGGTGAATCATTAGTTTGATAAAAATCATATGTGAAATATTCATGTTTGTTAGGAAATATATGTGAAATTCGTTTTATTTGTAATTCACACAATTGCAGAAACTTTAGAAAATTATTAGAAAATCGTGGCTTTGAATTTGAACATTTTGTCCGCGTGTCTCTTGTAAAACGTGATTCTGCACGTTTTTCGTCTAATGGTATTTTTTATGATTCTGCACCGTTTGGGCAAAAATTGAAGATTTTAGTAGCAGTTTTTAGTATATTAAAATGTACGAAATTGGAGAAATATGATTCGTTGTGTTATTTTTTTTATTCATTCGTTTGACTTAACGAAAATTACTTAGAGATACATGAATTCTCATATAATGTTGATAAAAAAAGGGTAATAGTCATTAACGTTGAGTCCGATGAAAATATTGTGGAACGATTGTTATAATACTTTACGATATGAGAATTTGAATTTTTATTATGGGTTTCATGTAGGCTAATTTTGAATGTTGGGTTGAGGATTATTGTACCTGAAATAACTAACTTTATTGTGTGATCATTTTGATAAAAAATGAGTAAATAATATATGCTGAATAGTATATTGGGGATCTTGTAATTTGATTGAAAATTATTGAGGGAAGAATTGTTATGGGTTAATTGATAAAACCCTTTGTTGTAAGAAATTGGAATACATCTAAAAGTTAGAGATGTGATTGGACGATAAGACGGAACTATTTGATAAACGTGAAATTCACAATTATTGGGGATAATACGAACGATAAGTGATAATTGCAACATAGTTCTTTAGTGTTCACAGCTCCCCGTTGTTGTGTTATTTTTTTTTGGTTGCTCGCATTCTTTTGCCAGTGGCTTCGTGATCAAGCTGGCTTAAGACTTGTTGAGTGTACTTTTGCCTGTGGCTTCGTGATCAAGCTGGCCTAAGCCTTATGCCCGGCTTATTTGTTAGACGTCTAGGCATATTGACCGGCCTTCCGTTGTGTATACCTGATTTGGTTGATACCCCAACCAAACTAGCACCGGAGTGGGTGTTGGTAATATGTCCGGGCACACATGGGATATATGTGTGGGCTGTACCATGGAGGGTAGCCAAGGGGTGAACCTAGGGAACACAAAGATAAATTAATGGCTAATAAATAATGACAATGGAGTATTTCATACGACTGATAAGCGTGAAATAATGAACATGACGTTTAAGTTAGAATGTGAACGGCTTATGTACGGAATTATTCGCCTGGTTTGTGATCATTCGATTTACAGGATGGTGGGCCCACTAACTTTTATGCAGGGCTGACTCACCATAGATATCTGAGGTAAGTATAAAACTCGTTGTAACTTTGAATTTTGGGCAAGAAACTACTTGCCATCATATAAATGGAAACTACTCTTTTGTCCAAATATGTGTGTGGAACTACCTGTCTTGGGCCAATAGTTTTGTAATGTGGTTTGTAGTCTACGGGTTCAGGTTGGAGCCCTCAGATTTTATTATTTTTGTTTAACTCATACCAGTCATGTGACTGACCCGAGTGTGTTATGCATTCGGGTACGTTTCTGTTTGAAACGTAGTTGGATGACATGTGAAGGATATTGCTTTCGATGATGTGACCGTTGTGCTTGGCTGTGGAGTCTTTGGACATTGGAACGTTGTAGTTGCTCTGACCATCGGATGTATAGACTTTATTTCTTTTTTTTTTTCTGAACTTTGTAAGAAATTTTATTTAATGAATTTTGTATTCCTTTTGTAAATTAAAATGCTATTATATTCGTAATGGAATATTATTTCTTTTATAATGAAATGGAGGATTGGGAATATAAGTTTAATAATACATAGTTTTTATATTAACACAGGATCACGTGTCCTTATTTAATGAGTATTAAATTCTATTTTCAAATAAATTATTTATTAGCCTATGTGAGGGTGTTACTCTCGGTGTTTTGGAAATTGAATATTACTCTGGATACATGCTCTGGATTAAATGTTGGTTGTCCAAAAATCGGGGCGTGACAGTTTGGTATCAGAGCTTATGGTTAGCTTAGCGAGTCTAGGTGATCCTCGTATTATGGACTAGAGGTTGGTCAGAGCTATAGGTCGCGAATTTATTTGGGTTTCGGGTTATGTGTACTTATGTATTATCCATGTATTGCCTACATGTTATTTAATTGTTTTCAATCGATTAATTGCATAACTTTTCGAGCCTATCATTACATGTTAATTTGTTGAAATCATTTACTATTTTATGAGTCGCATAGTAGTGCATGCATATTTTGTGACATGTTGGAGAAGTAGCGGGGAGTTGGAATTTTGAACAAGCTGTGGAATTCTGGCGTGATATCGAATTATCTTCTTCAAGCTATATTATCGGACAGTTATCTAATTATCATCCAGCTGATTTATTATTCTATCGGAGGATCGGGATTTCTATTATTATTTACAAGACTTCTATTCTTTATGTTATTCTTATCTGGCCATTTTTGGTGGACAATATTATTATTGGCATTCTGAATTTCTTATTATGAATCTGTTATTATCGATTGGTATTCTACTGCTACATCTCTCTCGTATGTCTCCGTGTGGAAATTCTATACTTTTTCGAGAGCATATATTGAGCCAGCAGTATTCTTATGTCTACAACATCTTATGGATCTAGATGGGTATTCTTATTCTTAGTGGAAGCTTATGAAAGATTTGAAGCTATTGGGTTGAGTGGTAAGTATTGTGTATCCCGATGAGAAGTGGTACGGGACAAGGTAAAAGGTCAACATGGGCATATAGTTAAATCTTTGATTAAATGTGAGCATGTTGCATGCATAGTTCGTATTCACATGGTTTGCATCAATCTCTGTGTTTTGGAATATCTATTAACGTTTGACGATTGACTATACGAGAATAAGGTATATATATGATGGTTTCCTTGTTTGGATTAGTCGCTCAACGTACTTGGTCTCGTATGGTTGAAAGTCAAACGCAATACATAGTTGTATGAAATTACGTGCTTAACTTTATTTATGACTGACTTGTGTATTTACCGTTGCAACAAATTTCGGGACGAAATTTCTTTAAGGAGGGTAGAATGTAACAACCCTAAAATTTCTATGTAAATAATTATTTTAATTATTATTTTCAGTTAGCAATATTATATGAGTGTGCCTATGAAAGACATATGTTTGGAAAATTTTAAGTGTTTGGTGGACATATAAATTAAATCATGAGTGAGCGTGTTTAGTTTGGAAGTTATATTTTATTAATTTATATTTGTTAAAAAGTAAAATGAAGGGTTGATATGTATTTTTGTTATATAGTGTTTACAGGCCCGCGAATGTATTAAATAATGTAATTAACATTAAAACTTAGTACCGGGGTCATGGGTATCCATTGGGCTAATCATTTGTCACTTTAGAATGCATTTTCGGGCCCATATAAAGCCTTTTTGTGAGACCCTTAGACAAAAAAACGGAATTTACATGTGTGTGTGTAGATGTGTGCGGGTATGTGTGTTAGTATGTACGGGTGTGTGTGTTAATATACTAATAGGTTAGGTGTGCATCTTGTATACTTACATAATAAAATAATAGGGTTAGGAATCCCTTTCCTTTACACTGCCGCAATTGAGAAAGACAGAGAGAAAGAGAGAGAAGAAAAAGAAGAGAAGAAAAGGGAGAAGAAAGGAGAAGGGTCTAGGGTTCGTGGGCATGTGGGGGAATCGCGAAGCATTCGTGGTTGTTGATTTTTGATCAACGAGGTGAGTTAAATTTTGTGTATTCGAGTATATATATATACACGTATGTATATATGTATATGAGAGTAAATTAAAGTAGTACATGTTTAATTTAATTGTTAGGGTTAAATCTTTGTAATGGATACACGCTATTGTTGAAGTAATTTAGATATTTTCTTTCCTCTTCGTGTGACTTTACGATCATGACATTAGGGTATTCGAAAGGGTTAGGTGAATCATTAGTTTGATAAAAACCATATGTGAAATATTCATGTTTGTTAGGAAATATATGTGAAATTCGTTATATTTGTAATTCACACAGTTGCAGAAACTTTAGAAAGTTATTAGAAAATCGTGGCTTTGAATTTGAACATTCTGTTCGCGAATTTTAAGTAAAACGTGATTCTGCACGTTTTTCGTCTAATGGTATTTTTTATGATTCTGTACCGTTTGAGCAGAAATTGAAGATTTCAGTAGCAGTTTTTAGTACATTAAAATGTACGAAATTGAAGAAATATGATTCGTTGTGTTATTTTTTTTAGGGAGACTTGGTTTATGGTCCTTAGACAATAGCATTTACCTGATTGGATTCATAACATTTTTTAACTCTTTCTCAAGTCCCAAAACCTTTTTTGGACATGAATGACCTCGCGCGTTAGTGACATCAACTGATGTCATCACGTTGCTATGTGCGGATGTGTCTCTGTGCAAGTGTATCAGCACATTGCTGATGTAAGCAATGTGCCTCTGCTCAATCCAGTCTCTCCATCTGGACCGTTCAAATTGAATCAAATTAAAATTTCAAATGCACATCGACGGTTCATATTGAACCTCTAAGAGACGCCAATTAGGACCCATTGTCATGATTACATTGGCAAGAAATTCTTTGACGTCGGCAAATAAACATTTCAGTACCTTAATTTAACAAAATTTTATTTTAGACCTGTGGACACCGGGCTTCCGCCTCTTTGTTGGGTTTTTGAAACTGTTTGATTTTGATCAAAGAAAGAAAATGGTCTGTTGAAAACAGATACAGAGTCGCCACTTGGTCTTTAAAGAACCAAGAAACCTAGTTTTGACTCACCCAAGCGGATAAGGGCACTTTCCAGCTTATCAACCTTATCCATTTTCTCTTGGAGCTTCTTCTCATGCGCAAACGGTGGGACCCCTTGAAACCAGTCTTCCTCCCCGTTATTCCCATGTGGAGGAGGTTCAAACCCTGGTGGTGGAAACCCGGGCGGAGGTTGCGGCTGCTGCTGCTTCAATTCTTCCATGAACTTCAGAACTTGGGCTAGGCTGTCCGACTGCTGGCTTATGGTTGCTCCCAACTCAGTAACCTTGTTTTCCAACTCTTTTCTATTCATGCTGAAGTAGGCTGTCGGACTGATTCTGACCAAACGGTTATCTGAACTCCTGACCCACGACAAGGATCCTGGTTGTTGACCTTG
Source organism: Hydrangea macrophylla (assembly GCA_033977485.1). Classification (NCBI taxonomy): domain Eukaryota; kingdom Viridiplantae; phylum Streptophyta; class Magnoliopsida; order Cornales; family Hydrangeaceae; genus Hydrangea; species Hydrangea macrophylla. Next base: position 55,584,929 of record CM066991.1, on the reverse strand, counting down.
GGAATCTATACTAACCTGACAGATTTCGGGGGACAGGGATGTATCAGATCCTGATAGTGACAACTTTAGACAGACAAAGACAGTGATGTGGACTGACTCGAGACCGTGCGTGCAGATTGATGGGAATAGTGCATGCATATGAGACAAGCATGCAGATGTACGCCCTAATCTATATGATGCCCCTATTTCTAACAGGTAGCAGCTAAACAAATAAGGTCCTAACCATATAGAGTGTGTTAACCCTACTTTCCAGTACGGTCACCGAGGGATAACAGGGGTTTCCAGGTTTTTATGAAAGCTTCTAGGAGGGACTGGGCATTTTTGGGGAATTTGGACAGAGTTTCTGGAAGAAACAGGTTAGTATGGTTATATCTGGGGTATCTGGACAGAATTTCTGGTATTTCTGGGAAATTTGAGCAGAGTTTTTGGGAGAAACGGGTTAGCGGTTATATCTGGGATATCTAGGCAGAGTTTCTGGGAGAAACTGGTTAATGCGGTTATATCTGGGATATCTGGGCAGAGTTTCTTGGAGAAACTGGTTAATATGGTTATATCTGGGATATCTGGGCAGAGTTTTTGGGAGAAACGGGTTCATGCGGTTATATCTGGGATATCTGGGCAGAGTTTCTGGGAGAAACTGGTTAATACGGTTATATCTGGGATATCTGGGCAGAGTTTCTAGGAGAAACTGGTTAATATGGTTATATCTGGGATATCTGGGCAGAGTTTCTGGGAGAAACTGGTTAATACGGTTGTATCTGGGATATCTGGGCAGAGTTTCTGGGAGAAACTGGTTAATACGGTTGTATCTGGAATATTTGGGCAGAGTTTCTTGGAGAAACTGGTTAATATGGTTATATCTAGGATATCTTGGCAGAGTTTTAGGGAGAAACTGGTTAATACGATTGTAGTGATCGTACGTTCTAGCAGGTTTTCATACTCCTATGTCTCAGGACCGACAAACAAGGTTTGCGGTGTATATCTTTGTGAGCATGGAGCAGACATCTTTGCCATGGTGCCTAGGCAGGTCAACTCAATGTGATCACATGTGAGTGATTGCCTTGGGGATCATAAGAAAGAGGTTCTGCCTCATGCCACATAAGCATCTACACCGCGCAGGTAATCCCACCAGGGCATACAGTAGTTATATCACATTGTCCTATCTGAAAAGATAAATGAACAGTCCTATGAAAGGTTCTACAGGAATCTATATGCAAAGGCTGGGTTTAGTCAAAGAGGGTCCGTAGACGAGAGTTCTAATATACCGTCAGAGAGACAGTACGGAGGTTTTTACTCTTTTTGATATACCTTGGAAGGTACAGTATCAACGGTGACTTGTGCCCTGGCACAGCAACACCTGAACAATGTCAGCGCCGCGTTTCAGAAACAGTCGGAGGGGGAAATGCAAGAGTGCAATGCGGTGAACCAAACATAGTAAAAAGATGATTTTAAGGATGCTTCTTATGAGTCAAACCTCTGTATTATTTTGTTTTGAAAATAAAGATCCCCAGCAAAGTCGCCAGATTGTGGACACCGGGCTTCCGCCTCTTTGTTGGGTTTTTGAAACTATTTGATTTTGATCAAAGAAAGAAAATGGTCTGTTGAAAACAGATACAGAGTCGCCACTTGGTCTTTAAGGAACCAAGAAACCTAATTTTGACTCACCCAAGCGGATAAGGGCACCGGCCCTTCATAACCAAAGAACTTGGTTCGGGGTTTTGGTACGAGAGAGGAAGGAGCCTTTGTCACGACTAAAACACCCTCAACTCGCCCCGTCTTTCGACGGGCCTCAATTAGCATCCAAATAATCATCTTATACTATGTTTGGTTCGACGAATAATACTATGATAGTATATTACATCACATAAGAAAATTTGAAATGGAAGATCTAAAGATAAGATATCATTCATAAGATCTAAGTCAAATATCATGCAATGTAAAGTGAAAGATCACACAAATAAACCTAGGAAAAATCGTCTAATCACATATCGAGTAATTAAGTTTCCTCAATCTAAAGGGGACATTAATGGTTCTTGAAACAAATAATCAAAGAATTAGAGTATGCTTAGCAAGCTAGAATGATGCATGTTAATTTTGAGAAAAGAAGATTTCTCAATCCCCGAGACGGATGAGAAAGGACGATTGGATCGAGGGGAAGCATGAACGTGTGATCAAGTTCATTCCTTATAATTTTCTTAGATTAAGAGTTACAAAGACCCCAAATCTTGCATGAATGTCTTGTATGTATCTAAAAATGTGCAAAGGTTGTAGTGTGTTTTGTGTACATGGATTTCTAAAATGACTTAGAAGTCTAAAATGTGCACGAATGAATGGATTAAATCAACATGGGATATATACAAATGTAGTATGAACTACTTCCTAAGATATGAACTAATTTGGAATGCATATAAGCATCAAATCAAAGAATGAAAGTTAAGGTATACTTGCTGTGAATAGTGGACAGAACAGTAGCATCATCTTTGGAAATTCGAAAAAAGGGGTTAGGAATGTTTTCAATGCATGATTTTTTTTATGGAGATCTTACTTATTTTGTCTAGAACACAACCCAAAAGGCCAATCTTGGATAGCTATCACAGATTGAGAGAAATCATATAAAAAATGAAGGTCACTCAGAAACAGAGTCAATACCGTCGACTGAAATGTTGAAAAATCTTAGAAAATGAAAACGAATGATCTAGAGGCCCATTTTATACAGAACGTTCCCTAAGACATTGAAGTTTAAGGGAAAAATAAGTTAGGACCACCCCGTTAGGAAAGGTTTTTCTGGAAAACATGTTGAAGGTGGACCTAGCGGCTGTGACATCAAAAACAGAATGTCTAGAGAAAATGTTTGGATCCAAATGGACCATTTTCAAGTATTTCCAAGTCCAACCAAAAATCATGGGTGTTCGATAATGAGTTAGGAAGACTTTCCAAGTGGTGTTATATCAATATGTTGAGTATTGAGTCCTAGAGAAATCTTTGAACTCAACTCACTCACTGTTTTGACTTATTATTTTGAAGATTTTGGGGAAAACAAGGTTTTATTTCTTGAAACCAAAATGAGAAGGATTGAGAGGGGTTTTGAAATAGATGTTTTGAAAACATATTTTTAATACTCAACAAGGATTATAGCCACTTAAAATGCCAACATCAAACTCATCATCAAGAACTTCCAAGATTGTTGGAGAGATTTATTTTATTTTGAACATAACTTCAATACATTCCAAGAATACCTTGGAAGTATTGAGGTTATGATCATCATCTATCAAACAAGTTTTTGAGGTCAAGAGCTACAATCCATAAGGATTCACTCACCCCAAACTTCATGTCATCACTTAGATGATGATGAACTAGTAAGTAAATAAAGAAAAATAAAAAGAAATGAGGGAAGAAGAGATGAACACATATATAAACAAGCAAGTAAATAGCAATCAATAGATGATAATCAATGTGATTTTGAACTTGTAGCTTGGTGTTTCACTCATAGATTTTGACATTTGGACATGGAAGTAGCTTTCTATCTCATGGATGCTCAAGAATGAGGGTTGGAGTAGACTTTGAATGTGAAGTATATAGAAGGATAGTGAAAGAAATCAATATTAAAACTCACTTTCTTATGGAAAATCAATGGGAGAAGCTCCCTTTCTCTCTTCTAAACCTATCTCTATCTCTCTTCTTCTCTACAACTTTTCAAGCTTTGCACTTGTCCCCCCTAAAATAAAGAGCAATGGAGGGTTTAAATAGGCCAATTTGGGGTGGTTTTGGGGTTTTAGAAGTACTCCCATTGGTCCCAAACAACTGTGAACACAAAACTATATCGTTTTGACTTTCAATTAATCAAATTGGACCCCCAAAAAAATTACAAAAATGGACTCTGCGAGGGTTGAGTGCCGCGGCGGCACTGGGCCAGTGCCGCGGCGGCACTGCTCCTCAGATGCCCAGAAATTTACGTTTAGGCCCCCAGAGGTTCCGGTATTCGCGAAAAGGCCCTATTTTCTCCGAAATTCACAGAAAATGCGTATGAACTCCAAACTGAGGTTGTGATATACCGTTGGAAAGGTAATGGAGTCTACTTTACATAAACAATATTTCGGGGATAGGTCACTTTGAAAAGTTTTGCGGTATTCGTGATGAAAGCCGATTTGATTGCCTTTTTCGCCTTTGGAAAATCATAATAAATTCGCTTTAGATCCAGAAATTATGTGAGATATACCGTTGGAAAGCTATTGACCTCTAGTATCCATGAAAAATATTTGAAAATTGTTTCGGCGCCCCGGTTCCAAAGTCAAATTTTGGTCAAACTGGTCAAACTTGGGATTCCCGGGAAGTTTCGGGACTTTCGGGGGTCTCTGGGAGCTGACGATTTCATCCGATTTTTTTTAAAAACTTATTTTATCACTTTTCTTACGACGTAGCATGTTTCCAAAACTTTGGGACCAAATCTGGGAGTTTTCGGGTTTCCAGAGGCATTCTGGTCATTCTGAGCATTCTGAGAGATAGAGCTGACTTCCAAGAGTCCTTTTGAGTCTTTTACGATCATTGTGAATCACCAAGCTATGGGTCTCCTAAATCTGATAGCCGACAAAATGGGGTGTCTACAGTTTGCCCCTCTTTGGCATGAACTTGCGAGGCAACACATGTCGCAAGCGAGTGCCAAAGCTTTGAAGAGACAGGACTTTTTGGAGGCTATAGATTTAGGATAAACAGCGTTGCAAAAGATGAAAGGATGATGAGGTTAGTGCTGGTCGTGCTCTGCGTGAGCTGCCTATGTATCCCAAGGGGAATCAGACCAGGACGTAGTTCAGGGCACAAAGGAACGATTCACACATGCACAACAAGACATGCGGATGCTATGCTATGAGGATGATATGCAATGCATGGATGTGACATGAATTGTGTCATGAGTCCTATCATGTCCAGTGTTATGATCCTAGTATGAGCAGGTGCTGTGGGGTGTGCCACTCCGAGTGGGATGGTGTTGTGCTAGTGTTTACGACTGTGATGTGGTGAATGACTCGGATAAGGACATCAAGGTTTAGAAGACTCTGGGTTTAGGGAAAACTTCTGGAACTTGGGAAGTGTGCTTTGCAAACGAGTGAGATAGATCAGATGTGCTTTCTTTAGAAGACGACAGCCAAAGGTGACCGAGGGATCTTGTGATAAAGCTATGAAAATGGATAGATGAGAAAACCCTTGATAATCAGGAGATCTGGATGCGGGCGATGTTCTGATTGTTCCTGACGGCCGATTTTTGGGAGTCGGTTCCTCTTTTGTTACTTTCTGCTGAGGGTAGTGGGAGCTAGTATCTTTTCGTATCTGTCCTCGGGGGGTGACGCGGGGTTCTCGGAGAATCTCTCTTTTCTTGATCGGGGAACCAAGACCCATCTCTGAATCTCTCACGGCTGATCAAATCTTTCGGTGCTCAATCCAAGAGGGCCGGTTGGGGCCTCCGGGAGCTAGTATCCGTCTATTTCTATCCTCGGAGGATGATGTACTCTGCTAGGAAGAAGGAAATACGTCCATTAAATGGGAGTAAATGTATCATTCTATTTGTGATGAGGGATACGGAGATGGCCTGCGGCAGTTAAGGTTTTGATATTGAAAGAGAAGAGTGATGGACTTATGTTGCATAAAGAAAGACGGAAGATCAACAACCACTCATGGACTTATGTTGCATGAAGAAAGATGAAAGACCAACAGCCACTCATGGACTTATGTTGCTAGGAGAAAGGAAGATCATCAACAGCCATTCGTGGGCTTATGTTGCATGAAGAAAGATGAAAGATCAACAGCCACTCATGGACTTATGTTGCTAGGAGAAAGGAAGATCATCAACAGCCACTCATGGACTTATGTTGCATGAAGAAAGATGAGAGATCAACAGCCACTCATGGACTTATGTTGCTGGGAGAGAGGAAGATCATCAACAGCCACTCATGGACTTATGTTGCATGAACGAAGATGAAAAATCAACAGCCACTCATGGACTTATGTTGCTGGGAGAAAGAAAGATCATCAACAGCCATTCATGGACTTATGTTGCTGGGAGAAAGAAAGATCATCAACAGCCACTCATGGACTTATGTTGCAATGAAGAAGGATGAGAGATCAACAGCCACTCATGGACTTATGTTGCTAGGAGAAAGGAAGATCATCAACAGCCATTCGTGGGCTTATGTTGCATGAAGAAAGATGAAAGATCAACAGCCACTCATGGACTTATGTTGCTAGGAGAAAGGAAGATCATCAACAGCCACTCATGGACTTATGTTGCATGAAGAAAGATGAAAGATCAACAGCCACTCATGGACTTATGTTGCTAGGAGAAAGGAAGATCATCAACAGCCACTCATGGACTTATGTTGCATGAAGAAAGATGAGAGATCAACAGCCACTCATGGACTTATGTTGCTGGGAGAGAGGAAGATCATCAACAGCCACTCATGGACTTATGTTGCATGAACGAAGATGAAAAATCAACAGCCACTCATGGACTTATGTTGCTGGGAGAAAGAAAGATCATCAACAGCCATTCATGGACTTATGTTGCTGGGAGAAAGAAAGATCATCAACAGCCACTCATGGACTTATGTTGCAATGAAGAAGGATGAGAGATCAACAGCCACTCATGGACTTATGTTGCTAGGAGAAAGGAAGATCATCAACAGCCATTCGTGGGCTTATGTTGCATGAAGAAAGATGAAAGATCAACAGCCACTCATGGACTTATGTTGCTAGGAGAAAGGAAGATCATCAACAGCCACTCATGGACTTATGTTGCCTGAAGAAAGATGAAAGATCAACAGCCACTCATGGACTTATGTTGCTAGGAGAAAGGAAGATCATCAACAGCCACTCATGGACTTATGTTGCATGAAGAAAGATGAGAGATCAACAGCCACTCATGGACTTATGTTGCTGGGAGAGAGGAAGATCATCAACAGCCACTCATGGACTTATGTTGCATGAACGAAGATGAAAAATCAACAGCCACTCATGGACTTATGTTGCTGGGAGAAAGAAAGATCATCAACAGCCATTCATGGACTTATGTTGCTGGGAGAAAGAAAGATCATCAACAGCCACTCATGGACTTATGTTGCAATGAAGAAGGATGAGAGATCAACAGCCACTCATGGACTTATGTTGCTAGGAGAAAGGAAGATCATCAACAGCCACTCATGGACTTATGTTGGATGAAGAAAGTTGAGAGATCAATAGCCACTCATGGACTTATGTTGCTAGGAGAAAGGAAGATCATCAACAGCCACTCATGGACTTATGTTGCGTGAAGAAAGATGAGAGATGGACTTATGCTGCTAGGAGAAAGGAAGATCATCAACAGCCATTCATGGACTTATGTTGCATGAAGAAAGATGAGAGATCAACAGCCACTCATGGACTTATGTTGCTACTCAAATCTTTGACGGTGCTTCTCAATGCTTCTTGATTCTCAATGGTGTTCTTCAAATCTTAATGACGCTCCTCGACTTTTAAATGATGCTTTTCAACTCTGCTGACGCTCCTCAACAAATCTGATGCTTCTCAACACCTCCGATGTTCCCCAACTCTTCAACGATGCTTCTCAACAAATCTGATGCTCCTCAACACATCCGATGTTCCTTAACTCTTCAACATCCGATGTTCTTCAACGATGCTCCTTAACACACCCGATGCTCCTCTTCAACAATACTCTCTTCTGATGTTCCTCGATGCTCCAATAATGCTTCTCAACTCTCCTGATGTTCCTCGATGCTCCAACAATGCTTCTCAACTCTTCTGATGTTCCTCGACACATCTGATACTCCTCCTCAGCAACACACTTGGACTTTGAACCTTAAACGTCTTGATAACCATCTTATCAAAACATCCGGACTCTGAGCCCTAAAACACATCTTATCAACACATCTGGACTTTGGGCCCTAAAATACCTCGACAACGCGTCTCATCGACACACCTCATCAACACGTCAGCAATAGTTTCTTGGTGTTGGCGATATTTCCTCCGATCAGTCACCTTGAGGAACAACTATCGGTTTGTAGTTTGCAACCACTTACAAGTTTATACCACTTGTACCTGGGACACTTCTCATGTTGTACCTTGACTGGTGTTGTAATAATGTTTGGTACTTCTGCTTATATCCAAAGTTTTTTTTTTTTTTTTTTTATAATTGAGAATCACCTTTAACCCACACATTTGAGACCATCAGGACAAATGGACTTAACAGGAACGACAAGGAAAGTTGAGTTAGTTTGTATGAAACCTCGATCTCTGACACACTTGTGATCAGATTACTACTGACTCAAACAAAGAAGGATTGACTTGGACATGGAATTCTCAAATTGCCACGATCCAATGTGCCTTCATCATGAATGATGTACTGCTCATCTTTTATGTCCACTCCTCATCTTAATATGACAGCACTTTGCTGATAAATCTGGTTTTTGAAAATTAATCCCTATTGATCTAATCAATTCTCTACTTCTCCCCGAAAGTGCTTTGAATTAGTGCCTTAGCTTTTAGAATAAAAGATGCTCTATTTCAAAAAATTTCAAAACAACTTGGTGACTTGAAAACTTGCCCTTGGTGTGAAGGGATCGTGTTAGGCAAACGGAGTTTGCCCCTAGTTTGAGGTGTATGAAGTAGAATTCATAGGCAAACGAGGTGGGTGATCGAAGTTTGCCCCTAGTTTGGACAATGGTTTATTGGAAGTTTTGGGCAAACGAGGTAGGTGACCGAAGTTTGCCCCTTGTATGAAGGGTAGATAATGGAGTTTAGGCAAACGAGGCGAGTAGCCAAAGTTTGCCCCTAGTGTGGAAGGTGATTTCTGGCTTGAGGCAAGGACCGTGACTTTAATCTCTCAAATGCTCATAACTTTTGCCTAGGCACCAGTGAGGTGACCTAACGAGCTCTTTTCTCTCTTTTGTTATTGCTTACTATGGAATTAGCTCTAATTTTTTCCTAGGCGTCCTTTCGGATTTTCGACCTAGCGAGCCATCCTTTTTCTTTTTGAAAGTTTGCCTACGTACCCCCAAGTGGGGATCAGGTCCAACGTAGTTCGGGCCATGGTCGGAACGAAGCGGGTTGATTTTTAAGTAGGTGGGGTGACCGAACCATTGTGGTTGCCTACGTACCCCGAGCGGGAATCAGGTCGAGCGTAGTTCAAGACAAGGCTAGAAGAAAATTGGTTTGATTATGATGGTGTCGACCGAACCGATGCGGTTGCCTACGTATCCCCGAGCGGGAATCAGGTCAAGCGTAGTTCAAGGCAAGGTCTTGAAAAAAAAATTGGGTATGAGGGTTTTTCAAACCAATCATCAAATAAGTTCAAACTTGAGCCACTTGTGGTAGCTTTGAATAAAAGGATTCAGTTTCAATCCCCCCTTTTTTTTCCTTTCTTGTTCTTTTTATTTTGAGGATTGACCCTTTTCACTTTCGCCTAGCCAGTCAATTTTGCTTTTCATGCAATTGATTCTTGCAAGATCTTTCAATCACAATCTTAGAATTCTGAAACGTGCATGTCAGCTCTCGGAATTTTGTGGTTGTTTCGTGCCTTTGGAAATGTGATCCAAGCACGTTCTTATGATGTACCTTGAAGCATACAATTTTCTCATTTGTTTCATCAAAATTTTCTTCAACCTTTTGACTGGCTAGGGTCAGATTTTGGAAATCAACACCTTTTTAGCTCTCATTTTTGCCTAGGGGCCCTTTTCGGGTTTTCAACCTAGCGAGCTTTTTTTTTTTTTTTTTTTTTTATATTTTTTTTAAGGAGAAGAAACTCATCGAAATGTTTGGCTACGAACAAGGACCAAGTTCGCACAGGTTCGCATGGCTATTAATTGGATTGGGTCCGAGGCTTTGAAATGGTAGAAATGGTGGAAAGGGTGTTGGGTAAGCCCCAAATCAGTCTTAAGTATATCTTTTCGAGATTTGAGCAAAAGCATCTTTAAATTCTTAAAGTAAGACAATTCAATTCTCAGCTCTTCTTTGGGGTCAGTGCGAAATCGACTTTGACCTGTTTGGGATTCTCTTTTTTGTTTGATGCAAAAATTTATTAGCAGAGTAATGTCCATGGTAATTTGAAAAGTGACATTTTTGGTTCAGCGATTCATGCACTTATGAATATACACATCAGATTAGGCAAAATGAGACTTCATTCCATCAGAAGAGAAAGATACAGACTCACAACAACTCGATGATAGACAGACTTGACCACAAGATCAAACTTGAAATAGACACAAAATATAGAACAGACTCGACTTGGTCTCAAATGGAGTGTCTTTGTGACCCATTTGTCAATATTGTTTTTTTTTTTTTTAGCAGAAGTCCCAAACACTATCGCTCCACTGCACGGATTCAACATTCATAGGTGTCAGTAAAAGGGATCATTTGAGAGGATAGGCAATGGGCTTAGGTGACATGGGGTTGAATGGGTGGTGGCTCGATGATTCCTCGATCAATGAGGTCTTGGATATCATGGCGGAGACGTATGCACCGATCAGTGTCATGGCCTGGGCCTTGGTGGTAGGCACATCGTTTGGACAGGTCACAGTTAGGTGGTGGGGTATCGGCACGAGGCTGAAGGAGTTGGAGGTGTCCTTTTTTTAGCAGGCGGCCTAAGGCTACGGAGGGAGAGATATCCAGCTTAGAAAATTCACGGGGTACCCTATTTTGGTAAGGGCGGCTAGGCGAGCTGGTTTGGTTTGTGAACTGCTATGATTGGGGAGAACAGGCTATGGGTTGGTTACTAAGGGCGTTGACATTCGAAGGGTTTCGGGAGTAGTCGGGCCTCTTGGGCTGGCTTTGTGGTTCTTCATTCTTGATTTTTCCTTCCCTGATTGCATCCTCAATTCTAGTCCCAATCTCAAACAGTTCTTCAAATATTGAGATGGATTGGTAGAAGAGTTTCTCATGGTACAGCGGCAGTAGATTCTTGATCAACATCCAGACTTGTTCCTTTTCAACTGGTCGGTGGGTCATTTGGGCCACTTTGTTCCTCCATCTGCTCAAGAACGCAGCGAAGGACTCATTGAAGTTCTGCCGGGTAGTATCCAAATCCTGGATGGTGACATCGAGCTCTTGGTTGTAGGAGTAATGATCAATGAAGACCTGGACTATATCTTCCCAAGTCCGAGTCTTAGAAACCTCCAAGGTCAGAAACCAGGATAGAGCGGCCTTGGCGAGGGTTTGAGGGAACAACATTGCAATGTGCTCATGGGTGCAGCCCATTGATTGGAAAACACTCATGCAGAACTTTATGTGGCTCTTCGGATTCCCAGATCCATCAAAACGATCAATTTTAGGCATCTTGAAGTTCTCCGACAGTTTCAGCTTAACAGGCTCAAAGAGGCCTTCTAGGTCTAGCATGTAATCATCGAGCCCCTTGCTTTTCCTCAGTACACTTTCCAGCTTATCAACCTTATCCATTTCTCTTGGAGCTTCTTCTCATGCGCAAACGGTGGGACCCCTTGAAACCAGTCTTCCTCCCTGTTATTTCCATGTGGAGGAGGTTCAAACCCTGGTGGTGGAAACCCGGGCGGGGGTTGTGGCTGCTGCTGCTTCAGTTCTTCCATGAACTTCAGAACTTGGGCTAGGCTGTCGGACTGCTGGCTTATGGTTGCTCCCAACTCAGTAACCTTGTTTTCCAACTCTTCTCTATTCATGCTGAAGTAGGCTGTCGGACTGATTCTGACCAAACGGTTATCTGAACTCCTGACCCACGACGAGGATCCTGGTTGTTGACCTTGGGAATCTATACTAACTTGACAGATTTCGGGGGAAAGGGATGTATCAGATCCTGATAGTGACAACTTTAGACAGACAAAGACAGTGATGTGGACTGACTCGAGACCGTGCGTGCAGATTGATGGGAATAGTGCATGCATATGAGACAAGCATGCGGATGTACGCCCTAATCTATATGATGCCCCTATTTCTAACAGGTAGCAGCTAAACAAATAAGGTCCTAACCATATAGAGTGTGCTAACCCTACTTTCCAGTACGGTCACCGAGGGATAACAGGGGTTTCCAGGTTTTTATGAAAGCTTCTAGGAGGGACTGGGCATTTTTGGGGAATTTGGACAGAGTTTCTTGAAGAAACAGGTTAGTATGGTTATATTTGGGGTATCTGGACAGAATTTCTGGTATTTCTGGGAAATTTGAGCAGAGTTTTTGGGAGAAACGGGTTAGCGGTTATATCTGGGATATCTAGGCAGAGTTTCTGGGAGAAACTGGTTAATGCGGTTATATCTGGGATATCTGGGCAGAGTTTCTTGGAGAAACTGGTTAATATGGTTATATCTGGGATATCTGGGCAGAGTTTTTGGGAGAAACTGGTTCATGCGGTTATATCTGGGATATCTGGGCAGAGTTTCTGGGAGAAACTGGTTAATACGGTGATATCTGGGATATCTGGGCAGAGTTTCTGGGAGAAACTGGTTAATATGGTTATATCTGGGATATCTGGGCAGAGTTTCTGGGAGAAACTGGTTAATACGGTTGTATCTGGGATATCTGGGCAGAGTTTCTGGGACAAACTGGTTAATACGGTTGTATCTGGGATATCTGGGCAGAGTTTCTTGGAGAAACTGGTTAATATGGTTATATCTAGGATATCTTGGCAGAGTTTCAGGGAGAAACTGGTTAATACGATTGTAGTGATCGTACGTTCTAGCAAGTTTTCATACTCCTATGTCTCAGGACCGACAAACAAGGTTTGCGGTATATATCTTTGTGAGCATGGAGCAGACATCTTTGCCATGGTGCCTAGGCAGGTCAACTCAATGTGATCACATGTGAGTGATTGCCTTGGGGATCATAAGAAAGAGGTTCTGCCTCATGCCACATAAGCATCTACACCGCGCAGGTAATCCCACCAGGGCATACAGCAGTTATATCACATTGTCCTATCTGAAAAGATAAATGAACAGTCCTATGAAAGGTTCTACAGGAATCTATATGCAAAGGCTGGGTTTAGTCAAAGAGGGTCCGTTGACGAGAGTTCCAATATACCGTCAGAGAGATAGTACGGAGGTTTTTACTCTTTTTGATATACCTTGGAAGGTACAGTATTAACGGTGACTTGTGCCCTGGCACAGCAAGACCTGAACAATGTCAGCGCCGCGTTTCAGACACAGTCGGAGGGGGAAATGCAAGAGTGAAATGCGGTGAACCAAACACAGTAAAAAGATGATTTTAAGGATGCTTCTTATGAGTCAAACCTCTGTATTATTTTGTTTTGAAAATAAAGATCCCCAGCAAAGTCGCCAGATTGTGGACACCGGGCTTCCGCCTCTTTGTTGGGTTTTTGAAACTATTTGATTTTGATCAAAGAAAGAAAATGGTCTGTTGAAAACAGATACAGAGTCGCCACTTGGTCTTTAAGGAACCAAGAAACCTAATTTTGACTCACCCAAGCGGATAAGGGCACCGGCCCTTCATAACCAAAGAACTTGGTTCGGGGTTTTGGTACGAGAGAGGAAGGAGCCTTTGTCACGACTAAAACACCCTCAACTCTCCCCGTCTTTCGATGGGCCTCAATTAGCATCCAAATAATCATCTTATACTATGTTTGGTTCGACGAATAATACTATGATAGTATATTACATCACATAAGAAAAATTGAAATGGAAGATTTAAAGATAAGATATCATTCATAAGATCTAAGTCAAATATCATGCAATGTAAAGTGAAAGATCACACAAATAAACCTAGGAAAAATCGTCTAATCACATATCGAGTAATTAAGTTTCCTCAATCTAAAGGGGACATTAATGGTTCTTGAAACAAATAATCAAAGAATTAGAGTATGCTTAGCAAGCTAGAACGATGCATGTTAATTTTGAGAAAAGAAGATTTCTCAATCTCCGAGACGGATGAGAAAGGACGATTGGATCGAGGGGAAGCATGAACGTGTGATCAAGTTCATTCCTTATAATCTTCTTAGATTAAGAGTTACAAAGACCCCAAATCTTGCATGAATGTATTGTATGTATCTAAAAATGTGCAAAGGTTGTAGTGTGTTTTGTGTACATGGATTTCTAAAATGACTTAGAAGTCTAAAATATGCACGAATGAATGGATTAAATCAACATGGGATATATACAAATGTAGTATGAACTACTTCCTAAGATATGAACTAATTTGGAATGCATATAAGCATCAAATCAAAGAATGAAAGTTAAGGTATACTTGCTGTGAATAGTGGACAGAACAGTAGCATCATCTTTGGAAATTCGAAAAGAGGGGTTAGGAATGTTTTCAATGCATGATTTTTTTATGGAGATCTTCCGTATTGTGTCTAGAACACAACCCAAAAGGCCAATCTTGGATAGCTATCACAGATTGAGAGAAATCATATAAACAATGAAGGTCACTCAGAAACAGAGTCCGTACCGTCAACTGAAATGTTGAAAAATATTAGAAAATGAAAAAGAATGATCTAGAGGCCCATTTTATACAGAACGTTCCCTAAGACATTGAAGTTTAAGGGAAAAATAAGTTAGGACCACCCCTTTTGGAAACGTTTTTCTGGAAAACAAGTTGAAGGTGGACCTAGCTGCTGTGACATCAAAAACATAATGTCTAGAGAAAATGTTTGGATCCAAATGGACCATTTTCAAGTATTTCCAAGTCCAACCAAAAATCATGGGTGTTCTCTAATGAGTTAGGAAGACTTTTCAAGTGGTCTTACATCCATATGTTGAGTATTGAGTCCTAGAGAAATCTTTGAACTCAACTCATTCACTGTTTTGACTTATTATTTTGAAGATTTTGGGGAAAACAAGGTTTTATTTCTTGAAACCAAAATGACAAGGATTGAGAGGGGTTTTGAAATAGATGTTTTGAAAACATATTTTTAATACTCAACAAGGATTATAGCCACTTAAAATGCCAACATCAAACTCATCATCAAGAACTTCCAAGATTGTTGGAGAGATTTATTTTATTTTGAACATAACTTCAATACATTCCAAGAATACCTTGGAAGTATTGAGGTTATGATCATCATCTATCAAACAAGTTTTTGAGGTCAAGAGCTACAATCCATAAGGATTCACTCACCCCAAACTTCATGTCATCACTTAGATGATGATGAACTAGTAAGTAAATAAAGAAAAATAAAAAGAAATGAGGGAAGAAGAGATGAACACATATATAAACAAGCAAGTAAATAGCAATCAATAGATGATAATCAATGTGATTTTGAACTTGTAGCTTGGTGTTTCACTCATAGATTTTGACATTTGGACATGGAAGTAGCTTTCTATCTCATGGATGCTCAAGAATGAGGGTTGGAGTAGACTTTAAATGTGAAGTATATAGAAGGATAGTGAAAGAAATCAATATTAAAACTCACTTTCTTATGGAAAATCAATGGGAGAAGCTCCCTTTCTCCCTTCTAAACCTATCTCTATCTCTCTTCTTCTCTACAACTTTTCAAGCTTTGCACTTGGCCCCCCTAAAATGAAGAGAAATGGAGAGTTTAAATAGGCTAATTTGGGGTGGTTTTGGGGTTTTAGAAGTACTCCCATTGGTCCCAAACAACTGTGAACACAAAACTATGTCGTTTTGACTTTCAATTAATCAAATTGGACCCCCAAAAAAATTACAAAAATGGACTCTGCGAGGGTTGAGTGCCGCGGCGACACTGGGCCAGTGCCGCGGCGGCAGTGGGCTAGTGCCGCGGCGGCACTGCTCCTCGGACGCCCAGAAATTTACGTTTAGGCCCCCAGAGGTTCCGGTATTCGCGAAAAGGCCCTATTTTGTCCGTAATTCACAGAAAATGCGTATGAACTCCAAACTGAGGTTGTGATATACCGTTGGAAAGGTAATGGAGTCTACTTTACATAAAAAATATTTCGGGGATAGGTCACTTTGAAAAGTTTTGCGGTATTCGTGATGAAAGCCGATTTGATCGCCTTTTTCGCCTTTGGAAAATCATAATAAATTCGTTTTAGATCCAGAAATTATGTGCGATATACCGTTGGAAAGCTATTGACCTCTAGTATTTATGAAAAATATTTGAAAATTGTTTCGGCGCCCCGGTTTCAAAGTCAAATTTTGGTCAAACTGGTCAAACTTGGGATTCCCGGGAAGTTTCGGGACTTTCGAGGGTCTCTGGGAGCTGACGATTTCATCCGATTTTTCTTAAAAACTCATTTTATCACTTTTCTTACGACGTAGCATGTTTCCAAAACTTTGGGACCAAATCTGGGAGTTTTCGGGCTTCCAGAGGCATTCTGGTCATTCTGAGCATTCTGAGAGATAGAGCTGACTTCCAAGAGTCCTTTTGAGTCTTTTACGATCATTGTGAATCACCAAGCTATGGGTCTCCTAAATCTGATAGCCTACAAAATGGGGTGTCTACAAGACCCTGTATTTTTATATGTATTATTTTGATCCTCTTACGGAACAAAATTTTTACTTTGAACTACGTAGTTTCAACATTATTGTTACTTCTACTTTGAATTATGTAGTTTCAACATTATTGTTACTACCAAATTGACACGGTTTTAAAACTCGAGAGACTTAAATGTTCCATTTAAAAATGCAGAATTCAAAATAAAATTTCGCTAAAACAGTAGTTATTGAAATTCTATTTAGCCCCAATCAAATCAATGGTCAGACCAATCAACAGTGAAAATCATCACCGTCTAATCCAATGGCGGAGATTCAAGATTGTTAAAAACAATGAAAAACACCAAGGGCGACCCCAGATTTCACTTATGAATATTACGTGAAATTTTAGTTGACTTGACATTTGATGAAAAATAATTCTATAAGTCCTCTAAAACTTAAAAAATAAGAGCAAAAACAACATTTGACTTCAAAATTATTGATAAGGAAAAGGTCCCCCGTACAAAAGTTTTAAGTGAAATTTCAGTTGGCATACATGAATATTAAGAGAAATTTCACTTAACCTGACTTTTGATAGACTTTTTAACAAATTAAGAATCAAGTTGGACTTTAAATTCTTGAAAATTACTTGTAGGAGCTTTTGCCTAAATTTTTCAAAAGGTTCTGCATACAAAAATGTTAAGTGAAATTTCAATTGCCATATATGAATATTAAGAGAAATTTTACTTAACTTGACATTTGACAAACTTTTGAACAAATTAAGAATCAAGTCGGACTTAAACTTTTGACAATTACTTCTAGGAGCTTTTGCCTAAATTTTACAAAAGGTCCTGCATACAAAAATGTTAAGTGAAATTTCAATTGGCATATGTGAATATTAAGAGAAATTTCAATTGGCATATGTGATTATCTTCGTATACTTAACTTTTTAAGCAAACAACTACCCCTATTTGAAATTTTATTTAATATTCATGTATGGATTCGGTTAAATTTCACTTAATATTTATGTATGCTAAGTAAAATTTCACTTAATATTCATGTAAGGGTTCAGTTAAATTTCACTTAATATTCATGTATGCTAAATGAAATTTCACTTAAAAATTATGCATGGAGGACTTTTCCTTAATCTGGAATCTTCCTTCCAAATTAACTTTTGTTTTTGCCAGAGATCTCAATGTTGCTGATGTCAGCACATACATGTCAGTGAATACGCAGTTTTGTTTTTTTTTTTCTTTCAAACTTTAAAATGTTATATCTTCCAAACGACGACTTCGATTTATGAAAAAAAAAAAAAGTATTTAGAATCAGCAAGTCAAGATCTTTCAAATAAGACCCATATTGCATATAAAATTCTGAAAAAAAAAATAAAAATCTTTATATACATACATACATACATACATACATATCAAGTGAAATTTCACTTAAAATTTTTAAAATGAAATTTTCAAATTTTTAAGTGAAGTTTCATTTATTTTGTTTAGTGAAAAGGTAATTTTCAATGAAATTGCAGACTTAAGTCAGTTTTATAGATTAAGTTAAATGAAATTTCACTTAATTTCCATTAAGATGAGTGAAATGTCACTTAATTTTATTCTATAATAAGTAAAATTTCACTTAACTTAATACTTTAGTTTTGTCCAAATTAACTTTTGTTTTGGTTGGAAATCTTAACGTTGCTGATGTCAGCACATCAAGTAACTGTTACTGATCAGTGAACATGCAGTTTTTTTTTTCTTTCAAACTTTAAAATGCTATATCTTTCAAACAACAATTTCGATTTTGAAAAATAAATGTATTTGGAATCAACAAGTCAAGATCTTTCAAACAAGACTCATATGGCATATAAAATTCAGAAAGAAAAAAAAAATCCAATATTAAGTGAAATTTCACTTAAAATTTTTAAAATGAAAATTTAAAACTTTTAAGTGAAGTTTCATTTATTTTGTTCAGTTAAAGGTCATTTTCAATGAAATTGCAAACTTAAGTCAATTTTATAGATTAAGTTAAATGAAATTTCACTTAATTTCTATTACGATGTGTAAAATTCTTTAGTTGCAAGCATACATATATGTTTCCATCCTTTGTCATTTCTTTTCATAATCCCAAATACTTCATAATCCAAATCCTTACTCCATATTACACAATTTGCACTTTGTTGGAAGTATATCAATAACATAAACAGAGAGTAAGCAAATTTAGGAACCAAGGCACGATGAATCGTTATCTTTAAGACAAATTTGTCGCACTTCCAATAAATGCGAGTGCAAAAAGTGTTTGTGACAAATAGTCCCCAGGATACAGTAGACCCAAATTCACTTGTTAGTGTTCAAAGGATTTGCACAACCTAAGATCACTCTGAACTTTCAAAGCCTTTAAAGTAAGAATGCTAAAAGAATATTGAAAAGTAAAATACTTAATAGAAAACAATTTCTGAAAACATGTCCTAGAAACTGTCTCGGTAAAAGATCAAGTAGTATAACCCACTGAAACTAGTATTTTATTTATAGCAGTTAACAGGTGCCTAGCACCGACCACCATGAGCGCCTAATGGTGCTTTGATGCACCGTTTGATACATAGAATCTAAAGGTGCCAATTCACCTACTGATCCATGTAAGAAAGGTTAGCACCTTTTGGTGAATTAAACCAAAAGTTTCTTTGACATCTTTTACATTACTGAAATAATATATATATATAATACATATACACATATATAGAGCCGATCAAGTGCGGACCTCAAACGACGGACCAGGAGCGGACCGACTTTTTGCGACGAAAATATCACTTTTTGCGACGAAATTTTTCGTCGCAAAAAATCATTGTTTTTTGCGACGAAAAATTTTGTCGCAAAAAGTGATAATTTTGTCGCAAAAAGTCGGTCCGCTCCTGGGTCCGTCAGAGATCCTGACTGTACACATATATATATATATATGTATAAATGTAGTATAACTTCCATTAAAAAAGTATTTTGAAATTTCCAACACACTTCACACTACAGTTGTGATCCGTGCCATTTCTAATTCAGACTTCAATTGTATTCTCCCCAACTCTCTCTCTCTCTCTCTCTCTCTCTCTCTCTCTCTCTACATATACATACATATATATATATATATGTGTGTGTGTGTATATCTCTCCAATTTCTGTGTCTAGACTATTCTCAGTTTTCAAACCACCTGAATTTACAACTATTAATAGCTTCAAAAGATCATCAAACCTTTTTCTTATGAGTTAGTTCTTAATAATGATTAGAGCTCCACAAGAATTTACAAATGCAGAGTTTTTTTTGGGGGGCAAAATTCAGTTGTAGAGTTCAAATCCATAAGAAATAGTGTGATTGTTAAGCATATAATTATATAATAATTACAACCCATCTGTTATTGATTTCGTCAATTAATAATGCTTCAACTACAATCGTCTCCTCATCCAATTGTAATCAATCCCGGCAACAACCGAACCGGAGCGATTCAGGTCCCCTAGCGGCGGCAAGGGGGTATGAGTTAGAGAGAGTTGAATTAGATCTTATTTAGGGACATTTTTGTCATAAAAAATTAAATAGTAAAAGTTTGGCCCTTTTGGGGGACCTTAGGCAATAAAAAATTGAAGTCATTGGAACCTAGACCAAGTTGTTTGATTAAGTGTCCTTAATATCAAATTAGCTTATTTTAATGCCCCTTTCACCAATTTTCCCTTTTTTTATTCATTCGTTTGACTTAACGAAAATTACTTAGAGATACATGAATTCTCATATAATGTTGATAAAAAAAAGGGTAATAGTCATTAACGTTGAGTCCGATGAAAATATTGTGGAACGATTGTTATAATACTTTACGATATGAGAATTTGAATTTTTATTATAGGTTTCATGTAGGCTAATTTTGAATGTTGGGTTGAGGATTATTGTACCTGAAATAACTAACCTTATTGTGTGATCATTTTGATAAAAAAGGAATAAATTAGATATGCTGAATAGTATATTGGGGATCTTATAATTTGATTGGAAATTATTGAGGGAAGAATTGTTATGGGTTAATTGATAAAACCCTTTGTTGTAAGAAATTGGAATACATCTAAAAGTTAGAGATGTGATTGGACGATAAGACGGAACTATTTGATAAACGTGAAATTCACAATTATTGGGGATAATACGAACGATAAGTGATAATTGCAACATAGTTCTTTAGTGTTCACCGCTCCCCGTTGTTGTGTTATTTTTTTTTGGTTGCTCGCATTCTTTTGCCAGTGGCTTCGTGATCAAGCTGGCTTAAGACTTGTTGAGTGTACTTTTGCCAGTGGCTTCGTGATCAAGCTGGCCTAAGCCTTATGCCCGGCTTATTTGTTAGACGTCTAGGCATATTGACCGGCCTTCCGTTGTGTATACCTGGTTTGGTTGATACCCCAACCAAACTAGCACCGGAGTGGGTGTTGGTAATATGTCCGGGCACACATGGGATATATGTGTGGGCTGTACCATGGAAGGTAGCCAAGGGGTGAACCTAGGGAACACAAAGATAAATTAACGGCTAATAAATAATGACAATGGAGTATTTCATAAGACTGATAAGCGTGAAATAATGAATACGACGTTTAAGTTAGAATGTGAACGGCTTATGTACGAAATGATTCGCCTGGTTTGTGATCATTCGATTTACAGGATGGTGGGCCCACTAACTTTTATGCAGGGCTGGCTCACCATAGATATCTGAGGTAAGTATAAAACTCGTAGTAACTTTGAATTTTGGGCAAGAAACTACTTGCCATCACATAAATGGAAACTACTCTTTTGTCCAAATATGTGTGTGGAACTACCTGTCTTGGCCCAATAGTGTTGTAATGTGGTTTGTAGTCTACGGGTTCAGGTTGGAGCCCTCAGATTTTATTATTTTTGTTTAACTCATACCAGTCATGTGACTGACCCGAGTGTGTTATGCATTCGGGTACGTTTCTGTTTAAAACGTAGTTGGATGACATGTGCAGGATATTGCTTTCGATGATGTGACCGTTGTGCTTGGCTGTGGAGTCTTTGGACATTGGAACGTTGTAGTTGCTCTGACCATCGGATGTATAGACTTTATTTCTTTTTTTTTTTTTTTCTGAACTTTGTAAGAAATTTTATTTAATGAATTTTATATTCCTTTTGTAAATTAAAATGTTATTATATTCGTAATGGAATATTATTTCTTTTATAATGAAATGGAGGATTGGGAATATAAGTTTAATAATACATAGTTTTTATATTAACACAGGATCACGTGTCCTTATTTAATGAGTATTAAATTCTATTTTCAAATAAATTATTTATTAGCCTGTGTGAGGGTGTCACTTTCGGTGTTTTGGAAATTGAATATTAGTCTGGATACAAGCTCTGGATTAAATATTGGTTGTCCAAAAATCGGAGTGTGACATTGTGGGTCTGAGGTTATTTGTAAAACTATCAAAGAGTATACACACTGTATACTTCATATTTTTTTTTCGCTAAGCAATAGATTTCATTTAAAAACCATGAGGCAAAATGCCTTTACATGACCAAGCCACCAAACTAGATACAAGAGCAGCCACATCAAGCTCACCAAAAAAAAAACACATAGCAGCAGAACATTTATCAGTCCAAAATGAAATTAAAATAACCATAAATAAAACCTAATTAAGACGTTAACCCTACAGGAGCCTCTTCAAAATCCATCGAAACCATAAGAGTCTAAACCGAGACGCCAAAAGGCACCAAGTGCACACCGATCCTAGTAAACCATGAACTGCTAATGAAACCTTCTATCCCAATTAAACCAGTAAACAGTTTTTAATTACATTCCTTGGATCGATCAGCCGAAACCAACACCATGTTTGAACCAAACAAAATCGCAGCATTGCCAACAAAATCCATCCCAAACAGATCTTGACCAGCAAAAGAACTGGACCCAAACCTTCCAATGCCATAAAAGAAGATGGGAGCTTAACCATAATCACAACAGCCCCAAAACTTGCAAAGGACCATGGCCTCAACTTGAAAGCCACTATGATTGTGTAAACTATTCTACAATTACATTGCCTTGATTTTTTATGTAATCAAGACATGAATAGCAAGCATGAAAGGTACATGAGCAACACCAGCCTTTTGACGTGTAATCCTTCTTCCCAACATCCTTAAATTAACCCAGCAAAGTTTGTAAAATTATAATACAGTACCTTCTTTAAAAAGAAAAAAAAAATCCAACAAACGCCCTGCCGCACCCGCGAAGAATCCATGCTAGTGCGGATGTCGGTTCGCAGCCGGTGCGGATTCTTCAGCCTTTTAGAAGAATTTGTGCTTCCTTGGTTTTTTTACTAAAGTTGATGCCCCAGAAACATGGCAATATGCATGATAATCATAAATCAGAAGCAAGTTACTTGCCTCTTCATGCTCAATTGTGTGAGCCAGTGGAAGAATAACCTGGCCACCAAAACATCCAGCTTGGGACCCTGGTAAACTACAAGGGCTTTTACAGCAGCAGCTGAGTAAGCATCAATGCCATTGTCTGCCCATTCTGATCGGTGTTCCCGCAAGAATCTAAGAAGTATTGCAGGAGGCACATTCTGCACAATTGGAAGAAAGGATGGGGGATATTGTGAGAAGTAATCTTTTAAAGAACAAAGAGATGGTCATAATGATGCATTGAAACAATGTTAGAGAGAGAGGGAGAGATTGAGCATGATCATAATGCAAAGAGAAACCATTTTGCACCTCAAATTCCACAAATTCGTCACAATCGTGAATCAAGTATGCAAAACATTTAGGCTTTGCTTGTTTCATGGATTTAAGAAGGAAAAAGGAAATAAAGCACCTAAAAGAATTTATTTTGTGATTTTCAAAGGTTCCTCCATGTATCTCCAATTTTTAGTTATAAACCCCGTGAAAAGTCAAAAGTAATATTTGGCACATTTGCACTTCTCGAATTCAATGATTCACTAGATATCAACTTTAGTCAACTGAAACAACTTTGTATAGATCAAATTTCATAAGAGTTAGACACTTTTTTTAGAAGTGGGTATTGTTATTTTAAGTCTTTAGGACCACATCCACAATTTGTTTACATCCCTTTTGCACTCACATTTTGTAATTTTTGAAACTCCCGATACCATAGAAAGCTCAAATATGCACTAGGCAACATTACATCTACACTTTCAAATCTGGTTCCCTAGTCTAAAACTAGTGTTTAGTCCAAGTCTCACTATATATCTAGTTCTTGTGAGAATTAATATTATAAATGGTTTGACAAAGAAATAGTTTTTAAAGAGTTATTATATTGGACACGGCCTCTTATGCAAGAAATTGACACTCCTCAAACACTTAAATTCGTAGAACCAGTTCACTTATGAACCACATAATTGATTCTTTGTTTTCCCAAATATTCCCCAACTATTTAAGAGTACTGAAAATTTTGAATCCATTTGGGTACTAATTTCTTTTGGGTCCCCCCCCCCCTAAAAAAAAAATGGAGACTAATTAAAGGCACCGAAAATAAACTTTTTAAAAAAAATGAAAAATCTGTAATTCCTACAACAATACCAAACTTAAATAGCTTTCTTAATAAACCTCTACAGAATAAATCCCGTTTGAAAAAGTATCCTATTCAGTGTTCCCCCAGTAGTTCTCACTTAATTTGAAGACCACATTTGTTCGGTTTGAAGGTCTAACAGCATAGATGAATTATTTGTTTCTAGCTTCATGGAAAAATATTAACTGTATGGATGCATCAGTTTTTGAAAAGTTGTAATGTAATCTCATCTTAAATTGAGAATTGGTATGTCATTAAGACTTAGGGTGTGTTTGATAACCCAATTAAGTGTTAAAAATAAATTTTTATTTTCAACACTTATTTTTTTTTCATCGTGTTTTATAATACATAAGAGTTCACTACTTAATTAAGAAAAAGTTGTTAAAAAACCAAAAAAAATTTTAAGCTAAAAAAAAAAAGCCACCCAAAATTTTCAAAGAACACGATCCATGATTTGGTCTTTAAATGACATTTCTTCTCGGACCATTCTACCCTTTTTATTTTACCATTCTACTCTAGTAATCAGGTTTCATCCAAAAAATATTGGTGGCGCGGCGACGAGAAGAAGAAAGGTCGGTGGATGGTAGATTGAATTGCAAAATCAAATTTCATTGTCTTGCATGGATTCAATGGATTCGAGAAGAAGAAAATCCATTGCTTTGCTACGTGGCTTGTTTGGTTTTTTTTTGTTTAGTGTTCTTTGTTGATTGTTTGTTTGCTGCTTGTTTCTTAGATGGAAAATTCTATAGTACATTTTAGTGGTTTTAATTGTAAGATTGTATCATACATATTAGTGATTTTAGGTGCTAAAATGTTAAGGTTGAATCTCAAAATGTGTGATTATATCCCAAAGTGCGTTAACATGGCCGGCCCAAAGAGAGGGCAAAAGAAGCAACTACCCCGGACTACCAAAGTTCACAAAATTTTCACTACACCAAAAACGCTAAACTGGCACTGTTTTAAACAGTGCCTGACTAAATCTGGTACTGTTTTTTTCTGTGCCAAATATGGGGGATCCAATTTTTTTGGAACTGTTCAAAACAATGCCAGATTTTGGTCAAAGGGTACCAGATTTAGAGATTTGGCACCCTTTTTTGGCACTGTTTTAAAAAGTGCTAGAATTTTAAAATAGCTTGTTTTGGTCTCGCCACGTGTATATGTCAGGTACATAAATCTGGCACGCTTTTGGCACTGCTTAAAACAGTGCCAGTTTTTATTGAGTACAAAAAAAAATAATTTCATTTGGTACTATTTTGAGCAGTGCTAGATTTATTTTCAATGTGCGTGACCTTCCGACACACGCAATTACAGTACGTGCACTTCCGAGTTCCGACACACACAATGACCTCAACTATGAAAGAATATAACAAGTTAAAGCATATAATTCTCTCCAGCGAGTGTCAAAAGAAAAATATATAGAAAGCCAAACGTCCTCAACTATATATCATAAACAAGGAAATCTTCCGGAACGAAATTGAAGCATACTTGCTACATTTGGTATATTGATGGGTGTAAAAACTACAAAAGTTCGTTTAAAAAAGAAAAAGAAAAAAATCTATCTGCTTTGACATTTATAAGGTTTCCTCTTAAATCCCAATGCACAGTAACATTACATTAGATTGTATAAATGGATAACCCGCGACAAGACAAGAATAGAATCTAAATGCTTCCTAGTTTCTACTGAAACAAAAACTTGAAAGACCTCATTCTCAGCCACGAACTTCACGGATGGTCGCAAGCAGCATCTCATCCCAAGCAATTGATTGTAACTGTTTCATGAAAATATCTTTTGCCCATTTTCCCATCCTGTGACTTAAATGAAGAGTAGCAATAAACAATAAGAACATGCTAATTTCTTATTCATCGCAGGTTCATGAATGGATAAAAGAAGAAAACATGATACTTTACAAAATAGAAACATGAGTGTACCTTTAATCTCCTGCATAAATTCTGCAATTCCTGAAGTTTTGAGGAAGGAAGGGAATTCCACAACTTGGAAAATAATTTTTCGGTCAATGCATTCGGGAGCGGCTTCATAAATGGTGATCCTCTCGGTTGACCTAGCAAAATCAAAACAAAAATTATGTGTCCATAACTAAAACATAGACGATATCAACGTGAATGCAACCAAAGAAAATTATGTTTACCTGGCAAGCTATCCAAGGATTTGTAGCTAACACCACACTCGGGCAGGATGTGACTGTTCATATCCACTGTGGAAGGGTATAATTGCTTCGACCCTGCTTCGATTTTCTCACATTTCCCCAATATCACTCGGCACAAGATCACATGCTTTTCACCTTCATCATCTACCTCTGGTGACATTGCACTAAAACACAATTCAACCATAATCACTAGAAGCCCAAAGCCATCTTTGCCCATACAGAAAATACAAATTCATAAGAGATGACACTCGCGCACAAATACACATACACACAGGGGGCGGGGCTCCGTGTAACCCCACTGAAAATCATTACTTACAAAGTTGACCCCACTAAAATAACAGGGTGATGTCCTATTAATTGGTCATAGTTAAGGACCTAGATGCAACATTCAAATGAACACAAAGTGAAATCAAATGAACCAAGTTAATCTGTGAGTCATGTTTGTTTGTTGTGGGGGTTGGTAATGGTTCAAGGTTTAGTGCTTCTAACCGGAAATTCCGATGCTCTTTTAGCAGCCTTAATTCAATATATTATGTGGTTCAAAAAAAAATAAAAATAAAAAACAAAAAAAACAAAAAATATTTCCTACCTCGGCTGTTCGAGAAGTCTGTGCAGAAATCCGTCACAGCTTTCTGATAAGTAAATTATGTCCATGCTTTACCAAGCTTGCCATATTCCAAAATTGTTGCTGGATTATGAGATACATGTCCCAAACAAACCAAGCTTTACCAAGCTTGCCTTAATATTTTAGCATGTGTTTTCTTGCTGCTGGAATCTGTCTCTGCTGCTGCAGTTGGGGTTCAAGTCGAAATAAGTTTTTGTTGGGTGCTTCTTATGGCTGTGCTAAGAGGGAGTTTTGGTTATCAAATGCTTGAAGCTGTTTTGGTGCTGTCAAAGTGGGCTGCGTTTCTAATTCTGCTTCCTCCTGCTCCAATTTCAAACAAGCATTTCAGTTTGGTTTTGGTCTTGTTTTCGGGTTGGTTTTGTCTCTGATGTGCTATTTTTGGACTGTACATAGCTTACTACCAAAACTCGCTTTCTATGGCCAAGGACTCAGAGAACTGTGGTGTCAGATGATTATATAGGGGGCAAAGGAAAATATTTGTTACCTCGTTTCCAACATGGAACTCTTCTAAACAAATGGGACATTCATTGCAATCCGTAGGAACGGCCTTCAGCCTGAACTTTGGAAGTTCTTGAATGAGTGCTTCCACTGCTTCTCTCTACTCACCCAAAACAAAACCAAGAAATCAAAAGTCCAAACTGATAAAATTGTCAACTCAACTCCAAGGGCTTCCATAAAAAGAGCAGGGTAAAGCATGGGAAAGAGTATGTTAAATACACCACCAAATAGGAATTGAACATATTATTAATTAATATGCAAAATCTATCTCAATTCATTGGGTTTAAGATAAATGAGGTTCAACTTTAAATCTCACATACTTTGCTGCAGTGGTAAAAATAAAAAAACTGCATGTACAAAAGTGGAAGTTCAAGTCCATGAGCAGCTACTTTTTGCAAAGAGAATGCCAACGTTTAGGTATATTTCGAGTCTAACACCACTTAGAAGCTGTTCAGGTAATACAGGAAACGGTTCTTTTGTTCAGGTAAGAACCGGTTCTAAATAGTTTGGTGTTTGTGAAGCTGCCTTTTTGTTACATAGGAGTCCATGTTTGACTTAAATACCCCCAAAACAGGTTCTTTATCAAACCAACACAATATCAGTTCATGAAAACCAAATAAAAGTGAGACTTAGGCTGGTCCTCGTCCTCTTTTAAACATACCAAACAGGTCCTTATAATGTTGGCACAACTGTGAGTCCATCTAGAACTAACATCACATGAACATTTAATTGCTGGTTGAATAACATGGCATTTATTTAGACTTAAAACTGAAGTGAAGTGCAAACTCATCCCTGATAGTAGAGTAACTGTCACCTGAGTCTGAGTCAAGTAAAGCCCAGGATGGTATGCAGCAGCATCTTGGCCCATGCCTCTCATCTCTTGGCCAGCAGCTTTAAATGCCCAATCCGGTACTCTAATCATGTCAACCAAAACCTGAAACTAGGAGGATTGTTCCTTAGAGAGCGTGATCTGAGGGACAAATTTTGCATTGAACCTTTAGAATAATATCTTGCAAGCACGGACATAGTATAGTTGGAGACCGGTACTGCATGCAGGTTCCCATGGGATACTCTAGCAAAACAAACTTAAATTTCCTTTGAAACGAAGTAGACCTTCAATGGACACAACAAAACACATGAATCTCTAAAGGGGCCATTAAGTCAAAGAAATAATTGAATGTGTATTTTCTTTTGGCAAACGCTAATGTCTGGAAATGCAAAATGCAGACAACTCAACAGTCAATGAGTTGTTTCATACACATTTTTTTATGGTCATATTCTAAATTAACTCTGCCTTAGTGCCTTACCTACCATCAAAATACTCTGATGGTCCACCACCCAGTCTTGGCCTGCTAAAGTAATTAAATCCAACATCAGGGATCATCTCTACCCTCGGTAGGCAGAGATCAGATCAACATGCATCATACTGTATTGTCCCATTTCTCAAGTTTCATCCATTAGCCGTCATGATATTGCTTTAAATATCAAGTAGTCATTAGTGACGTTTTTGAACCAATTTCAAGTGAAAGAAACTTTCTGGGTTCTGATACACATCCTGCAAGTATGATTGCTAGTTTGCTACATTGTAACATCGATCCCATGTATGTAAAGGAAATGGTCAAGAAGATTTTTCACACTTCAGGACTAGTGTTTTCAACAAGTACCCAAGGAAGAACCCAATGTGAATACAATATATGGTTTAAAGAAATGATTCTTTTAAAACCTCTGAAAATCATTAATTTAGACCCTAGATACTTTAATCAGATGTTTTAACTTTCAAGAGTGACCTAAAAAAATCCAAGAATGATTGAGAATCCATCAATTCAAATTTTCTCTCTATTTAAAGAGGAGGATGGTAGCGCTTCAATGGGCTTTTAGGGGTGAATTGATCTTAGTGGTGTTTAGTTCGGAAGATTGATCATATGGAGTGTATTCCTTTTGCCGAGAGGCCAGCTCCAGGTCTGTCCTTATATCAGTGGATGGCTACTTGGTTGGGTTGATTAGTTTTTGTTTTGGCCTAAATTGTTTTGAGATCACATATATTGATTAAAGATGCTTAAGAAAATGAGACAAGTGAACACTTACAACACCACCCATTTGAGGAACTGTAATGCTTGGAATCAAGACTATAACACCAAGACTTAGCAGATAATGCTGGAACCCCAATAAAACTGCTTCATCTGTGTTTTGAAGATAAAAATATTAGAATCTAGTTTTTTCCTTTACCTCATCATTTCAAAAGCTAACAAAAAAAACTTAATATTTCTTACTTTTTTAAATGCCTCATAAAAATCCTCAAAAGCCCGAGTTATTCTCAAATTTTAGAAAAAAGAAAAATCATTATAAACAAATAACAAAATATCAAAAATTATCTAGATTTTGTTAAAAGGCAAAAGCTAACAGAACAATAATATACTAAGAATCAGTTGTATATGTGTGTGTACACACACACACACACACAGACAGCAAATAACACTAACAACACTGAGAGGAATAGTAAAAAGAGAATGGAAAACTTTAATGTTTGCAAAATCCACAAAAAACAGCAACCAGCCCTCAAAAACAAATTCAAAACAATAAACCCTTACACTCCAAGATCAAGCACTTCTAACTATTAAAACTCAAGATCAAACTTAAGATTAGTTGAAACCCAAACTTTGAAGCGTCTAGATTTCATCAAAGTACCACAGATCTGTCAAAAAATTGACAAAGCCCTAGCCCAAACTGATTACCTGATGGTGGCGATGCTTTACAAACTTAGTAGCGGGAGCTTATACCGGCGTGAAGCTCCTCCTCCGGCGTAGCATAGAGCTAGGGTTCAATCCGAGATTGTGGCCATGGCTTCGTCATCGGAGCAAGAGGTTGCGGCGTAGTACAGCACGAAGATTCCAAGCTTTGATGAAAACAGATCCCGATAGAGGCAAGCAGATCTCGATGGAGGCAAAACAGGTCTCACAGGAGATGAGAAGGAGAGGGAGAGTGGGAGGAGAAGGAGAAAGAAAGGGAGAGTGAGAAGGAGGCAAACAGATCGCGACTTGGTGAGAGAGAGAGAGGGGCCGTCGGAGATGCAGGCGGCGGCGGCGACGGCGCAAGTGTCATCGGCGGCGGGGGGGTGAGATAGTCGCAGGTGGTGGTGAGGGTAAAATTTGGGATTTTTTCACCCTGTATTAGGGTTCTCAAGAGAGAAGAGAGAGAGAGAGGGAAAAACGATTTGGGGGTTTTAGTATTGTTTTTTTTTTTTTTGTTGGGTAAAAGTATAAGTCATGTTCAGTCAACGCACATTTGGGGGGAAATATTTTGGGATTTGTTTGGCACGTTAAAATTTTCAGATTGGCATTGTTTGAAATAGTTCCAGATTTGGCACTGCTTTAAACAGTGCCAGATTGGTCTAAAATCGTGCCAAATTTTGGTACTGTTTAAAACAGTGCCAGATTAAATTCGCGAAAGAGTTCCAATTTGGCCTTTTTGGTGTAGTGTTTGAGGGCCTCTATGAAATTTTCATAATTACATTTTTATCTTGAGATTTTTAGTTTTTTTTACATTTAGACCTCCCCTAAGGCCCAATTTAGTGTCATCAACTACATATATATTGATATATATATATATATGTATATAAAACTCAAAGCAAAGACCTTATAATTTTGAAAATTACACTTTTAGTGTAAATTTGTTTTGAGTTTTAGAAATATGCGCCTCTATACAATGTTTAAGTTTTACAAATAGACTCACATTATAAGTAGGCCTCAAAAAAATCGTTAATTATGTATAAGAAAACCCTAAAAAAAATTGCAAATTATGTATAAGAAGACCCCAAAAATATTGCCTCGGAGGCACTGCCCCCAAACTCCCATATAAGGGCATTTCTTTTAGTAGTTTGTCCCAGACCTCCAAATACTCAGGACCGATCCTGTGAGCGAACTTCAAAAATTACTTTGTAAAAGTGATTTTCAAAGTACGGTACTTTTCATCACACATCACTAATATTGTGATTGAACTTTCCTTTTGTTGATTTGGATCAAAGTAACCTAAGGTTTAAGGCCAAACAAGCCATAAAACAAAATTAACTTGGATATTTTTTGAACCTTGATTATCTTTTCTCTTGTTATGTTCACCTCTTGGGATTCATGAGGTTCACAATACCTTTTTTGATTCCCTTGATTTAGTCCTTGATTTCTCTATGAGCTTGTGATTCAAAAGAGAATAATCATACCTGTACATTTTGTTGATTTGGATCAAAGTAACCTAAGGTTTAAGGCCAAACAAACCATAAAACAAAATTAACTTGGATATTTTTTGAACCTTGATTTTCTTTTCTCTTGTTATGTTCACCTCTTGGGATTCATGAGGTTCACAATACCTCTTTTGATTCCCTTGAGTTAGTCCTTTATTTCTCTATTAGCTTGTGATTCAAAGGAGAATAATCATACCTGTACATGATTGGTAGACCCAAGTCTTAGTTCATGACTTGGGTCTTCTAGTTGGAAGTCTCATGGAATCCATTCCATGTTCCATTGAGACTCACAAAGACTAGTCTTCTTTCTTTATCTCCAATGACCCTCAATGAGAAGGAGAATTAGTCTTAGGATGACTTGATCTCTAGGGTTTGATTGATAGACTTAACCAAATGGTGCAGTGAATTCATAAGCCAATTTTGATCAAGGATTTTAATTAAACCTTGATCCATTGGAACTGAATGAGACCAATTGGAGAGTGTTCATAACTCATATATTTACCACCATAATTTTTGTTTTGACAAAATCCCATGGTCAACATGGTTTGGCTTTGTGATTTGTGAATTCGCTATTCTCTGTCCAAAATTTCATAACGGTAACACCATTTTAAAATGGATGAATCAAAACCTTAACCAAGTATTCTTAACTTTAAATAAATTTTTCTATGAAGTTTAATGTGTTAATGAGATCCACTAAAAAGATTAGAGTCATTCGGATTTATTTACTATTTTTAGAAAATCACACAAAATCTCTGTAACAACCTACATTTGCATTTAATTTTAATCTGACATTTCCATAAGTAATCTGTAATTTGCATTGTCATATTTGATATACATTGTCTGCTTTTATTTTAATTATTGTTCTCATGTGTTAAATCTGGTTATTTATTTTATTTCATATTGGAGTTTTTGGGGCCAGACTGCAATTATGTAAACTTTAGTGACACCTGTGTTGAATTTCAAATCTGTATTCAAAAAAGTGAAAATAATTTCTTTTGACTCCAACAGTATTTTTATAAAACCGAAAATCATTTCCTACATTAAAATGAATTTTCTGACCACCGCGCCATGAAAATACCAGTTTATGTCCAAAACTGTCCGCGCTGTGCTAAACTTCCACAGATTTTGGAAGTGATGTAAAGCAAGATTTGACATTTGCTTTATTTCTAATTATGGAAACTAATCATTGGTTAAGGCATTGTTTGGGAATGCTTTGTGTGTGTGTGTGTATTCTTATGTCATAAGCTAATTTTCCCAAACAACTTAGTTGGCCCCTACTAATCTATGCTTGGCTCTTGGATGAGCTGTGGGTTAACAATCAATGTATACACATATACGTATTTGCATTTTGGGATATATTAGAAATTGTAAAAGAAATGATTTTGTGGAGTGATTTTGACTAAACTTAGCCTCCAAGTTCTAAAAGGTTATATAATCACACACTTCCTTTCATTACACACACAACCTGGAGATATAGAGAGAGTTCAGAGAAGAGTATTTCAGAGCTTTAAAAAGAGAAAAGAACTTCACCTCCATAGCTTGCAAACTTCATAGGAGTTTTCTTGATTGGTCTTAATTCTTTCTCAACTAATTCTTCAATCTCTAATCTCTGTGAGTATTTTAAACTCACTCTTAAATGTAATTCACGCTTAGTTACTGCTTGGGTGTATGTGATTGTTAATCTCCATTGATGATCATACGTTTGAAGTTTCATAGCTTGAAATCAAGATTTTTCAAACTCAACCAAAATTCGTTTTCTTAGATAATTATGAAAGATTATGCATCATATATGCCATGTCTAAAGTTTTAGAGTCTAATTTGTTCATATGAAAAAGTACATTAGGAATTAAGTATTGTTAACTTTTAGTTTTTCATAAAATTCAAGAGTTATAGATTGATTCTTGTAAAATTAGTCATAGATTCTTAATACTTGTTGAAAAATAAAGAGATCCGTATATAACATGATATATATATTAACAGTTCTGAAAATGGGTCAAGAAAGGCCCTGAAATTCTGAAACAGGGGAGTTCCAGCGAGGAAGACGAAGCCTCTGCATCATCTCGTGCACGCGAGCGAGGGTTGCGCGAGCGGCCCGCGAGAGCGACCCCTCGTGCGAGCGACCCGCGCACGCGAGGTGGTTGGTTCCAGGCAGACAGAAAAGTTTTTTTTTAAAAGAAAACGGAAATTGGGCATATCGCACCAGCAGACCGCGCGAGCGATCCACGCGCGCGATCTCCCTATATTCTGACAGATAGAAAAGTTTTAATAAAGAAAAGGAAAATTAGGCATATCGCGAGAGCAGCCCGCGCGAGTGACCTGCGCGCGCGACCTTGGACAATTTCTGGCTTTTGCTTATTTTATGATAAGGAACTGTTTGGGTGATGTTTTATGAATTTCTAAAGCTCTGTTGGGAAATTTACTAAATCAGAATCCTATTTGGGTATGTTTGGACGATTAAAACGTTGTATTACGACTTATCAATCCCCGCACGCACGCTGTTTCTATATTTCAGTGATTTACTTTATGTTTAAAGTTACATGACATACATGTGGAGTCAGTTGTACATGCATGGGGAGTGTGAATGTTGGTCAGTGTGGAAAAGAGTAATGGTCAGTGTGGTAAAGAGTGTATGGTTGAGATTGTGTTGTGGACACTCCCTAGTAATTGTGTACCAAAGTGTGACGTGTTGAGATTACGGTGAGAGTATCTTTGTAGTGCGAAGGTGGCAAAACTGGACACTCCCTGACGCCCATGGAAGCGTTAAAGTGTGTGATGCAGAACTTGGACATTCCCTGGCACCCATAGAAGTGCTAAAGTGTGGCCTACGGACACCCCCTGATACCCTAGTCTGGATACTGCGTGAGGGTTCCTCTGGTATTTGCATGGCGGATTAGGTATTAAAGTGTGAGGCATCGGACACTTCCTGGTACCCCGGACCAAAGTGTGAGGCAAACTGGACATTCCCTGGCACCCCTGTGCTAAAGTGTGGCTATCGGAGTATTACAAAGATACTGGTGTGAGATAGTGGATTGTTGTGTTTGTCGAGAGAAAAGAGTCGGTAAGATGAGATGGTGCATTGTTTTCATACACGGTCACATATATGAATTATATCTTTCAAATGATATTGTGGTTGTTTTCTAAGACGAACTCCTATCTTTAATATAAACTTGTTGAATTAAATGGGAATTGGGAAATGGTAAATGAGTATGTATTACATTCAAAATTATGTTTTTAATACTCACCAGCTTCTTGAAGTTGATGGCGTTGATGCGCCCTGGACATTCGTAATCAGGCTTTTCAGGTTATGATATTGCTGGACCTGCAAACTGAGAATCCCTGCTGGATAGAGAATTTACTTTTATATGTTTTAAGTTATAAACTGTTTTGTAATAAGGATGACTGTAATAAACGATAGATATTGTTTTGTCTCAAGGCGGCATGTGCCTTAGTTGACCCCGTACTATAATATGTAATAAGTTAGAAAATATTTGTAAGTCTTGATTGCTTTACTCTGATCATGGTTTTATGTTGTTCGATGTTTGGGACGAAATCGATCCTTCAAACTTTCGCGACCTACGGATCCATAAAGGAAATTAAATGCTTTCCATATTTATTCTACGTCGGGGCGTGACACATTCAAGCACTTGCGAGTTGATTTCAAGCCATAGTTGGGGAAAGTTTTGCAATACGAGTTCCTAATATTCATTCAATCCAGGCTTTTCTTAGTTTCTAATCAATTTTGTGATTGTTTTGTATCTTAGATCTATTTTGTGATTGTTTCTGTAGTGTCTTTCATCAAATCAATCATTGGATTCAATTTTACTATGCTAGGCTAAATCTCTAGTTAGGAAAGAGCAATGAAACGGTGATCAACTTAATTTCTATACATGTTCTCATTAGGCAGCCCTACATTTAAATGTTAATGAATGTTTGAGAAGAGATTCATAGGATTTCATGTTTTCTAATATGAACAATGTTAACAATTAGCAGGTATTTAAAAAAAATTTAATTGTATGAATTATTTGTTTCTGAATAAACTTAATTTGGTATTAAGTAGGGATTCTCTTAATTTACCAACCATGGCTCTTAATTCTTAGGGGGCTTTAGTCGAAAGTCCTTAAACGAAACCCACACTAAAACCATGCATGTTTTGTTCAACTCACTAGGTCATTTGCACATCTTTTGGTTAAAAATATTATTTTATGCCTTTAGAAACGTCAAATCATCATAACTTTTGATCTACAAACCCATTTTTTCTAAACTTTGATGTTTTATTCCCTCCGTTCCAAAATAAGTGTCCAGCTTTCCTTTTTTTGGATGTTCCATTTTGCAAAAATTCCTTCGGCTCGAGCCTCCCCTCCCTAATACCTAATACATTTTTGGACAAAAATATGTGGTTGATAATGTGCCATCCCAAAAAGTGTTACAAAATACTAGGCATAAAAAAGTCCGTGTAATTTTTCAAAATGCATGGGAGATCTGTGTAATTAAAGCAAACCACAAGAGAAGTGAATGTAATTAACCCAAAAAAATTCTTTCGTACGAGTAATTTTGTTTTGAATAGCACATAAAGTTTCGTAAATGAGATAGATCCGACTCAACAATCAGAGATACAAACACCCATTCATAGAAAAGACACTTCGGATATAACTTTCACACAATCTTCTAAGAGATGTGTCTATCTCTCTCCTGTGTTACTGTGGGGTCCAGTGTCATCACAATAGAGAAATAGACACATCTTTTAAGAAGATTCTGTGAAAGTTGTATGAAAATTGTGTCCCAAGAATTACTCGTCCAATAATCATTCGATAACTCATTAGAAAGTCATTTTCAAAGAACCATATGAACACAGCTTCCAGGCAAGCACTTTCACGCTTTCAATGATAACACCACCAATTCGGCATCCTTAGGTGTGTTGATTTTGAAAAACAAATACATGAAATTTTTGTTTAAAAAAATCATTCAAAAAGCTCAAAAAAATGAGAAAATTATGATCCTTTAATTCAAACAGATAGAAGCTCAAAACGAGGCTCCAAATTATCAGTTTTTGCACGATTACCATGTTCAATGCATAGATCTCAAAAAAAATATATGAAATAAAAAAAATGTATATATATAATATAACCCAAAATGCTAAAAAAATGATCAAGTTATGGCCATCTAAAGTTAAAACATAAACAGATAATTATATGTTTATGCTGAACAAACCAACTGAAAAAATTGATTTTTTTTTTCTTTTTCAGAATTTCATATCACATATGGATTTTATTTTAAAGATATCGATTTCACGATTCCAAAAATATAAATTTTATGAAAACGAGTTTGAAAATTAGAAGTTATAGAATTTTAAAATTTAAAGAAAACTAATAATGACATAACATAACTAAGGGTTAGTTTAATAAAACTGAAATTAAGTACTAAAAATTAATTGCTGGATTTTAAGTTCTGAAAATTTTAAGCGATTGAAGTTGTCATACTCAAGTACTAAAATACACTGCATTCAGTAATTATTTTTAGTAGAAAATTTTCACTTAAAGTTTTCAGTGATTTTTGCTGGTTTTTCAATTAAGTGGTTAGAAAACACACTTGAAAAAAAAATAAGTGCTGCAGATTTTCATTTTTACCACTTAATTGGATTATCAAACACACCCTAACTCTCAAAGGGTATAAATGGATGAAAATAAGAAGAAGAAAAAAGAAGTGAAGATGACTCTAATTGGTACCAAAAAAAGGATCTTAGTTAAAAGGGAAAATTGGTGATAGGTGCTTTTGCCTTTTTAGTGAGATGCTCCTCGCTACTTTTGGAGTACCATAAAAAGCTCGCAATATTTTTTTTTTAATTATTGGACGTTTTTACCCCTGTTATTGACAAAAAAAAATGACTAACATAATATTATTTGTCAACTTTAGACAACCATAACTAACTCGTTTTTTTAGTCTTTTTGGTTGATTTTTTTTTTTGGGTATTCATATATTTTTTTCGAGATTTGCATATTAAACTTGAAAATTGAACCAAAAAAAGAGCAATTTGGAACCTCATTTTTCATTTTTATCTGTCAAAAATATATGTTATTATCTGTTGGCGAACATATAACATTGAATTAAAAAAAACCATAATTTTCTCATTTTTTGGCCTTTTTGGATGATTTTTTTTTTTGTGTTTAATTTTTTTTTTTTTTTGTATTTTATGTATTTCTTCGAGATCTATGCATTGGACTTAAAAATTTTATAAAAATAATAATAATAAGTTGCAGCCTCATTTTGAGATTTTATCTGTTTGTAAACAAATAATATAATCTGTTATCTATCTATAGACAGATACAATTATATGTTTGTATTAATGATGATAACTTTGGTAATGTTAAAGTAAAAAATAAATGAATCCTTTGGCACTGAAACAAAGGGGAGAACAAGAGTCAACATGCAAAGAAAATATTACATAATACGAAAACATGTCGAAATCTGAAAATTTACATGTGATTTGAGCAGGTACCCAAATCCCGTTTTCCTACAAGATAAAAGGTGGTTTTATAAAACATACAAAACTAATACTGAGATCAACTACATATCAACAGTACCAATATATGGATAACATAAAACAAAGGCAGTAATAAACACCTACACCCACTATTTATTGTTTCCCTATCTAAATAGTTAAAACAACATGTAATCCAACTTATATTACACTCTTGCAGATCATAATTCATCCTAAAGGACCAACAAAGCATCAAATTCACCATATATAAGAATTCTAAGCTTACCAGCTTGACTACAACTTCCTCTCCAGATTGTACAATTACTCCTGCAACAAATTATATCAACGTGAAGATTGCATTAGAAAAAAGACATCACATCATATATATGCATACACACACACAAACATATATATATATATATACTAGTTGGAGCTCTGCGCGTTGTACAGCAAATTTAATTGTATCGTTTCGTGTGACCAACTCGCGAATTAATCGCCCCGCCTCGCATCGTTAATCCACGAATTAGTGGGCTGGATCCAATTACCGTATTTCCCTTATCGATTCAACTCATCCCGACCTGTCTATCTCGCTGACCTGCCCTGCCCTGTGACTCGCCAAAATTCATCCAACCCTTCAAGGTGGCGGGACGAGCCACCCCCATTTGACACCTCTATGTGTGTGTTATAAACTTACAGGGACTAGGAGCCACATGTTTTTTTATTATAGGGGACTACTAAGGCCTGTTTGGAAAGTTGTTGTAATTTTGTTAATAGTTACCTGTTCTTTTTTAGAAAATATTGTATTATTA
Source organism: Hydrangea macrophylla (assembly GCA_033977485.1). NCBI lineage: Eukaryota > Viridiplantae > Streptophyta > Magnoliopsida > Cornales > Hydrangeaceae > Hydrangea > Hydrangea macrophylla. The sequence goes on along the minus strand of CM066991.1, from coordinate 55,546,236 downwards.
ATATTTAATTAATCTATTCTAGTTTTTTTAAAAAAGTAACCCATGGTCCAGTGAGCTCGAGACTAGTGGTAAGTGATTGGCCAAATCTAGGGGTATTAGGAGCACGGTTTGGGCACTTGAAGCTTTTCAGAAGTCGAAGCGATAAACTTGAAGAAAATTGTCATAACATTATTCATCATTGATTTCTAGAGGTAAATCCCCCTAAATTCGACGGTTGATCAAAGTTGGGGTGTCTACAATGGGACACAGGAGACTCACTCGATTCAGGTATCCTCGGCCGAGTGTCCTCATCGTCCGATTGGGACGACGAGTTGAAGTCTGAATGGCACATGGTCGAACTCTTGAGTGCCGACTGGTTCACCAAACGATGGCCCAAGAACAAGTTAGGAACTCCTAACCTGAGGTATAAATTGGGAAGGGTCAAAAGGCGAACAAGCAAGGTATCCAAAGTTCGAAAGACAAAATAGGCCTTGGTCAGAGAGGGCCTAGGAGACGTAAACTCGGTGTGCTACCTAAGTAAAGCTAAGGAACCCTCAGCCCTAAAGAAGAAACAGAACCTCGAGAAGAAGTCCCACTCGCGACTCAATCCTAATTGGTTTCTACCCTCAAGAATGATACTCAAGAGATGGACAGGAAAAAGAGAACATCCCAGGGGAAGGAACAGAGGATAAAAAAAAAAAAAGAGCAAGACAGGAGGACTTACATGGTCAGGGAGACGGCTCGGGAAGCGTTCTCTCTCTAGAATGTGCAGAGCTTCTCTCTCTAAGATCGGTGAAATGGTGTAAATTAAGGAAGAAAAGAAAACCTAAGGCCTCGATATATAGGGCTGACATGCGATCTAGATCTCTTCAAATCCAACGGTCGGGCACAAAAAGTGAGCCACAGAAAGCTATCCCCTACCTAGGGTAGATGGACGGTCACTTCGGGCAGCTCAAAAGGTACCTCAGGACACGCATGCTATTAATGCATGATGCGATACTCTCGATCGGTCCTAACTATCTGGTCCTGACGACACCAATTCAGTTCATTCTTAAACACCACCAGTCCCATGCTGATACTTTATCACCTGACTCCCGAAGTTCCTAAGTTCCCTTCCAGACCGTCACTGAGCCCACTTTAACACCTGGACTCTCGAGCTCCCAAACAGTTAAGTAATGGACTATTCCTAAGAAATGGAAAATTTAAAGGAGTAAGCGCAAATTTCCATGCTTAACTTAGCGTATTTCCAATTCAATCTTAGAAATAGGGGGCAGCTGATACGCCCAAAATTGGTTCTACTATATTCCCAAATAGTTCTACTAAGTGGCCCACCTCTACCCGGGTAGAACTATGCCCTACTGCTTGAATCAATATCATCCCGAGCAGTTTGAGCCACCCAAGGCTACCTTGTCCTGCAACACAAGGCCTAGTCAGAGAAGAAGCCTGATCGCCAGGCTGGGATAGCTACGTCCCATCATAATATAGCTCGGGACTAGCTTGGCATACCCAGAGGTGCATCCTGAGTTGCTTGAAGTCCAGTAGTTTCCTAAATCAGCTAGGAAGCCTTCCATATACGCATGAGCAGTTTCCTTATCAGACTAGGAAACCAGCCGAATATGCAACAACCATTACTTGCTATCAATTACGTACCTAATCAGACCTAAATGAATTATAAAGAGGTCTTTTCCTTCTATAAAAGGGTCCTCCCATCCCCTAAAGAGGGGATCCTGAATTCAATAGAACCATCCCATAAATTTAAGCCTTTCCCAAAGAAACCCTAATATCATCCCCGCACGGGCGACCCTTGGTAGTTCCTGTCACCATTGTTGGATCACCGAGGTCCCCACAACAGTTTCTTATATTTAGTGGAAGTGCTTTGACACACACGTGGACGTAGGTTCCTTCGTTAAAAGGATCGAACCACATACAAACTCTCTATTTCTCTCCCCTTATGATCTACTTTAATCACACTAAGATCCTTTCACCAAAAACAGCATCATCAATGTCAACTTAGACATTGACAAGACCACTAGGTCTGCTGAGAAATGTCTATCTTCTAGGGTCAAGGGACAATCCTTGCACACTTTACCCAACTTAACGGTCATTCCCAATGGTGACACAGCATTAAGAGTAAACTCAAGTGCCTGGGGTACTAAATCCAAATTACGTGTAACCTTAATAGCGATAAAAGAATGAGCAACGCCGGTATCAAATAAAGCTCTAACTTAATAATGAAAATGTCACGCCCCGGAGCAGCATAAATAGAGAAAAATAAATTTCCTTTATGGGTCCATAAGGAATGACAGGTGAAAGTCACTAATAATCCACACCACGCAGTACTAGTCCAAAAGAATAGCAACAGTAAACAACTGAAGATAAAAATCACTGTACTAGCTATTACAAAACATCAGAGTGTGGTCCACAGGATCATAACAGGTTTGAAGACAACAAATGCCCAAGTACCCGCTAACAAAAGGTTTAACAGAACAACTGAAATAGAAAACTCGTCATAACTCCTTCAGCCTTCAACTAGCGTACGGATAGTCCTCAGCGTAGTGATCCTCCCTGGCGTAATCGTCATTAGTGGGGCCCTCCTCTGGATAACACTCATCAGTGTACTGGTCATTACCTGCAGAATAAGGGACAGTATATTCTGGACGGGGAAAGTCCAGGCAATAAAAGGCCGTCAGCTTACTGAGAGCTGAGTGAGCAACAACTAACAGGGTACCAGTTATCTGAAGTAAACACAAGCTTATGAAAACAAGAGTTAACATCATATCTTGTTTCTTTTATTCATACTTGTAAACCGACCCTTAACGTCTTGTTAATCGAATACCGAACTCAACATATTCTGATTTCATGAACAGACTCAATCGTTTAACTCTAGGGATACACCCTTATTCTGTCCATCGCTTTTAAGAGCAATATATCCTGCTCACCGCATGTCATGGACTCCACGTCAGTCCGTCCCTAGCTTTTAAGAACAATGGTCCTGTTCACCGCATTTCAGGGATATAACGTTTCGAACAAGGCATATCAATCTATTGCCACGACTTAACGTCATCTACTAGTGATCCCAGCTCACCGCTTTTAAGAACAATGGTCCTGTTCACCGCTTTTAAGAGCATATCATGATCATCCAGTCTATCTTAAGACTTCTTGGTCCAGCTCACCGCTTTTAAGAACAATGGTCCTATTCACCGCTTTTAAGAGCATATCGTGACCAATCGTCCATCCACGTACCATTCCCAGAACTTACCAAACCTACTTACGTTCCATTCTACATCGACACATGACAATTTCCAACGTGGCCTGACTACTCTGAATGAAAGAAAACGGACATCGAACTCACATCAGAATCAACACGTCACCCATGTCTTCATATTACTTTTTATTTATCCATTACCCATAAATCTTTGGTGTCCCATTATTCCTGTCTTACCCATAGTCGCATACTGGAAGTCTGAATTAGAAATCGAACAACTAAACCTCTTATATAATAAACAGGCAAAGGAATCCATGTTCTGAGCATGCCAATTGATTGGGATAGTGATCCAATCGATTGGGACAAAAAGTTATATCAATCGATTGAGAAACATGGCAATCGATTGAAAATGGCAATCGATTGGAATCCTATCCAATCGATTGGGATACGACTGATATCAATCGATTGAGATTATGTCAATCGATTGGTACTACGTCTTCTCTAGCAGATTGTAAAAACAGCATATATAAACGTAGAAGTCATACTTTTATCACATCTAATGGTCATAACAACTTGTAAATACATCAAATAAAGTGACCAAGTGAGTTAGGACTCACTTAGGGTGCGTTTGGGTGTGTGTGTCTTGAATACTCAAGCTTTTCCTCTCTCTTTCTCCTTTTTCTCTCTTCTCTGTCTCTGTCTTCTCTCTGTCTCCTCCTTTCTTCTTTCTTCTTCTTTTTCTCCTTCTCTTCTTCCTCTCCCAGCTGCCAAGGCAGTGTGTGTATATATATGTGTATAGATATAGAAATATAGATAGATATATGTATGTATATATCTCACAAGAGGTATGCCTCTCTCTCTCAAGCTGCCAAAGTGACCCAAGGCCATAAATATGGTCATATATATAGAGGGAAAAGAGTGCCACACGTTTAAACCTCAAGAAAAGAAGAAAATATTTCTCAGCTTATGTCAATCGATTGGGACACCAGTCAATCGATTGGGAACAGATATTTGTAGTCAATCGATTGGAATAATGTCAATCGATTGGGATAAATGGCAATCGATTGGGATGTTGACACGTAATCAATTTTAGTCGGTCTGATGGCAATCGATTGGGAATATGTCAATCGATTGGTATCCAAATCTCACCAAAGGAAAGGTTAAGGTTATACAAGTATAGAAATGAAATACCAGGTCTTTATTAATATACCAAAATACAGGGTATTACATCATCCACCACTCAACAAAAGATTTCGTCCTCGAAATCAAAAGCAACAAGATCTAAAACAAAAACGAAAACTTCTCGCGCATCTCTGACTCTAGTTCCCACGAAGCTTCTCCTTCATCATGATGCTTCCACTAAATTTTGACTAACGGAATCTCCTTGTTCCTGAGTTTCTTGATCCCTCGATCCAGAATACGAACAAGTCCTTCATTGAATGTAGCGTTACCGTGGACTTCAATGTCTTCAAAGCTGATCTCATGCGCTGGGTTATGAACACACTTCCTCAGCATACTGATGTGGAAAACATTGTGCACTCCTGACATCTTTGGCGGCAATGCAAGGCGATAAGCGACCTTCCCAACACACTCTAGAATCTCAAATGGTCCGATGAAACGTGGCGATAACTTGCCCCTTTTCTGACCAAATCTGACGATTCCTCGAACAGGTGAAACCTTGAGTAATACATGATCTCCAACGGCAAACTCCAAGTCTTTGCGTCGCTTGTCAGCATAATTCTTGTATCTGGTCTGGGCTGTCTTCATCTTCTCACGTACGACTTGAATCTCCTTACTGGTTTCTCGTACCATCTCTGGCCCAAGAAGTTGACTATCTCCGACTTCGGTCCAACATAGCGGCGATCGGCAAGGTCTTCCGTACAAAGCTTCGAATGGCGCCATATCTATGCTCGAATGATAACTATTATTATAGGCGAACTCAATCAGAGGCAAGTGTATCTCCCAAGAACTCTCAAAATCAATGACACAAGCGCGTAACATATCTTCCATCACTTGATTAATTCTTTCAGTCTGTCCATCGGTCTGCGGATGAAAAGCTGAACTCAAATTCAATGTCGTTCCCATCGCTGTCTGGAGACTCTTCCAAAATTCTGCAGTAAAGCGCGAATCTCGGTCTGACACAATAGATACAGGCACTCCATGTAATCGTACAACGTGTTGTAGATACATTCGGCTCAAACGTTCTACTGAGTACGTCATGCTATAGGCGATAAAATGTGCCGTCTTAGTAAGTCGATCCACGATTACCCATATAGCATCGTGATTCTGCTGTGACTTCGGCAATCCTACCACGAAATCCATGGTTATGTGTTCCCATTTCCATTGAGGAATTGGTAACGGCTGTAGAAGTCCAGGTGGTCTCTGATGTTCTGCCTTTACTTGTTTACAAGTAAGACACTGAGAAACATACTCAGCCACTTCTCGCTTCATTCCTTCCCACCAGAAATTTCTCTTCAAGTCCTTGTACATCTTCGTACTTCCGGGATGAATCGTCATCCGTGACTTATGAGCTTCATCCAATATGTCTTTTCGGAGACTTTTTTCATTAGGTACACAGAGTCTATCATTACATCGTAAAGCTCCGTCTGTACTTATATTCCAGACTTCTGGTTCCTTGGCTGTCATCTTGGCGAACCATAACTTCAAATCCTTTGCTGTCTGTTGAGCCTCTATGATACGACTGATCAAAGTCGGTTGTACCATAAGACATCCAAAATGTTGTCCTTTCATTGGTTCCACTGGCTGAAGATCAAATTCAGCAATTTCTTCTAATGCTCTCCATTCTCTAATTAAAATTGCAGCGACCACTAGCCGAGGTTTACGGCTCAAAGCGTCTGCTACTACATTTGCTTTACTGGGATGGTATTGCAAAGAAAAGTCATAGTCCTTGAGTAACTCCATCCATCTTCGTTGTCGCATGTTCAACTCCTTTTGAGAGAACAAATACTTCAAGCTCTTATGATCGGAAAACAAGTCAAACTTTTCTCCATAGAGATAGTGTCTCCAAATTTTCAATGCAAATCACACGTGAAAAATCTTGTGCGCTCTTGTGAAACACCCAAGTGTAGGTGGACGTGCAAGTAGTAACTGGTAAGACCAGGTCGATCCCACAGGGAAGGATAGAAATCAACTAACTTAGATTAGACTCTAAAAGAAAAAGAAAAATTCAATATTCAAAGAGAAGTGTAGAACACAAAGTTCTACAATTAACAACTACTAACTTAAAAGCAGCTAAAGTAAATAAACTAATGATTAACTATTCAACTAAACAAGATTTGAAAACGGTTTTACTTAATAAAAGAAAGTGTTGGGATCACGCGAATCCACCATGACTCAACCATCTACCATGCAAATACAATTAAGTTCAACGGAGGGCAACTTCTACAGTATCCCGTACTTCTCTAATGATATAGAATCAATAGTCCTTTCATGACCGGGACTATATCATCACAATTAAGTTTGAAATACACAAAGGTGGTTTAATTCAATAGTTAAGACTCTCACCTACAATGGTATTAGCATTGAGGGTGGTTTGCAAAATATATTGAAAGAAAATGCCTTAAGGCTTAACGTTTAAAGACTGTTTTGACAAACTGAGCATATGGGGACAGTTTGATAACGAATCAGTAAAGCAGAAAGTCTTGGAATACTGTATTAGATGTCCTCAAGAATCAGGGATCTCGATCGATCGACGCGCATTCGATCGATCGAAACACTTCATCTCTCGATCGATCGAACTACATTCGATCGCTCGACTATGTCTCTGGTCCGATCGATCGAACTACATTCGATCGATCGAACACAGGAAAAAATATAGTGCACGGCAGAGGTCTGAAATCACGATTTCATCGCGATTTCCCAACCCCGAACTACTCAGACATGGTCTGGGAAGTATCAGATTTATTTTTAACGTAAAAAGTCATTAAGGTAACGTTTGTTTGCAAACTTTTCATGAAAACTATGAAAATCTAAAACTTTAATTAACTAGCATGTAATACTACAATATCAAAGATTAAACTACGAACTAATAAATGCAGAATGTAAATAAACTTAAAACGAAATAACCTGGAGCAAAACAACTACGATTAAACCTCAAGAATCCAAGCTACAATGATCACTCTTGATAGAAACCTACAAAAACATAAAAACTCTCTCCTCTCTCTTATGAAAACTGATGAAAAACAAGTTGGGCGTCCCCCTGGACGTAAACAAAACGAATATATATAGTTTCGACCTAATGCTAGGGTTAAAAACCCGTTTCTGCTGCGTGCGCGTATAATCTGATAAAAGGCATGTTCGATCGATCGAACAACTCTCGATCGATTGAACTTCCAGAAACTTCGATCGCTTGAACTCTATTCGATCGATCGAAACGTCGATCGCTCGAAACCTTCTCGATCGCTCGAACCCTCTATTTCAGCTTTGAGTTGTCTTCATCATGGCCAAGCACTTCCTTTTATCAACATTCTTCAATCTTATATACAGCAGCAGTAATCTGCACAAATAATCACTAAAAACAATACCACTTATCATAGTTTAATCAATTTGTGTAGAAACTGGTATTGTAAAACAAACTGCAGATAAACAGAGGAATTGTAGATTTTCCTAGTGCATTTTTCTCTTTTAGCGCGGTTATATTCTACAAATACACCCGCCTGTCAGCAAACACTATTGCTGCTAATTCCAGAACATGCGTAGGATAATTCTTCTAATGTACCTTCAATTGTCTTGATCCATATGCGATAACATTTCCATCTTGCATCAGCACACACCCGAGTCCTTGGTACGATGCATCACTGTAGATCACATACTTTTCTCCACTCTTAGGTAATGTGAGTACTGGTGTAGAAGTCAATCTCTCTTTTAACTCCTGAAATGCACCCTCATGCTTGTCTATCCATTCATACTTCGTCTCCTTTCTGGTTAAGTTTGTCAAAGGTCCTGCTAGTTTGGAAAATCCTTCTACGAATCTTCTGTAATATCCTGCTAAACTGAGGAAACTTCTGACTTTGGTCGCATTCGTCGGTCTGTTCCAGCTTAAGACTGCATCAATCTTAGATGAGTCTACCGAAATACCTTCCTGAGATATAACATGTCCCAAGAATTTGACTTCCTGTAGCCAAAACTCACACTTGCTGAACTTTGCATACAACTTGCTATCTCGAAGTGTCTGCAAGGCAACCTGTAAATGCTCCTTGTGATCTTCTTTTGTCTTTGAGTAGATCAGTATATCATCAATGAACACAATAATGAATTTATCCAGATATAGTCTGAATACTCTATTCATCAAGTCCATAAATACTGCTGGTGCATTCGTCAATCCAAAAGGCATAACTATAAACTCGTAATGCCCGTATCTTGTCCTGAATGCAGTCTTCGATACATCCTCTGGTCGAACTAACAATTGGTGGTATCCTGAACGTAAATCGATCTTGGAAAAGATCCTAGATCCTTGTAACTGGTCGAATAGATCATCTATCCGTGGTAGTGGATATTTATTCTTAATTGTAACCTTATTCAACTCCCTGTAGTCCATACAGAGTCGAAGTGTTCCTTCCTTCTTCTTTACAAATATAACTGGTGCTCCCCAAGGTGACGTACTTGGACGAACAAATCCTAGATCTTCGAGTTCTTGAACTTGCTTCTTTAGTTCTAACATCTCAGTTGGTGCCATCCTGTATGGAGTCTTAGAAATAGGCAATGTACCAGGTACTAATTCCACGCAGAAGTCTATTTCTCTTTTCGGTGGAAGTCCTTTAATATCCTGAAATACATCCTGAAAGTCTCGTACAATAGGAATTCGATCCATCGTAAGCTCCGTACTCATACTAATGATCGTAGCCAAACCACTCGTAAGAAACATGTCGCTTGTCGGTTGACACTGAAATCTGATCGTTGGCTTTCCTCGTGTTGGAAATAAAATCGTTCTAGTAGGGCAATCCAGATTGGCACTGTACTTAGTTAACCAATCCATCCCTAGGATAACATCAAATTCTGACATCGACAGAACTACCAAGTCTGCTGGAAGATTTCTATCTCCCAAAGTCAATGGGCAATCTCTACACACTTTACTCAACTTAACTGTCACTCCCAAAGGTGACACCGCATTCAGTGTTGACTCAAGTGTCTGGGGTTCTAAACCCAACTGACGCACAATCTTAACAGCAATAAAAGAACATGCGGCTCTAGTATCAAATAAAGCTTTAACAGGACTATGAAATAGTACAAGTGTACCTTCCAAATGTTGCTGCTCATCAGCATTAAAGCCTACTTCTCTTGGAATGATAGCATTCATTCTGGTCTGATCAGGAGGTCCTTGGATTCGTTGCACTGGGACTCCGTAGTGTCCTCCTCGTGGTGCGCGACAATCCCTGCTCACATGCCCTGGCTTATTGCGGTTGCGGCAGACAATATCAGGCCTGCGATTAGGTCTATGGGCAGTGCAGTTCCTTGCAATATGTCCAGGTTTTCCACAGTTAAAACAACCTCCAGTGTTGCTTGGCGGGACTGTCAGTAATGCCTGTGGCTGTGACCCCTACTGGCGATATTGTTGAGGTCGATTATAACTCTGCTGCGGTTTCCTGGTTCCTTCCCAGGTTCTCTTGTTACTCTGAAAGTTTTCCTGAGGTCTCCACCCTTGGGTATTTCTCGGTGGTCGATTATGGAAATTCCTTTGTTGAAACCCTCGCGACGATTGAGGTCGATTCGTCTGTGATTGCTGTACTGGATTAGCATCCTTTTCTAATCCTGTAGCAAATCTAACAATTTCCTCATACGACTGGTTTAGATGACCAACCATCATATGTCTGAGGTGGGGGTTCAGTCCTTGGTGAAATCTCTTCACCTTCTTCTACGGAGTGTCTATCATATGCTGAGCAAATCTGGATAGACGCTCGAACTGTGTTGTGTATTCCCGTACATTCCATCCTCCTTGGATCAAATTAAGAAAGTTCCTTTCCTGCTGATCTTTCTCATCTTCTGGAAAATACTTATTCAAAAATCTGCCTTTGAATGTCTCCTACGACATAGTTCTAGCGGCATCGATCCCAATAGTGGCGTGCTCAGCTTCCCACCAATCTGCGGCGGCATAAGTGAGCTGAAACGTAGCAAGGCGACGTTTCTCTTGTTCGTTGCATTCCAATGCTTCAAATAATAACTCCATCTCTCTTATCCATTCTTCTGCTTTCCATGGTTCTGTTAGTCCATCGAACTTTTCGGGACGTAACCCACGAAAATTTGCTAACAACTTATCTCCAGTCTGTCTTGGTGGCTGGGGTGCAAGAGGTCTCTGGTGGGTGGAGTGATTATATGTATCTCCCACATGCTCCATCCTCTACATAAATGCTTCGAAAATTCCCGTCGGATCCATCCCTTCCGGAATAGGTGCTCCATTACGCGCTTGGTGATTTCTCAAGGGTCCTACCATGATGATAACGAGTATTGCCTACAAGAGACATATTGATCAGCTGAAAATCTTCTCGTAGAAACGAACTCAAGATGGAACAAGAAACAGCAAAACTAACAATTCTACTAAATAACACAGCACAACACAACATCCGAACAATAACAAAAGTACTGCTCGTATATATATATATATATATCAAAAGATGTACCGTATAGTACACACTAATCAAACTGTGTACCATATGGGACAAGAGTTACAACAACTAAAGTCAGCTAATACTATACAAAGCTATGGTCAATAGCTATCTCTCAAGCTCCAAAAATCTGGTGGACAATATGTCCTAATATAAACTAACAAAATCTATACCCTGCAGATCCTGACTCAAAAGTCGTCAGCATCTCATCCTGCTGGTGGTGCCTCATCCTCTGGGTCTATATCCATCTCCTCGAGTGGATCATCCTCAACTGGTGCGACACGATCTCCGACTACTACCCCTATATCCCAATCCTCTATCATCTCTGCATCATCGTCCTCCATCACGTCTGCTATCGCCTGGTTAGCGACATCAACAGCTACTGCAACAAAACCGTCAGCTATGTCAAGAGCTCCTGCTATAGCTACCTCTCCCATAACAAAATCTGTTGGCTGGGCTACCATCTGAGCTATCCATCCTACTGCCATATCGGCCATGGCTGCCATATGCATAATGGGTCCAGCTGGTATCTGAAGCACAACGGGTACCTCTGGCACAACTACCTCCTCGTCGGGTACCTCCTCATCTACTACTACGTCTGCCTCCATAGCCTCTGGGTCTGGTACTGGATCCTCTGGCTCAAACTCTGGCTCCTCGGGGTCATCCTCAGGTTCATCATCATCTGCATCGTCTGCATGCTCATCCTCTACTGGGTCCTCATCATCTATCGGCTCCTCCTCTCCATCTCCGTCTATGTCCTCATCGGGATGGTCATCCTCAGACTCTAGATCCTCCTCATCCTCAATCGGCTCAGGCTCTGGCTCTGGGACGGGTACGTCCGGTACTGGTGATGGTGGGGCTGCTGCAGCTGCTGGTGCAACTACGGGCTCTGGTGGACCGGCTACAATAGCTCTCAACTCAATCTCATCCATCTCTGGCTTACTCAAAACTAGTCGTAACATCTCCTGGCAAACATCTCAACCGACCCTCGCAGTATGGTAAGAATCCATACGCATCTGTGTCGGGTAAGTACTCCCGGTCACATAAAGCGCTCTCCACATGTCTTCCTCTAAATGTCGACTAGCTATCTAGCACACACGCTCACGATAAAACTCTGGGTCAGCTGGCTCCACGGTATCTCCATGGATAATATGTCCTCCATAAGCATCAGTCTAAAACTGGTGAAACTCCGGATCCATGCTATCCTGCAAAGGAAACTATCTATCGTCAGGAAGACGAACTTATCTTATACTCATATCTCATCTCAAAGAAATTCTTATCATACTAGCACCAGATGGTGTGGAAATACTTAGTGAACAAAAGTATCACAACCTAGAGTACCAAACTCAGGCTCTGATACCAAAAACCCTGTCACGCCCCGGAGCAGCATAAATAGAGAAAAATAAATTTCCTTCATGGGTCCATAAGGAATGACAGGTGAAAGTCACTAATAATCCACAATACGCAGTACTAGTCCAAAAGAATAGCAACAGTAAACAACTGAAGAAAAAAATCACTGTACTAGCTATTACAAAACATCAGAGTGTGGTCCACAGGATCACAACAGGTTTGAAGACAACAAATGCCCAAGTACCCGCTAACAAAAGGTTTAACAGAACAACTGAAATAGAAAACTCGTCATAACTCCTTCAGCCTTCAACTAGCGTACGGATAGTCCTCAGCGTAGTGATCCTCCCTGGCGTAATCGTCATTAGTGGGGCCCTCCTCTGGATAACACTCATCAGTGTACTGGTCATTACCTGCAGAATAAGGGACAGTATATTTTGGACGGGGAAAGTCCAGGCAATAAAAGGCCGTCAGCTTACTGAGAGCTGAGTGAGCAACAACTAACAGGGTACCAGTTATCTGAAGTAAACACAAGCTTATGAAAACAAGAGTTAACATCATATCTTGTTTCTTTTATTCATACTTGTAAACCGACCCTTAACGTCTTGTTAATCGAATATCGAACTCAACATATTCTGATTTCATGAACAGACTCAATCGTTTAACTCTAGGGATACACCCTTATTCTGTCCATCGCTTTTAAGAGCAATCTATCCTGCTCACCGCATGTCATGGACTCCACGTCAGTCCGTCCCCAGCTTTTAAGAACAATGGTCCTGTTCACCGCATTTCAGGGATATAACGTTTCGAACAAGGCATATCAATCTATTGCCACGACTTAACGTCATCTACTAGTGATCCCAGCTCACCGCTTTTAAGAACAATGGTCCTGTTCACCGCTTTTAAGAGCATATCATGATCATCCAGTCTATCTTAAGACTTCTTGGTCCAGCTCACCGCTTTTAAGAACAATGGTCTTGTTCACCGCTTTTAAGAGCATATCGTGACCAATCGTCCATCCACGTACCATTCCCAGAACTTACCAAACCTACTTACGTTCCATTCTACATCGACACATGACAATTCCCAACGTGGCCTGACTACTCTGAATGAAAAAAAACGGACATCGAACTCACATCAGAATCAACACGTCACCCATGTCTTCATATTACTTTTTATTTATCCATTATCCATAAATCTTTGGTGTCCCATTACTCCTGTCTTACCCACAGTCGCATACTGGAAGTCCGAATTAGAAATCGAACAACTAAACCTCTTATATAATAAACAGGCAAAGGAATCCATGTTCTGAGCATGCCAATCGATTGGGATAGTGATCCAATCGATTGGGACAAAAAGTTATATCAATCGATTGAGAAACATGGCAATCGATTGAAAATGTCAATCGATTGGAATCCTATTCAATCGATTGGGATACGACTGATACCAATCGATTGAGATTATGTCAATCGATTGGTACTACGTCTTCTCCAGCAGATTGCAAAAACAACATATATAAACGTAGAAGTCATACTTTTATCACATCTAATGGTCATAACAACTTGTAAATACATCAAATAAAGTGACCAAGTGAGTTAGGACTCACTTAGGGTGCGTTTGGGTGTGTGTGTCTTGAATACTCAAGCTTTTCCTCTCTCTTTCTCCTCTTTCTCTCTTCTCTGTCTCTGTCTTCTCTCTTTGTCTCCTCCTTTCTTCTTTCTTCTTCTTTTTCTCCTTCTCTTCTTCCTCTCCCAGCTGCCAAGGCAGTGTGTGTATATATATGTGTATAGATATCGAAATATAGATAGATATATGTATGTATATATCTCACAAGAGGTATGCCTCTCTCTCTCAAGCTGCCAAAGTGACCCAAGGCCATAAATATGGTCATATATATAGAGGGAAAAGAGTGCCACACGTTTAAACCTCAAGAAAAGAAGAAAACATTTCTCAGCTTATGTCAATCGATTGGGACACCAGTCAATCGATTGGGAACAGATATTTGTAGTCAATCGATTGGAATAATGTCAATCGATTGGGATAAATGGCAATCGATTGGGATGTTGACACGTAATCAATTTTAGTCGGTCTGATGGCAATCGATTGGGAATATGTCAATCGATTGGGAATATGTCAATCGATTGGTATCCAAATCTCACCAAAGGAAAGGTTAAGATTATACAAGTATAGAAATGAAATACTAGGTCTTTATTAATATACCAAAATACAGGGTATTATAGAAAAAGTGTTAGTATACCTTCTAAGTTCTGCTGCTCTTCGGTGTTAAAGCCTACTTCTTCAAGAATAATGGCATTCATCTGAACCTATAGTAGTGGTCACTGCTAGTCTTTAGCTAGCGCTTTGACACGACTAAATAGTTGTGTGCTCTTGTGCAACACCCAAGTGTAGGTGATCGTGCGAGTAATACTGGATAAGTCCAGATCGATCCCATAGGCAAGGAATAGGAAGAATATCTACTAAGCTACAACCTAAAGAAAAAGAAAATAAGAATGAATGATTGGATGTGTACTAATAAATCCTAATTAATTAAATTAAACTAAATAATATACTAAAGCTTATAGAAACAGAACTAATTAAATAGATAAATTAAAGGTGTTGGAAATACGAGAATCCACATTGATCCTAACCATCTACCATGCATATTCATTAACGCTCTATGGAGTACATCCCTTTCCAGTATTCCGTATTTTTCTAAAGATAAAGAATCAATAGCCCTTTCATGATCGGGAATACATCATCACAAGTGATTTAAAATACTTGGAGATGGTTTAAAACAATGGTTATTACTTGCACTCTAAATGGTGTTAGCATTCAAAGTGGTTTTCAAAAGTCATTGAAGAAAATAGCCTTAAGGCTTTAAGTTCTAAAAACTGTTGTGACAAACTGAGCTTATAGGGACAATTTGATGACAGATTTCTAAAACAGAAAGTCATGGAATACTTAAAAGAATCATCTCAGGAATTAGCAAGTTCGATCGATCGAAGCGCTCTCGATCGATCGGACAGCATCATCCTTCAATCGATCGAAATGTCTTCGATCGCTTGACTATGGCTCTGGTTCGATCGATCGAAATACCTTCAATCGATCGAGCCCAAGGTTTCTAAAGATTGCATGGCAGAGGTTGGGAATCAATATTTCATCACATATTCCCAACGTCTAAACTACGAAATCATACTAAAACTAGTACAGAAATAGTAAAACATAACAATCATAACTACTAGATTCATAAACAATCAAATAAGATAAAGGAATAGAAAAACCTGGAAATAATATGAAAATAACTTGTAAATAACTTAAATCTTCAATAATCTTTAGTATAATAATGAAAAAGAGGAAGAAAAATAAGAATCTAACCTAATCTCCTCCTAATCTAACCCTAAAACTACCCTAAAACTGCTATTTTCTGCGTTCTGGAATGTCATTTCTTCGTCTGGCGTCAAAACGACTTATATATAGGGTTCCCGCAGAGTTTACTCAACTTTTGGGTAAATATAAAGTTCGATCGATTGAGCTTAGTTCGATCAATCGAAGGTTCGATCGATTGAACTCTGCTCAATCGATTGAACTCTCTGATTTTGACAACTCTGCGTATCGATGGAGAATGGCAATAACTTTTCAGTCAGACCTCGTATTGACCTCTTGTTTGTGGCCACGCAACCGTAACTGAAAGATCTACATTTTATATCTCTAGGAAAAGCTTCCAAATCTGAAGTCTTCATTGTCAAAATTGGCATTTTCTCAGCTGCTTCTGTTATTCTCTTGACCAGAATCACTTTTCTTTAGCTTCACTTCATTGATTTACATCCTAATACCAATAAAACAATGCATAAACATCTGTTTTAGCATTAACACAATAAAAAGAACATTGTTATTAGAATGTACCTAAATGTAGGGACTTTGGGGATAAAAGTATGCATAAAGAACCATGTAATACGCTATGAATATGCACTTTTCACCTCAAATCACACCCCCCAACTAGCTCGTTGCTAGTCCCTAGCAATGAAGCGAACTACAACATTGTTTATTTGAACTCTAAAAATTGAAAATAAAATAAAGTAAAAATCCTAACTCACTTTCGCAAGAGTCGCGATTGCATTTAGCGTATGCAACAAGCCTTTAAACCCCTAGGTTCCCCCTATTGGACGAGTGTTGTCTAGTGAGGGTTTGCAGTGAATTTAACCACAAAATTCATGTTTATGGTAATGGTTCTCATTTAAATATTTTCAAGAAATTTTTCCTCTCATTTAGCAATGTGGTTAAGCTCAACAATATTATGAAACTCTCTAGTATGCAATAGCCATGCAACACACACATTACAGTTAATCTACTATCAAAGTCATTAGAATGTTCCATACCTATTAATCTTCAAGTGAGTGTGTGAATGGACAACCAAAATACAAAACTTTAATTTCAAAGCTCGCATTACCTAAGACGCTATCAAGATGTTCAATTTGACTCGACTCTCATCGGGATTACACTCTCAAGATGAAATCACTCCGAATTAGGTGTAATAATTGTCACTCATGATATGGAAGCTATAAAGAGTAAATGTAAATGGAATCTAATGCTTGAAATTTTAGTGCACAAAGTCTCATGAAATGATACTTTTCACTAGAAGAGCGAGATACCGTGGAGAACTCTCTCATTACCTTAACTTCATATCCAATTTACTTAAAATCATCAGGACTTTGAAAAAGAGGTGTTTGATTGAGAAGAAAGAGGCTTGTGATATTTAATTGGGTCAACAGATGTGATTAGAATATCTACTGCAATTTTTCAAACTTCTCCACATCTCCAATCTCTCTCTTCTTTTTTCTTTTTTTATTTTTTTTTCTTTTCTTTCCCACACTCTTCTTTTTAATATATTTTTTTCTCTTTTGTAACAACCATTGGCATTTTTTTTTTCTTTTCATGATTTTTTTCTTTTTTTTTTTTCATCATCATTTTTTTTTGCCAACATTCCCTTATTCACACAACCAAACTTCTTGTCATGTCAACACATCCCAATCGCACCCAAATAAAGAACTGAGGCTTGAACTCCTAATTTGGAGTTAGGTATAGACTTAAGGATTGTGAAGACAAGGCGATTATGGTAAGGCTCAAAAGGTGAAATAATGGAATATCATAGAGGTATGTCAAGGCTGTATTATGCATATATGGTCAAAAGATAGCCTAAATCATCTTCTAAGTTCATAGGATTATTCAATTAAGTAAATTCAAGAGCTCTAAATTTTGGTAAATCCTGAACGTTCTCTTCTAGTGATCAGTCAAAATGAAGAAGAAAAATGAGACTTACAACGAATTAATACGCTTTTCAAAAAGTAAGAGTAATTTTATAAAACCCTAAAAAACAAAGAATGGCACAAAAGCTCACTTGGGTTATTAGTCTCCATTACAGTCTCTCAAGACACCTAAGCTATGCTTACTAATCCATTTTAGCTATTACAACGTTGTCACAATGTGCTCAAAGTTTTTTGAAGATTAAAAAGCATAAAATATACTATAACTAAGATAGTAAAGAAACTATCATTCTGTATCACATACTAATAGCATACGGAAAATAACACTAATGCATCATAACTAACTACATTAACTAAGAGAGAAATACAAGAACCATTAAAATTTTTAAAATTTTTGCAATTTTGATTTACTGAGTCATTTTGCTAAGAAGGTATATTGACATTAAAGTACCACAAATATATATGAGGCATGCAATGGCTCATTCCCCCCAACTAAAACTAAACATTGTCCTCAATGTTCTAAACTAAGCACATGGACATGTAAAGTAAAGCGAGAGAAGGAAGGATGTTACCTCGAGGCATTAATATCCAATTTTTTAAAGTTACCTGCAAAATCATTAGTAGCAACAAGGAAAAACAGAGAAGATAATAGAACTACTCAATAAATAAATTCGGTTAATCAAGATTTTTATCATAAAGTAATAACCGAAATTTTTGAGGATCCTCCCAATGAAATAATTTAACAGTTAAAAGAATATAGGGTTCCTCATAAAATTGCAACTCCCCCCAACTTATGTCAGGCTCGAGGTCAGAAGAGATGATGCAAAACCAATGGCTTCCAAAGTTATTGGGGACAGTTATATAAGATATACCACACTTTTTAGGAATTATACTGAAGGAAAGATCTTTAGTGTTGGTATTTTCTATAACAGCCTCTATTTTTTTATTATCAAAAGCAGGCGGAGGCCATGGTTCAATAAAAGGGGCAGGGTCTAAGTGATGTTCTAATGAATCTTCTTTACCCTCCTCTTGTATTAGAGCAGAATCTATGGAGATATGACCATGTGAATGGGATTTATGTTCTTTGAAAATAGTTTTGGACTGGACTTGGATGAAGCTATCTATTTGGGCCTCAACATCATTATTCCTCAAGAAGGTTAAGCAGTCTAGAAGATTACTAGCTTCTTGTTGAAGTTTAAGATCATCTAATGTGGGCCCAATATTTTCCAAGTCTTCTCTCAAAGAATTTTGAAAGGTAAACTTCTGTAAAGAACATGTTCTAGAATCCTTACCATCCTTGTCCACAACACATTCATTTTGTTCAATATTGGGGTACACATGATTTACGAGCTTGGGATGAAAGATTTGATTGATAGAGAGGATAGGTGATGGGCAACCTGGTGACACCACCTCTTCGGCCGAAAGAGGTGAGGGGTAGAGTCAACAAGGGACTCATCCTTTCCTAATTGCGTGCAGTCACTAAACTCTCGTTATTTGTAAAAACCTCATTCTCATCCGTGTATCTCTCCTCACTATATATGTCATCTATTGAGGTTCTCTGGACAAAGGAATTGTGCAATTTTATTAAGGCAGTGAAGGAGTTGATGTCTGGGGTTGCATATTGAGGAGAAGATGGTTCTACAACTTCATGCTCAACAGTTTGGTTTTCGAGTTCTTGTTGGGTTATCACTTTCTCGAATGAGTTGTTAACCTCATTCGGTATAAACCCGTCACGATCCTCTAATTCCATTCCATTATTAGTGTCCTAAAATTTAGGTTGTAGTGTTGAAGGATTAGTGTAGTCTTCTAAAGGTTGGCTAGCATATGCTTGTTGATATCTAGTTTCTAATTTATCAAGTGCACTATCTAGCCTTTTCAATTCACTAAGCAGCAATGTTAACATACCATTATCCTCAACTTGGTTATTCTCCTCATTATTATCATATGAAGTTTTACCCCCATTGTTGTTGGTAGTAATTCCCATCCCAATGTTTTTGTGGACAAGACTCGCCAAAGGGAAAGTCTTCGTGCGTTTGGTAATCGTGGAAACTACTACTATATCCTACATTATTATTTTGGTTATATCCCCATTGCGATTGATAGAACTCTCCATGTGGAGGTTCTTGATATGTTTGATAATATGGGGGACTACAACTATCATTTTCACATTGTGGTGGTTGGTAGCACTCGGGTTGATAATGCGCGTCATAAGTGGGTGCTTGCCAACTTGGGGGACAATTGTATTGATTTTCAAGTGCGTACCTATTGGTGACGTTTGTGTTTGTGATTGTGTTGTATAGAGGGTGCTATGGATACGACATGTTTATAAAAAAAAAAATTAAACAATAGAATTTTATTTATTTATTTTTATCTTGTGAGAGAAAAAGTCCAATAGAAAATTTTATTTAATTTTTTTTTTAAAGAAAAAGAAGAAAAGTGGAAATAACTTAGTAAAATCCTAACCTAGTTGCCTTCCCCGGCAACGGCGCCAAAAACTTGACACGACTACATAGTTGTGCGCTCTTGTGCAACACCCAAGTGTAGGTGATCGTGCAAGTAATACTAGATAAGTCCAGGTCGATCCCACAGGGAAGGAATAGGAAGAATATCTACAAAGCTACAACCTAAAGAAAAAGAAAATAAGAATGAATGATTGGATGTGTACTAACAAATCCTAATTAATTAAATTAAACTAAATAATAAACTAAAGCTTATAGAAACATAACTAATTAAACAGAAAAATTAAAGGTGTTGGAAATACAAGAATCCACATTGATTCTAACCATCTACCATGCATATTCATTAACGCTCTATGGAGTACATCCCTTTTCAGTATTCCGTATTTTTCTAAAGATAAAGAATCAATAGCCCTTTCATGATCGGGACTACATCATCACAAGTAATTTAAAATACTTGGAGACGGTTTAAAACAATGGTTAATACTTGCACTCTAAATGGTGTTAGCATTCAAAGTGATTTTCAAAAGTCATTGAAGAAAATAGCCTTAAGGCGTTAAGTTCTAAAAACTGTTGTGACAAACTGAGCTTATAGGGACAATTTGATGACAGATTTTTAAAACAAAAAGTCATGGAATACTTAAAAGAATCATCTCAGGAATTAGCAAATTCGATCGATCGAAGCGCTCTCGATCGATCGGACAGCATCATCCTTCAATCGATCGAAATGTCTTCGATCGCTTGACTATGGCTCGGGTTCGATTGATTGAAATACCTTCGATCGATCGAGCCCAACGTTTCTAAAGATTGCATGGCAGAGATTGGGAATCAATATTTCATCACATATTCCCAACGTCTAAACTACGAAAACATAATAAAGCTAGTACAAAAACAGTAAAACATAACAATCATAACTACTAGATTCATAAACAATCAAATAAGATAAAGGAATAGAAAAACCTAGAAATAATCTGAAAATAACTTGTAATTAACTTGAATCTTCAATAATCTTCAGTATAATAATGAAAAAGAGGAAGAAAAATAAGAATCTAACCTAATCTACTCCTAATATAACCCTAAAACTACCCCTAAAACTGCTGTTTTCTGAGTTCTAGAGCGTCATTTCTTCGCCTGGCGTCAAAACGACTTATATATAGGGTTTCTGTAGAGTTTACGCAACTTTTGGGTGAATATAAAGTTCGATCGATTGAGCTTAGTTCGATCAATCGAAGGTTCGATCGATTGAACTCTGCTCAATCGATTGAACTCTCTGATTTTAACAACTCTGCGCATCGATGGGAGAATGGCCATAACTTTTCACTCAGACCTCGGATTGACCTCCCGTTTGTGGCCGCACGACCATAAATCAAATATCTACATTTTATATCTTTGAGAACATCTTCCAAATCAGAAGTATACATGTCAAAATTGGCATTTTCTCAGCTGTTTCTGTTGTTCTCTTGACCAGAATCACTTTTCTTTAGCTTCACTTCATTGATTTACATCCTAATTCCAATAAAAACAATGCATAAACATATGTTTTAGCATTAATACAATAAAAAGAACATTGTTATTAGAATGCACCTAAATGTAGGGACTTTGGAGATAAAAGTATACATAAAGAACCATGTAATACGCTATGAATATGCACTTTTCACCTCAAATCATGCTTCATAATATCCCGTGCAAGGTATGAGTGGTCACTGCTAGTCTTGGGTTCTATTGCCCTTTGAAGAAAAGGGTCTTTTTATCATTTTGCATTCCAAATAGAATTCACAGACAGGTAGTGGTTCGAGAACCAGAAAATCAAGGATCCCATCCTTAACAAGCCTATCTATCCTATTTATATTAACATGTCCTAACCTCGTGTGCCAACCTTTTTTGGATTTGAAGAAGGTTCTTTCCTTTTAGATGGTACGGGTATTATTGAGTTATGCAATTCCACTTCAAAAGTTTTAAGAGAGATTGAGTTAATAAAAAAATAAACCATTAGATAACATACCAGAACAAATAAAAGAACCATTTCTTTTTATTGAAACTTCAGTACCAAAAGAAAATGAATAACCATTTTTTACTAAACTAGAAACTGAAATTAGATTACGTCTTATAGAAGGAACGTAAAGAACATTTGATAAGACTAATGTTTTATTCCAGGAAATACTAAAACTACTACTCCAACTGCAATTGCTGAAACGGTTGCACTAGATCTTAAAGTAAGAGTGATTTCTCCATCACTGCACAACCTCGTTGGCCTGACCCCCTGTAACAAATTGTAGATATGGTTAGTTGTACCAGAATCAACACACCATGTATTTCAAGTATCCGTAAAAAAACTTACTTCAATTACAAATTATTCTTTTATACCTTGGTTCTTTGTTGCTAGGTAGTCTGGACAGTTTCTTTTCCAATGTCCTAGTATACCATACTGGAAACACTTTCCCTTTAGCTTTCCTTTAGCCTTTTTATTTCCCTTCTTTGCCTTTTCCCAATAATTGGTTTGGGACCACCAACTTGAACCTTTGAGCCCTTCTTCCTCATTTTCCCTTTTTTGGATTTAGAGGATGAAGCCTTCTCGATGTTCATCATCTCATGATTACCCTTGACAATCCCCTCCGCTGTCTGTAGAGAGCTTACTAGTTCACTCAGTGAATAACCAACTTAATCATATTATAATTGAATTTGAATTGAGTGAATGAAGGAGGCAGTGAGTTTAGGATCATGTCAACTTGGGTTTCCCTATCAATGTCGGCACCAAGGATTCTAGTATGTTTAAAAATCCAATCATTTTTAAAACGTGCTTTCTTATTGGAGTCCCTTCTGTCATTTTGGTATTCATGATTTACTGCATGGCGTTAAGCCTAGCATGACGCCCCTGTTCCCCAAATAATTCCTTGAGGTTTGCAATTATATCCGCAGCCGTGGCCATAGACTGATGTTGGTGTTGCAATACATTGGACATTGAGGCCAATATGTAACAATGAGCCATCTCATCAGCCTTCTGCCATCGTGAATGCAGATCATCCTCATTAGCTTGGGCATCCGAAGCAGGGGCTAGTGGACGGGGAATGATAAGGACAAATTTGTGTCCCTAAACAGTCAAAAGAATGTCGAGGTGTCTTTTCCAATCAACATAATTTGTTCAAGGTAGCTTGTTTTGGCTCAAAATTGTGGCTAGAGGGCTAAATTTAGACATTATGCTAATCTGAAATTAAAACATGCAGAATAGAATAAGTATGGATATCTAAAATTGACATACATGCATTATATTCCAATAAAATAAAACATATTATGTCTTCATACTATTAAATTATGAAGTCAAGCCCCCAAGGGGAGATCAAGACTTCATGACTTAATTGGGAGGAACCCATCGTAACAATTCTCCATGCAACTCTTGCAAAAATAGTCTATAACTTCTGATCCTTAAGTCTCTAACGATTTTTAATAAAACTCCAAGGGGAGTCTCTTACTAAAAATATTAGTCTAGTATGTACCATCAAAAGAAATCTAATGACAACCTCTTCAAGTAGCGTCTCTAAGGGGAGGTCACTCTCTATTAAGTTTCATTAATTTCCTCCATTGGAAATTCATATCTAGTAACCAATAAATGGACTACTGTCTAAAGGGAGTGATCTTAGATGAATCTATGACTCACAGTATCCCATTCACTTTACAATGAATCATTGATGGAAGACAATGAGGTTATAACTTTTATAAGACTCTCTCCCACTAGAATTTATGAATTTCAGTAATTCATTTTGAAAAAGTTTCACTTTTCATTATCCCTGAATATCTCATATTCATTTAATGTGTCAAAATAATATTGTCTTAAAAAATGATAATTTTGCAAGAGAATTTTATTCATTTTATCAATTTTATCACTTAAAGAAAAAATATTTTGAAGACATTATGCTACTCATGCAACCACAACATATCAAACATATAAGAGGAACTCTATGGGAATGTCTCTAGGGCTTAGAATTTGCATCACTTTTGATTCTGCCCGTAGGTCCTCTATTTATATATTTTCCAAACCGACATTCCACAAATCGGTTTATCCCACAAATCAGTTTCTGGAACCTGCCCCAGTAATCGGTTTATAGGATAAACCGGTTTCTGGAACCTTTTACCAATAACCGGTTTGTCCCACAAACCGGTTTCTGGTGCCCTGTACACAGTAATCGGTTTGTCAAACAAACCGATTTTTGATACCCTTTTCCCGTATTGTTCCTTTCAGCATTCAAACACCTAGATAATAATGATTAACCCCACTATATAATAATGATTGTACTCCACTGCATAAGAAGCTAACCGCACATATATTAATAGTACCTAGACTTGTACTAACACTATTGCCACTCTACAAACAGTAACCGTAATTATAATCGAGATGTAATATATATACTATCACCCTAATTATAATCATCTCATGTAATCCTTGAGTCTCATTCACTTACTCATAGATTTCTAAACATGTCATCAATATTCTTGAGGACATGACTGTAGTTCTTAGTAATCAACCAAGTGACATTCTTAAGGAAATACTATACTCTTTATAGTGAATCACTTCACACCAGAGGGTAAATTCCATCTTGACGATAAGTGTTTCCAATACTATAAACTTGGTTTCCCAAGTAACCCAGGTGTTGATCTAGAAGACCTCACTGATTGGTAACTCAAAGAAACCTAACCTTAGAGCTTGCGTCTACTATCATCTCAAGATTAAGGACAAGTGTCTCACACAAGTTTGAGTGTCTATTAACTAATGAACAGTATTGTGTTAATAGAACATACTCAAGTCTGTTAATGTGTCAAATACACCACATTAAACTTGGAATCAAACATTCTAATGAATGAGATTCTTCATTCTATCATATAGAATTTAATGTGATACAGTCTAAACCTAATAAGCAATCCAATCTTATCATCGACTATGACTGTTCTAAACATTCTTCTAGAATACTCATATCTCCTCATACACAAATCACATTCGTATATATGAGTTCCATGAACTGTTTAAGGATTCAAACATGCTAATCATTCATCTCATGAAAACATACCTAACAAAATATAAATGATATCCCTAAATAAACTAATCAAATGTCTATAAATAATAATCATAAGTTAACTGGTTTGAGGGCATACACTTCAAAACCTAACATTATCATGGGATAGCGAGCAGAGTTTGAGCTGGTAGACCCCACTGTTTAAATTACTGAGGTCAAGGAAAGGTAGACTAGGGTTTCCTTGTCCCATCCCATGTTCACTTATTCCCCTAAAAGTTTGTCAGAGGTCTCCAACCTTGGGTATTTCTTGGTGGTGGGGCTAGGAAGTTCTTTTGTGGGAAGTTTCTTGCAGAGATGGTCGGTTCTTTTATTGTCTTTGAGCTGGATAGGCATCTTTTTCCAAACTCAAGGCCAATCTCACTTGTCCCTCAAAAGATTGCTTGAGCTGCCCAATCATTATGTTCTGGAGGTACGAGTTGAGCCCCTGGTGAAATCTCTTGGCCTTCTTCTGTGATGTGTCAATCATATGGTGAGTGAAACATGACAATTACTCAAGCTGGGTCATATATTCCCTCACCATCCAACTCCCTTGAACTAAACTTAATAAGATCTTTTCCTGCTGATCTTTTTCATCTTTGGGAAAAAACTTCCCAAGAAACCTACCTTTGAATGTTTCCCAAAGCATTCTCCTAGCAGTGTAGACACCCCATTCTGTCGGCTATCAGATTTAGGAGACCCATAGCTTGGTGTTTCACAATGATCAAAAAAGACTCAAAAAGAACTCCTGGAAGTTAGTTCTATCTCTCAAAATGCTTAGAATGACCAAAATGCCCGTGAAAGCCCAAACACTCCCAGATTTGGACCGAAAGTTCTGGAAACATGCTACGTCATAAAAAAAGTACTAAAAATGAGTTTTGAAGCAAAATCAAACAAAATCATCAGCTCCCAGAGACCTCTGAAAGTCACGAAAGTTCCTGGAAAGTCCCCGTTGACCGGTTTGACCCAAGTTTGATTCGGTTTGACTAGGGTTTGACCAAAATCATACAAATTTGCTGAGAAGTTCCAAGATCATTCTAGATTATGTGAAAAGTACTAAAAATGACTTTTAAAAGAAAATCGGACAAAAACGTCAGCTCCTGGGAGCTCCCAGAGGTTCCCAGAACTTCTTGAAGATCCTAGGTTTGACCGATTTGACCAAAAAAGTTGATTTTGAAATCGGAGCGCTCATTTTTCAAACATTTTTCATGAATACTAGAGATCAATAGCTTTCCAACGGTATATCACACATGATTTCTGGATTTAAAATGAATTTATTATGAATTCCGAAGGTGAAAAAGGCGATCAAATCAACTTTTATCGCGAATACCGCAAAACTCTTCAAAGTGACCCATCTCAAAACTATTTTTTATGGAAAGTAGACACCATTTTCTTTCCAATGGTATATCATAAGCTCAATTTGGAGTTCAAATGCATTTTTTTGTGAATTTCAGACAAAATAGGGCCTTTTCGCTAATACCGGAACCTCTAGGGGCTTAAACGTAAATTTCTGGGCATCTGAGGAGCATTGTCGCGGCGGCACTCATCCCCCGCAGAATCCATTTTTTAAAATTATTTTGGGGGTCTAAATTGAATAATTGAAAGAGAAAACGACATAGTTTCTTGTTCACAGATGTTTAGAACAATGGGAGCACTTTCTAAATCCCAAAACCACCCAAATTGGCCTATATAAACCCCCATTTTCTCTTCATTTTGAGGGGGCCAAGTGCAAAGCTTGAGGTAGTTGTAGTGAGAAAGAGAGATAGAGATAGGGTAGAAGAGAGAAAGTGAGCTTCTTTCCACTGATTTTCTATAAGAAAGTGAGTTCTACTCTTGTTTCCTTCCATTACCTCTCTTATACTTCACATTCAAACCCTCCCCAACCACCATTCTTGTGTATTCATGAGATAAGAAGTTACTTCCATGTCCAAATGTCACCACATATGAGTGAAACACCAAGCTACAAGTCCAATATCTCAATGATGATCAACTATTGATTGCTATTTGAATGCTTATTTGATTGTTTACATATTATGTTCATCTCTTCTCACCCCATTTCTTTGTTATTTTTCTTTGATTACTTACTAGCTCTTTATCATCTAAGTGATGACATGGTGTTTGAGGTGAATGAATCTTTATGGATAGTAGCTCTTGACCTCAAAAACATGTTTGATAGATGATGATCCTAACTTCAGTACATCCCTATGTATTCATGAAGTTATCTTCAAAAATAAAAACAATACTCTCCAACAATCTTAGAGGTTCTTGATACAAGTCTAACGTTGATATTGTAAGTTGTTATAATCCTCATTTAAGTACTGAAAATGTACTCTTAAAACCTCTATTTTAAAACCCCTATTATACCTCTCTTTTGACTTCAAGAAATAAAAACCTTTTCTTCTTAAAAATCATCAAAATAGTGAACAATCTGAGTTCGAAGATTTATCTAGAACTCAATACTTAAAGGAGGATTACAAGACCACTTGGAAAGTCTTCCTAACTTGTTAGAGAACACCCATGATTTTTAGTTTGACATGGAAACACTTGGAAGGGTCCTATTTTGGCCCAAACATTTCTTCCAGACATTCTATTTTTTCTGTCACAGCAGCTTGGTTGACTTTCAACTAGTTTTACAGGAAACTTTTCCAAAAGGAGTAGTCTCAATGCATTTTTTTTCTTAAACTTCAGTGTCTTAGGGAACATTCAGTATAATATGGGCCTCTAGATGTTTTGTTTTCATTTTCTAAGATTTTTCAACATTTCAGTTGACAGTACAGACTCTGTTTCTGAGTGACCTCCATTGTTTATATCATTTCTCTCAATCTGTAATAGTTATTGAATATTGGCTCTTTGGTATGTATTCTAGACACAATAAGGATGATCTCCATAAACAATCATGAACTAAAATCATTTCTAACCCCACTTTTCATTTTTCACAAGATTAACTCACTATTCTGTCCACTATTCACACCAAGCATACTTTTACTTTCATTCTTTGATTTGATGCTCACATGCACTCCAAATTAGTTCATATCTTAGGAAGTAGTCCATACTACATTTGTACATAACCTATGATGACTTCCTTCATACATTCATATCCCAAGCCACTTTAGAAAGTCTATGTACGCAAACACACTACAACCTTTGCACATTTTAGGATCATACATTGCATCTAAGCAAGATTTGGGGTTTTTGTGACTCCTAATCTAAGAAGATTATAAGAAATGAATTTGATCACACGTTCATGCTTTCCCTCGATCTAATCTTCCTTTCTCATCCGTCCCGGGGATTGAGAAATCTTCTTTCCTCAAAGATTAACATGCATCATACTAGCTTGCTAAGCATATTTTGATATCTTTGATTATTTATTTCGAGAACAATTCATGTCTCCCTTCTAGACTAGGAAAACATGATTACGTGATATGTGATTAGACGATTTTTCCTAGGTTTGTTTGTGTGATCTTTTACCTTTGCATTGTGTGATATTTGGCTTAGATCGTATGAATGATATCTTATCTTTTGATCTTCCACTTCAAAATTCTTATGTTATGTAATATACTATCATAGTATTATTTGTCGAACCAAACATAGTAAAAGATGATTATTTGGATGCTAATTGAGCCCCGTCGAGAGACGGGGTGAGTTGAGGGTGTTTTAGTCATGACAAAGGCTCCCTCCTCTCTCGTACCAAAATCCCAAGCCAAGTTCTTTGGTTACGAAGGGCCGGTGCCCTTTATCCATTTGGGTGAGTCAAACTTGGTTCCTTAAAGACCAAGTGGTGACTCTTTATTTGTTTTCAACAGACCTTTTTTTCAAATCAATTTCAAACAAAATGAAAGAGTGGACGACCGATTCCGCGTGTCCACAATCTGGCGACTCTGTTGGGGACTTTTATTTTAAAATAAATAATACAGAGGTTTGACTCATAAGAAGCATCCTTAAAATCATCTTTTTTATTGTGTCTGGTTCACCACATTGCACTCTTACATTTCCCCTCCGACTGTGTCTGAAATGCGGCACTAACATTGTTCAGGTCTTGCTGTGCCAGGGCACAAGTCACCATTGATACTATACCTTCCAATGTATATCAAAAAGAGTAAAAACTTCCGTACTGTCTTTCCGACAATATATTGGAACTCTCGTCAACGAACCCTCTTTGACTAAACACAGCCTTTGCTAAAAGATTCCTGTAGAACCTTTCATAGGACTATTGATTTATCTTTTCAGATAGGACAATGTGATATAACTGCTGTATGCCCTAGTGGGATTACCTACGCGATGTAGATGCTTATGTGGCACAGAACAGAACCTCTTTCTATGATTCCCAAGGTAATCACTCACATGTGATCACATTGAGTTTACTTGCCTAGGCACCATTATAAGGATGTCTGCTCCGTGCTCAAAATGATATGCACCGCAAACCTTGTTTGTTGGTCCAAAGAAATAGAAGTATGAAAACTTGCTAAACAGTATGATCGTCGTCATCACATATTCACATGCTCCTATCATATACACATGTTTCTCCCAGAAACTCTGCCCATCCCAAAACACCAATTTCTCCCAAAAATCTTTGTTATCCCTTGGTGATCATATTACAAAGTAAGGTTAGCATACTCTATATGGCTAGGACCTTACTTGTTTAACTACTATCTGTTAGAAATAGGAGCATCATATAGATTAGGGCTTGCATCCACATGCTTGTCTCATGAGTCTGCACACACTATCCCAATCAGTCTATACACAAGTCGGTCCACGTTCGCTAAAATCTTTGTCGTTGTCTATCTAGTCGTCACTGTCAGAATCTGATACACTTCTCCTCTCAAATCTGTAAGTCAGTATAGATTCCCAAAGTCAGCCGCTGGGATCCCCATTTTGGGTCAGAAGTTCGAACAGGCATTTAGTCAGAATTAGCCCGCTAAGTCATTGCAACATGAATTAGGAAGAATTAGAAAACAAAGGCATTGAGTTGGAAGCAACCATAAGCCAGCAATCTGATCGCATGGCCCAAGTTTTGAATTTCATGGAAGAACTGAAATAGCAGCAGCCACAGTACCCACATGGATTCCCACCACCACCAGTAGGGTTCATGCCACCACCACCACCTGGGTTTTTATCACCTCCCGTCGTTGTACATAAGAATAACGGGGAAGAAGAATGGTTTCATAGGGTCCCGCCACCTGCATATGAGAAAAAGTTTCAAGAAAAGATCAATAGAGTAGACAAGCTGGAAAGTGTGCTAAGAAAGAACAAGGGGGTTAACGATTACATGCTAGATCTAGAAGGCATGTTCAAACCCGTCAAAGTGAAACTACCTGAGAACTTTAAAATACCATAATTTGACCGCTTCGATGGGATCGAGAACCCAAAAAGTCACATCAAGTTGTGTATGAACATCTTCCAATCTAT
This sequence comes from Hydrangea macrophylla, assembly GCA_033977485.1. Classification (NCBI taxonomy): domain Eukaryota; kingdom Viridiplantae; phylum Streptophyta; class Magnoliopsida; order Cornales; family Hydrangeaceae; genus Hydrangea; species Hydrangea macrophylla. The sequence goes on along the minus strand of CM066991.1, from coordinate 55,515,924 downwards.
GGGATGCACTCATGAGCACATAGTTATGTTGTTCCCTCAAACCCTCAAGAATGCCGCACTATCCTGGTTCCTAACTCTTGAAGTCTCCAAGACCCGAGTCTGGGAAGATGTTGCTAGAACTTTTATTCATCACTACTCTTACAACCAAGAGTTTAAAGTCACCATCCAGGACCTAGAGACGACCAGGCAGAACATCAATGAGTCTTTCACTGCGTTCTTAAGCAGATGGAGAAATAAAGTGGCCCAAATGATCCACAGACCTGTTGAGAAAGAGCAAGTATGTATGCTGGTCAAGAACATGTAACCTGTATACCACGACAAGCTATTCTATCTATCCATCTCCACATTCGAAGAGCTGTTTGAAATAGGCACCAGAATAGAGGATGCCATCAGAGAAGGAAAGTTCAAGAAGGATGAACCCCAACACCAGTTCAAGAGACCCAATTACTCCCTGGACCCCCGAATATCAATGCGGTTATCAACCAACCAATGGCCTACGCCCTCCGTCCATACCAGTCCATTCTGCCAAATCGCCCAAAAGGCCCTCGCGAATTCTCCAAACTTGATATTCCCCTTTCCATAGCCTTGGACCACCTACTCAAAAAGGGCCACCTGTTGCTCCTTGTGGATATCGCAGGATTTCCTATTTTACCCACTTTTAAAATATTTTTCAAATTCAAAGAGTCGCCACTTAATTTTTAAAAGGAAAAATTAAGAAACCATTTTAAAGCAAACTGATCTTTTGCGAAACCAAAGATTAACTGGGTCCGGGGATTATGGAATGAAAGGGGAAGGAGCCCGGCGGACTAAAACACCCTCTTTCATCCTATCTCACGATAGGCCTCTACTCAACATCCTTTTTAATCAAATTATTAATCTAAGCATGCCCTCAATTAATACATATATACATATACATCACACAAGCATGTTGGAAATGGTGTAAAATTGCTAACGACAAAATATCATTCATAAGCCACGTAATACAAGTAGCAAACAATATGATATGCAAAAGAGAACTAGAAAACATACCTGGGATCCAGCCGCGAATATCAAACGTGCAATGCATGCAAGAACAAAATTCCTAAAAAAGGGTCTCTAATTCATATATTCACATAAGGCAAAATCTAAGCTAAGGTGTCGCACATGGAGTCGAAAATTCAATTAAAATCAATGAAATAAATTAAACTAGAGAAGGGTTGAGAAATTGTACCTCAAAGCGCTACGAAACAAAGGTTAGTACACATGCCTTATACTAGATATAATATCAAAAGGTAATTAATCCTAAGTCATGTTCAATTAGATACAATTTAGACAAGAGATAAGTCCTACTTATGAATATGAATATGTATGAATGAATGCATGAATATGAACAAGAATGAGATATGAATTTATTCACTAATTTGGATCACTAAGCCTCTGGATTTAATCTAAATTATCATTATTCAAAACATGGTTTGAGTCCCAAGCCATTAAGAGACTATTTGAGCTGGAATAAATAAGATTAGACAAAAATAGTAGCAGTTTTTTATGAATTACAGAGAGCAGACCAGACGTTCATAAATAGGAATAAAATACTTTCAACTGTTGGATCTTAATGATTTTTGGATATGTTATGCCTCTGTGAGTCTAGTTTCTAACCCAAAAAGAAAATCAAGGTTTCAACGGTTAGATCTCCGAGAATATGGAAAGTACTAGACCTCACTCAGGATTTTGCAACTCTCTGTCCAGAGATCTTGTACGATTTTTTTAAAAATAGTAAACAAATGAGAAACACTTAGATCTTTTTAGGGTATCTTCCTAACACATTAAGGTACTTATAAAAAATTATTTGAGACCCCGAAAACTTTATTAGAGCTCTGCTCTATCAATTTTAAAACCGGTTTGCTGTTCTGAAATTTTGGACAGAGAATTGCTTATTTGGAAATCATAAGACCAAACCATCCTAAGTATGGAATATTATCAAAACAATAATCACAGAGATACTCATATGAGTTATGAACATTCTCCAATTGGTCTCATCCTATTCCAATGGACCATGATTTAATAAAAAATCTTTGATCACAGAGGATTTAAGAATTCACTGCACCAATGTTGAATTAATGTTCATATTTCAAATCAAACTTAATCCATGACTTCTAGAGAGAGCTAGGATCAAGTATGATTATGACCATTAAAATGAGTGATGAAATATAAAGTGATCCATAGATTTAACCTTGGAGAACCTCATACTTAGATCTCCAAATATGGAGTCCTAGTAAGAATACCCAAGGTTTTACTCAATCTAATAGACTTTTGGACATTCAAGTTCCCTAAATTTCATCAATCTATGAAGGCTTACACTCAAATCCTCTCCCAAACATATGGTCCTTGAGGAGATTTTAGCCATGAAATCATATTCTCCTCTCAAATTAATGGTCCTTGGAGATTAAATGAGACTATAATCTACATGAACCTTTATGGAATATAGAATGAATTCCATAAGATTCATAGTAAGGAGATCCTAGTCATGAGTTGATACTAGTATCTCACCAACTATGTGTAGATATGGCCATGATCAACCTTAAACTCCATATGAGTTATAAGATCATAGGAGATCAAAGGATCAACCAAACAAAAAAAGGAAGACTCAATGGAAAATGTACACAAAAATGTGTGAATCTTCAAAGGAAAATTGAAATTTAGAAATCAAAGTTTACTCAAGAGAAATCAAGAGAACAAACTCTTTGAAACCAACCCAATTCATTTAAATCCAAGGTCCATTTAGATCCAAACTAGTGAATTATCATGAGATTCAATCACAAATTCTATGTGGTGTGTGATGAAATGAGGTAAGAAGAGAGGTTTTGAAAATGTGTAAAGATCCTAGAACTATGAATTTGTGATTGAATTGCCTAATTCTATTAAGTGATTGAGAGGTTACCTCTAAGACCTCAAGGATTTCTTCTATCCTTTTGAAGCTCTTCCAAAATCTTCAAGTTCTTCTTAAAATTCTTCAAGTTCTTCAAGAAAACTTCTCTTTTCCTCTCAATTCTCTCTATATGATTCTTGTATCTCTCTCTAATTTCAAGCATATGTGTGTGTGTTGATTCAAGTATATTCAAGTGTATCCAAAATGAAGATGAAAGTTTGTTTATATAGACCATTAATTCAAGGATAAATGGGTAAATTCGGGTGGAGACCCATGTGCAAAGATTTCTTCTAGAACATGTGAGAAAAACAGTCTGTTACAGCCAGCGGCACTCGACGGGTGCTGACGGCACTCGCTGAATGCCAGGCAGCACTCGCTGAGTGCCGGGCGGCACTCACTGAATGTCAGACGGCATTCGCTGAATGCCGGGAGGCACTCAGTGAGTGCCGCCGGCTTTATCGCGTGCCGGGGCTAACTGAATTTTGCCCTACTTTTTAATTTTCAACATATACATTAACATAAGCTTAATTATTGACGAATTATGTTGAAATACTTGTATTTGTAATATATTTCATTAAGAATACATCCAAAACATGCATTCGAAATGTATTATTTCCCCTCTCTTTTTTTTTTCAACAATCCTCTTTGTTTCAAAATTCCTTTTTTATTATTTTTTTTATTTTATTTTCTTTTCAAGACTTTCTTTCATATCTTATTTATATATATATATATTTAGTGGATTCTCGGGCTGATTTCTTCACATGTTCTTCAACGTTTGAGTTTTCCCCGAATACCCAAATTCTCTCTCTCTCCCTCTTTTTCCATTTTTAAAATTGAACTTGAGGAATCATTTGAAGATTTTGAATTTTCTGGAAAATCTTCGAATGTCACCGGTCATCGTCATCATCGGTCTTTGAGAGGTAACCAATCCCTAGATTTGACGTTTGGTCAAAATCGGGGTCTCTACAGTTTGCCCTTCTTTGACAGAGTTTGTGAAGCAACGCGTATCACAAACGAATGTCAAAGACTGTGTGAAAGACAAGCCTTTGACCAACAGTCAAATCTAGGTAAAAACAAAAAGTGTGTTGCAAAATCGGGTGCGCAGATAGCCAAATGCTGGTCGTGCTCAAAGATGAGCTGCCTACGTATCCCATCAGGAATCAGACCAAGACGTAGTTCGAGCAAAGGACAACAAAACACAAACGCAGGTAGTCACACAGATGAATGCACCTATCCTATCGTGATGCACGTGCTCAAGCAAATTTATGCTCTATGTTTTCAGGTTCAATGACTTAGGACAATGCTACTCCTTAGAGTTAGCAAAATGTACCTTTGTCTTGAAATCCTTCTATGCTGATGACGTCCTGTCCTAGGAAAGTCGCGATTGCCATTTTTTTTTTTTTATGAGAATAACGATTGGCTGAGATGCGCTTTGCGTCTTATACTCCAGTGACGAATCAGGAAATGTGCAGAAAGACTGAGATGCACTTTGCGTCTTATACTCCGGTGTCTTGAGGATCATCTGATTGGCTGAGATGCGCTTTGCGTCTTAGACTCCGGTGCCGAATCAGGAAATGTGCTGAAAGACTGAGATGCGCTTTGCGTCTTATACTCCAGTGTCTTTCAAAAAATGAGATGTTTTGCAGAAAAGTCAGAATCGCTCCAGATTCGATGACCCCAGAGATAGCAGATAAGTCAGAATCGCTCCAGATTCAATGACCCCAAATAGCAGAAAAGTCAGAATCGCTCCAGATTCAATGACCCCAAGATAGCAGAAAAGTCAGAATCGCTCCAGATTCAATGACCCCAAGATAGCAGAAAAGTCAGAATCGCTCCAGATTCAATGACCCCAAGATAGCAGAAAAGTCAGAATCGCTCCCGATTAATGACCCCGATGATCGCAGAAAAGTCAGAATCGCTCCCAATTCAATGACCCCAATGATCGCAGAAAAGTCAAAATCGCTCTAGATTCAATGACCCCAATGATCGCAGAAAAGTCAGAATCGCTCCCGATTCAATGACCCCAATGATCGCAGAAAAGTCAGAATCGCTCCCGATTCAATGACCCCAATGATCGCAGAAAAGTCAGAATCGCTCTAGATTCAATGACCCCAATGATCGCAGAAAAGCCAGAATCGCTCCCGATTCAATGACCCTAAGATAGCAGAAAAGTCAGAATCGCTCCAGATTCAATGACCCCAATGATCGCAGAAAAGCCAGAATCGCTCCCGATTCAATGACCCCAAAGATCGCAGAAAAGCCAGAATCGCTCCAGATTCAATGACCCCAAGATACCAGAAAAGTCAGAATCGCTCCAGATTCAATGACCCCAATGATCGCAGAAAAGTCAGAATCGCTCCCGATTCAATGACCCCAAAGATCGCAGAAAAGCTAGAATCGCTCCAGATTCAATGACCCCAATGATCGCAGAAAAGTCAGAATCGCTCCCGATTCAATGACCCCAAAATAGCAGAAAAGAAGCTTGGCATTGCTAGGGTAAATCCCCTTTCTTTTCCTCCTTTCAGAATAGTCATGTGGACAAAATTCACTTTTCTATTTTTCAAAGATTTGGAGTCGCGCAGACTCGAAAATTCATTTCCTATTTTCAAAGATTTGGAGTCGCGCAGACTCAAAAATTCATTTTCTATTTCAAAGATAGAGAGTCTCTCAGACTCGAAAACTCATTTTCTATTTCAAAGATCTGGATTATGCATATTTTTTTGCTTTGGTTGGTGACACATAGACTGCAATAGACGACTTATGCCAAGACCGAGGATTAGATCGGAGCTGGTCCAACCTCAAAAGATTTGCCTTGGGACTATTCTAGCTCAAGATATGTTTCATGTGCTTCTTATTCTAGATTCATCATTTTCTTTTCTTGATAGATTGTTTGCTATGGACAGCAATTTTAGGTGATTCAAGCAAGGGGAGGAAGAAGTACGAGCCAGTTCCTTACGACAACCCCACTTTTCTACTCACGGATTCCCCTTTTGACTATGGACAAGTTCAAAGGCTTTTTGGTACATCTTGATCTACTGAGGATATTCACTTGATTTTGTTCTCTCTGAAGATGTTACTTGCCCTTTCCTTGGCGGGGCAGAATCTGACTTCCTGCCCTTCATGCTATTACCCTTCTTTTGAAATTTCCACTTCTTGCTGATCCATCTGAGGAATGTATCTTTCGGTTTTCAGGAGGGTAGACTCAAACTGAGTTGAGACACACACAGTTTTTCAAATCTGTGACCAATTCTGCTTTCTTTTCTTTGCGCTTTTCTGATTATTATTTTTTTTTTAAAGAATCATCATCCTATAGTTTTCTTTCATTGTATCTTCCTTTACAATTGACTATAAGGTAATGGGGAATTCTTCTTTTCAATGTTTCTTTCCATCTTAAATCAATTTCAGATTTATGCATGAAAACTTCAACTTTTAACCTCAAGAACTTTCAGGATGTCCAAACTTGATCCTTATTTGGTAAGCCAGTAAACCCAGAGATATCTTATTTGGCAAACGACAGTTTGCCCCTAGTTTGACAGGGGGCTTGGAAAGTGCTGGGCAAACGAAGTTTGCCCCTGGTTTGAGGGAGGTGACGCGGCCTCTGGGCAAGCAAATGTGATTTCATGAATTGGTTGGGTTTCTTCTTTGGACGGAGGGCCTTGGGAGACCCGCCTACTTATCCCCGAATGGGCATCAGGTCCTATAGTAGTTCGGTTGAGGCCTGAAAGAAGTGCAATGATTGACTCTGTATGCGTTTGTGACCGAACCTTGCAGGCTGCCTACGTATCCCCGAATGGGAATCAGGTCAAAACGTAGTTCAACCACTCTGGAGGTCTTGAAAGAATAAGGCTTCAAGAATTGGTGGGCTTTTCGAGCCATGCTTTCATTTAGGTTCAATGGGTGCCCTTTCTGGGCAGATTTTCTGAAACATATTCCTTGTGGCAGCTTTCGAACAAGATGATGAACTACTTCTCCTTCTTATGCATTTTTTTTCTTTTCCTCTTTTCTTCCTTTTTTTTTTCTTTTCTTCTTTCCCCTTTTTTGTTTTGTGGCGGTTGATTCTTTTCACCTTGTCACTAGCCAGTCAATCTTTACAACTCTCATAATACATCATGTTTTACTCATACTCTATCATACTCACATAGTAATATCAGCCCTCCAAATTACTCTTTCTCAAAGATATTTCTGCATTGTTTTAGGTCCACTTATCCATTGAGTCTCTCATAAAAATTTTATTGATACTTTCAAATCTTTCTTTTCATTTCCAATTTCTTTTCTTAGGATAATTCATGTACTTTGAAGTACTCAAGAATTCTCAATCTTATTTATTCTCTACTTTTTTTTTCTTTCTTTTCTCACTATCTCTTATTCTCTTCATGATTTTGACTGGCTAGGATTCGGATTTTGAAATCAACACGCATCTTATTTTGCTCTAACTTTTGCCTAGGCGCCCTTTCGGGTTTTCATCCTAGCGAGCTCTCTTTTTTTTCTTTCTTTCTTTCTCTTTTTTTTAAAGAAGAAGAAGTTCATTTAAGATATCTAGCTACCATTAAGGAACAAGTTCATGGCTTTGGACTATGAGCTCACCTTTTAGGTTTGGTATAAAGGGGTGATGTGGGATAATTTCTGAATTCATTCTGGCACATCATCATAGGACCATGCAAGGCATCCTTGTATTCTTTTAGCAATGAGATCAATTTTATGCTTTTGTCTTTATTGAGTGAAATATGGAAAGAATCACTTTGAGAATCTTCTTCATTTTCTAAGCCAAATGCCAAGGTTTCCTCAATGATTTTGCATGCAGGTTCATTTGCTCCTCTTTTTTTCTTTTCTCTCTTTTTTTTACAGTTATTATAACCATTAAGCGTAATCAAGTAAGCAGAATCAGTCACTTTCATTGATAACAGAAAATTAAAGGTTTGGCTCATACTTGGCCATTACAGACTTCCGGGGTAGGGGATTTCTTTCACTAGACTCAAGGACATCTTGGCAAATCTCCTAGTTCTGTTTCTTCTTCTTTTCCTGACTTTTCTTCCTTTCCCTTATTTCCCTTAATCTCTTCCTCCAACACTTCTCCCATCTGTTCTTTTCCAATCTTTATTTCCATGATCTTTTTCGGACCGCTCTCCTCGGTCTTACTGCCTTCTTCATGAAAGAGATTCCTCATGGCCAGGCCATCCAGTGCACAAATCCAATTTGGACAGACATAGGTTCTGTGAGCGCTTGCAGGTATGGATCTTCATAGTCAACGAACTCATGTAAGAAAGAGATCTCAGACCTTTGCTCCAAGTACTTATCTTTGCAGTCCACCCATGGCTCTGGAGAGGCGTAGCAGGGGAAATCTTTTCCTTTCTTGATGATGTGTGTATGCAATGCCTGACTTCCTTCTTCAAGATCCTTCCCTTTTCCTTTCTTCAAGTCATTCCCATCTAACAGCTTGGCATGGTTGACCACTTCTTCAGCATTTCCTTCTTCTTCTCCTTCGGACCACAGACCATCCGTGTCACTGTAAACCTCCTCCTCCCAGACGGAGTTATCAGTAGGATTGTTTGGATCCCACCAGTTGATTTGGATGATTTCATTGTCCATATCTTCCTCGAATGCTTGTTCTTCTTCTCCTCCTATCAGCCAATCCTCTTCCTCGACTACTATAAGGCATATCCCCTGATCTTCTGGGAACTCATAAGCTTTGGCAGCTTGTCCTACCGGTACGATCAATACAGATGGGTCGAAGACTTCCTTCCCTACATCTAAGAGATTGATGTTTCGTGGTGGTGGTGGTACAGCATGATGATTAGGGAGCGGGTTCCGAGTCACATGTCGATCTGCAGGTGGAGGAGAAATGGTCTTATTGTCAATCAAATCTTGTACTCCATGCCTTAACCTCATACATCGGTCAGTTGTATGGCCATGAGCTTGGTGAAACTCACAATAGAGGCTTGTATTGAAGCCCGATGGAAGTGGATCAAGCATTGGTTTTGGATCTAGAGGCTTGAGATATCATTTTTCCTTTAATCGCTTGAGAATGGTAGTTAGAGAAACCCCTAAATCCGTGAAGCGACGAAGCTGCCCTTCCAACTTTGGTCTCGACGCACCCCCTTTTCTCACAAAATTATGCCCTTCTTCCGGCTGGCTTAGAACATTAACATCAGTTGCTACCTGATTTCCAGCATTCCCCCCATAGAATGGTCTTCTAGAGCGGTTCCCCTGAGGTTCCTCCCTCTTAATCCTTCCATCCTTGATTGCGTCCTCGATCCTGGTTCCAATTTCAAATAATTCTGCAAAGGTATGAATGCACCGGTACATGAGTTTCTCCTGATAGATGCTCGGGAGATTTTTGATTACAATCCGGATCTATTCCTTCTCTGATGGCCGTTGGGTCATTTTTGCAGCCTTCCCCCTCCATCGCGTCAAGAATTCAGCAAATGACTCTCTATTTTCTTGCGTAGTCATTTCTAGATCCCTCACAGTTATATCAAGCTCTTGATTGTATTCATACTGGGTGACAAAAGCCTTCACCACTTCTTCCCATATGCGACTCTTGCTTGGCTCTAATGTGAAATACCAGGATAAAGCTGCTCCAGTCAAAGTTTGTTGAAATAGCATGGCCATCATGGCAGGATTTAGACCACTTGGCTAGAAAGCCCCGATGCACATCCTCACGTGATTTCTAGGGTTACCGGAACCATCAAACTTATCTATCTCTGGCATTTTGAAACCAACTGGCAGTTTCTCTTGAGCTCCATCAAACAAACCCTCTAGCTCTAGCAGGTAGCTATCAACTCCATCGGACTTGCGAACAACTTTCTCCAGCTTTTCCACCTTCTCCTTCATTTCGATACGCTCTTTCTCAGCTTTCTCAATTTTCTCTCTCTCTGCCCTGGGTACATCAGCTCTAGGTGGTTCTGGATCCTCAAACCATTCATCTTACTGCAACGGAGGCGGGTCGGCTATTGGTGGATCATTTACTGGCCTCTGACGGGTCAATGTTTCCAACATGACCATCATTTGGTCCATCCTCTCCTTCAACTGTGCTATTTCTGTAGCTTGTTGTTCGTGATCCATTTCTCTTTCTGTCTCTGGCTCTCTTCATACTAACCTTGCACTCGAATCCCTGACCCAAACTGTCCCGGCGTTCAATGCTATCTTGCCTACAACCATTTTTATTTTTTAATCAATTTTCAAACAACTTTATTTTTTTGAAAAAATGCTTGGTAAAAATTCTTTATGAATGACTCATATGTCACACGGATGCGATGAATGTGTGTGTGTGTGTGTGCCTATTCTATATGCCAAAAGAAAGGAAAATTCTGGTCCTAGCACATACAACATATAAGCACATAAAATCTTCCTCCATGTCAAGTGCGCTGATTTCTCCTTTCATTGTGATCCTCATTCCCCCTTTTTTTTTTTAAGTATTAAAATTTTGAAATTTATTTGGAAAGTATTTCTTAGGTGATGAGATCTTTTGAAACAATTCTTGGGAGTTCTTTTGAAAATGAGGATGTCAAACATTGCTTAACAAAGATGATTGGATTAAAATTCATTTGAGAAGCATTTCTCCCACAAATAATTCCTGAGCTCTTTTTTTTTTTTTTTGGATTTTTCCTTTCAAAGTGAGGATGTGAAAATATTTCTCAATAAAAAAAATGATTTGGGTTTTATTTGATTAAAGAAAATGAACCTTGGATCTTTTTTTCTTTTGAGAGGGTGATTTTTCAAAACATGTTTTTTTGGATTTAAAGATAATGATTAATCAAAAAATTTCATAAACAATGAACTTTGGATTCTTGGGTAGGAGTATCACACGATTAGATAATCATCGCACTTTTCATGAATTCGGATGCATACAAGGTCAATGATGCTTAGCTAAACATGATACAAGAGATGTAATATTATAATCAAGATTCGGCTTATTCTCAAATGTCATAGGACATGAAGAGGAATTGCTCAAAAGTGATTAAGAGGTTACACATCTTTTATCAAGTAAGCATCGTCACCATCTCAAGTAATCCCTTTCGGGCATACAAAACTCCCTAGCACATAATCCTAATCAAGAATTGAATTCCTAATTTTGAAAGGTTCTATGGAAACTACTATGCAAAGGCCGGGTTTTGGTCAAATAAGGGACCCTTGACACACACCCGATAGGATGCTTCATATACCAAGACATGGTACGAGATCAACGGTGATCACACGGCCCCATGATGGCTTGACCGACCGGGTTGCCCCGAGCCTCCAAGGTCATAGTTCCGTGCAATCGACTGGCGAGACATGCAAGTGCAATGCAACGGGCACACAAAAATTAATTAATTTGATTAAAAGGATGCTTTCAAGTCTAATCCTTGAGTGAACCCAAAATCATAAATTCTGGTCTGCGAAACCAGAGATTCTGGGTTCGATCCCCAGCAGAGTCGCCAGATTGTGGATATCGCAAGATTTCCTATTTTACCCACTTTTAAAACATTTTTCAAATTCAAAGAGTCGCCACTTAATTTTTGAAAAGGAAAAATTAAGAAACCATTTTAAAGCAAACTGATCTTTTGCGAAACCAAAGATTAACTGGGTCCGGGAATTATGGAATGAAAGGGGAAGGAGCCCGGCGGACTAAAACACCCCCTTTCATCCTATCTCACGATAGGCCTCTACTCAACATCCTTTTTAATCAAATATTAATCTAAGCATGCCCTCAATTAATACATATATACATATACATCACACAAGCATGTTGGAAATGGTGTAAAATTGCTAACGACAAAATATCATTCATAAGCCACGTAATACGAGTAGCAAACAATATGATATGCAAAAGAGAACTAGAAAACATACCTGGGATCCAGCCGCGAATATCAAACGTGCAATGCATGCAAGAACAAAATTCCTAAAAAAGGGTCTCTAATTCATATATTCACATAAGGCAAAACCTAAGCTAAGGTGTCGCACATGGAGTCGAAAATTCAATTAAAATCAATGAAATAAATTAAACTAGAGAAGGGTTGAGAAATTGTACCTCAAAGCGCTACGAAACAAAGGTTAGTACACATGCCTTATACTAGATATAATATCAAAAGGTAATTAATCCTAAGTCATGTTCAATTAGATACAATTTAGACAAGAGATAAGTCCTACTTATGAATATGAAAATGTATGAATGAATGCATGAATATGAACAAGAATGAAATATGAATTTATTCACTAATTTGGATCACTAAGCCTCTGGATTTAATCTAAATTATCATTATTCAAAACATGGTTTGTGTCCCAAGCCATTAAGAGACTATTTGAGTTGGAATAAATAAAATTAGACAAATATAGTAGCAGTTTTTTTATGAATTACAGAGAGCAGACCAGACGTTCAAAAATAGGAATAAAATACTTTCAACGGTTGGATCTTAATGATATTTGGATATGTTATGCCTCTGTGAGCCTAGTTTCTAACCCAAAAAGAAAATCAAGGTTTCAACGGTTAGATCTCCGGGAATATGGAAAGTACTAGACCTCACTCAGGATTTTGCAACTCTCTGTCCAGAGATCTTGTACGATTTTTTAAAAATAGTAAAAAAATGAGAAACACTTAGATCTTTTTAGGGTATCTTCCTAACACATTAAGGTACTTATAAAAAATTATTTGAGACCCCGAAATCTTTATTAGAGCTCTGATCTATCAATTTTAAAACCGGTTTGCTGTTCTGAAATTTTGGACAGAGAATTGCTTATTTGGAAATCATAAGACCAAACCATCCTAAGTATGGAATATTATCAAAACAACAATCACAGAGATACTCATATGAGTTATGAACATTCTCCAATTGGTCTCATCCTATTCCAATGGACCATGATTTAATGAAAAATCTTTGATCACAGAGGATTTAAGAATTCACTGCACCAATGTTGAATTAATGTTCATATTTCAAATCAAACTTAATCCATGACTTCTAGAGAGAGCTAGGATCAAGTATGATTATGACCATTAAAATGAGTGATGAAATATAAAGTGATCCATAGATTTAACCTTGGAGAACCTCATACTTAGATCTCCAAATATGGAGTCCTAGTAAGAATACCCAAGGTTTTGCTCAATCTAATAGACTTTTGGACATTCAAGTTCCCTAAATTTCATCAATCTATGAAGGCTTACACTCAAATCCTCTCCCAAACATATGGTCCTTGAGGAGATTTTAGCCATGAAATCATATTCTCCTCTCAAATTAATGGTCCTTGGAGATTAAATGAGACTATAATCTACATGAACCTTTATGGAATATAGAATGAATTCCATAAGATTCATAGTAAGGAGATCCTAGTCATGAGTTGATACTAGTATCTCACCAACTATGTGTAGATATGGCCATGATCAACCTTAAACTCCATATGAGTCATAAGATCATAGGAGATCAAAGGATCAACCAAACAAAAAAAGGAAGACTCAATGGAAAATGTACACAAAAATTTGTGAATCTTCAAAGGAAAATTGAAATTTAGAAATCAAAGTTTACTCAAGAGAAATCAAGAGAACAAACTCTTTGAAACCAACCCAATTCATTTAAATCCAAGGTCCATTTAGATCCAAACTAGTGAATTATCATGAGATTCAATCACAAATTCTATGTGGTGTGTGATGAAATGAGGTAAGAAGAGAGGTTTTGAAAATGTGTAAAGATCCTAGAACTATGAATTTGTGATTGAATTGCCTAATTCTATTAAGTGATTGAGAGGTTACCTCTAAGACCTCAAGGATTTCTTCTATCCTTGTGAAGCTCTTCCAAAATCTTCAAGTTCTTCTTAAAATTCTTCAAATTCTTCAAGAAAACTTCTCTTTTCCTCTCAATTCTCTCTATATGATTCTTGTATCTCTCTCTAATTTCAAGCATATGTGTGTGTGTTGATTCAAGTATATTCAAGTGTATCCAAAATGAAGATGAAAGTTTGTTTATATAGACCATTAATTCAAGGATAAATGGGTAAATTCGGGTGGAGACCCATGTGCAAAGATTTCTTCTAGAACATGTGAGAAAAGCAGTCTGTTACAGCCAGCGGCACTCGACGGGTCTGCCTCAATAGCCTTTGGTCTGGTACTGGATCCTCTGGCTCAAACTCTGGCTCCTCGGGGTCGTCCTCAGGCTCATCATCATCTGTATCATCTGCATGCTCATCCTCTACTGGGTCCTCGTCATCTATCGGCTCCTCCTCTCCATCTCCGTCCATGTCCTCATCGGGATGCTCATCCTCAGGCTCTAGGTCCTCATCCTCCTGGATCAGCTCAGGCTCTGGAACTGGTACGTCGGGTACTGGTGATGGTGGTGCTGCCGGTGCTGGTGCAACTACAGGCTCTGGTGGACCGGCTACAATGGCTCTCAACTCAATCTCATCCATCTCTGGCTTACTCTGAACTAACCGTAATATCTCCTGGCAAATGTCTCTACCAATCCTCGCAGTGTGGTAAGCATCCATACGCATCTGCGTCGGATGAGTCCTCTCTATCACATAAAGTGCTCTCCACATGTCCTCCTCCAAATGTCTACTAGCTATCTGGCACACACGCTCACGATAAAACTCTGGGTCAGCTGGCTCCACGGTATCCCCATAGATCACGTGTCCTCCATAAGCATCGGTAACAAACTGATGGAACTCTGGATCCATGCTATCCTGCAAAGGAAAACTATCTATCATCAGGAAGACGAACTTATCTTATACACATATCTCATCTCAAGAAAATCTTAAATACTAGAACCAGATGGTGTGGAATCCATCGGTGAACAACAATATCAGAACCTAACCGTAATATAACCAGGCGCTCTGATACCAAAAACCCTGTCACGCCCCGGAGCAGCATAAATAGAGAAAAATAAATTTCCTTTATGGGTCCATAGGGAATGACAAGTGAAAGTCACCAATATCCACACCACACAGTACTAGTCCAAACAGGAACAGAAAGTCAACTGAAATATAAACAGTTCTATCTATTACAAACATCAGAGTACGGTCCACAGGATCACAACAGGTCTGGAGACAACATATGCCCAAGTACCCGTTAACTACAAAGTACAATAGTAAAAGAAAAGTAGTAACATAAACTACTATCTATCTTCAGGTATTCAGCTGGCGTACGGATAGTCGTCAGCCTGACCGGCATCAGTAGGGCCATCCTCTGCGTAACTCCCTTCAGGATAATAGTTATTGCCATATGTTCCGTCATCTGCATTGTAAAGGACAGGGTAGTCTGGACGGGGAATGTCCAGGCAATAAAGGCCGTCAGTTTATTGAAAGCTGAGTGAGCACTAACTAACACGGTCTCATAGAAATAACATAATTACCATTATGAACAATATATGACAGTGATACTAATTATATTCCTTACTCGTTATTCAGGCATATCATTAATCGATTCTTATCAACTCCTACTCTAAGATTGATTCCACAATACCCAACTGACTATCTTGAACTGATTATATCAGCACAACATACCAGTGCTCTTGTTCATCACTATACCGCTTTTAAGAACTCTTGCGAGCACCCATACATCGTTCTCATATAACAACTGGTCCATGGATGTACCCATACTCTTGTTCACCGCTTTTAAGAACTCTTACTGTTCACCGCTTTTAAGAACGCTTACGAGTACGATACATACACAGCTCTGGTAAATATAAATCATGGATGTGCCACAATTACTCTTGTTCACCGCTTTTAAGAACTCTTACTGTTCACCGCTTTTAAGAACGCTTGCGAGTACTGTGCACCCATAATTCTCACGATCCTGATCAAATCCTTAACATGCACTTATCGAATTCAATCTGAGCGAATCATCAGCTCGACTTACACAACCTTGAACATACAAATCCTCTTACTGACTTACTTCTCACTTATCCAAATACTACCCAGTATTATCATCTCCAACTTATCTCGTTATCGCGTCGTACTATTACTAGCGTTCCGAACCCGACTACATTACTCACCATGTTATCTCAACCTTGTTATCGTACCCCATTACCTCCATAATCCATAATATCGCATAATAGGAATATGGAACAACAATTAAACAACTACGCATTATGAATTATAACTGAAAGGAAAACATTCATGTTCTGCTCGGGTTCGATCGATTGAGGTTCGCTCGATCGATTGAGAAAAGGTGATGTTCGATCGATTGAAGTCTTCTCGATCGATCGAAGTTTAAGTGGTCTCGATCGATTGAACTCCGTTCGATCGATTGGGACTCAGTGATGTTCGATCGATTGAACTCAGTTCGATCGGTCGAACTTCGTCTTCCACAGATTCTGCCAGTGAACGTGCAGAATGTGCTAGGGGATGTTTGGGTTATAATTAATACGTCCAGAATATGTAAAACATCATAACTAAGATACCGAGTGAGTTTGGAACTCACTGAAAGTTGTTAAGGCGCGTTTGGCAAGCTTTGAAACCCCGAGCTTTAATGGCGGCCACTCTCTCTCCTCTGCTCCTCTCTTCGTCTCTTCTGTCTCTCTTTCTCTGCCTCTTCTCGTTCTTCTTCTTCTCCTCTTCTATTCTGCTTCTCTCTCTCCTCCAAGCTGTGTATATATATAGATATGTGTATTTATATATATAGATATATGGAGGTATGTGTATATATATAAACACAAGCATACACACTCTCAACTCTCTCTTAAGCACAAGGTTCAGCAACCTCACATTACACACGAATGCAATGTATATATAGGGGGATTGGGAGTGTAGGTGGTATTGTTTGCGCAGAAACTGGAATTCTGATAATTACATGTTCGATCGATCGAAGTATGTTCGATCGCTCGAACGCGGGTCGGCCAGGTTTTGATCGATTGAGAAAGGTTTGATCGATTGAAGTGGGGACCACGTATTAAATTCAGGTCGGTAGGGTTTCGATCGTTTGAACAAGGTTCGATCGCTTGAACTTCTGGGCTGCTCGATCGATCGAACGAGCTTTGAGCGATCGAAGATGAAATTTCATAAAGGGTCAAAGGAAGTACATAGAATCTCTCTGCATTAAATATTTATTGAAAATACGGGGTATTACAAAAGGAAAAAAAAGAAAAGAAAAGAATGGGAGATCAAAAATGAATCCTCCTATTCAAGGCTACCACAAGTGACCTAAGTTTGAACTTCTTTGACGATTGGTTTGAAAAACCTTCATCCAATTTCTTTCAAAGCCTTGCCTTGAGCTACGCTGGACCTGATTCCCACTTGGGGATACGTAGGCAAACGCATTGGTTCGGTCGACACCATGATAATCAACCCCCCTTTTCTTCAAGACTTTGGCCCGAACTACGTTGGACCTGATCCCCACTCGGGGGTACGTAGGCAGACTTTCAAAAAGAAAAGAAGGATGGCTCGCTAGGTCACAAATCCAAAAGGACGCCTAGGCAAAAATTACAGCTAAATCCAAGGTGAGCAAATATCAAAAGAGATAAAAGAGCTCGCTAGGTCACCTCACTAGTGCCTAGGAAAAAGTTATGAGTATTTAAGAGATTAAAGTTATGGTCCTTGCCTCAAGCCAGAAAATCAGCTTCCACACTAGGGGCAAACTTCGGCTACCCGCCTCGTTTGCCTGAATTTTACTATCTATCCTTTATACAAGGGGCAAACTTCGGTCACCTACCTCATTTACCCAAAACCTCTAATAAACCATCGTCCAAACTAGGGGCAAACTTTGGTCACCCACCTCGTTTGCCTATGAATTCCACTTCGTACACCTCAAACTAGGGGCAAACTCCGTTTGCCTAACACGATCCCTTCACACCAAGGGTGAGTTTTTCAAGTCACCAAGTTGTTTTGAAATTTTGAAATAGAGCATCTTTTATTCTAAAGCTAAGTCACTAATTCAAAGCACTTCCTGGGAAAAGTAGCAAATTGATTAGATCAATAGGGAAGAATTTTCAAAAACTAGATTTATCAGCAAAGTGCTATCATATTAAGAAGAGGAGTGAACATAAAAGATGAGCAGTACATCATTTATGACAGAGGCACATTGGATCATGGTAATTTGAGAACTTTATGTCCCAATCAATCCTTCATTGGTTCAGTCAGTAATAATCTGATCGAAACTGTATCAGAGTTCAAGGTTCATATAAACCAATCCAACTTTTCTTGCCATCATTATTCCCGTCAAAGTACAGTCATCTTAATCGTCTCAAATGTGTAGGTTTAAAGTGATTCCCAATTACAAAACTTGTGGATACAAGCAGAAGTTCCAAACACCGTTACAACACTTATCAAGGCTGCAACATGATATGAGTCCCAAGAACCTCGAGCATTGGTGACACCCCTTTAATCATATTCACTTGCCTTCACAAATCAGTTCACAAGATCCACTGGCTATCTTCTACCAACTCCTCAGCAACCAACCCGAAATCATGTCACAAATGTTCTTCATCCGCTACTGAATTACTCTATTCGCAGTGTAACCATTCTTTCCCCAGTCGAATCTTCTCACCCCCAACAAAGTCATTCCCAACAGAGCTAGTTCATCTCCAGAAAAGTGTCCTGAACAAATGTGGTGTATCCCAATCAAAACCACATCTGCTCCTCAAAAGAAACCATTTTCATCTCAGAAAGGGTCGTCACCTTCCCCACATAATTAGTTCACTCCTAACAGCCTTGTCCACAGAAGAGATATTTTTCCTCCAACAAGTTCAATTCATCTTCAGTACAATTACTTACTCTATTTGCTCTCAAAAGAGTCATTTTAACCCTAGGAAATTTGGTTTTATCCCTAGCAGGCTTCTCGATTCGTACATTATCAGTTTAATCCATGAAAGTCATAGTAGTTCACTATCGACTCGTCATATTGATTCGTACATCGTCAATTCTTCTGGTCATGGTTAGTCCAACTGTCAGTCCAATCCATGACAGTCACAGTAGTTCACTGTCGACTCGTTATCTCAATTCATACATCATTAGTTCAATCCATCACAAGAACAGTAGTTCACTATCAACTTATCATCTCAATTAGTACATGGCCAGTCTAATCTATGACAGTCACAGTAGTTCACTGTCGGCACGTCATCTCGATTTGTACATCATTAGTTCTTCCAATTACGATTAGTCTAACTGTTGATCCAATCCATGATAGTCATAGTAGTTCACTGTCAACTTATCATCTCAAATTGTACATCGTCATTTCTTCCAATCACGGTTAGTCCAACTGTTGATCCAATCCATGATAGTCATATTAGTTCACTGTCGACTCATCATCTCGATTCGTATATCGTCACTTCTTCCTATTATGGTTAGTCCAACTGTTGATCTAATTCATGATAGTCATAATAGTTCACTATCGACTCATCATCTCGATTCATAAATCGTCATTTCTTCTGATAACGATTAGTCCAACTGTTGATCCAATCCACGATAGTCACAGTAGTTCACTGTCGACTCATCATCTCGATTCATAAATCGTCAATTCTTCTGATCACAGTTAGTCCAACTATTGATCCAATCCATAATAGTTACAGTAGTTCATTGTCGACTCATCATCTCAATTTGTACATTGTCGGTTCTTCTGATCACGGTTAGTCCAACCATTGGTCCAATCCATGATAGTCACAGTAGTTCACTGTCGACTCATCATCTCGATTCATATGTCATCACTTCTTATGATCACAGTTAGTCTAACTATTGATCCAATCCATTTTAGTCCCTATAGTTCACTATTGACTCGTCATCTTAATTCGTACATCATCAGTTCTTCTGATCACGGATAGTCCAACTGTTGGTCCAATCCATGATAGTCACAGTAGTTCACTATTGACTCATCATCTCTATTCGTACATTGTCAGTTCTTCTGATCATCATTAGTTTACCATCACTCTCAGTGAAAATATGTTGTGTTCATCATTCTCATTCAAAATTTTGGGCTTCCATGTCCATTAATGGGGCTTCCGTATCCCCCGCTTGACATCTCGGGCTTTCATGTCCATCACTTGACATCTTAGGGCTTCAGTGTCCATCTCCTAAATTCTAGGACTTCCATGTCTGTCGGTTATCTTTAATTATCGTCCTCAAGGACCCTACATCCGATCCCATTCGCTTGCTAAATACACTAGCCAAAATTCGAAAGTTTGTTCCAAGACCGAGAGTCTTCAACACCTTGGTATTCTTATCGGGATCTACCACTGCATTAAAGTCAAGGAAAGACTAGCACGACATAAATCCACTCGGAGTGCATACACCCCACATCACTAGCTCATACTAGGATCAAAACACTAGGCATTATAGGACTCATGATGTAATTCATATCACATCCACGCATTGCATATCATCCTCATAGCATAGCATTCGCCTATCGTGTTGTGCATGTGTGATTTGTTCCTTTGTGCCCCGAACTACGTCCTGGTTTGATTCCCCTTGAGATACGTAGGCAGCTCACGTAAAGTACGACCAGCACTGACCTCAGTGTCATGTTTTTCATCATTACATCTTTACAACGCTTTTATCCTAAATCTATAGCCTCCAAAAAGACCTGTTTCTTTAAAGCTTTGGCACTCGCTTGCGACATGCGTTGCCTCGCAAATTCATACCAAAGAGGGACAAACTGTAGACACCCCATTTTGTCGACTATCAGATTTAGGAGACCCATAGCTTGGTGTATCACAATGATAAAAAAAAGACTCAAAAAGAACTCCTGAAAGTTAGTTCTATCTCTCAAAAAGCTCAGAATGACCAAAATGCCCCAGAAAGCCTAAACACTCCCAGATTTGGACCGAAAGTTCTAGAAACATGCTACGTCATAAAAAAAGTACTAAAAATGAGTTTTGAAGTAAAATCAAATGAAATCATCAGCTCCGACAGACCTCCGGAAGTCTTGGAAGTTCCCGAAAAGTCCTTGTTGACTGGTTTGACCCAAATTTGACCAGGTTTGACAGGGGTTTGATCAAAATCATCCAAATTCGCTGAAAAGTTCTGAGATCATTCTAGATCATGTGAAAAGTACTAAAATTATTTTTAAAAGAAAATTGGACAAAAATGTCAGCTCCTGGGAGCTCCTAGAGGTTCCTAGAACTTCTAAGAGATCCCAGGTTTGACCGATTTGACCAAAAAGTTGACTTTGAAATCGAAGTGCCATGTCATTTTTCAAATATTTTTCATGGATACTAGAGATCAATAGCTTTCAAATGGTATATCATACATGATTTCTGGATTTGAAATGAATTTATTATAAATTTCCAAAGGTGAAAAAGGCGATCAAATAGACTTTTATCGCGAATATCGCAAAACATTTCAAAGTGACCCATCTCCAAACTATTTTTTTTATGGAAAGTAGAATCCATTACCTTTCCAATGGTATATCACAAGCTCAATTTGGAGTTCGTACGCAATTTTTGTGAATTTCAGACAAAATAGGGCCTTTTCATAAATACCAGAACCTCTAGGGGCCTAAAAGTAAAATTTTGGGCGTCTGAGGAGCAGTGCCGCGGCGGCACATGGCCACTGCCGCAGCGGCACTCATCCCCCGCAGAATCCATTTTTTTAATTTATTTTGGGGTCCAAATTGAATAATTGAAAGCGAAAACGACGTAGTTTCTTGTTCACAGATGTTTGGGACTAATGGTAGCACTTTCTAAATCACAAAACCACCCCAAATTCGCCTATATAAACCCCCCTTTGCTCTTCATTTTGGGGGGGCCAAGTGCAAAGCTTGAGACAGTTGTAGAGAGAAAGAGAGATAGAGATAGGGTAGAAGAGAAAAAGTGAGCTTCTTTCCACTGATTTTCTATAATAAAAAAAAAAAAGAAGTGAGTTCTACTCTTGTTTTCTTCCATTACTTCTCTTATACTTTACATTCAAACCCTCCCTAACCACCATTCTTGAGTATTCATGAGATAGGAAGCTACTTCCATGTCAAATGTCACCACATATGACTATATGAGTGAAACACCAAGCTACAAGTCCAATATCTCAATGATGATCAACTATTAATTGTTATTTGAATGATTATTTGATTGTTTACATATTATGTTCATCTCTTCTCACCCCATTTCTTTTTTATTTTTCTTTGATTACTTACTAGTTCATCATCATCTAAGTGATGACATGGTGTTTGAGGTGAGTGAATCTTTATGGATAGTAGCTCTAGACCTCCAAAACATGTTTGATAGATGATGATCCTAACTTCAATACATCCCTATGTATTCATGAAGTCATCTTCAAAAATAAAAACAATACTCTCCAACAATCTTGGAGGTTCTTGATACAAGCCTAATGTTGATGTTGTAAGTAGTTATAATCCTCATTTAAGTGCTGAAAATGTACTCTCAAAACCTCTATTTTAAAATTCCTATTAAACCTCTCTTTTGACTTCAAGAAATAAAAACCTTTTCTTCTCAAAAATCATCAAAATAGTAAACAATCTGAGTTCAAAGATTTCGCTAGAACTCAATACTTAAAGGGAGATTACAAGACCACTTGGAAAGTCTTCCTAACTTGTTAGAGAACACCCACGATTTTTGGTTTGACTTGGAAACACTTGGAAATGTCCCATTTTGGTCCAAACATTCCTTCCAGACATTCTGTTTTTTCTATCACAGCAACTTGGTTGACTTTCAACTTGTTTTACAGAAACCTTTTCTAGAAGGAGTGTTCTCAACTCATTTTTTTCTTAAACTTCAGTGTCTTAGGGAATTTTGAGTATAATATGGGCCTCTAGATGTTTTGTTTTCATTTTCTAATATTTTTCAACATTTCAGTCGACAGTACGGACTCTGTTTCTGAGTGACCTCCATTGTTTATATGATTTCTCTCAATCTGTAATAGTTATAGAAGATTGGCTTTTTGGTATGTATTCTAGACACAATAAGGATGATCTCCATAAATAATATTCTAGTATCCTTCTGTATTTGTCCTCGGGGGATGGTGTAGGACTCTCAGAGTATCTCTCTTTTCTTGATCAGGAATCAGGATCCATCTCTGAATCTCTCACAGTTGATCAAATCTTCCGGCGTTCAATCCAAGAGGGTTGGTCGGGGCCTCCGGGAGCTGGTATCTTTCTGTTTTCATCCTCAGGGGATGATGTAGGATTCTCGGAGAATCTCTCTTAATTGTTTCTTGGTCGGGAACCAGGGCCCATCTCTGAATCTCTCACGATTGATCAAACCTTTGAAATGGTCAGTCCGAAAAGCCGATTCGGGCCTTCGGGAGCTGATATCTTTCTGTTTCTAACCTCAAGGGATGATTTAGGACTATCGAGGAATCTCTCTTACTGTTTCTTGATCAGGAACTAGAACCCATCTCTGAATCTCTCACGGCTAATTAAATCTTTGCATTGGTCGGTCCAAAAAGCCGATTCAGGCCTTCGGAAGCTGATATCTTTCTGTTTCTGTCCTCAGGGGATGATCTAGGACTTTTGAAGAATCTCTCTTAATTGTTTCTTAATCGGGAACCAGGACCCATCTCTGAATATCTCATGGTTGATCAAATGTTTGCATTGGTCAGTCCAAAAAGCCGATTCGGGCCTTCGAAAGCTGATATCTTTCTATTTCTATCCTTTGGGGTTAAAATGGATCTACTGGGGATAAAACCTCAAAAATCTATGCTAAAATGGGCCACCGGGGCTAAACGGGATCATAAACGGGCTAAAACGGGTCAGAACGGGCTAAAATGAAGCAAAATGGGGCCCACGGGGAGCAGTGCCACCGCGGCACTGGGCCACTACCGCGGCGGTACTGGGTGGCTAGACTCTATGTATGTATATCTCAGGTTTTTGATCATTTCAAGCTCATTTTTGGCCATTTCAGGGTACTTTTGGAGCCAAAATTTGTCAAAACGCAGCTTGTTTGCGCTCAGGTGAGTAATCTTTCCCCATGATTGGAATTTTGATTGGTGTTTTGGTTTGTTCCATTTTTTAAGAAGAAAGTTTGGTTTTAGTCTTCTATTTTCTTGCACATCCATGGCTTCGAGCTCGAAGAGACCGTCTAAGAAGGCCAAGGAACGATTGAAAGCCAAGAGCCAAACCCCGGACATGATTTTACGGGACCCCCAATGTCATCTTTTGTCCACGGCTCTAGCGAGCCTGGTATGTGAAACTCTCGACAGTTTAGGACTATCTTGTGCATTGTGCTAGTTATATGAACTGTAGTGTGCACCTAGAGTTTGTTGGAAGCTTGTTTTGTGCTCATACGTTGATTTTGTGAAGTTGGACTTTGGGTCGTGAATAGTGATTTTGTGCTCATTTTTTGTCATTTTTGATATGTGCAGGTGCCAGAAGTGACATTGAAGGGCCATAGTAGCCTTGCTCACGCTTTTCTATAGTACACCCAACTCTCGCCTGCCATCAAGAGAATGGTAGACGATGCCGGGTTTGGCAGCTTTGTCCGCCTAGTTTCAAAGAGTAGCAACGATCTGGCACATTTTTACGCTCTTACTGAGAGATGGTAGGATACCACCAATACTTTTCACCTGCCATTTGGTGAAATGACCATGACGCCTTTTGATTTTTCCATGATCACCGGTTTGAGAGTTGGCGGGAAGCGCCTGATTCTGGACTATTTTTATGAGATTGATCTCGAGACTGTCGAGATATTGATTGGGGCTATTTCTCCTAATCTGGAGAGGCACTGGTTCCCTTGTGGTTGGCTTTATCGAGCTTACGGCAGAGGGAATCACAACCTGAATAATTCTCAACTTTTGAGGGTATTTCTTCTGTATGTCCTTGGTTGCTCGATCTTCGTGACACGGACTGACCTGGTGAGCTTGAGGCTTCTTTCTTATCTGGCAACCATTGGTGAGATCCTCTCTTATGACTAGGGCGGTGCTGCCCTGGCCCACCTTTACAAGCATATGGGTGTTTCCCGGGGTGATGTTAAATCGACGGGGGGATTTTGGCGAGCTTGGGAGGTATGTACTGCAACTTCTTTTTCTTCTGATTTTTTTTTATTTTCCCTTTATCTGTGCAGCTTTGGAGCTTTGAGTACTTGAAGATGTTGGCTCCTTCCCCCGCTAATGAATCAGGTGAAGATGAGGACGGCATGACTCATGTGCCTTTGTTCCCCCGGGGATTGAGATGGCGGAGGGATGTTGTCGGAGTAAAGAGCGGGGCTCATCGGATTGTTCTCCTCAGAAACTTCTTATCTAGGCTGACAATTGCTAGCATTGATTGGACGCCTTGGGAGCACGTTGCCTATACCGCCCCAGAGGAGATACAGGCGGTCAGGCCCCTTTCCTCTAGCCGACTTCTGATGGAAAGTACCGAAAGAAGGCAATGGTTCCTCGACGAGCGAGTGTCTTGGCAGGTGGTTGGCGGTCCGAGGTATCGCGTCCCTCATGATCCTCGTATGATGGATGCTGATGACCTTTCTGGTGATGCTTTGTTGGCGGTCTTAGTTGGTACTGATGTTTGGGATCACTTTCTCTCTGAAACCGGCTATGAGGCTTACAATGGCCGCTTCCTGATGCCCAACTTCCCACTCCTAGAGTTGAGTTTCTTTTACGTTTTTGTCTCTATCCGTTGCCTATGTTTTTTACTCATCTTTTTCCTAACTTGTTTTGTGCCTACAACTTCACGAGATGTACAGGAGATAGGTTCCCCCAATTTTTGATCCTCTCCCTCCTTGAGATTGGACCATTAATGTTTTGGGTACAGATGGCTCTCCCCAGGTTATGGAGGTGCCACGGGTCATATGTGGGTATCCTACCCAGCCAACAGGCATCCTCAATGTCCCTTGGAGTTATGCTAAGGAGGGCACGCCTTGGCGGCTACCTTACAGTCTTTGGTTCTTACGCGAGATCATCGGGTATGTCTCTAATTTTGCGCTCCTTAAGTTTATGAGGTCCTAACCCTGATTTTGCCCTTGAAAGAAGGATGGTATGCGGTAGTTCACCACTAGTCAGATGGCGTCCTTGGTAAGTTTCTGACTCGACTTCGTTTTTGTACTTTTTGTTGTTTCTCTACTGATTACTTTCATTTTATTTGTGTGTGCAGTATCGTGGGGGTGGTGCCGGCTCATCGAGGACCGGACCGAGGTGCAGAGGTGGCAGGAGGAGTCCATCGTCGACGTACACTCTGGGTGGCTTGACAGAGGATGAAGAAGAGGAAGACTGAGGCCTCCTAAGTGGGGATTTTCATTTTATCTTCATTTCATGTTTTCAATTGGGTTGTACTAGTGAATAATGTGACTGTTTAGATAATGTGTAAGACAATGTGTAGGATAATGTGTAGGATGATTTATCACCCTTGACAGCGTATTATGATGTTTTGCCTTTCGTGTTGGATAGTTTCCGGTTTGAAGGCGCAGTTGTGTGCTTGCTTTGGTTAGTGGTTGTGCATTATGATTCTGTGATTGTTGATGTTACTGCTATGAGCAGCCTTGTAATAGTGAGTGTGTTTTCCTTGCAGGTGGGATAGTCCGTAAAACGGGGAGGTGCTGTCAAAATTTTGAATTTTACTAGAGCTGTGATAGAAAATATGGCATTATATGATCCCGCTCAACTCATAGCTTGGATAAACATCATGGATGGTGTGGAGCGGATCAACCTCTTCAACTACGGTCTGACCGAGCTATTCTCTCTTCGCCAGAATGCTCTGAACACTGAGTTCATGCGTGCCGCTATTGTCCACTGGGACTCGGTGAACCACGTCTTCAATTTCAATGGCCTGGAGATATGTCCCCTATTTGAGGAGTTCTGTGCTATCCTTGGCTTCGATTTTGACTCTGACCTCATTCTCCCTTCTACTAATACCCCCAGTCCCACGCGAGGCTTGGCTGAATACCTGAACTATTCTACTACTATTTCTCGCCGGCTAATTCATGGCGAGGTTCTTGACATTGCTTCCATCATCGCCCGGTATGCTAGTCTTGGGAATCCTAGCGTATATGATGCTACCCGCGGGGCTACTCTGATATTGTGCATGACTTCGCACTTTCTGTTCTCGAATACTTCTATTGACTTGGTGCACGTGTGCCTTAGGCTGAAACTTAGCAGGAATCCAATGGCCATGGTTCTGGCTGAAACCCTGAATGGTTTGGATCGCACTTTCAGTCAAGGAACGCTTTTTCTTTCTGGGGCACCTTTGGTGTTATAGGCTTGGCTTTACGAGCGCCTTCAGTTATGGACAGGTAATGTGTCGCCATTTTATTTCTGCAGGGCTGTGCTTCATCCTTATTACAATGCTGTCGATTGGGTTAGCATGATGGGTACTTTATCTGAGGCCGACATTTGCTGGATTGTGAGGCGTTGGGGCCTTCATGCTGTGACCACTAGTCTCGGGGATTACCAAAGAGTGTGGCTGATGGGCTTGAGAGAGACTTCTTTCTATCATCCTCGCCGATTGGCCAAACAGTACGGGTGAGTTTAGGAGGTTCCCCGGGAGTTTACTGAGAGGGTCTTTACTTCCAGAGTCAGAGCCACTACTATTGATGCTTTCATCAAGGGCTGGACCAGTCGAGCAAGAGCCTATTTCTAGAGACCTTTGAAGAAATAAAAGACACAAAATAAAACTAGACTTGACTGATTCTGCTTCTTTCCTCCAAGTGTGTGATATTTGGGATTTCATTCTGAAAGAACTTTTTGTGTTTTCATTTATCCCTGCTTATGTAATATTCAAAGATTGTTCATCAGTGAACCTTGGTTACTGGGAGAACCTTATTTTAAGCATTTGGCTTTCTGAAAACATTCGTAGTATGATTTTGATCAGATGTTTGCTTTTGGTACTTGTTTGGGCATGCTAGGACGATTAGAGGCAAACGAGGAGGGTGGCCGAAGTTTGCCCCTAGTTTGGGATATGTATGGTTATGAGGCAAACGAGGTAGATGACCGACGTTTTCCCCTAGTTTAGAAAAAGTTCAAGCAAACGAGGCGGGTGACCGAAGTTTGCCCCTAGTGTGAAGGGTGATTTATGGGTTATGGTAAGGACTGCGACTTTATTTTTCTCACACGCTCATAATTTTGCCTAGGCACCAGTTTGGTGACCTAGCGAGCTCTTTTCTATCTTTTGTTATTGCTCACTTTGGGTTTAACTCTAACTTTTGCCTAGGCATCCTTTCGAATTTTCGACCTAGCGAGCCATCCTTCTTTTTTCCTTTTTTTTTAAAGTCTGCCTACGTACCCCCGAACGAGGATCAGGTCCAACGTAGTTCAGGCCAAAGTCCTGAAAGAAAAAGGGGTTGATTATGATGGTGTCGACCGAACCGATGAGGTTGCCTACGTATCCCCGAGTGGGAATCGGGTCGAGCAAGTTCAGGGCGAGGCTTGAAAGAAAATTAATTTTGGGGAATGGTCAAACATAGTACTTTTTGAGGTGAGTCATGTTGATTGGTTCTTTGAATTCAATGCCATCGAGGTCCATAAGGTAGGTTGCTCCTCCAGAAAGGATAGTTTTGACGATATAAGGTCCGACCCATTTGGGTTTGAACTTTCTGCGTGGATCAAAGATCGGGGCTCGCAATTCCTTAAGGACAAGGTCACCCTTGACAATTTTCCTCGGACGAACCCTTTTGTTGAAAGCATGGACTATCCTCTTTTGATAGATTCGAACATGGTCGACTGCCGCTAGGCGCTTTTCATCTATGAGAGCCAATTCTTTGTACCTTTCCCTCAACCAATCTGATTCCAAAATTTCACATTCTGCCATCACGTGCAGGGATGGTAGTTCTATCTTGACTGGAAGTACTGCTTCCATTCCATATACTAGTGAGTAAGGAGTTGCTCCTGTGGACGTCCTTATCGATGTTCTGTATCCCCAAAGTACGAACGGTAGCTTTTCATGCCAGTCTTTGTAGGTATTGGCCGATTTCTACAGTATGGCCTTGACATTCTTATTTGCAGCTTCGACTGCCCCATTAGTTTGTGGCCTGTATGGTGACGACTTATGATAAGTGATTTTGTATTCCTCAAATAGATCTCTGACTTTGGCCTTGAAATGACTACCATTATCTGAGATAATCTCATGGGGTTCCATAGTGACAGATGAGGTTCTTTTTTATGAATTTGGCCACTTCCTTGGCCCCATCTTGGTGTAAGATACGACTTCTACCCATTTTGTGAAGTAGTCAATGGCCACCAAAGTGTATCGATTTCCATTCGAGGCTTTCGGAATGATTTAACAGATGATATCGATTCCCCAGATTGAGAATGGCCAAGGAGAGGTCATGCTGTATAGAAGAGATGGCGGTACATGTATCATGTTTGCATGGATCTGGCACTTGTGACACCTTCTTACGTATTCGCAACAATCTTTCTCCAATGTTGTCCAGTAGTGTACCCTTGTCTTACAATTTTCTTGGCCAGCATTTGACCGTTCATATGTGGATCGCATACCCCCTCGTGTATTTCTTCCATCATTCTTCTGGAGCTTTTTCCAAACAAACAAGTCAGGTTGTGACCATTATATCCTTTTTTTCAACAATTTTTTGCCGCAAATGATGAATCTTCAAATTGTTCTTTTGTCTTTCTCGGTAGACTCTTGGGGGTACGTCCCCTTTTCTATGAAGCCTAGACATGCTGATACCACGGCGTTTCATTTTCTTATTTTTCGATTACGGCGATTGTGCTGAATGAAGGCTCATACCTTTGCTCAATTACCAAAGGCATCATTTTGACGCCCACAGGAATTTTGATCATGGAGGCTAAGGTAGCCAACGAATCTACTAGCTGGTTCTCTTCCCTTGGCAAGTAGAAGAATGTGATGTTCTTGAACTGTCTCTTGAGTCCATCGAGATGATCGTGATAGGGCTTTAACCTTTCTTCTTTCACTTTCCATTCTCCTCTAGCTTGTGATATGATGAGGTTCGAATCTCCGAAGACATCCAACTTCTAAACTTTCAGTTCTATGGCTGCTTCTATCCCCAGAATACATGCCTCATATTCAGCACTATTGTTGGTGGAGTTATAATTGAGCTTGACTGCCAGTGGGGTATGGTCCCCATTTGGTGACACTAGAATCATTCCTACTCCATAGCCTTTCATGTTGGCTGCTCAATCAAAGTACAACTTCCACAGTTCTTCCTTGATTTCCATAATATTCTCGTCCGAGAACGGAAAATCTCCATTTACTTCAGAATCAATGGCGTGTTCAGCAAGATGTTCAGCTATAGTTCTCCCTTTTACCGATTTGCTTGTCACATACTTGATATCAAATTCGGACAATAGAAGTAACCAACGGGATATACGACCGGTCAGGGCAGGTTTTTTGAGGAGGTATTTTAGAGGATCAGTTTGGGATATGAGAACAATTGGGAAGGCCAGCATGTAGTGCCTCAGTCGGCGAGTGCACCAAACCAAGGCCCAACATGTTTTTTCGAGGGTAGAATAGTTGAGCTCATACCCAGTCATCCTCTTGCTAAGGTAATATATGGCTTTTTCGGAGTGGCTTTCTTCTCCTTCTTGGGCTAGCATGCAACTCATGGCATTTTCGGAGACAGATAGGTAAAGGAATAGGACTTATGAGGAGCGGGTGGTGAAAGGACGGGCGGATTTTGAACGTAGGCTTTTATTTTGTCGAAAGCGGCTTGGCATTGGTCATCCCATTGGAACTTCTCTCCTTTTCTCACCAATCGGAACAAAGGATCACATGTAGTTGTGAGTTTGGAGATGAAGCGGCTGATAAATTGGATTCTTTCGAGAAACCCTCTCACTTCCTTTTCATTCCGTGGTGGTGCCATTTCTAGGATTGCCTTGATCTTAGAGGGATCCACCTCTATCTCCCTTTGTGTGATGAGAAAACCCAGGAGCTTACCGGAGGTCACAATGAAAGTGCACTTCATTGGATTCAACCTCATCTTGTATTTGTGCAACCTTTCAAAAAACTTTCCCAGTGCCACCAGGTGTTCTTCTTTGTCCTTGGACTTCACGATCATGTCATCTACGTACACTTCTACTTTCTTGTGAATCGTGTCATGTAACAGAGTGGTGGCAGCTCTTTGGTAGGTCGCTCCAGCATTCTTGAGTCCGAAAGGCATTACCCTATAACAGTAAGTTTCTGCTTGACGGGTTTAGAATTGGGAAGGAGAGGAATGCGATGTTAGACGATGTCGGGATCGATCCCAGGCATGTCCTCGTAGGACCAAGCAAAAACATGTTTGAATTCTTTTAGCAAGAGAGTCAATTTTTCTTTTTCTTTTTCATTAAGGGTTGAGCCAATTTGTATAATTTGTGGATTATCTATTTTACCTAGGTTAATTGATAAAGTATCTTTGATTATTTCATAAGCAGGTGGTTTTTCAATTAGTTGCTTAAGTTCAATTGGGAGATCCTTGGAGGGATCTGTGCATTCACAAGTATTAGACACAGAGGAGTAAGCAGAATCGTCTTTCATTTCATTCATGACAGGTGGAGTGATCACATTAGACAGTGGTGGGCTTACAGCAGCCGACTCTGGTATAAACTCGATAATTGGAAGTACAGGCTCTGGGGGAACAGGGGATAGGGAGACAGATGACTCTACAGCCTGGTTGCTCAGACCCTCCTCAGTTGGCTTGATCTGATCATCTTGGTTCTCGGCCCTCTTTTTTTCGGCGAACTCTTCCCACATTTTCTCAATGGCTTCAGTGTCCAGATACTCCAACCAGTCTTCCTCTGGGGTCTTCTCAACTTCTTCGGGATAGAACAGATCTTGATAGGGGGGGCCTTTCGCAGTCGACGAAGATTTCAAGCCCTGGGTGCCTTTTTTCTGTGGCCTGATGGATCCAGGGTTCTGGGAACCCAAAATAGGGGAAATCATCCCCTTCTTTGATG
Organism: Hydrangea macrophylla; assembly: GCA_033977485.1. Taxonomy (NCBI): domain Eukaryota; kingdom Viridiplantae; phylum Streptophyta; class Magnoliopsida; order Cornales; family Hydrangeaceae; genus Hydrangea; species Hydrangea macrophylla. The sequence continues at coordinate 55,484,342 of CM066991.1, read as the reverse complement.
AATTACCCATTCAAGGTTTCGCGATATGGTGGGAGACTCCTCACTCTTTTCTTCCATGGCCTCTGTAGCTCGATGTCTTCTTTAGTGGGCTTGTACCCTAATCTGAAAGTGCCTTCTTACCCTTTGATCTGCGGGAACTCACGAATCCTTTGATCTGCTGGCGTCGGCCCAATCCCATTCCAAGGAAGTAGTTCATTTTGCGGATGATGTTGACAACTGTAGAGTGGATCTCGGGGAACCTATCTTCATCATTGATCATGTGGACTTCTTCCATGAAGAATCCCCCCGATTTCTCCTTCTTCTAGCTTAGGTATTTGGACTTCAAAGATGGGAGCGTAGTTTGGGAAAGCTTCATTACCCAACTATTGCCGAGGATGATTTTCACCTCCTTCTCATGAATGTACTTGATCATTTGATGCACAGTGGGTGATACAGCTTTGTTGACATACAGCCAGGGCCTCCCGATCAACAAATTGAACGAGGCAGGTATGTCCATAACTTGAAATATTTCAGTGCTAACCAAAGATCCTACCCGAATTTGGAGAGAAACAGTCCCCATCACATTTCTCTTGGTGTTGTCGTAAGCCCTCACGGATTGCACCGATGGTGTGATGTCTAGGATATTGACCCCCAAGGTGGTGGCAGTCCTTAGAGCACAAACATATAAGGCATAGCTTGTATCGACTAGACAGAATGACACCTGTTGTCCCTTACACCCAACAGTGATGTACAAAGCTTTGTTATGTGTATACCTTTTCGGCGGCAGGTCTTCATTAGAGAATGTAATGATTGGGTTAAGGGTGAGTATGCCCAAAAAAGCCACCATGTCTTCCGGTGCAACGTCAATGGGGACCTCAATTCCAGCGAAGGCATTCAACACAACTTGCCTATGCTTGTAGGATATTACCATGATGTCCCATATAGAAAGATGCGCTTGGGTTTTCTTCAACTTCTTTATCAACTCATTGTCTTCTTCGATGATCTCATCCATTTTTCCCTTTCCTTTGTCTTTGACCGGACTTTTTTTTATTGCTTCAGTGGTAGGTTATGGAGGCTGATAATGACGGCCTGACCTAGTCAGATGATCAATCTCGACAGGAATAGGCCCTTTTACAGTCCCATCTTCTTTGAACCAATCACAATCTGTTCCCATAAATGGTTTCTCTGGCTCGTTTCAGATAGAAGCATCACTTTCATTGTTAGGATCATACCATTTGAGGTCTACTACCTCTAGATCGTGTTCTTCCAAGAAGAATAGATCTTGTTCATCAGTCAGCTGTTGCTGCCACTCATCATATCCTCCTTCAATCAGATTAATTCCCACAAATTCTGGGATGTTAATAAGGGGTAAAGTTGACCTAAGGGGGTGACATAGGTAGCATGGTTGAAGGATACATGATTGGACTCAATCAGGCTGATATTTTGGTGGTTTGGTAGAGGATTTTGAGTGATATGGGATTGCTTTGGAGGTGGCTCAATGATATTTTGGTCAATGAGGTCTTGGATATCATGGACAAGGCGCATGCAATCATCAGTGTTGTGGCCAGGGGCTTAGTGGTAGGTGCAACTTTTGGACATATCGCAGTTTGGCGGGAGTAGGGTATTTCGCGGTTGGAGTAGTTGGAGGTGGCCCTTTTTAAGGACGCGGTCTAAAGCTGAGGAGAGGGAGATCTCTAGCTTGGCGAAATTACGAGGAGGCTTTTTCTAGAAAGGGCAATTGGGCGAGTTTGCCTGGTTGAGGGGTTGGTATAGCCTAGGGGGGTATGCTATGGGTTGATTGCTAAGAGCATTGACATCCAGAGGATTGCGGGAGTAGTTGGACCTTTTTGACTGACTCGGAGGCTCCTCCTTCTTGATCTTTCCTTCCCTGATAGCGTCTTCAATTCGAGTTCCAACTTCAATAGCTCTTCAAAAGTAGAGATGGACTGGTAAAACAATTTCTCATGGTAGAGTAGTTACAGATTCCGGATTAGCATTCTCACCTGTTCTTTCTTAATCGGTCGGTGGGTCATTTGGGCCACTTTGTTCTTCCACCTGCTCAAGAATGCAGCAAAGGATTCATTATTGTTCTGCCAAGTAGTTTCCAAATCCCTGACTGTAACATCCAGCTCTTGATTGAAAGAATAGTGATCGACGATGACTCGAACGATGTCTTCCCATGCCCGGGTTGTGGCGGATTCCAAGGTTAGGAACCATGATAGTGCAGACTTTGCAAGAGTTTGTGGGAACAACATTACAATGTGCTCGTGGGTACAGCCCATCGATTGGAAGATGCTCATACATAGCTTCACATGACATTTTGGATTCCCAGTTCCGTCAAAACGGTAGATGGCAGGCATCTTGAAGTTCTCCGGCAGTTTCAGCTTAATAGGCTCAAAAAGGCCTTCCAAGTCTAGCATGTAATCATCAACCCCTTTGTGTTTCCTCAGTACACTTTCCAGCTTGTCAACCTTATCCATTTTCTCCTAGAGCTTTTTCTCATATTCAAACGGTGGGACCCCTTGAAACCAGTCTTCCTCCCCGTTATTCTCATGTGGGGGCGGTTCAAACCCCAGTGGTGGAAACCCAGGTGGAGTTTGCGGCCGCTGCTACTTTAATTCTTCCATGAACTTCAGAACTTGGGCTAGGCTGTCAGACTGCTGGCTTATGGTTGCTCCCAACTCGATAACCTTGTTTTCTAACTCTTCTTGATTCATGCTGAAGTAAGATGTCGGACTAATTCTGACTAAACGATTATCTGAACTTCTGACCCAAGATGAGGATCCCAGCTGCTGACTTCAAGAATCTATACTGACCTGACAGATTTTGAGAGGACTAGATCAGATTTTGATAGCGATGACTTTAGACAGACAAAGACAGTGATGTTAACAAACGTGGACCAACTGGTGTACAAACTGATTTGGAACAGTGTGTGCAGATTGATGAGAATAGTGTATGCAAATGAGGCAATCATGCGGATGTAAGCCCTAGTCTAAAATGATGCCTCTTCTTCTAACAGATAGCAATTAAACAACAAAGGTCCTAACCATATAGAGTGTGCCAACTTTACTTTTCAGTACGATCACCAAGGGATAACAGGGTTTCCAGGGTTTTATAAAGGCTTCTAGGAGAGACTGGGCATTTCTAGGTGATTTGGACAGAGAGGCTTGGATTTTTGGAGAATCTGGGAGATTTGGGCAGAGCTTCTAGGAAAACAATTACTTTGGGTATTTCTGGGAAATTTGGATAGAGTTTTTGGGAGAAACTGGAATATTTGGAAAAAACTGGCATATCTAGGAAAATCAAACAGAGTTTCTAGGAGAAATTGTTATATCTCGGAAAAACTGGCATATCTGGGAAAATCGGACAGAGTTTCTAGGAGAAACTGGTTGATACGGTTATATCTGGGATATCTGGACAGATTTTCTGGGAGAAACTGGTTGATACGGTTATATATGGGATATCTGGACAGAGTTTCTGGGAGAAACTGGTTGATACGATTATATCTGGGATATCTGGGCAGAGTTTCTGGGAGAAACTGGTTGATATGTGATGATGGTGATCATACTGTCTAGCAGGTTTTCATACTCCTATGTCTTAGGACCAACAAACAAGATTTGTGGTGTACATCTTTGTGAACATGGAGCAGACATCCTTACCATGGTGCCTAGGCAGGTCAACTCAATGTGATTACATGTGAGTGATTGCCTTGGGAATCATAAGAAAGAAGTTATGTTCTATGCCACATAAGCGTCTACACCGCACAGGTAATCCCACCAGGGGATACAGCAGTTATATCACATTGTCCTATCTGAAAAGATAAATGAACAATCCTATGAAAGGGTTCTACAGGAATCTATATGCAAAGGCTGGGTTTAGTCAAAGAGGGTCCGTTGACGAGAGTTCCAATATACCGTCAGGGAGACATTATGGAGGTTTTTACACTTTTTGATATACCTTGAAAGGTACAGTATCAACAGTGACTTGTGCTCTGGCACAGTAAGACTTGAACAATGTCAGTGCCGCATTTCAGACACAGTCGGAGGGGGGAAATGCAAAAGTGCAATGCGGTGAACCAGACACAGTAAAAAGATAATTTTAAGGATGTTTCTTATGAGTCAAACCTCTGTATTATTTTGTTTTGAAAATAAATATCCCCAGCAGAGTCGCCAGATTGTGGACACGCAGGATTCCACCACTTGTTTTTGTTTGAAATTGATTTAGATCAAAGAAAGAAAATAGTCTGTTGAAAACAGATACAGAGTCGCCACTTGGTCTTTATGGAACCAAGAAACCTAATTTTGACTCACCCAAATGGATAAAGGGCACCGGCCCTTCATAACCAAAGAACTTGGCTTGGGGTTTTGGTACGAGAGAGGAAGGAGCCTTTGTCACGACTAAAACACCCTCAACTCGCCCCGTCTTTCGACGGGCCTCAATTAGCATCCAAATAATCATCTTACACTATGTATGGTTCGACAATTAATACTATGATAGTATATTACATCACATAAGAAAATTTGAAATGGAAGATCTAAAGATAAGATATCATTCATAAGATCTAAGCCAAGTATCACACAATGCAAAGTGAAAGATCACACAAAACAAACCTAGGAAAAATCGTCTAATCACATATCAAGTAATAAAGTTTTCCTAATCTAAGGGGACATTAATTGTTCTTGAAACAAATAAATCAAAGAAAACAAGGCTGCTTAGCAAGCTAGAATGATGCATGTTAATCTTTAAGAAGAGAAGATCTCTCAATCCCCTGGACAGATGAGAAAGGATGATTAGATCGAGGGGAGCATGAATGTGTGATCATGATCATTCCTTATAATCTTCTTAGATTAGGAGTTACAAAAACCCCAAATCTTTGCATGGATGCTATGTATGTATCTAGAATGTGCCAAGGTTGTAGTGTGTTTTATGTTCATGGATTCCTAGAATGACATAGAAGTCTAAAATGTGTATGAATGAATGAATGAAATCATCATGGGATATGTACAAATGTAGTATGAACTACTTCATAAGACATGAGCTAATTTGGAGTACATGTAAGCATCAAATCAAAGGATGGAAGTGAAAAAATGCTTACTGTGAATAGTGGACAGAATAGTAACATTATCTTTCAGAAATTGAAAAGAGGGGTTAGGAATGTTTTCAATGCATGATTTTTTATGGACATCTTCCTTATTGTGTCTAGAACACAACCCAAAAAGCCAATCTTTAATAACTACCTTAGATTGATAGAAATCATATAAACAATAGAGGTTATTCAGAAACAGAGTCCGTATTGTCGACTGAAATGTTAAAAAAATCTTAGAAAATGGAAACAAAAGATCTAGAGGCCCATATTATACAGAAAGTTCTCTAAGAAATTGAAGTTCAAGGAAAGAATAAGTTGGGACCACACATTTTGGAAAAGGTTTCTGTAAAACAAGTTGAAAGTCAACCTAGCTGCTATGACAGCAGAGGCAGAATGTTTGGAAGGAATGTTTGAACAAAAATAGACCCCTTTCAAGTGCTTCCAGGTCAAGCCAAAGATCGTGGATTTTCTATAATGAGTTAGAAAGACTTTCCAAGTGGTCTTGCATTCCTGTATTGAGTATTGAACTCAAAATAATTCTTTGAAGTTAAACGACTCACTGTTTTGAAGGTTTTGAGAAAACAAGGTTTATTTCTTGAAATCAAAACGAGGGGTTTAAGAGGGGGTTTTGAAATGGGGTTTTGAAAACATATTTTCAATACTTAATGAAGATTATAACCACTTAAAATGTCAACATCAAACTCATCATCAAGAGCCTCCAAGATTTTTGGAAAGTATTATTTACATTTTAAAGACAACTTCATGAATACATAGGAATGTATTGAAGTTGAAATCATCATCTATCAAACATGTTTTTGAGGTCAAGAGCTGATACACCCAAAATTATGGGCAGTTTCCTACTCAGGCTAGAAGACTAATGGAAAGTGCAACTGTTTCCTAATACAATTAGGAAACCCCCACAATTAATGTCAATCAATCCTAATACAATTAGGAAACTTACTTGATTGGTGTCAATCACACCCTAATAGGATTATATTTCCTTATCCATGTATGAGTAGGTCTCTTACATCTATAAAAGAGACCTCTCACCCCCCATTGAGGGGCGGCCAACTCTCTAGTCTACACAGCACCTCTACAAAGTTCACCATTATACGCATACTCCCGGCCGGTATTACTGGTAGTGCCGCCCCTCTTTGTTGGCTCACCAGGCCCGCCGGTGATCTGCTAGTGAACGTGCTCAGACACACCCGTGGACGTAGGTACCTTCATTAACAGAGCCGAACCACATACAAAAAATAGTCTCTCACTCTCTCTCTCTCTCCTAAATTGCTTTATTTTACTGTTACCAATTTTTGGCATCATCAGCTTGGCGCCGTCTGTGGGAAACGACAATTCTTCTCATCAACAAATTCTTGACTGATCAATATGCCACCAAAGAAGGGAAAGAAGGCTGCGCAGCAGTCCGACCGGGATGTTCCTTCGGCCCCGGCGTCGACTGCAACAATCCTGACATCTGAGCAAATCACCGCAACCCTCACACAACTCTTGGAGGGCCAGCATCAAATCCAGCAACAGATCGAAGCACTGCTAGCCCAGCAAAACAATCCTCCAGTGGCCGGGAAATGACCCGGGAACGTTGCGTACCGTCGAGAACCGATCTTGACCAGACAACGGGCCCGAGCCAACCCGTCCCGTGTTGAGGATGTCAAAGACGTCAGCAGTGGACCTGCTGCCCGAGGGAAAAGGCAGGAGCATATGGCCCGGGAATCAGTCTTGGGTCACTCGGTCAAGAGCCGAGTCGTCCTTAAGCGAACGGTTACCCGGGGTCACAGCCGAGCCCGATCCCAGAGGACAGCACCCCGCCATGAAGAAGAAGCCTAATCCACCAACCCGACCAGTTCCTCAGATACCGGTCGGGAAGGATTGGAAGTCCGAATCAAGGACTTACAGAAGCAGATCGACGAGTGGCCAAAAAGCTTGGTCAAAAGTGTGTTCCGAATCAAGTCAATACCGAGACAGAGTCACCGTTCTCCAGCCAGATCACGAGGTTCTCCATCCCGCGCAAATTTAAGCAGCCTCGGCTAGATTCATACAATGGCTCGGAAAGTCCGGTTGACCACGTCCGGACCTATAAGGCTCAGATGGCCCTAGCCACCAACTCCGACGAGCTACACTGCCTAGCCTTCCCCAGCACTTTGAAAGGCCCGGCCATGCAGTGGTTCTACTCCTTGGAGCCCCGATCGGTTTGCAGTTTCAAACAACTCAGCAAGTAGTTCATCAACCAGTTCGCCGGTATGCATGAGCGGCCAAAGCCAGACATGCAGCTACTAACAGTCAGACAACGGAATAATGAGTCCCTCAAGGAGTTCACCGACCGGTTCAACCAACAGAAGCTTCAAATCCGTAATCTGAACGAGACAATTGCCATCCTAGCCTTCTGCTCGGGAGTTCAACACACCAAGTGCGCCGCGTCGTTCCATAAAAACCGACCGGAAACTTTGGTTGAGCTCTCTGAGAGGGTTGGAAAATATATTGACACTGAAGAGTTTCTGAAGACCAAATACACCGGGCAAAAAGGCAACGAGTCTTCCAGCAGTAAGCGAAAGCGAGATCAGCCCGGGAATTCTTACAGTTCTTCCAGTTCACAGGGATCTGAGTCCGGCAATCCAAACCCGACCACCGGTTCACAGCAGTCCGGGTCAGACAGCCCCGACCGGACCTCCAGCTCACAACAGGCATGGTTCAACAGTCCTAACCCGACCTCCAGTTCACATCGGTCAGGATCAAGCAGCTCCGGCTTTGCCTGCAGCACAGAGAGATCTGGAGCCTGACGATCCTGATCCGACCTCCTGTCTCCATCGGTCTAGATGAGCCCGACTATAGTGGTACTTGCCTAATCACCGCGTAAGGCTCCACCGATTGTCAGAGTTCATACAAAGTCCTCGGGCATGACCCCGAGGCATCTACGAAGTCCTCGGGCCTAACCCCGAGGCATGCAAAGACCTCGGGCCTAACCCCGAGGCATCTCAAAAGACCTCGAGCTCCGAACTCAGGCACTCAAAAGACCTCGAGCTCCGAACTCAGGCACTCAAAAGACCTCGGGCTCCGAACCCAGGCACCAAAGACCTCGGGGTCACGCCCGAGGCACCGGCTTCGCTTAGGTCCAGCCGACGATGGGGGCAAACCCCCTAGGTGGCTGATGATGGCAAGCTTCAAAAGACCCTGCAACCACCATGTTCCAGGTCGGTTACCTACAGATCATAGCCTCTTTAAGACCCTAGTCTTGGCGAAAGCTTGGGGGGCAAGATGGCGTAGTGAACTAAACAGGTAATCACACCGGGTATTAACAGGCCTCGCGGATAACCAAGTCAAAATCTTGGACAACCCGAGCACCTACAGTACTCAGAGGCTTTAACTCCACTTAGGTCCAGACCGACGATAGAGGTGACTAAAATCTCTTAGGTTGGCCGACGATAGAGGAGCAAAAGGACCCTAAAGCACCGTGATTTAGGTCGGCTCCACCAACATGGTCAAGCTCTTCTCCCAATAGTCTTGACGAAGGCTGGCCGGGCGGAAGACAACCATCCTGGGGAGTTAACAGTAAAAAAGACCCTAGAGCAATACGCTTTAGGTCGGCTTGTCCAACATGGTAAAATCCTTCTACCCACAGCCTTGACGAAGGTTTACGGGCAGAAGATAACCATCCTGGGAGCTAACTCAAGCAAAAAAGACTCCGAAGTAGGCCGAGTCTCAACTCTCGGTCACTTCCCGAGCATTCAAAGACTCCGAATTAGGCTGGGTCTCAACTCCCGGTCAGTTCCCGAGCACCTAAAAGTCCCGAGCTAGGCAGGGTCTCTACTCTCAGCCAGTTCCCGATGACTCACCAGGCTCAGAAGCCCCGAGGCAGCTTCCACAGGCACTCAGACAGCGGCAAGTAACATCAAACTAATTTCCAAACTTGCCCCGATATAGCATCTGGCCAATCTTGGAAATGGGGGGCAGCTGATACACCCAAAATTATGGGCAGTTTCCTACTCAGGCTAGAAGACTAATGGAAAGTGCAACTGTTTCCTAATACAATTAGGAAACCCCCACAATTAATGTCAATCAATCCTAATACAATTAGGAAACTTACTTGATTGGTGTCAATCACACCCTAATAGGATTATATTTCCTTATCCATGTATGAGTAGGTCTCTTACATCTATAAAAGAGACCTCTCACCCCCCATTGAGGGGCGGCCAACTCTCTAGTCTACACAGCACCTCTACAAAGTTCACCATTATACGCATACTCCCGGCCGGTATTACTGGTAGTGCCGCCCCTCTTTGTTGGCTCACCAGGCCCGCCGGTGATCTGCTAGTGAACGTGCTCAGACACACCCGTGGACGTAGGTACCTTCATTAACAGGGCCGAACCACATACAAAAAATAGTCTCTCACTCTCTCTCTCTCTCCTAAATTGCTTTACTTTACTGTTACCAATTTTTGGCATCATCAAGAGCTACTATCCATAAGGATTCACTCACCTCAAGCTTCATGTCATCATTTAGATGATGATAGACTACTAAATAAATAAAGAAAAAAGAAATGAGGTGAGAGAAGATGAACAAATATAAACAAACAAATAGATAGTAATCAAAAGATGATATTCATAATGTATTGGACTTGTAGTTTGGTGTTTCACTCATATATGGTGACATTGGACATGGAAGTAGCTTCCTCTCTCTTAAATGCTCACTAAAATTGTGGTTGGGTGTATTGAATATGAAGTAAATGGAAGTAATGAAGTAAAACAAAGTTTAGAACTCACTTTCTTGTTTAAAAATCAAAGAAGGAAGCTACTTTTCTCTCTATTCTAACCTTATCTGTATAACTTTATCTCTAAAACTTTTCAAAGCTTGCATTTGACATCCCCAAAATGAGAAGTCAAGGGGGGTTTTCAAAGCTCCTCATTCGTCCAGATAATCCTTTCTAGGCCCCCAGAGGTTCCGGTATTCGCGAAAAGGCCCTATTTCGTCCGAAATTCACAGAAAATGCATACAAACTCCAAATTGGGATTGTCATATACCGTTGGAAAGGTAATGGAGTATAAAATAGTTCGGAGATAGGTCACCTTGAAAATTTTAGCGGCATTCGCGATAAAAGCAAGTTTGATCGCCTTTTCGCCTTCGGAAATTCATAATGAATTCATTTGAAATCCAAAAATTATGTATGATATACCGTCGGAAAGCTATTGACCTCTAGTAGCCATGAAAAATGTTTGAAAAATGATACAGCACTCCGATTTTAAAGTCAACTTTTGGTCAAACTGGTCAAACCTAGGATTCCCGGGAGTTCTGGAAACCTCTGGGAGCTTCCAGGAGCTGACGTTCTCGTTCGATTTTCTTTTAAGACTCATCTTAATACTTTCCACATGATCTAAAATGATCCTGGAACTTTTTGGCAAATTTGGATGATTTTAGTCAAACTTGGTTAAACTTTGTCAAACCTTGGTCAAACTTGGTCAAAGCGGTCAACGGGACTTTCTGGGAACTTTCAGGACCTCTGGGGGTCTCTGGGAGCCAACGATTTCATCCGGTCTTGCTTTAGAACTTATTTGATTATTTTTCTTACGACGTAGCGCGTTTCCAAAACATTTGGTCCGAATCTGGAAGCGTTCGGGCTTTCAGGGGTATTTTGGCCATTCTGAGCATTCTGAGAGATAGAACTAACTTCCAGGAGTCCTTTTTGAGTCTTTTATGATCATTATGAACCAGCAAGCTATGGGTCTCCTAAATCTGATAGTCGATAAAATGGGATGCACTCGGCTATCCCCAGAGCAGCAGAAACTGTGGTAAAGCTAAAAATGAATTCATGTCCGCGGAAGAATGAGCGGTATGTGAATGGAGCTGCCAGATCCTTAATCATCGTGGCACAGGCTTCCTGAACCCAATTGATGTTGACCCATATGGTCTGGGTCAACATGACGTACCATAGAGGCATGTCTCTGATTCTCGCCAGGAACCATGGAGCTGAAAGCCAAACCGTCTCAAGCGGACGCTCCAACATCACCTTTCGCGAATGAAAGTAGCGGTTAAACCACACTCAGTCCTCATCATTCAAAAACTCGTGATCGCATACTAGATCAGGTATTGTGAGATTGAAGGGTTTGGATTTGTGATACCCCGTAATAGGGTTCATTGTGAAGACCCTGAAATTGAGAAAGAAAAGAAAAAAAATTATTAAAAACAGAAAACAAAGAAAGAAATGAAGAATCTGTCACTACTATAGTTCGATCGATCGACATTTCTCGATCGATTGAATAGGTATCGGCTTCGATCGCTTGAGCCTAGCTCGATTGATCGAGCACAGAAAATCAATGGGGACAAGAAAAATGAGCGAAAAAGACAGAAAACAAGGAAAAGAGGAATACTACAATCATAAATTGGTCTTAGGACCAATGCGTGGGCACCCCCACAAGTTTTCAAATGAAAATGAAAAGGAGGGGATTCGGGACCTTACCTTAGATATATACGCAGAGGAGAGGTGAATGTGATGAGGGTGATGATCGGAGGTGATAAAGGCTGCCGAAATGAAAGGTGTGATGAGTGGGGAAAAAAATCACGAGTCTTCTCTCTGACCTCGAGCGCTTGAAAGGGAGAGCAAGAGAGAGAAACTGCAAAAGATTATGGAGGATACCTCATTTAAATACAATTCTTGATCGATCGAGAAAGTTTGATCGATCGAATCCTCAATCGACTGAGACCTGTTAAAGCGCTTGAGGATTTTACACCGTCGATCGATCGAGAATGGTTTGATCGATCGAACCTGAGAATTCTAGGATCACTCTAGAAAACAGATTTATGCACCCCCAACTAACCAACATTGTTCTGGACATACAGGATAATGGTAAAAACAGTACATTTACAGGACATGAAGCAAAAAGTCATCCTCAAAAAAGAAAATTGCAAATTCTTACAAATATAACTTCATAATAGCATCCATTTTGCAAATTATATCCCAAATTGGCACTTAAGACCTTATTACATAGAAAACAAAAATAAAACTGGCAATTCTTTGTCCAGCAATACACTTTAATTAAGAAAAGATGAATCATACGAAACGACACAACTGAAGCGAGTCACTATTCTTCGATCATGAAAATTTTAGGCCAAACGTGATAATTCACATTTCTAGAAAGATCTGAAAGCGTCCAGAATATCATCGACAGTGTCTGAATCCTACAATGAATTGATTGCACAGGCAAGAGGTGATCCGGATGGAGGCATTGATAGAGGAGAAAAATTTCTCAGCTGTGTGCTCTCTTGCGACGGAGTACCAGGAGACCCTATGTAAGGTCCAGGTCCATGAAATAGTTGGGGCGGAAGGAACACCGGCAGACCATTGTGGAACATAGTGATAATCCTGGACAAAGGAAAACAAAACAAAAGGAAGAAGGTAAATAAAACAATTGAAAGAACTAACAGAAAGGAATAAACAAAACATGACGGAAAGAAAATGAAACGTGACAAAGCGTTAACCTCACTATTGGCGTGATAAAACCATGTGCACTAGCAGGTAGAGTGCATTGGAGCCGGAACAACAAATAGCTCATGTGCACATAAATATATGGAATCGACTCTATAATGATGAAGTCATCTACATATGTGAAGATAGCGTTTTGGCGTTCGGGCACCACATCCTGTAGATCTTCTTCCACCTATGGTTCCCACATTGAGTCGTTCTATCATTGTTCCAAGAGTGCATCATCCACCTCCCCAACAAAATACCCTTCTGGTTGTCCTTCCTCTTCTAGAAGATCCATATTGGAAAAAATGTTAATTTGGAGGAAGGCAGGATTGTAAGGGATGTACGCTTAAGTCAGGTTAACTACATCATCGGCATCCAGACCTTGGTACGGTGAAAAGCAAAATGCAATCTCGTCAGCAGTCCATGCAGGGTTTTGGTCTTCCGAATCAGCCCATAAACCAATTGAAAACATAGACCGCGTACCATCATGATTTCGCACTTTAAACAGCCTGCGGGAGATAGATAATAAAGAATAGTGGGTTAAACGCAATGACACATTCAAAAAGATAGAAATGAATAAAACAAACTAAGTACAGCAAATAGAATAAATACAACAACAGTATGAGAACACTCTTTAGTGTTTTAAGTAGAGGAATAGTTAGGATGTGCTCAGCTTCTAGTTGGAAGTTCTCCAAGAACGATTTTAATCTTTGGCCATTGACCTTGAAACTTTTGTCGTTCTTAGGATTTATGAGCTCAACGGCCCAGTGTGGGAAGACAGATTTAACAATGAATGGACCTGTCCACCAGGAGCAGAGCTTCCTAGGAAATAGGTGAAGGCGAGAGTTGTATAATAAGACTTTTTGTCCTGGCTCGAATGATTTATGAAAAATCATTCTATCGTGATGAGCCTTCAACCTTTCCTTATGTAATTTGGCATTGTCGTACTAATCACGACGTATTTCTTCTAGTTCAGCTAACTGGAGTTTCTGGAGATGACCTCCCTCTTTAATATCAAAGTTTAATGAGCATGTTGCTCAATATGCTTTGTGCTCGATTTCTACAGGGAGGTGACATGCCTTTCCATATACTAGCCTATATGGGGACATTCCTAGAATTGTCTTGTAAGTAGTACGGTATGCCCATAGAGCATCGGTCAGCTTGTATGCCTAGTATTTCCGATTTGAACTAGTTGTCTTTTCGAGAATATATTTTATTTCTCGGTTAGCCAATTCTGCTTGTCTATTAGTTTGTGGGTGGTAGGCTAAGGCAGTTTTATGGTTAACCCTATACTTTTTGAGAAGTGATTCCAAGGGTCTATTGCAGAAATGCTTTCCTTGGTCACTAATTAATGCCTTTGGGGTTCCAAAACGCAAAAGATTATTCTCTTTTAAGAAAGAAATTACTGTTCGATGATCATTTCTCCTTGTTGGAATTGCTTCTACCCATTTCGAGATATACTCTATAGCAAGGAATATATACTCGCAGGTATTTGACTTCGAGAATGGACCCATGAAATCTATGCCCCAACAATAAAAAATTTTGATTGTGATTATGGGAGTTAGGGGCATAGATTTCATTTTGAGATTGCACCTAGCTTTTGACAGCGTTGGAACGATTTACAAAATTCGTGGGCATCCTTGAATAAGGTTGGCTAGTAGAAACCGCTATGGAGGATTTTCTGTGCGGTCTTTTGTGAAGCAAAGTGGCCACCGCAAGCTTCAGAATGGCATGAAGCTAAAATCACGGTTATATCCTCATTGGGAATGCAACGTCGAATGACCTGATCGGCACAATACTTGAGTAAGTATGGGTCATCGAAGAAGAAGTGACGTGCGAAAGAGAGGAACCTCTTCTTGTCTTGATTTGACCAATGACATAGGGTCTCTCCTGTAACTATACAGTTTACTATATCCGCATACCAGGGCAAACTGGAAACAGTCATCAGTTGCTCATCTGGGAATTCATCCTTAATCAGTATGGGTTCAGTGTTGTCAACAAACGTTAATCGAGACAAATGGTCAGCGACCACATTTTCTACTCCCTTTTTGTCTTTGATTGTGATATCGAATTCCTGGAGTAGGAGTATCCAATGGATAAGTCTTTATTTTGCATCCTTCTTGGATAACAGGTATTTGAGGGCCGAGTGGTCTGGAAAACAGACAATTAGGGACCCTATTAGATAAGACCTGAATTTATCCAAAGCAAAGACTATTGCCAGTAGCTCTTTTCGATAATCGTGTAATTCATTTGAGCTTCGTTAAGCGTTCGACTGTCATAGTAGATTACATAAGGCTTATTATCCTTCCTCTGTCCTAGGACTGTACCAATGGCATAGTCGCTAGCATCGCACATTAGTTCGATTGGCAAACCCCAGTCGGGTGCCTGTATTATTGGTGTAGAGGTAAGGTGTTCTTTTAATGCGTCAAACGATGTTTGACAGCTTTCCAACCACTTAAATGGTGCGTCTTTAACGAAAAGTTGACAGAGTGATCGGGATATTGCACCTAAGTTCTGAATGAAGCGACGATAAAATCCCGCGTGCCCCAGAAAAGATCGGATGTCTTTGACTATACGGGGGACACGTAGGTTCGAGATTATATCGATTTTCACTTTATCTACTTGGATACCTTTATCAGAAATATGTGGTCGAGGACAATTCCCTTGGTTACCATGAAGTGACACTTTTCCCAGTTTAGTACCAGGTGTTTGTCCTCGCATCTAGCTAATACACGTTCAAGGTTTTCCAGAAGTTTTTGAAACTATGGCTGAACACAGAGAAGTCGTCCATAAAGACTTCAAGTATCTGTTCGACCATATCACTGAATATGCTAAGCATGCACCGCTGAAATGTAGCAGGTGCATTGCATAAACCAAAAGGCACATATTTGTAGGCGAAAGTAATACACGGACACGTGAATTTTGTCTTCTCCTAATCTTCAGGAGCGATTTTGATTTGATTATATCCACTGTATCCATCAAAAAAGTAATAATACTTGTGACCCGCCACTCGTTCTAGCATTTGATCCATAAATGGTAAAGGAAAGTGGTCTTTTTGGGTCACGGTATTCAATTTTTGGTAATCAATACACATCCACCATCCGGTGGGGATGCGTGTTGGTACTAATTCACCGTCTTTATTAGGAATAATCGTTATGCCTGCCTTTTTGGGCACCACTTGGGTTGGGCTAACCCAAGGCAGAAATAGGATATATAATCCCAACATCCAGTAGTTTTAGAACTTCCTTTTTGACTACTTCTTGCATGTTGGGATTCAGACGCCTTTGCATTTGCCGCGATGACTTAGCGTCTTCCTCTAAATATATTTTATGGGTGCAGACAGACGGACTTATGCCTTTGAGGTCAGCAATAGTCCATCTTAATGCTCCCTTATATTGTTTCAACATTTGGACTAACTTTTTCTCTTATTCAGAATTTAACGTAGATGAGATTATGACAGGATAAGTCTTTTCAGTCCCTAGGAAAACGTATTTGAGCTCTTTTGGGAGCTCCTTTAATTCCAAATCGGGAAACTAGAAGTAGAGGGCATGACTATTTTTGTCTTAGGAGGCAATGGTTCATATGGTGTTACCCACATGCATTCATCTCTATCCTCCTCTAGCGTGTCCATCATGAGGCAAGTTAAATTTAGGTCGTCGTCCGATGGGGTAAAGTTTTTAGGTTGGTAGACAGCATCAAATTATGCCACCACTACCTCCAATGGATCTTTATAATCGACCAAATCGGTCTCATCTTCAATGACCGTTTCGATGTAGTTAACTTCTTCCTCATCCTCGTATTCTTCAAGTCGGGGATTTGAAAAGATTTTGACATATAAAGTCATGTTCCCGAATACGATGGTCATTATGCCACTTCTTATTTTAATTGTGGCGTCAGTTGTGTTGAGGAATGGACGTCCGAATATTACCGGGATTTGTACACATGGATTAGACACAGGTTCAGTGTCTAAGATCACAAAATCAATCGGGAAGACAAATGAGTCTATTTGAATGAGGACGTCCTCCAGTATTCTGCTAGGGTATTTGACTAACCTATCTGCTAGTTGTAGTGCAACTCGGGTAGGTTTAAGTTCACCTAACCCTAATTGTTTGTAAACTGAGTATGGCAGTAGGTTTACGTTTGCTCCTAGATAGAGGAGTGCATTGTCTATCCTTTGATTCCCAATTTGACATGAGACAGTGGGAGTACCGGGGTTTTTGAGTTTTGGAGCAACTCATTTTGAATGATTGTGGTTGCTTGGCAAGCGATATGAGCGTGTTTCTTCACACTTTGCCTCCTTTTGACCGTACATAAGTCTTTGAGATACTTAGCGTAGGCTGGTACTTGTTTAATAGCATCAAGGAGTGGAAGGTTTATTTTGACTTGTTTAAACAATTCCAAGAACTCCTGATTTTTTGCCTCATTTTTGGGTTTCTTAAGCCTTTGAGGGTAAGGCGCGGGGAAAGGACATTTTGGTGATATGTCATTGACAGGTTCCTTTTTGGGCCTCCTCTCACCTTCTTCTACTTCTTTAGGAGCGTCATCATTTGAATTTGATGGTTCATTATTAGTAGATGGCTCCTCTTCCTGAGTAGACGGTTCATTTTTATTTACCACTTCGTCCTCCTCGTACTCTTCGGGAGTAGAGAGAGGCATGTTTTGCCCTATAATCTTGCCGCTTCTCAGAGTAGTCATGGCTTTTGCATGTTCTTGATTATTGGGGGAGCATTGTTGTATCCCTTAGGGTTTTGAAGTGGCTGGGCAGGAAACGTCCCACTCGACCCCTCTTGTCGTGCATCCATTCTCTCTGACGTTGCAGACATTTTACTCATTATTTGTATTAATTACTGTGTCAAATTTGCATTAGAGAGTGGATCTTCTTCTTGCACCTTTTTATATGGTGGCACGTAGACATTTGCCTGTTGATTATTAGAGGTTTGAACTTGGTTGTAGTTATTATTAGGTCTGTTTTGGTTTAATGGTTGGGACTGCCTATTGCATTACCCTTGATATTCATTATTATTGTTGTAAGGCTGTTGGTATTAATTTTGGGTCCCAGCGTCATTTTTCTAATAAAAATTGGGGTGATTCCATCGATTGTTATTATTTTGAAAATTATTATTGTTATAGGAATTCCCCACCCCTCTGTATCCTTGCATGGCATTCATTTCCATGGGGGATTGTTCTTGAAAATACGGCACATTGGGACAATATTGAGTGGTGTGTCCCAACATATTGCATGTGCCACATGGTTCTTCAAGCAAAATCGGCCTAGAACTTTCTCCTTTCATCCCTAACTCCTCTACTTTCTTTGCTAGCTCTTCATATTTATTCATTAGGTGATCTTCACTTTTTAGTTGATATATACTTTTCTCCTCTATACCTGATATTTGTGCGCGTGGGATATCTTCTGAATTAGACCATTCATGTGCATGTTCGGCTAACCACTCAAAGTGGGTTTCTGCCTCCTTAGTGTTTTTGCGAAGAAACCTGAGCTCACGGTTTCAACCAACTTTTTTGTTTCACCATTCAATCCTTTATAAAAGTAGCTGATGGTTCGCCATTTCTCATACCCGTGATGTGGGCATGAGAGAAGCAAATCTTTGAAACGCTCCCAAGTTTGAGTGAAGGTTTCATTGCTCTTTTGTTTGTAGGAATTCATTTGACTTTTAAGTTCAGTGGTCATGCCAGGTGGAAAGAATTTTTTTAAGAAAGCAATGTTCATTACATGCCAGGTGAAGATTAAATTTAGCTTGAGGGTGAGTAGCCACGCTTTTGCTTTATCCTTCAGGGTGAAGGGAAATAGCATTAGGCGTGTCACGTCTACAGGACAATTTTGGGAGAATGTTTTACAAACATCCTCAAAATCTTTTATGTGTAGTTATGCCTTCTCGCTCTCCATTCCATAAAAGGTTGGAAGAAGTTAGATCATCCCATTGCGAAATTGGAATTCGCCCGCATGTGGTGGGATTAGAATGCAAGAGGGCGTGGGTGCGTGTTCAGGTTACATGAGATCGCACAAGGGACGCAAAGAATAGTCCAAAGGCACAACCACATTGTCACCATTTTCACTTTGATTATCATCCATTGAATCTGTAGGTGTGGCTACGGGATTAATAGAATTAGAGGAATCAAATAAGTATAATGAATTTCCTAGAATTCCTTTAATGGAATTATCGGACATGAAAGGGAAAAGATCCTAAAAGGTTTTAATCTAAAGAATTAAAAGAAAAAGAAAACAAAAATAGATTGAGAAAGATTGAGGCAATCTAAGTATTAACTAGTCGCCTTCCCCGGCAACGGTGCCAAAACTTGACACGATAATTATTTTGTGTGCACTTGTGTGCTATACCCAAGTGTAGGTAGATGTGCAAGTAGTAATCTGGTTAAGACCAGGTCGATCCCACAAGGAAGGTTGGAAACTAAGTACCTAGATTAGACTCTGAAAAGAAAATAAAAATTCAATGTTTAAGGAAAGTGTAGAACACGTAGTTCCACAAGTAACGGCTACTAAAAGTAAAGCAATTAAACTAAATTATGAATTAACTAATTAACTAAAGCGGTATTTTAAAAATGGTTCTTACTTAATAAAAGAGGAACATTGGGATCACACGAATCCGCAGTAACCTAACCATCTGCCATGCACCTACATTAAATCTCTAAGGAGTTCATCTCACTATAGTATTCTGTATTTCTCTAAAAATAACGAATCAATAGTCCTTTCATGATCGGGACTATATCATCACAGTTAATTTGAAACACGTGAAAGCGGTTTAAATCAATAGTTAAGTCACGTACCTACAATGGTGTTAGCATTGAAGGTGGTTTGCAAAAAATATTGAAAGAAAATGCCTTGAGGCTTTAAGTTCAGAGCTTGTTTTGACAAACTGAGCATTTGGGGACAGTTTGATAACGAATCTCTAAAACAAAAAGTCTAAGAATGCTAAAGGGGATCTTCTCAAGAATTAGATTGCTCGATCGATCGACGCGCTTTCGATCGATCAAGAATCGTCATCTTTCGAGCGATCGAAATGGCTTTGATCGCTTGACTGTGTCCGGGATTCGATCGATCAAACTAATTTCGATCGATCGAACACAGGTTCTAAATTGATGCTTGGCAGAGGCTGGAGATCATTGTTTCATCGTGATCTCCCAATCCTAGGACTACTGAGACATGGTCTGGAGCATCACGAAATAGTTTTTAATGTAAAAATTCATTAAAGTTATGTTTGATTGTGATTTAAACATAAAATCTATAAAACTAATGATTTAACTCTAACTAACATGCAAAGCTACAATCTAACAGATTAAACTAAAATATTAGGCAAGCAGAATGTAAATAAACTAAGGCTACAGAACCTGGAATGGAAGAACTTATATTAAACCATACAAATCAATCCCAAAAGCAATATTCAAAGTGTTAAACCTACAAAAATCAAGAATAAACTCTCTTCTTTCTATGTAAACTGATGAAAACTAAAGTGGGCGACCTTATGGACATATTTAAAACGAGTACTTATAGATAAACCTACAGCTAGGGTTAAAAACTCTGTCCTTGCTGCTTGCGCGTAAGTCTGATAAAAACCATGTTCGATCGATCGAGCATCACTCGATCGATTGAACATCTGGAATCTTCAAGCACTTGAACTAATCTCAATCGATCAAAAACATCGATCGCTTGAGACATCTTTGATCGTTCGAGCCTCACTTTTAATGTTTGAATTGTCTTCCTTAAAATCAAGCATTCCTTTTATCTTGCTATCCATTTCTTCACACAGCAGAACAGTAATCTGCACAAGTAAAAACTAAAATAATAAAACTTATCATAGATTAATCATATTGTGTAAAAACTAGCATTGTAACACAAAGTGCAGAAATCACAAGGAGTTGTGGACTAAATCAGAATATTTTCTTGTTTTAGCGCGGTTGTATTTTATAAATACCCCTGCTTGTCACTGATATCCGATAGTGTTGAATAAAGTGATAATACAAAACTGTAATAAGATGTTGTCAAGAGTAAGAGATAACATTTCGTAGCATTAGATAACGTGGTAGCTGTGAATCATTTGGGTTATCATTTGTTTCATTCAATGTAGTCAGAACACATGGGAATGTCTTGAATCAGTATTAGTACGGAACCTAAGTAGGTTTGATAAGTTCTGGGAATCACTAATCGTGGGCGGACAATTGGACATGATAAGTTCGAAAAAGTGGTGGGCTATTCATATATCCTTAAAAGCGGTAGGCTGGACAAAGTAGTCCTAAGATAGCCAGGTGATCCATAATATATCCTTAAAAAAGCGGTGGGTTGTGCATGTGTCCTTAAAAGCAGTGGGCTGTAGTAACTGGTAGATGTCACTAAGTCGTGGCAATAGAACTGATGTGTCTTTACTCGAAGTGCTATATCCCTAGCATGGTGGGCTGTACATATCTCATTAAAGGCAGGGGATGGACTGACATTGTGTCCATGACATTCGGTGGGCTGTGAATATGTCCTTAAAAATGGTGGACATAGCATAGTGTATCCAGGAGTTTACCAATCAAGTCTTTTCATCTATGAGTCAGATGTGGGTTTGCGTATACGAGATGAGAGTAATGGTTAAAGAAGGGTTTGAATAGAGATAAAGATATTAATAGTATAACTACACTTTATATCATTTTGTAGACACCCCAATTTTGACCAAACTATTGAACCTAGGGAGAATTACCTTTGGATACGAAGATGATACTATCTAAACTTCTTGGACGGTCTTCAAAGAACTCTTCATGAACTTTGAAAAGCTTTTTCAACCAATTTTTATTTCAAAAAGGGTAAATAGATCTTCAAGGGCAAGTTTCTATGATGTATCGAGAATCAAATACATGTGGTAAAAGAAATTAGAGCGTTATGGATGGTTGAGATCCAAGGAAAAAGGTTCAGGAGCTTAAAACTATCATTTTCCTATTTTATTGTTATTTCAAAAAAAAAATGGAGTCAAAATTAATGAGAAACTAAGATAGTTAGGCTTTTGAAATGAATTCTACTTGTTCTAGATCTTGAAACAATTTCAAGAATATTTTTCTCATAACATTTGAAGCTAGAATAAGTCAAATGAAGATTTTCAAAGCAAGTAAAGTATAAAAAGAGAAAAAGAAAAAGAAAACGAAAAAGAAAATATTCAAAAAGACAAGAGCCGGCACTCGAGGACACGAGCCGGCACTTAGTGAGTGCCGATGCAGCATTCATTGTGTGCCGTAGAGTTCACTTTGAGTGTCGCGTTGAACACAGCTTTGAGAAATAAGAACGCTTCTATAATTTTCTTGGATCCCTAGAATATCCCAAACGACCTCGTTTCTTGATGACGTATTTTATACCTCTTAGTCATCTTTATCATGATAAGATCATCTTGAATAGACAAGAATACCCTTCCCTTTGAGGATTTTTCTATAAATGTAGACCCTTCTCAATGGAAAAAGGGGGTTGGCTAATCTTGGGTAAGAAATTTTGAAATTAATAGAAACTTTGAGAGAATGAGAGATACAATCTGATTTTCTTACAGAGAAATTCAGTCTTTGAAGATCTAAGGTTAATAACTCAAAGAATATGAAGAGATCAAGAGGAAGAAAAGAGAAAAGAAAGAAGAAAAAGCTTGAAGAAGAAAGTGAAGAGGACTAGAAGATTGATCTAATTCAATCAAAATCCTTATGAATTTGAGTATTCTCAAAGGTAATTCTCTTATCTAGTGTGTTATATTTCATAATTCAATCACAATTCTTAGAATTCTAGGATCGTTTTATACAATTTTCAAAAAGTTTCTTCTAACCCCATTTCATCACACACCACTTGAATTGTGATTGAATTTTCATCTATTTGTTGATTTGGATCTAGTTGATCATTGATTCGGTTTTGAAATAAGGTTTTCAAAAGAAAATTTGCTTTGGATCATCAAGTTAGTTTGAATTCTATCTCTCTTAGTCCATGCTCTTCTCTTGGAAATCAATGGAATCTTCAATATCCCACTTGAATTCCTTGAGCTTGATCTCTTAATTTTCTGTAAATTGGTGATTTACATGAGGACTAAGGTTGATTTTGATCATTCTTAGGATCAATTGGTAGATTCAAGTCTTGTATCCATGGCTTAGATCAATCAATTTGAAGGTTTCATGGAATGCTCTTCATATTCTATTGAAATCTATGAAGGTTAGTGTTCTTAGTCTCCAACGACCATTGATTGGAAAGGGGAATCAAACAAAATAAGTCTCAATTCCTCAAGGACCATCAATTTGAGAGAGGAATTATATTTAGAATAAGCCAATTGTCATGATTTGATGGCTAGATTCAACTAAGCTTAAGTGTTTAGGCATATTCAAGAAATTGAGTAAAATTCTTAGAGATCTCCATGGAGGTATCTTCAAGGTTGAATTCATAAAGGTTCTTAATGCTTGAGTGATCATCTTGAGTGGCCATAACCATTACTTGGTCTAAATTCTCTCAAGAATTTTGGACCAAATTGAGTTCAAATAAGAAGTGACAATTCAAGAATGGTGCAGTGACTTCAATGACGACCTATAATCAAAGAATTTTAATTAAATCATGATCTATTGGATTTGATGAGACCAAATGGAATGTGTCTGTGGACAAGCGGAATTCGTCGTCCACTCCCGTTTCCATTTCTGGGGTTTTGGAATTGATTTTCCTTTAGTTTTGAAATCAAAGTTGATTTGAAGAAAAGGAAAAGTTCTGTTAAAAACAGATACAGAGTCGTCATTTGGTCTTTTGGGAACCAAGAAACCCAATTTAACTCACCCAAACGGATAAAGGGCACCGGCCTTTCATAACCAAAGAACTTGGTTCGAGGTTTTGGTACGAGAGAGGAAGGAGCCTTTGCCACGACTATAACACCCTCAACTCGCCCCGTCTCTCGACGGGCCTCAATTAGCATCCAAATAATCATCTTATACTATGTTTGGTTCGACAATTAATACTATGATAGAATATTACACAATTTAAGATATCATCTTATACTATCTTTTGAAATGGAAGATCAAAAGATAAGATATCATTCATAAGATCTAAGCCAAGTATCACACAATTTAAAGTGAAAGATCACACAAACAAACTTAGAAAAAATCGTCTAATCACATGTCAAGTAATCAAGTTTTCCTAGTCTAAAAGGGGGACATGGATTGTTCTTGAAACAAATAATCAAATAAATCAAAATATGCTTAGCAAGCTAGTATGATGCATGTTAATCTTTGAGAAAAGAAGACCTCTCAATCCCCAGGATGGATGAGAAAGGAAGATTAGATCAAGGAGAAACATGAACGTATGATCAAGGTCATTCCTTATAATCTCCTTAGATTAGGAGTCACAAAAACTCCAAATCTTGCATGGATGCAATGTATGATCCTAGAATATGCAAAGGTTGTAGTGTGTTTGTGTACATGAGCTTTCTAAAGTGACTTAAAACTCTAAAATATGAATGAATGGATGGAGAAAATCATCATGGGATATGTACAAATGTAGTATGGACCACTTCCTAAGATATGAACTAATTTGAAGTAAATATAAGCATCAAATCAAAGGATGGAAGTAAAAGTGTACTTCCTGTGAATAGTGGACAGAATAGTGACTTGTGATCGGGAGAGAACAAATCCTATTTATACTCCTTAACGTACGTTTGTTAGTACTTTTTTATCCTATTTTTGTATATTTTTACTTCTTTTTCTATTTTCTGACAGATTTTGGAAGAAATCAAGTAAACCAAGTTAAATGGGGTGAAAAAGCAGAACAAAAGAATCAAGAAAATCCACATCGCTCGCGCGAAATCCCAGAAATCGCTCGCGCGATCCACTCGCGCAAGGTCCCAATATCGCGCTTGCGCATCCCGTACGCGCGATATGTGTAAAAAATCAAACTTGCGTATTTCACTATACTGATGATTCCTACGCAAACGAAACTACCTAATTGCGTCCAGACTGTAAAATATAGCAGTTTTAGTACAATTCGGGTTAGGAAAGCTTCCAAAACTTGCCTAAAATCTATATATACCCTATTTTACTTCAATTAAAGGGTTGGCAATTATTATACAACGGATATACAACCACACTTTCAGCCATTGAAGGGAGGGAAGCAAGGAGAAGAAGAAGAAGAAGACCAACTTGATTTTGTGGAAATTGAAAAGTGGGGTTAGAAATGTTTTGAACGCATATTTTTTTTTATGAAGATCATCATTATTATGTCTAGAACACATATCAAAAATCCAATCTTCAATAACTATTACAGATTGTGAGAAATCATATAAACAATAGATGTTACTCAGAAACAGAGTCTATACTGTTGACTGAAATGTTGGAAAATCTTAGAAAATGAAAAAAAAAAAAAAAAAAAAAAAACATCTAGAGGCCCATATTATATAGACAGTTCCCTAAGACACTGAAGTTTTAGGGAAAAATGAGTTGGGACCACTCCTTTTGGAAAAGGTTTCTGAAAAATAAGTTAAAAGTCAACCAAGCTGCTGTGACAATATAAACAGAATGTCTGGAATGAATGTTTGGGCCAAAATGGAACCCTTCCAAGTGTTTCCAGACCAAACCAAAAACAATGGGTGTTATATAATGAGTTACGCAGACTTTCCAAGTGGTCTTGAATCCATAATAGAGAAATCTTTGAACTCAGATCATTCACTGTTTTGAAGATTCTGGAGAAAACAAGGTTTGTTTCTTGGAATCCAAATGTTGGGGTTTTAGAGGGGTTTTCAAATAGGGGTTTTGAAGGCACATTTTCAACATCAAATAGATATTATAACCACTTGGAATATTAAAATCAAACTCATATTAAAAACTCCCAATATTTCTTGCACAAACATAGTTTTGTTTGAGAATATGACTTCATGAATACATATGAATGTATTGAAGATAAAACCATCATCCATCAAATATGTATTTGAGGCCAAGAGCTACTATTCATAAGGATTCACCCTCCTCAAACAACATGTCATCTAGATGATGATAAGCATGTAAGTAATCAAAGAAAAATCAAAAAGAAATGAGGTGAGAAGAGATGAACATAGTATGTAAACAATCAAATAAGCAATCAATAGATGATAATCAATGTGATTTTGGACTAGTAACATGATGTTTCACTCATAGATATTGATATTTAGACATAGAAGTAGCTTCCTATCTCATGAATGCTCAAGAATTGTGGTAGGGGAGGGTTTGAATGTGAAGTATAAGAGAGGTAATAGAAGAAAATAAGATTAAAACTCACTTTTTTATGGAGAATCAGTGGGAGAAACTCCCTTTCCTTCTTCTAAACCTATCAATCTCTCTTTCTCTCTACAACTTCTATGAACTTTGCCACTTATCCCCTCCAAAATGAAGAGAAAAGGGGGGTTTATATAGGCCAATTTGGGGTGGTTTTAGAGATGTCAATCGGGTCGGGTTGGCCCGGCCCGGCCCGACATAGGCCCGGCCCGCTAGGCCCGAGCACTTTTGTGCCGTCCGGGGTGGACACCTTTAGTCCCGTCCACGGCCCGGCCTGGCCCGACCCGCTCCTTTGCTCGAAACCCGGCCCGGCCCGGCCCGCTAACCCGCTAGCCCGGCCCAAAAGCCCGGATAAACTAGCCGTTGTGGCCCGGCCCGGCCCGGTAGGCCCGCCCGTGGCCATAACGGCTAGTTTGGCCCCTTTTCAATTTTTTTCCCATTTTTTACCCCTCTAACAGTTTTGGGGGTAAAAATGTAAATGTGCTTTTTGACTTCCCAAAATACCCCTTAGCCCATTTTCTATAAATACTAAACCTCCCACAACATATTTTCTCATACAAAAATCAATTATCTCTCTCTATTCTCTACTTTCTCTACACTACTCCATAAACTACAAGTCTACAAGCACTTCTACTCTACAAGTTGGTGATTCAATTATCAAAGCTCTAGTTTGTAAAGGCACTTCTAGTCTTCTACAACTTGAACTTACAAGCTCTCAAGTCTCAAGTCTTATTATAATTTATAGTTGTTCACTTCTTCTTTTACTACTATAAGTTGAGGTAAATTTATTTATTATTTCACTTCTTGCTTTATTAGTTGCTTATTTAATTGTTAGTATTTTTAATCTTTTATATTTCTTTCCCCTCTTTTTTTTATTTAAAAAAAAAATGGCATCTCACTCAAGATCTTCAAAAACTAGGGAAGGCCCAACTTATGACTTTGAAAATTTAGATTATGGGGAAAGAAATGAGATTAATGATTTGGAATTGGAGGATGATGACGACGTTGAAATTATGGGGTCTAATCCATCTGAACCATCTCCTTCAAATCCTAATGATCCAAGTCCCACCACTGAAAGAAAATTAAAATCACCTGTTTGGTTATTTTTTAAATTAAATGACGAAAAAAATGGACCTATTTGCAAAATATGCGGATTCAAATTTTCTTACAAAGGTGGAGGAAATAATACACTTAAAAGGCACATCATAAGCCAACATAAAGGTGCATGGGAAGCAGGTACCGCTCAAGCGGACGGCCTAGTACAATCCCAAATTTCTGCTTCTACTGGCACAAGTGTTGGAACTTTTCTTTATAATAAAAAAAAATGAGGGAAGGCTTGGCAAAATTTGTTTGTGCATCCGATATGCCTTTTACTTTAGTTGAAGAAGAGTGCTTTACACGTTTTATTCAAACTTTTTTACAACCAGCCTACCAACCTATTACTAGAAATACTCTTAGAAGTGATATACAATCTGTTTTTCAACAAACCAAAAAAAAATTAATTGAGGATTTTTCTACTTTTAATTGTACAATTGCATGCACTTCCGATTTGTGGACTGGTTGTAATAAAACGGGATATACATGTATAACGGCGCATTTTGTAGATGAAAATTGGAATATGAATAAAAATATCATTGCTTTTCGTGCATTAGACTATCCTCATACTAGTGAAAATATATATAACTATATAATCAATGTTTTTAATGAGTATGATATTATGAAAAAAATTATAAGCATTACTTTTGACAATGCTAGTGCTAATACAAATGCTATTAATATGTTTAAAGATCTTATGCGCCCAATGTTGAATGGAAAATTATTTCATGGTCGTTGTGTATGTCATATCATTAATTTGATTATCCAAGATGGATTAACAAAAATTAATGATCACATACTTAAAATTAGAGAGGCAGTGGTCTTTTGTTGTTCAACGCCTAACCGTCTACAAGCATTTTATGGTGTTTGTAAACAAAATCGTCTTAATCCAAAAAAATTGCAAACTGATATTAAAACTCGTTGGAATTCTACTTATCTTATGATAGATTCTTGTAAAAAGTATAGTAATATTATTACTCAATTTGTTAATGTTAATTATCCATCACTAAACTTGACTTCAAACGATTGGGATATGGCATTTGACTTTCATGGATTTTTAGAAGTATTTTACAATGCTACAAATAAACTTTCCGGTGTTTACTATTCTACTTCTTGTTTAGTTCTTATGGAATTATATAATATGGCTCATACATTTCATAGTTATAAACAAAAAAATGACATTTTTATTGATATTTGCGAGAAAAAGGAAAAAAAGTTTAAAAAATATTGGTCTTACATTCCACCTATATTTTACTTATCTGCAATCTTGGATCCTAGAATCAATTTTGATGGTGTTTGTGAAATGGTTAAACAAATATCTGAATTGATGCAAGGACCAGATGGTGAGCCTGGTCTAGAAATAACTACTTCTGAAATGGAAAATACTTTGGAATCTTTATTTCGTATTTACTATGAAAAATATACAAATAAAGAAAGTGCTACTTCTTCTTCTACTTCTAATATTGAGTTAAGTTCGGGAGCGTCAGGTGGTTCTTGGGCGAGCCAGTTTCTCAGTCGAAAGAAACAAAAGGGTGTTAGTCAATCATTTGTAAGTAGCTCTAACATTCTTGGTGAATTAAATAAGTATCGAGAAACAGAGTGGGAAAGTCGATTAACCAACGAGGAAATGGTCGATTTAAATCTTTTAACATGGTGGAAAGAACATGTAAGAACTTTCCCTGTTCTTTCCATCATGGCTCGTGATCTACTAACTCCTCCGGCTTCCACAGTTGCATCGGAGTCTGCTTTTAGTGTAGGTGGAAGGGTGCTAGAGGAAAGGAGGAGCAGATTATCTCCTGATATGCTTGACTGCTTGATGTGCTTGAAGGATTGGGACCGTGCACAATATCGAACTCAAAACCGCCAAGATCCTATTCTTGAAGACTTCGCAAATTTGGAAGTTACGGAAGAAAATTGAAGAATCAAGAATTGAAGAATGAATATGAGAGTTGAAGATCATTTAGTTCCAAACAAATCAATTGTAATACTCCTAGCCCGCAGGAGCATAAACTGTGAACGGCTTTTTAAAAAAAAAATCCAATTCTGTAAAATGTAATCTTTACTTTTTATTATACAAATTAATGATAAGTAATCTTTATTTTTTATTAGACTATAATTTTAAATATCAAATACTAGTAATCTCTTTAGTTTTTATTGAATAATAAAAATTCTTTACTATTTTTTTTTAATGAACTTTTTTTTAACTTTTAGTAATCACTAATCATTAATGAATAAATATTTGCTTTTTATTATACAAATTATTGAAATTAATGATAATAATCTTTATTTTTTATTAGACTACAATTTTTAAATATCAAATACTAGTAATCTCTTTAATTTTTATTGAATAATAAATATTCTTTACTTTTTTTTTTTGAATGAACTTTTTTTAGTAATCACTAATCAATGTAATCATTAATGAATAAATCTTTACTTTTTACCGTACAATTTATGATAAGTAATCTTTATATTCTATTAGACTATAATTTTTAAATATCAAATAATAGTAATCTCATTAATTTTTATTGAATAATAAATATTATTTACTTTTTTTTTTTGTTAAACAAATTTTTTTTAGTAATCACTAATCATTAATGCATAAACTAAACATATAAAAAAAAAAGAGTAAAAGTCAAAACTCCCCCCAATTCCCAAACATTAAACTTTAAAAGTTAAAACTTTTCCCCCCCAAAACTCCGGCCCGGTCCGGCCCAGCCCGGCCCGTCTATTGGCCCGTCCACGAACCCGTCCACGAGCCCGTCCATAAGCCCGTCCATGAGCCCTTCCACAAGCCCGGCCCGGCCCGGCCCTAAGCCCGGCCCTAGTGAGCCCGGGCCACCGGTACGGGGCGGACATCCCCCCTCCCTTCCCAAGCCCGGCCCGGCCCGGCCCGATTTTAGGTGAAGCCCGGCCCGGCCCGGCCCGAAGCCCGGTCAAGCCCGCTTTGATCGAGCCCGGCCCGGCCCGGCCCGGCCCGTTTGACACCACTAGGTGGTTTTAGGTTTTAGAAAGTGCTCCCATTGGTCCCAAACATATGTGAACATAAAACTACATCGTTTTGGCTTTCAATTATTCAATTTGGACCCCCAAAATAAGTTACAAAAATGGGTTCTGTGGGGGTTAAGTGCCGCCGCAGCACTGCTCCTCAAACACCTGAAAATTTGTATTTAGGCCACCAGAGGTTCCAGTATTCGAGAAAAGGCCCTATTTCTTCCAAAATTCATAAAAAATGCCTATGAACTCCAAACTAAGGTTGTGATATACCGTTGGAAAGGTAATGGAGTCTAATTTACATAAACAATAGTTCAGAGATAGGTCACTTTGAAAAGTTTTGCTGTATTCACGATAAAAGCCAATTTGATCGCCTTTTTCACCTTCAGAAATTCATAATAAATTCGTTTTAAATCTAGGAATTATGTACGATATACCATTAGAAAGATATTGACCTTTAGTATCCATGAAAAATGTTTGAAAAATGATACGGTGCTCCAATTTTAAAGTCAACTTTTGGTCAAACTGGTCAAACTAGGGACCTCTAGGAAGTTCTGGGAATCCCGGGAGCTTACGTTTTTGTCCGATTTTCTTTGAAAACTTGTTTTAGTATTTTCCACATGATCTAGAATGATCTCGAAGCTTTTTGGTGAATTTGGACGATTTCGGTCAAACCTTGGTCAAACTCGGTCAAACCTTGGTCAAACTTGGTCAATCCCAAGGGTTTCTGGGAGCTGACGATTTCATCTGATTTTGCTTAAAAACTTATTTTATGACTTTCCTTACGACACATCATCTTTTCAGAACTTCTGGTCCAAATCTGGGAGTGTTTGGGCTTTCAAGGGCGTTTTTGTCATTTGTACTACTTCTGAGCATTTTGAGAGATAGAACTAACTTCCAAGAGTCTTTCTGAGTCATTTTCGATCAATATTAACCACCACGCTATGGGTCTTCTAAATCTGATAGCCGACAAAATGAGGTGTCTACAGTTTGCCCCTCTTTTGCATGAACTTGCGAGGCAATGCATTTCGCAAGCGAGTGCCAAAGTTTTGAAGACACTGGTCTTTTTAGAGGCTATAGATTTAGGATAAAAGCATTGTAAAAGATACAAGGATGATACTGAGGCTAGTGCTGGTCGTGCTCTTCGTGAGCTGCCTACATATCCCAGGGAGAATTAGACCAGGACGTAGTTCGGGGCACAAAGGAACAAATCACACATGCAAAACAAGACAGGCGGATACTATGCTATCAGAAAGATATACAATGCGTGGATGTGATATGAATTGTGTCATGAGTCCTATCATGCCTAGTGTTCTGATCCTAGTATAAGTTGGTGCTGTGGGGTGTCTGCCACTCTGAGTGGACTTATGTCGTGCTAATGTTTCTGACTGTGATGTAGTTATTGACTCGAATAGGGACACCAAGGTTTGAAGACTCTGGGTCTTGGAGCAAACTTCTGAATTTTGGAAAGTGTGCTTCGCAAGTGAGTGTAATCGGATATGGGATCCCAGAGGACGTCAATCAAAGATGAAGTATGACAGATAACCGATGGACATGGTGAAAATAAGAGACGTTAAGTGACGGACATGAAAGCGCCATTAATGGACATGGAAGCCCAAGATTTTGAATGAGAACGATGAACACAAAATATTTTAAATGAGAGTGATAGTAAACTAATGATGATTAATGGACTGACGATTCACGAATTAAGGTGACGAGTAGACAGTGAACTACTGTGACTGTCATGAGTTGGACCGACGATGACGAGTTGACAGTGAACTACTGTGACTGTCATGGATTAGGTCAACAGTTGGACTAATAGTCATTAGAAGGACTAACGATGCATGAATTGAGATGATGAGTCGACAGAGAACTACTATGATTGTCATGGATTGGACTGTCGATGTATGAATCGAGATGACGAGTTGACAATGAACTACTGTGACTGTCATGGATTGCACTGATGATGTATGAATTGAGATGACGAATCGATAGTGAACTACTGTGACTGTCAGGATTAAACTGATGTTGTACTAATCGAGATGATGAGTCGATAGTGAACTACTGTGACTGTCATGGATTAAACTGATGATGTACGAATAGAGATGATGAGTCGACAGTGAACTACTGTGACTGTTATGGATTGAACTGACGATGTAAGAAACGAGATGACGAGTCGATAGTGAATTACTGTGACTTTCAGGATTGAACTGATGATGTACTAATCGAGAACACGAGTCGACAGTGAATTACTGTGACTATTATGGATTGAACTGACAATGTACTAATCGAGAAGACAAGTCGACAGTGAACTACTATGACTATCATTGATTGAACTAATGATGTACGAATTGAGATGACGAGTCGACAGTGAACTACTGTGATTGTCATGGATTGAACTAATGATGTACTAATCGAGATTACGAATCGACAGTGAACTACTGTGATTGTCATGGATTGAACTGATGATGTACGAATAGAGATGACAAGTCGACAATGAACTACTGTGACTGTCATAGATTGAACTGACGATGTACGAATCGAGATGATGAGTCAATAGTGAACTACTGTGACTGTCATGGATTGAAATGATGATGTACGAATCGAGATGACAAGTCGACAGTGAACTACTGTGACTGTCATGGATTGAAATGATGATGTACGAATCGAGATGACGAGTCAACAGTGAACTACTGTGACTGTCGTGGATTGAACTAACGATGTACGAATCGAGATGACGAGTCGACAGGGAACTACTGTGACTGTCATGGATTGAACTTATGATGTACTAATTGAGATGACGAGTCAACAGTAAACTACTGTGACTGTAATGGATTGAACTGACGATGTACGAATTGAGATGACGAGTCGACAGTGAACTACTGTGAGTGTCATATATTGAACTGATGATGTACTAATCGAGATGACGAGTCGACAGTGAACTACTATGACTGTCATGGATTGGACTGACGATGTACGAATCAAGATGACGAGTCAACATTGAACTACTGTGACTGTCATGGATTGAACAGACGATGTATGAATTGAGATGACGATTCTATAGTGAACTATTGTGATTGTCATGGATTGAACTAATGATGTACTAATTGAGATTACGATTCGATAGTGAACTACTGTGATTGTCATGGATTGAACTGATGATGTACGAATAGAGATGACAAGTCGACAATGAACTACTGTGACTGTCATGGATTGAACTGACAATGTACGAATCGAGATGATGAGTCAATAGTGAACTACTGTGACTGTCATGGATTGAAATGATGATGTACGAATCGAGATGACGAGTCGGCAGTGAACTACTGTGACTGTCATGGATTGAACTGATGATGTACGAATCGAGATGACGAGTCGACAGTGAACTACTGTGACTGTCGTGGATTGAACTGACGATGTACGAATCGAGATGACGAGTCGACAGGGAACTACTGTGACTGTCATGGATTGGACCAATGGTTGGACTAACCGTTATCAGAAGAACTGACAATGTACCAATCCAGATGACGTGCTGACAGTGAACTACTGTGACTATCATGGATTAGATCAACAGTTGGACTAACCGTGATCAAAAAAACTGATGATGTACTAATCGAGATGATGAGTCGATAGTGAACTACTGTGACTATCATTGATTGGATCAACAGTTGGACTAACCGTGATCAAAAGAACTGACAATTTATAAATCGAGATGATGAGTTGACAGTGAACTAATGTGACTGTCATGGATTGGATCAACAGTTGGACTAACCGTGATCAGAAGAAGTGACGATGTACGAATCGAGATGATGAGTCGACAGTGAACTACTGTGACTATCATGGATTGGATCAACAGTTGGACTAACCATGATCAGAAAAAGTGACGATGTACGAATCGAGATGATGAGTCGACAGTGAACTACTATGACTATCATGGATTGGATCAACAGTTGGACTAACCGTGATCGGATGAAGTGACGATATACTAATCGAGATGATGAGTCGATAGTGAACTACTGTGACTATCATGGATTGGATCAACAGTTGGACTAACAGTTATCAGAATAACTGACGATTTATTAATCGAGTTGATGAGTCGACAGTGAACTACTATGACTATCACGGATTGGATCAGCAGTTGGACTAACCATGATTGGAAGAAGTGACGATGTACGAATCGAGATGATGAGGTTATAGTGAACTACTGTGACTATCATGGATTGGATCAACAGTTGGACTATCTGTGATCAGAAGAAGTGATGATGTACGAATGACGTGTCGACAGTGAACTACTGTGACTATCATGGATTGGATCAACAGTTGGACTATCTATGATCGGAAGAAGTGACGATGTACAAATGACGTGTCGACAGTGAACTACTATGACTATCATGGATTGAACTGACGATGTACGAATCGATATGATTGCTGGGGATTAAACTGAATCTACTGGGGATGAAATGACTCTTTCTAGGATCTCTCTTTTATTGTTTCTCTCGACCAGGAACCAAGATCCAAATCTGAATCTTTCGTAGTTGATCAAATCTTACAATGCTTGGACCGAAGAGCCGGTTAGGGCCTTCGAGGGCTAATTCTTTTCTGGACACTCTGAGAATCTCTCTTTCAATTCTTGACCTAGAACCAAGATTTCATCTTTGAATCTCTCACAGTTGATCAAATCTTCTGACAGAGAACTAGGACCCATCTCCGAATCTCTCGCGGTTGATCAAATTTTGCAACGCCCACCCAAAAGGGCCATTAGGGCCTTCGAGAGTGTAGACACCCCATTTTGTCGGCTATCGGATTTAGGAGACCCATAGCTTGGTGGTTCGCAATGATCGCAAAAGACTCGAAAGGACTCTCGGAAGTCAGCTCCATCTCTCAGAATGCTCAGAATGACCAAAATGCCCCCGAAAGCCCGAAAACTCCCAGATTTGGTCTCAGAGTTCTGAAAACATGCTATGTCGTAAGAAAAGCGATAAAAAGAGTTTTAAAGAGAAATCAGATGAAATCGTCGGCTCCCAGAGACCCTCGAAAGTCCCGGAAGTTCCCAGAAAGTCCCCGTTGACCGGTTTGACCAAGGTTTGACCAAGGTTTGACCAGGTTTGACCAAGTTTGACCGAAATCGTCCAAATTCACCAAAATCTTTTTAAATCACGGGAAAAGTGTTAAAACAAGTTCCAAAAGAAAATCGAGCGAAAACATCAGCTCCCGGGAACTCCCGGAGGTTTCCAGAACTTCCCGGGAATCCCAGGTTTGACCAGTTTGACCAGAATTTGACTTTGGAACCGGGGTGCCGAAACAATTTTCAAATATTTTTCATGGATACTAGAGGTCAATAGCTTTCCAATGGTATATCGCACATAATTTCTGGATTTAAAACGAATTTATTATGAATTCCCGAAGGTGAAAAAGGCGATCAAATCGGCTTTTATCACGAATACCGCAAAACTTTTCAAAGTGACCTATCCCCGAACTATATTTTATGTAAAGTAGACTCCATTACCTTTCCAACGGTATATCACAACCTCAATTTGGAGTTCGTATGCATTTTCTGTGAATTTCGGACAAAATAGGGCCTTTTCGCGGATACCGGAACTTCAGGGGGCCTAAACAGCATTATCCAGATGAAGGGAGGAGCACTGCCGCCGCGGCACTGGCCCACTGCCGCCGCGGCACTGGCCCAGTGCCGCCGCGGCACTCCCCTCCAGAACAGTGTATTTTTGTAATATGTTTTGTGGTCCCATTTTGATTAATTAAAAACCAAAACGACATAGTTTTATGATTTCAGATGTTTGGAGCCAATGGGAATACTTTCTAAATCCCAAAACCACCCCAAGTTGGCCTATATAAACACCCCATTACTCCTCATTTTAGGGGAGTCAAATGTGAGTTTTGAGAAAGTTTGGGAGAGAAAGTTGTAGAGATAAGGTTAGAGTAGAGAGAAAAGAAGCTTTCTTCTTTGATTTTCAAAACAAAAGTGAGTTCCAACTTTGTTTTTTACTTCATTACTTCCATTTACTTCAACATTCAATACTTCCAACCACCATTTTAGTAAGCATTTAAGAGAGTGGAAGCTTCTTCCATGTCTAGTGTCATTACATATGAGTGAAACACCAATCTACAAGTTCATGCTTCATGAATATCATCTATTGATCATCATCTATTTGCTTGTTTATTTATTGTTCATCTCTTCTTATCCCATTTCTTTTTGACTTTTCTTTATTTACTTTCTAGTTCATCATCATCTAAGTGATGACATGAAGTTTGGGGTGAGTGAATCCTTATGGATAGTAGCTCTTGACCTCAAAAACATGTTTGATAGATGATGATCATAACCTCAATACTTCCAAGGTATTCTTGGAATGTATTGAAGTTATGTTCAAAAAATAAAATAAATTTCTCCAACAATCTTGGAGATTCTTAATGATGAGTTTGATGTTGGTATTCTAAGTGGTCATAATCCTTATTGAGTGTTGAAAATATGTTTTCAAAACATCTATTTCAAAACCCCTCTCAATCCCTCTCATTTGGTTTCAAGAAATAAAACTTTGTTTTCCTCAATATCTCCAAAACAATGACCCAAAACAGTGAGCTGTTCAGATTCAAAGATTTGTTTTGAATTAAATACTCAAGTTATGATGATGAAACTACTTGGAAAACCTTCCCAATACATCATAGTTTGTCCCTAATTTTTCCCATCAATTATAGAAATGTGAAAGTATTTGTTTTGGACGTGAGAAGTTCATATTCATAATCTGCCTCTGTTCTCACAGAATGTTCACCCAACTTCTTGCACTTATTCTGGACATTTTCATCACTGTACATATATCTTTTCTATTTTTTTTATAAAACTTGGGTGTCTTAGGAAACTTTTGGTATATAATGGGCCATCATAAACCTTTTATTTGATTTATGAAAAATCATACAAAATCAGTCAACAGTGCAGCTTTTGTTTCTGAGTCATGTGTGCATTCTGATTTTTTTCTTTTAATCTGTGATAGCTATTGATGTTTGGCTTTTTGGGTTATTTTCTAGACACAATAAGAATGATCTCAGATTTTTCTCACATTTTTCTAGGCACGTTTGGCCTCCCATTATAATGTTGCAAAGTAATACATGCAGTCTGTCCACTATTCACAGCAAGCACATTTCAACTTTTATTCTTTGATTTGATGCTCATATGCATTCCAAATTAGCCCATATCTTAGGAAGTAGTTCATACTACATTTGTATATATCCCATGTTGATTTAATCCATTCATTCATGCACATTTTAGACTTCCAAGTCATTTTAGAAATCCATGTACACAAAACACACTACAACCTTTGCACATTTCTAGGTACATACATTGTATCCATGCAAAGATTTGGGGTTTTTGTAACTCTTAATCTAAGAAGATTATAAGGAATGAACTTGATCACACGTTCATGCTTCCCCTCGATCTAATCATCCTTTCTCATCCGTCCCGGGGATTAAGAGGTCTTCTTTTCTCAAAAGAATAACATGCATCATTCTAGTTTGCTAAGCATATTTTGATTTCTTTGATTATTTGTTTCAAGAACAATTCATGTCCCCTTTTAGATTAGGAAGTCTTGATTATTTAATACATGATTAGATGATTTTTCCTAGATTTATTTGTGTGATCTTTCACTTTACCTTGTATGATATTTGACTTAGATCTTATGAATGATATCTTATCTTTAGATCTTCCATTTCAAATTTTCTTATGTGATGTAATATACTATCATAGTATTATTTGTCGAACCAAACATAGTATAAGATGATTATTTGGATGCTAATTGAGGCCCGTCGAAAGACGGGGCGAGTTGAGGGTGTTTTAGTCGTGACAAAGGCTCCTTCCTCTCTCGTACCAAAACCCCGAACCAAGTTCTTTGGTTATGAAGGGCCGGTGCCCTTATCCGTTTGGGTGAGTCAAAATTAGGTTTCTTGGTTCCTTAAAGACCAAGTGGCGACTCTGTATCTGTTTTCAACAGACCTTTCAATTTCCTTTTCTTTGATTCAAATCAATTTCAAAACAATCTCAAACAAGAGAGAGAAGTGGTCCACTTCCGGTGTCCACAATCTGGCGACTCTGCTGGGGAATTTTATTTTAAAACAAAATAATGCAGAGGTTTGACTCATAAGAAGCATCCTTAAAATCATCTTTTCACTGTGTCTGGTTCACCGCATTGCACTCTGCATTTTACCCTCCCGACTGTGTCTGAAACGCGGCGCTGACATTGTTCAGGTCTTGCTGTGCCAGGACACAAGTCACCGTTGATACTGTACCTTCCAAGGTATATCAAAAAGAGTAAAAAACCTCCGTACTGTCTCTCTGACGGTATATTGGAACTCTCGTCAACGGACCCTCTTTGACTAAACCCAGCCTTTGCATATAGATTCCTGTAGAACCTTTCATAGGACTGTTCATTTATCTTTTCAGATAGGACAATATGATATAACTGCTGTATGCCCTGACGGGATTACCTGCGCGGTGTAGATGCTTATGTGGCATAGAACAAAACCTCTTTCTTATGATTCCCAAGGCAATCACTCACATGTGATCACATTGAGTTGACCTGCCTAAGCATCATGACAAGGATGTCTGCCCCATGCTCGCAAAGATATACACCGCAAACCTTGTTTGTCCGTCCTGAGACATAGGAGTATGAAAACCGTCTAGAAAGTACGATCACTATAAACATACTTACCCCAGTTTCTCCCAGAAACTCTGTCCGAATATCCCAGATATGACCGTGTTTACCAGTTTCTCCCAGAAACTCTGTCCGGATATCCCAGATATGACCGTGTTTACCAGTTTCTCCCAGAAACTCTGTCCGGATATCCCAGATATGACCATGTTTACCAGTTTCTCCCAGAAACTCTGTCCGGATATCCCAGATATGACCGTGTTTACCAGTTTCTCCCAGAAACTCTGTCCGAATATCCCAGATATGACCGTGTTTATCAGTTTCTCCCAGAAACTCTGTCCGAATATCCCAGATATGACCGTGTTTACCAGTTTCTCCCAGAAACTCTGTCCGAATATCCCAGATATAACCGTATTTACCAGTTTCTCCCAGAAACTCTGTCCGGATATCCCAGATATAACCGTATTTACCAGTTTCTCCCAGAAACTCTGTCCAGATACCCCAGATATAACCGTACTTACCAGTTTCTCCCAGAAACTCTGTCCCAGTCAATCGAAAATGTCTGAAAACCCTTGTTATCCCTTGGTGATCGCACTGGAAAGTAAGATTGGCACACTCTATATGGTTAGGACCTTAATTGCTTAACTTCTATCTGTTAGAAATAGGAACGTCATATAGACTAGGCCTTACATCCGCATGCTTGTCTCCCATGCATACACCATCTCTCTGCACGCACTCGAGTCAGTCCACATCACTGTCTTTGTCTGTCTAAGATTCGTCACTGTCAGGATCTGATACACCCCTTTTCTCAAAATCTGTCAGGTCAGTATAGATTCTCAAGGTCAGCAGCCGGAATCCTCGTTGTGGACCAGGAGTTCGGATAATCGTTTAGTCAGAACCGGTCCGACAGCCCGCTTCAACATGAATAGAGAAGAATTGGAAAACAAGGTCACCGAGTTGGGAGCGACTATAAGCCAACAATCCGACAGTCTAGCCCAAGTCCTGAAGTTCATGGAAGAACTAAAGCAGCAACAGCCACAACCCCCGCCCGAGTTTCCGCCACCAAGGTTTGAACCTCCTCTACATGAGAATAATGGGGAGGAAAACTGGTTCCAAGGGGTCCCACCGCTTGCGTATGAAAAGAAGCTCCAAGAGAAAATGGACAAGGTCGATAAACTGGAGAGCGTGCTGAGAAAAAGCAAAGGAGTCGACGATTACATGTTAGATCTGGAAGGCCTCTTTGAGCCTGTCAAGTTGAAACTGCCGGAGAACTTCAAAATGCCTGCCATCGATCGTTTTGATGGAACTGGGAACCCGAAAAGCCACGTGAAGCTATGTATGAGTATCTTCCAGTCCATGGGTTGCACACACGAGCACATTGCAATGCTGTTCCCACAAACTTTGGCAAAATCTGCACTATCGTGGTTCCTAACCTTGGAAGCCTCCAAGACCCGGGCCTGGGAAGATATCGTTCGAGTTTTTGTCGCTCATTACTCTTACAACCAGGAGCTGGATGTCACTATCAGGGATCTAGAAACAACCCGGCAAAGCAACAATGAATCCTTCGCTGCGTTCCTGAGCAGATGGAGGAACAAGGTAGCTCAAATGACCCACCGGCCGATTGAAAAGGAACAGGTAAGGATGCTCATCCGGAATCTGCAGCCACTTTATCATGAGAAATTATTCTACCAGTCCATCTCCACCTTTGAAGAGCTGTTTGAGGTCGGAACCCGAATCGAAGATTCTATCAGGGAAGGGAAGATCAAAAAGGAAGACCCTCCGAGTCAGCCAAGAAGGCCCAACTACTCCCGGAATCCCCCGGATGTCAATGCCCTTAGCAGCCAACCCATGGCATACCCTCCAAGACCATACCAACCCTCCAACCAGGCAAATCCCTCCAGCCGCCCTTTCCAGAAAAAGCCCCCTCGCAATTTTGCCAAGCTAGAAATCTCTCTCTCCTCAGCCTTGGACCGCCTTCTCAAAAAGGGCCATCTCCAACTACTCCAGTCTCGAAATACCCCACCCCCGCCTAACTGCGATATGTCTAAACGATGCGCCTACCACCAAGCCCCCGGCCATAACACCGATGACTGCATGCGCCTTCGCCATGACATTCAAGACCTCATTGACCAGAATATCATCGAGCCACCCCCGAAGCAGCCCCATATCACCCAAAATCCCCTGCCGAACCACCAAAATGTTAACCTCATCGAGTCCAACCCTATACCCTTCAACCCTGCTACCTATATCACCCCCCTAGGACAACCCTTACCCCTCATTGACATCCTGGATTCTGAGGAAATTCATCTGATCGGAGGGGAGAATGACGAGTGGCAGCAGCAACTAGACGACGAGCAAGGCTTGTTCTTCCTGGAAGAGCATGACCTAGGGGTGGTAGACCTCAAATGGTATGACCCTAACAACGAGAGTGATGCTTCCATTTGGAACGAGCCGGAAAAGCCATTTGTGGGAACGGATTGTGATTGGTTCAAGAAGGATGGGACTGTAGAAGGGCCCACTCCTGCCGAGATTGATCATCTGACCAGGTCAGGCCGTCATTATCAGCCTCCACAGCCTGCCACCGATGTAACCGAGAAAGGTCCAGTCAAGGACAAGGGGAAGGGTAAGATGGATGAGATCATCGAAGAAGATAATGAGTTGATAAAGCAGCTAAAGAAAACCCAAGCACATCTCTCAATGTGGGATATCATGGTAACATCCTACAAGCATAGGCAAGCCGTGTTGAATGCCTTGGCTGGGATTGAAGTTCCTATCGATGCCGCACCGGAGGACATGGTGGCTTTCTTGGGCGCACTTACCCCCGACCCGATCATTACATTTTCTGATGAGGACTTGCCACCTGAAGGATCCGCGCATAACAAAGCACTATACATCACTGTTGGATGTAAGGAGCAGCAGGTACCGTTTTGTCTGGTCGACACAGGTTCTGCTTTGAATGTTTGTGCCTTGAGAACTGCCACTGCTTTGGGGGTCAATATCCTTGACATCACGCCATCCGTCCAATCTGTGAGGGCCTATGATAATACCAGGAGGAATGTAATGGGGACTGTCTCTCTACAAATCCGGGTAGGGTCTTTGGCGAGCACTGAGATCTTTCAAGTCATGGACATACCTGCCTCGTTCAATCTGCTGATTGGAAGGCCCTGGCTTCATGCCAACAAAGCTGTATCATCCACTGTGCATCAAATGATCAAGTACATTCATGAGAAGGAAGTAAAGATCATCCTCGGTAATAGTTGGGGTAACGAAGCTTTCCCAAATTACGCTCCCATTTTTGAAGTCCAAATACCTGAGCTAGAAGAAGGAGAAATCGGAGGATTCTTCATGGAAGAAGTCCATGTGATCAATGATGAAGACCGATTTCCTGAGGTCCACTTTGCAGTTGTCAACATTGTCCGCAAGATGAACTACTTCCCCGGGATGGGATTGGGTCGACGCCAGCAAGGAGTTCGGGAGTTCCCACAGATAAAGGGGCAACAAGGCACTTTCGGGTTGGGGTACAAGCCCACTGAAGAAGACGTCGAGCTACAGAGGCCATGGAAGAAAAGGGTGAAGGGTCTCCCCCCATACCGCAAGACTTTGAACGGACAGTTCATCAAAGAAGGGGATGATTTCCCCTACTTCGGGTTCCCTGAACCTGGATCCATCAAACCACTGGGAAAAGGCACCCCGGGCTTGAAATCTTCGTTGACTGCGAGAGGCCCCCATATCAAGACCCGTTCTATCCCGGAGGAAGACTGGTTGAAATACCTGGACACTGAAGCCATCAAGAAAATATGGGAAGAATCCGCTGAGGAGGAGGAAGAAGAGAGGGCCAAGAGCCAAGATGATCAGATCAAGCCAACTGAGGAGGGTCTGAGCAACCAGGCTGTAGAGTCATCTATCTGTGTCTCCCAATCCCCTATCCCCCCGGAGTCTGTACTGCCAATTATCGAGTCTGTACCAGAGTCGGCTGCCGTAAGCCTACCACTGTCCAATGTAATCGCTCCACCTGTCATGAATGAAATGAAAGACGATTCTGCTTACTCCTCTGTGTCTAACACTTGTGAATGCATAGATCCCTCCGAGGATCTCCCAATTGAACTTAAGAAACTAATTGAAAAACCACCTGCTTATGAAATAATCGAGGATACTTTATCAGTTAACCTAGGTGAAACAGATAATCCACAAATTGGGCAAATTGGCTCAACTCTTAATAAAGAAGAAAAAGAAAAATTAACCCTCTTGCTAAAAGAATTCAAAGATGTTTTTGCTTAGTCTTACGAAGACATGCCTGGGGTCGATCCCGACATCGTCCAACATCATATTCCTCTCCTCCCCAATTCTAAACCTGTCAAGCAGAAACTGAGGCGCATGAGACCGGAATGGGCACTCAAGGTTAAAGAAGAGGTGGAGAAGTAGTTCAAGGCAGGGTTCATCATTGTCACCGAATACCCGGAATGGGTTGCCAATATCGTACCGGTCCCGAAGAAGGATGGGAAAGTTCGCGTGTGCGTCGACTTCCGTGATCTAAACAAAGCCAGTCCCAAGGATGACTTTCCACTTCCCCACATTGACGTCTTGGTAGATAACACCGCAGGACATGAGCTACTTTCATTCATAGATGGTTTCTCAGGATATAATCAGATTCTAATGGCGGCAGAAGATCGGGAGAAGACGACATTCACCACCCCTTGGGGAACCTACTGTTATAGAGTAATGCCCTTCGGATTCAAGAACGCGGGGGCGACTTACCAAAGAGCTGCCACCACTCTGCTGCATGATATGATTCACAAGGAGGTAGAAGTGTACGTAGACGACATGATTGTGAAATCCAAGGACAGAGAAGGACACCTGGTAGCGCTGGAAAAGTTCTTCGAAAGGTTGCGCAAATACAAGATGAGGTTGAATCCAAAGAAATGCACTTTCGGTGTGACTTCCGGTAAACTCCTGGGTTTCCTCATCACACAAAGGGGGATAGAGGTGGATCCCTCCAAGATCAAGGCAGTCCTAGAAATGACACCACCACGGAATGAAAAAGAAGTAAGGGGGTTCCTCGGAAGAATCCAATTCATTAGCCGCTTCATCTCCAAGCTCACAACCACGTGCGATCCTCTGTTCCGATTGTTGAGAAAAGGGGAGAAGTTCCAATGGGATGACCAATGCCAAGCCGCTTTCGACAAAATAAAAGCCTACCTTCAGAACCCGCCTGTCCTTTCACCACCCATTCCTCATAAGCCCTTATTCCTTTACCTATCCGTCTCCGAAAATGCCATGGGTTGCATGCTAGCCCAAGAAGGAGAAGAAAGCCACTCCGAAAAAGCCATATACTACCTCAGCAAGAGGATGACTGGGTATGAGCTCAACTACTCTACCCTTGAAAAAACGTGTTGGGCCTTGGTTTGGTGTACTCGCCGACTGAGGCACTACATGCTGGCCTTTCCAGTTGTGCTCATATCCCGCATGGATCCTCTAAAATACCTCCTCGAAAAACCCGCCTTGATCGATCGCATATCCCGTTGGTTACTTCTACTATCCGAATTCGATATCAA
This sequence comes from Hydrangea macrophylla, assembly GCA_033977485.1. Classification (NCBI taxonomy): domain Eukaryota; kingdom Viridiplantae; phylum Streptophyta; class Magnoliopsida; order Cornales; family Hydrangeaceae; genus Hydrangea; species Hydrangea macrophylla. The sequence continues at coordinate 55,440,268 of CM066991.1, read as the reverse complement.
GTATGTTACAAGCAAGTCAGTAAAAGGGAGAACCGTAGCCGAGCATCTCGCAGAGCATGCCGTTGACTCCGAAGAAAGTGGGGACTTTCCGTTTCCGGACGAGAATATCATGGAAATCAAGGAAGAACAGTGGAAGTTGTACTTCGATGGAGCGGCCAACATGAAAGGATACGGAGTAGGGATGATTCTCGTATCACCAAGCAGGGATCATACTCCATTGGCGGTCAAGCTCAACTATAACTCCACCAACAACACCGCCGAATATGAAGCGTGCATTCTGGGAATGGAAGCAGCCTTAGAACTGAGGGTTCAGAAATTAGATGTCTTCGGGGATTCGAACCTCATTATATCGCAAGCCAGAGGGGAATGGAAAGTAAAAGAAGAAAGGCTGAAGCCCTACCATGATCATCTCGACCAACTCAAAAGGCAATTCAAGAGTGTCACGTTCCTCTACTTGCCTAGGGAAGAGAACCAGCTAGCAGATTCATTGGCAACCTTAGCCTCCATGATCAAGATTCCTGTGGGAATCAAGATGATGCCTTTGGTAATAGAGCAGAGGTACGAGCCTTCGTTCAATATGATCGCCGCAATCGAAGAAGAAGAGAATGAAATACCGTGGTATCGGGATGTTTGGGATTTCATAGAAAAGGGGATATACCCCCAAGAATCTACCGAGAAAGACAAAAGGGCCATTAGAAGATTCGCCGCGCAATTCATCATTTGCGGTGGAAAATTGCTGAAGAAAGGATACAATGGTCACAACCTAACTTGCTTGTTCGGAAAGAGTTCCAAAAGAATGATGGAAGAAATACACGAAGGGGTATGCGGTCCGCACATGAACGGTCACATGCTGGCTAAGAAAATCATAAGACAAGGGTACTACTGGACAACATTGGAGAAAGATTGTTGTGAGTACGTGAGGAGGTGTCACAAGTGCCAGATTCATGCAAACATGATGCATACACCACCATCCCTTCTATACAGCATGACTTCGCCTTGGCCATTCTCAACCTGGGGAATCGACATCATTGGTGAAATCATTCCGAAAGCCTCAAATGGAAATTGGTACATCCTGGTGGCCATAGACTACTTCACAAAATGGGTAGAAGCTGCATCTTACACCAAGTTGGGGGCCAAAGAAGTGGCCAAATTCATCAAAAGAAATCTCATCTGCCGTTATGGAGTTCCTCATGAAATTATTTCGGATAACGGAAGTCATTTCAAGGCAGAAGTCAGGGATCTGTTCGAGGAATACAAGATCACTTATCACAAGTCGTCGCCGTATAGGCCGCAAACCAATGGGGCAGTCGAAGCTGCAAACAAGAATGTCAAGGCCATACTGCAGAAATCAGTCGATACCTACAAAGACTGGCATGAAAAGCTACCGTTCGCGCTTTGGGGATACAGAACATCAATAAG